>CM060922.1:702286373-703536373 GCA_030737875.1 Allium sativum | reverse complement strand
CAGTTGAGTTCTGTAGAGGAGGGGGGTGGTTTCTTGGACCCTGCTCGTCATTGATAATCAGTCGGAACAATCGCGATACTATGCCCCTTCGTTGTAAGTGACTGTAGTTCGGTCTCCATTTCCATTCTCATTGTCATAGCCATGGTCGTTGGTAGGGGAGTTGGAGCGGACGACGACATTGTTGATGAGGCTAAACTTCCTTCTCTGATGTGGGCCCCTGGACTCATAAGAGGAGGTTTCCGAGATGGTACGCCGAGGTCGGGCGTTGTTCTGAGCAAGCTGAAGTCGGGCGACGATGAGTTGACTTTCTTGGAGTTGGCGCATAAGGTCGATGTTATCTCTCAACGCTTGATTGAGCTCAAGAGTTATGCACTTGTACTTTTGGTTAAGCGCGTGGATCTGCTCTTGTGTTGCAAGGGTTTCGCGGTCCACAGGAGGAAGGGTCTCGGGTGCGGCCGGGATATCCACCGGCTGAGGTTGCAGGGATGTTCCAGCTTCGGCGGCAGCAGAAGAGCCGATCGTTGCATTCTTTGGTTGCTTTGCCATCGTAAGAGGACTTGGCAACAGGTTAGTGAAGGAACCTAGAGCACATCAGATCAAGATGGTGATGTGCGACAAAGAAGCGAATCTGAGTCTTCTTAGTGCAAGCACCAAAATGTCGATGATAGAATATGTCATAAACACCCAAGATTCTTAGTTACATAAGAATTATTGTTTCGCATGGAAATTTAAGTGCAGAAAGCAGAAAATAACACAAGAGATTTATAGTGGTTCGGTCTTGTGAGAGACCTACGTCCACTTTGGAAGAGTTGCTGGAATATTATTGATAACAAAGAGTTACAAGGTTGAGACGATCATATGACATCCTTGTACATACATTTCTAAGTAATATGAGGTCATAATTATCATATGCAAGTATTAGGAAAAACACACTATCGCCCTTCTTCTTCCTCAAAGCATGGATGCCATTAAAGAGGCCACTTGCAACTCTCAGGAGGTGTCCAATCAGCTTAATTCCGACCCCCTTGAAGTGTGAGCATGAGCGGTATTTATAGTGGAGTGGTTAGGTGGGAGTAGGTAGGAGTAGGGGATCACATCAGGAATCTCAGATCCCGTAGTACATGCCACGTAGAGCTCGGATCTCCTTAGTGCCAACGCCAGAAAATTCGTACCTTGAGGGGTTTGAGTGATGTTGGAGCGAGCCTTGCGGAGTCGATGTGATCAAGTCTTGAGGCTACATGGGGTTCGAGGTATTGGTTTGATGACATTTTGAGGAGTGGTGAGGTTCCTGTCTGTGCGACCCCTTCTCGGCTTGTTCCCTTAACTCCTTGGCAACACTCCCGGCTTCAACATCACACGATATGTTGTGTTGAGCGTATCTTGCGTACTTTTGGGAACCCAACCAAACGGCCGGTTAACAATGGTGTTAGTATGTAATTGACGATGTAAAAATATTATTTTTAATCGTTATGCAAGTGAATATTTAAGTTTCGCTAAAATTAGAATTTGCGCAGTAGCATAGTGAATTTATTTTGACTATCAGTTGTTGATTAGAAATATTTAATCATGTTTTATTGATGCTTATCGCTGTTTTTGTAAGTTTATTGATATTGTACACATTGTATAGTTCACTAAAAATGTGATTTTTATTTATATTAGAAGTGTTTTGTGGATATGTGACACTCGCATTTCATACTACGTGGATAGACATTTTGTGGAGCCTTAAATGGCATTGGATGATTTATTTATTTATGACTACTGTGCGTGACTTGGATGCGTTTGATGGTCTTTTGGATGAATTGAACATACGCCATAGTATACTGACAGGTATTGAACTACGTTGTATAACATAGCATAACATACCCATATAAGCATGTAGCTGCTTTACGCTTATATGATGTGAAACGTAATGCGTTCATTAATTTGATGCTATACAATGAGAACAAATGACCGAAGATCAGGTATATGACATATTGGTAATCGAATGAAGACCGGACTTGATATAGACTTGAATAAACATATAACGGAATTTGAAGGATTTAATAACAAACCCTACAAAGGTCTGGAGATGACAAATATATACATGTCACTGTAGTTATATATATGTGACACAATGGATGTTCACATGATTTTTAATTCCTACATGGGTGTTTGGATGATTTATTTTTGCATGTTTCCCAATAGACAATTGATGTATTGATATACTGTGAATTATTAGAGCCTTTTTAGGCCATTTGTTATTTTTCCACGCACTCCATACAAAGGAGGTTATGGCGATTTTTTCCGAAAATTTAAGGAGTTTGCCAAATATTTGATGAAGTAAATAGTTTGGAAGCCGTTGAACGAATAATATTACATACGTTAAATATAAATTAAATTAAACGAATCGCGTCGCGATAATTTGCGTTTTCGACTCATAATTTAAACGAGTATACCAAGAGATCTGACCATCGGATTTTCCTGAAATTAGAACCGTTGGATTCGTTACGAAAAGATCTTTCCAATGATAATAAATATGTTAAGATCCAATGGTTAGATTTTGAGAAATGTTTAAATCAAAATTGAATAAAAACAGCGCCAAACCCAATAACGACCTATAATTGAAGATTATTAATATTGACTACTTTTATATTAATAAAAATAGGGAAAGAATATATTAAATTATAATAAATTATTCGAAAGATTTAGAACCGAATATACTTGGTTTTTGATATTTATTGTTAACGGTTGATTGATAGATTGTTTGGATTATGCTCGACCAGTTTATGAGCAAAATACGCTTTCACACTTAGCATTGGATTGGTAAAAATATTTTTATGCTAACACCTTGTCATTAATTTCACGATTTGACTATGAGGTCCTTAGCGATGTTGCTTGATGCGTTTTAAACTTAATGAATGGTTTTTAAAATGAGATTTTCTTAAATGAACAGAAGTGTTTTCCCGATTTTGGACAGGGAATGTTTTATAAAACAAAAAGGATTTCGAGGGCTAAAGCCGATGATTTTGGAATGATTTGGAAGTGGAAATCTATATAGATTTGATTATACTTGTGATTATTGGTGTTAATGATTTTTCCACTTTGGGATATAAAATGATTTAGTATGTGGCTAAAGATTCGGGTAACCCTGAGGACTAAAAGTATGGGTGAGAGAGACCCAGGACCTTAAGACCTGGTCAGTGGTCATTGCATGCCTATTTCTATAGGGTGCAACACACACACACACACAGATATATATATATATATATTGAAAGAGAAGGTTTGTTCCCTTTTCCATGTTGATGGGAGAAACCTCCCGATATTTGGTTGCATACGTTTTGTATGCATTGTGATATTTTGGAATTCATATTTCCAAATATTGTAGTTTGAGATCCCGAAGTGAAATCTACTTTGATGTAAAAGCTAGACATATATTTCAAATGATTTGAATTAAGAAATCGGGAAATAAAGTCCAAAGAAATCATTTTTGTAAAGTGAATTGGGTTTTGAAAAATCTAACTTTGGGGATTAAGCCTAAATGTGTAGATTAAGGAATTGCATGTTGTTTGATGCATTGTCGATCCATAAGTCTATTATTGTTTATGGTAGTAGTATGTGCACTGGCAATCTAGTGAAGTAAGCCCGTTCCATGTTATACGGCATGGTCCCATGATAGGCCTTATTTTAAATAAGTTAAGTTTATTTGTTTGAGTTTCTCATACCAATCCCATGACTAACTCGTAGTTTGTTTTCCCCTTGCAAACTCCAGTGCCCATATTTTCCACACGGGCAATCGAGTAATTTGTTTTGCAGATATTTTTCTTGAGAAGGATCCTGGATTGAAGCTTAAAGATGTTTTCAGAGCATTTGATAGTTTCTGTTGTGCATTATATTGCATTTATTGTAATTTATCTTGCGCTATATTATTATCGATGTAACCTGATATTCTGTACTCTGATGTAACATTTATATGATGTTAATAAAATGCCTTTTGTGTTTGTTCCGATGTTGTTGTGCGCTAAAAGTTAATAATCCGAGGATTTCCGACTTTCGGATCGAGCCTTGCGGCCGGTTCGGAGGGCGGGGAAATTCGGGTTATTACACTGGTGATTTGCATGTGTTGATCACACAAAAATGAGTGATCCGATTGTGTTTTGCACGTTGTAGAAGTTGCCAAGTCCATGTGAAAGTATTTCATATCCACAAAACACCGATCCAAAAACATAGTGTCAGACTCACGTTTTCCACTCATCACCTGGATGTGGTCACGCTTTTTTAGCCTGCCAGATCCAAGTGTAGGACTTCTTATCCGAAGAATGTCGAGTCCAAGAAACACAATGTTGATCCCATGAATATGCGTGATCCTCACGATGCAATCAGGCCTCTTGAGTTTGTCAGACCGAAACGAGTAAAAGTCATATCCGTTGATTACCGATCCCGAATCCTCGATATAATCAAGCAATTTTATGCGATCAACACACGCCGATCTAGCATTTTGGACTAATCGCTTCATATCTGAAGCATACCGACCCTAGGATTGGTGATTCCACTATTTGCCAAAAATCCTGATGTGGCAAGCACTTTTGCTTGATCTGAACGAGTTGCTCATATGTTTTTTTTAATGAAAATGTATTTCGTATCGTGGGCATACGAAATACACCCATGATTCGATCCGAAGATCCGAACACCATAATCTGAGTTTTCGAGTGCAAAAGCCTATGTTTTTTATGTGATCAAATCCATGCCACGTACGAAGTATAATTTCGTATCTGATCCGGGTTTTTGCCTGATGTGATCAGCAAACTTTATGAAATCCGATTGATGTCATCCAACCTTGATTCGAACCAAAACTTCACTGATCCGAGGTGCATTGAACTGAGAACAAAGATTCAAGAATTGACAATATTTCTAAGAATTTGAACACTTTGCGACTTCGACTAAATCGCTACGTGTTCATCCGAGTTCGTACTCGAGTCCCGAGTACTTCGATAACCGTAAAACCATCGTGTGACTGCTTTGCCAAAAAGCAGGTCAACACAAAGTAATAAGAATGCTTCCAAACCCGATACTTTTTAAAATAGGCTAATGAGTTAAAATCTGAAATTTAGATACATCCTAAATTTTACAAAAAAAAATCGGTAGCACCTCCTTTGCGTGGCTCTATCAAAAAAATTACAACTGGCTATATATGGTGCAAATCAACAAAATGAAATCAAAAGGCTAAGTACTTACCTATATATATAGGACATAGAATCACTTAATCAAACAATAACATGAACATATACCAATTTGTCAAGAAATTAAAATCTTAAAATGAGTTCAAAAACAAAAAGTGGCTTTTGCTTCATAATAAGTATTAACTCATGCAGCAACAAAAGGATTGTTACCTGGCCTTTTGTTTAGACTATCAAAAGCAGTCTAGACCCACACGTCTCATCCCCTCATGTGGTGAAATGAATCATAAGTGTTGTCAAACACCAAGGAATCAAGCCCAGATGAAGTCGTACAAGAATGGTCACCTGGCTCATCGAAACTGCTCTTAAATGGCTAAGTGCTTAGAGTTTGGTATAGGCTATCCATCCCAATTTTGTATCCCCTTTTCCTCCTCCATATTTCATATCCTAATGCGACCTCATGGAAATTAGTATCCCAAAAGTGAAAGACTCAACACAACTCTACAGCTTCCATCTGGAATCTTGCCAAGTGTTTTAGGGTTGGCATAACGCCCTGCACTTTAAGGATCGGTATTAATATTCAAAACCGTCGGAATCGGTATTTCCCGAACCAGTATTTACAAGACGATTCCAAGGATTTGTTTAAACATTCGAGTCATACTGGATCAGTACTCTACATTACCCTTTAGGGATATGAAGTAGCATTGCATGTTGGAACCAAGGCTTTGGGAAAAGTGGAAATACAGCGAAGTCCTTAGGACCGATACCGATCCCTGAAGATGAATTTTGTAGGCACATGCCCACATGCCTCTTCACTTACATGCTCCCCCTTACCTATAAATACCCCATTCTTATACAAGTTCAGGGTTGATCTTTTATTATCTTAACTCTTTGAGAAGAATATATTGTACTTTGGACTCTATTGCTTTCCTTTTCACCTCGGGAAGAAGAAGTTTACCTCCTTTTTGGACACATGAACTTTTGGGTTGACATAGGCATTTCAAGAAGAAGTATCTAAGCTCCATGTTGGAAATACTTTAACTTTCTTCCCACTACTACCATTGTAACTACTTGGAACCACTGGTCTCACAACTATAATTTTGACTAAGAAGTGAATAAAAGAGAAAAACCTTTAAAGTGGAAGTAGATTCTCATGAGCCGAACCACTATAAACTCTGTGTGTTTTATTTTCCTGCATTAAAATCCTAACTAGACATTTATTTTCATTGTCTTGGAACTTTTGGATGTTGTGCCAACTTTTACACATTAGCAATCCGGTGCTTTCACCGATAAACTAAAGACTTCTTCCTTTCTACCGTTCTTCCACCAAGACTTGGAGTGCTACTCAGGTCTCCTCAAACTTAACTACTAAGTTCACTGAAAATGGTGAAGAAAGGAAAGTCTATTGTGGTTGGATCTTCTACTGCTGACCAAGAAACCTCTCTCCAACAGCAACCTTCTGAAGCTCCATCCACCTTGGATATGGCTACTTTCTCCAATCCCGAAACCCTGGTTACTCAAGCTTAATTCTTCGAAGTAACTAATAAAATGGAGGAAACCCAGGGACTGCTTAGTAATCAAACTAGGAAGAATATTGAATTGATGGAAAGACTTAGAAAAAATACCCATAGATATATTTCACGCCTTCAAGCCAATAGGAATCAGTACACCAAAATTTGCATTCAACAGCATTAGAAAAATGCTTACATATAGACACACATTTTCCTCGTATGTAGGGCGCACCTACTTGAAAGGTTCAAACTAATTATGCTTAGGCAAGAGTCACGCGTTCGTTCTCGCCATGCCTAGTTATAAATGGGTTAATAATTATAATTCTAATCTAAATATAAAGTATTCTTGATTAAAATAAAATATATAACTTATATAAAATTATATAACTTGCAGAATCTTCAACGCACATGCTTATATATTTTTCATCGTTGGGAAGTACATGGAAACTGCTCAATTTCTTGTCGGGTCCTAAATTATGATCGATATTTGGATCCAACTGTGCTTCCTTTCTTGCTCGTCGTCTCCTTGTTACATCTCCTTTGGCTGGAGGTGCAATGTTTATTTTCTTGTGTTGGTACATTTCTCGCACAGTGACTTCTGCTATCTCGTACCATCCTCCAAACTCTTCTCATTTTTGTTTGTATGCTAAAGTGTAAATATGGAGAGAGAAAGGAAAAGATGAGAAGAAGAATAGGGGATGGTGGAGTAACCTGCTATAGTCAGCTTATTTATAGCCGATTATAAAAGGCTATGTAGATAAATCCCCGCAAAATCCCCGCTACAGCCGATAGTGCTCTACGACCGCTCCGCTATTTCAATTTAGCGCTAATGTATAGTAGTCCCATTTTAAACCCCGTTATGTTCCTCTGGACCCGCTTAATCAACGCTATTTAACAGTCGCTTTAGCAATATTAATATACAAAGGATGATTTGACCACTTCTCTTTTAAAATAAATCAAAAAAGTTAATGTTAGAAGCTAATTTTATGTCACAGGTGCCTTATATCAGATATAAATCTATAGTAATCCTTGAATATAGTGTGCATAACCATGATATTCTTTGATTTTGTTATGTAATATTAATTGATATTTGCTTCTTCTACACAAATGATGCGAGAATGATAATTAATTAATTTTAATCATATATTTTTTACATCTAATTAACATTTTTGCACCTCCGCTATATCCCCGTTATTTCCCCATTATTTCCCTGCTTTATCCCTACTGTATTTTTTTACACCTCCACCGCTATAGGACTGCTAAGCGCTTTAACTGCACAGACAAGTTAACATAGCCTATTTTTATAAAGCTGCATATGTTAATGGTGTGGATTATGATCTGATGGCTGTAAATCGTAATCCACACCAGTTTCCTTGGCTGACATAATAAATTTTGGCTAAGGAAAACACCACACTCTCTATTGGGGATGTTGTGTTTTTCCCACTAGGGGATGGGATGCGGGTCAATCAAGGAGAATTTTACCTGCAGTTATCCATAGCGTTGGGAATGGTCTTGTAACTAAGATGTGAAGACGTTTGGTAGCCTAAAGCACTGAACAAAAGAAAAACATTACATCATCTTTCTCCTTGGACAATGTTTCTCAATTTATACTTGATAAGCTTGCAAAGATGTATACTCATTTGATAATTTGATAGTTCAACCAAGAAATTATATGGCTTGGAATTGTCAAGAGTCTGTATTACTGCTTTTGCATTTTTGGTTGTAATTCTTGATGTTGTGAATAATAAAATTTTCACTTGCCTTTCAAAATGTTTCTCAATTTACATTAATTGAATACGTCATTTTCTTTGTCCGAATTGCATGTACGTGTATAATACAAATTTTGTTTTTTATATGATCAAATATCTAATTCTTCTTAACTGACAAGAAGATTGTTACATTACCACGGAATTGTTGGCTCGGACTATCAACAAAAATTTACAGAACTAGGATTGGTTGAAGGTACGACATTATACGACTCTAGATCAATTAATGGGTTGTTAGGATTGCCTTATATGTTGTTAAAGGAGGAATTGTGGGTTTAAATAAAAAATATCTCACATCACGAAATAAATTAAAGGAGTGGAGTTCAAATATGAGTTGGTAGGCATGTAACATCAGGGATTCCTTTTGTTACAAGATTGTGTGTGCTAACTCATATGTGTCGCCGTATGCAGGAGGAGGGGGACCTGATATTAATAATAGAGAGTTGATATATAAAGATTATTAACTGGAAATAGTGTCTGAATAATGCCAAATCATACTCTATGGATGGAATCGTACAAACCTGCTTATGTGGTAGTTAACCACGGGCATCCCATAGGGCCATCTCAGAGTATCCTCATGTCCCATAGAAGTCTCGCACTTCCTCCCGGTCCTGTCGAATAATAAGTCAGACATGCCTCCACCACATCTCCAAAAACCTACAATGATCTGCACCATTGGGTTGTTCATTCAAAATTCCTTCAGACTAGACCAAACGCATCTCGTTATTTTATTAGACCCTATGTCTAATATTTCATTATGTGTTTATCTCTTTTTTCTTTTCATTAATTGATATTATTGTTCAGTTCATTTAATTTGAACTTTAATTACATGTTTGTCAAATTTATCGGCCACCAAAGAACCTTTGAATTACCATAGAATGCCTAATTATAAGGTCATCATATACCATAGAATTCCTAATCACAAGGCCACCACAGGACCATCGAATAACCATAGAATGCGTAATAACAAGGTCGTTATAGAACTATGCTTAATTCATAATGTTTAAGTTTATACATAATAAGCCTTTCTTACTTCATTTCTCTCTTAATTATAACTTTCATGTTATAATCTTACTTTTACCGTAGAACCATAGCTTTAGAATTATGCTTATTAAACTTAGTTCACAATTATAAGCTTATCTGTAATAGGCCTTCATGTTATAATCTTGCTTACACATATATCAAAATTGTCTATAATGATTCATTTTGTGTCTACACAATTATCATAATATTCTTGCCAACTTGTCCAGCTTGTCTTCTTATGATCTATTTATGTGCCCGTATGATTATATTAATAGGTTACATTCCTTCCTGGCTATCAAGTATTCATCTTGATTTCTTACTTTCTTTCTTTACATAACATATTTTTAGTTATGTTATCCTTTTTCTTACAATCTATAAAAGTTTTTTATTCAAGAAGTTAGACATATTCCTATTTGATTGGTTATTGAAATTGCACAAGAATCTATTTTCTTGCAGCAATAGAATGTTGAAGTATGTGATACTATATGTTGCATTGAAGAGGATGAAGATAGCATCGAGTAGGAGAAGGCGGTGTGCAAATCAGAGCTTGATAGGGGAGATTGTGTTTGATGTAGCAAGGTGAAGCTGAAAGCTTCAGCACAGACATCTGTCGCTCCTTGGATAGACGTTTGTGACTACAGGGAACAATTTCCCGAGAGTCTCAACAGACATCTGACCAAAGGGGGAGAAACGTCTGCTGTCAGAAAATATTTTTCCTGAGAGCTCCTACAGACATATGTCACATAGGGGACAGATGTCTGAGCTGAGTGTAGAAGCACAAGTAATTCTCTGGGAGGGACTGACGTTTGTCAGGCCCTACGACAGACGTCCGAGGTGGCTATTGGGCTATTACGAGCCGGAAATTTGGCAAGCTATTTTGTAAAGCTTTGAGGGAAATTTCGGGAATTGGCCCATTCCTATATATGCTATTTTCTGTTTCTTTTTAGAGAGAGCTTGGATACTTGATTGAAATCAAGGGTTTATTCTCAAGGGTGAATTAGGGTTTATAACCTAATTCCAATTCTTCAATTATATTTTCTTCAAACTCTTTTTTATATTGAAATATAGTGATCACTGGATCAATCTCTTGTATTCCTTTTCATCATGGTAATAAAATACTCTATCCAAAGTGGATGTACACTAACAATATGTTAGTGGAACCACTATAAATGCTTGTGTGATTTATTTTTGCTAATTTTGTCATTAGTTTCTTACTTGTGATTGAGGTTTGGATTGTTCATGATTGGTTGATCATTGTTTGCGGCTAGAGTTATTGTTTTGGTTGTTTTCCCAAGTCTAACAACGGTCTAGTCTTCTGCTAGCGCTCTGTGGTTTAGATATTTGATTAGAGTGATCTTGAGTTGGATTAATCACAATGGTTACAACAGTTGGTATCAAAGCAATTGGTGCTTGTTAGGAGTTTGTGAAAATGCAGGAAACGGATAATAGCTCGGTAAGTCCTTCAACCGGGAGGCCGAATAGTGTGACGCCTTATGTACGTGGTTCGTATGAGGCGTCAGGTTCTCAATTGGTCATTGACAAGTGGAATGGTGATAATGACTTTGAGAAGTGACAATGGAAAATAAAAGCGGTTCTTAGCGAAATCGGGTGCACCGAGTGGTATTTGATACTCACTTATTGCCAAGTGATATCTCGGGTGTTGAGAGAGAGGAGATGGAGGAATGAGCTTACACTACTCTTCAACTTTCCATGGGGGAGAATGTAATCTCTGAAATTAGTGGTGAGACTACCGCTAAAGGTATTCAGGACAAGTTGGAAGAATTTTATATGAAGAAGTCGCTCACTAACAGTTTGATCTTGTCGCGGACGTTTTTCACCTTTAAGATGAAGGAGGGTAATTCGCTTAAGGCACATTTGAATGCCTTTGATGACTTGCTCATGAAGATGAAGGTCGTTGATTTAAAGATTGAGGAAGAGCAAAAGGCGATGAATTATTGTGTTCGTTGTCGGATCGCTATACGGGTTTCTCAAATAGTTTGATCTACGACTAGTATACTTTGACTCTATATGATGTCAAGACGGGTCTTCTTAGTGAGGAGTTGAGAGATCAAATGAAGTATATGAGCTAGGGCAGTAGTGGAGATAGTAGTGGTCACGGGTTGTTTGTGGAGAAAGAAAAGAATGTGAAGAAAGGAAATCGGGGGCGTTCTAAATCAAGAAAGCTCGGTAGAAGAGGTAAATCGAAAAAGAGAAATGGCAAGTGTTTTATTTGTAAGAAACCGAGACATTGGAAGAATGAATGTCCGGACAAAGATAAGAAGGGAGCAGCATCTTCATCCATGGCGGTGGAGCGTGGGGATGGTGAGATAGATGAGAATGTATTGACAGCGGTGGCATCGGGTGATTCGGGTAACGAATGGGTACTCGATTCGGGTGCGTCGTATCATATGATGCCAAATAGAAATTGTTTTTAGTCCTTTGAGGTCAAAGAGGGAAATGCAATTTCTATGGGAAATGGTGCTATTTGCAAGCCAATGGGTAGTGGCTTCGTGCAAATAAGGATGTTTGATGGAGTTGTTCGCACGCTCACAAATGTTCGCTATGTTCCGGGACTTAGGAAGTCGCTTATATCTTTAGGGCAATTGGATTCTCTAGGATGCAAGATCCCTATCGAGAAAGATAGCTTGAGGGTTTCGAAGGGGGCGCTTTTGGTTATGAAGGGAGCTAGGACTCATGGTGTATATTTGCTTCATGGTGTGACCGTAGGAGGTGAGACTTGTATAGGTGTTGATAGTTCTCGTGACTTGGATGCGACACGGTTGTGGCATTTGAGATTGGGTCATGTCTCGGAGAGGAGTTTGGATATTTTTCGGAAGTGGGAGATGATCGAGGGTGAGAGTTTCAACAAACTAGAATTTTGTGAGGAATGTGTCATGGGGAAGCAAACAAGGTTATCATTCGATGAAGGCAAACATGACTCAAAGGAGGTTCTTGAGCATGTTCATTCAGATGTTTGGGACCGGCACCGGTTGCTTCCTTGGGTGGAGCTTGTTATTACATTTCTTTCATTGATGATTTGTCTCGAAAGATATGGGTGTATGTAATGAAGGCCAAGTCGGAGGCATTTGCTAAGTTCAAAGTTTGGAAGACTCTTATTGAGAATGAGAGTGGCAAGATTTTGAAGGCGTTAAGGACCGACAATGGCAGCAAATATGTTTCTCGGAAATTCTTGGAGTATTGTAAGCATCATGGAATTCAGAGACATTTTACTAAACCGGGAGATCCGCAATCTAATGGACTAGCGGAGAGAATGAACCGAACTCTACTAGAGAAAGCTCGATGCTTGAGATTGACATCAGGTTTGTTTAAGGGATTTTGGGCCGAAGCTTTATCAACCGCAGTGCATATTGTGAATAGAATTTCGTGCTCGGCCATTAATAACAAAATTTCGGAGAAAGTGTGGAAAGGAAAGAGTGCTGACTTGAGATATCTTAGTGTGTTTGGTAGCCCGGTTTATGTGCATAATCCGAGGGAATGATAAGCTTGGAGCTAGAGCATTCAAGGGGGTCTTGCTTGGTTTCACGGACGACGTGAAAGGCTATCGGATTTGGAATTCGAAAACGAAGAAGGTAGTTAATTCTTGTCATATCACTTTTTATGAGTCGGCTTAATTCAAGGAGAATGAGAGCTCATCGGATGTTCCGGATTTGGTTCACGGTGAATCAAAGGAGAAGGAAGTCATTCCCACATTCCGTCGAAGTGGTAGTAGAGTTGAAGAAGCTCGTGGGGTTGAAGCGGTTTATGAAACATCACATAGTCCACATGGTTCCTTTAGTGATGTTGGCGATGTTGATACTAGAGAAGTTTCGACTCAAGGTGGAGCCGAAAGGGGTTTGGGTGATAGTATTACTACTCGGGTTGGTAGACGTGCAATACGGCCTCCCGAAAGATATGGTGATTGGAACTACTTTAGCTTTTGTGATCATTTGGACTATGCTCTCAATGTAGTCCAAGATGAGCCGATGGACCTTGATGATGTCACGGAGTCGAGAAAGAGCTCGAAGTGGATTTGCGCCATGGAGGAAGAGATGCAATCATTAATAAAGAGCCGAACTTGGGAGTTGGTTCCATTTCCTCAAGGAAACCGTGTTATAGAGTGCAAATGGATTTACAAAGTGAAGGACGATGGAAGGTACAAAGTAAGGTTAGCGGCGAAGGGTTTTGCACAAAGAAAAGGAAAGGAGTATAATGAAATTTTTGCACCGGTGGTGCGTCATACTTCTATGCGTCATACTTCTATCCGGGTTTTACTAGCCATAGTTGTTATCCATGACTTGGAGTTGGAGCAACTTGATGTAAAAACTGCCTTCTTGCATGGAGACTTGGATGAAGACATTTACATGGAGCAACCGGAAGGGTTTGTTGTAGATGGTAAGTCTAAAATGGTTTACAAGTTGAATAAATCACCATATAGGTTAAAGAAATCACCTAGACAATGGTACAAGAGATTCGATCATTTCATGCTTGAAAGTGGCTTCCATTGAAGCATCAAGGACGCTTGCATATATTTTAAGAGGTTGGGAAATGCTTGTTGGGTGTATTTACTCTTGTATGTGGATGATATGCTCATTGCTTTCAAAGATAAAAATGAAATTAACAAGTTGAAGATGCTTTTAAAATCAGAATTCGAAATGAAGGATCTTAGAGAAGCAAGGAAAATCTTGGGCATGGAAATTGGAAGGAACCGAAAGCATTTTGAGTTAAGATTGACTCAAAAGGAGTACATTACGAAAGTGCTTTGCCGGTTTAGCATGGAGAATGCAAAGGCATTAAATACACATTTACCTTTGCATATGAAGCTTTCAGACAAGGGATCATCTATCGGGGATAAAGACAAGGCTTATATAGCAAAGGTGCCATATGCAAGTGCGGTTGGTAGTTTGATGCACGCCATGGTATGTACAAGGCCCGATATTGCAAATGACGTCGGAGTGGTTAGTCGGTATATGGCTAATCCGGGGAAATCGCATTGGGAAGCCGTGAAGGCTATTATGAGATACTTGAAAGGCACAACATCTCATAGTCTTATTTTGGCAGTAGTGATGAGAAGAGTTGCAAGTTGGTTGGTTATTGTGATTCGGACTACGCCGGTGATAGGGATCGGAGGAAATCAACTTCCGGGTATGTCTTCACACTTGGCGGGACAGCCATTAGTTAGAGATCAAGATTGCAAACCGTAGTTGCTTTATCCACTACGGAGGCGGAGTTGATAGCCGCGGTGGAAGCGGCCAAGGAGGCACTCTACTTGAAGCGATTGTTGTGTGACTTGGGTTTCGAACATGAGAGTATTGATGTTCGATGTGATAGCCAGAGTGCTATACATTTGGCAGAGAATTTGGCGTTTAACTCACGGACCAAACATATTGAGGTGAGGGAGTCATTTCTTATAGCCATGGATGAGGGTAAGCTAGTATACCTTCGAAAAGTGCACACAAAGAATAATGCAGTGGATATGTTTACCAAGGTATTGCCGTATGGGAAGTTCGAGCATTGCTCGAACTTAATTTTCTTGTTGAGCTGCTAGGTGCCACGGGGTGGCATGGGTGGAGAGAGTGATTTTGTTTGTGATGATGGAAAGGAATAACGGTGAGAGATTTGAAATCTATCTTCATGGTAAGTACTCGTTACAACTCCTAAGTACATTGTCTTTTGGTGAGACAGTTTTGATTTGAATACTTTCAACACTTCGTTGGCGGGCGGTGGCCTTGCCGGAGCTTGTTAACGAAGTGCAATGGGTAGTGGCTTTGCCGTGGCTCATTGGGAAAGTATTCATGTTACTTGGTCGAAGGTAGAAGGAAATGCTTGGTGCATTGGAGTTTGGAGTTGAGATGGTTATAATATCGAGGTGGAGTGTTAAAGTATGTGATACTATATGTTGGATTGAAGAGGATGAAGATAGCATCGAGTAGGAGATGGCGGTGCGCAAATCAGAGCTTGATGGGGGAGATTGTGTTTGATGTAGCGAGGTGAAGCTGGAAGCTTCAGCACAGACTCTGTCGCTCCTTGGACAGACAGACTACAGGGAACAATTTCCCGAGAGTTTCAACATACGTCTGACCAATTAAGGGGGACAGATGTCTGTTGTCAGGAAATATTTTTCCCGAGAGCTCCTACAGACGTCTGTCATATAGGGATCAAACGTCTGAGATGAGTGCAGAAGCACAAATAATTCTCTAGGAGAGACAGACGTCTATCAGGCCCTACGACAGACATCTGAGGCGGCTAATGGGCTATTTCGGGCTGGAATTTGGCGAGTTGTTTTGTGAAGCTTTGAGGGCAATTTCGGGAATTGGCCCATTTCTATATATGTTATTTTCTGTTCTCTTTAGAGAGAGCTTGGATACTAGATTGAAATTAAGGTTTTATTCTCAAGGGTGAATTAGATTTTATAACCTAATTCCAATTCTTCAATTCTATTCTCCTCAAACTTTTTTCTATATTGAAATATAGTTATCATTGGATCAATCTCTTGTATTCCTTTTCATCGTGGTAATAAAATACTCTCTCCAAAGTGGATGTACACTAACAAGATGTTAGTGGAACCACTATAAATCCTTATGTGATTTATTTTTCTACTTTTGTCATTAGTTTCTTGCTTGTGATTGAGATTTGCATTGTTCGTGATTGGTTGATCATTGTTTGTGGTTAGAGTTATTGTTTTGGTTGTTTTTGCAAGTCTAACAACGGTCTAGTCTTCCGTTAGCGCTTTATGGTTTAGATATATATCCGAGTGGTCTTAAGTCGGATTAATCACAACGGTTACAACATAGAAATCCATTATTCCATGACATTCATTTCAATTATTTTTAGGTTATTGAACAGTGCGCAATATGGATATATTCCTATTTTGCACTAATCTATGCTTTTATTTTCCATCTTTCTTACAAACCAAACTATGAAAATATATTTCATTTTTCTAACCAATCAATCTAGGTTATTCCCAACACTTCATTTTAATAGATATATGTTAATTCCCATTCTTTCCATTTATATTCCCATATTTGGCATATTTTCTATAAATCTGAATACAATTGGGCTTATGCCCCTTTTCTCTAAATTCCAACAATCCCTGTACTTTTACAATTCCATTTCTGAATAATAGTTTTTAACAAATAAACAAAAGAACCTTCACAATTTACAGAATTATTAAGCATAATATTATGTCAGCACAAAAGAAACTACTATAAATAAAGATATACTTAAATTGCAAAAGAAATAAATTAGCACAATTGAATTATTCTGAATTATCAAGATTTCTCAGTTTAACAGAAATCAAACGATAATGTATACCACTCAGGCCCGGTCTTGGGCATAGCCCAACTAGGCGGCCGCTTAGGACCTCCAGTCATGGGAGAGCTTTAGCATAGGTTATGTTTGTTTGCGTATATATTATGTTAGCATTCAACTTTCAAAGGCAAATATAGTTGAGTGGTTGAGGCATCAAGCATGGTTTTGGAGCCGCATGGATCGATTCCTGCCTGAAGCATTTTTCATTTTTGTGTAGTTTTCTTCTTTTTTTTTCTTTTTTTTTGCTTTTTACCTTACTTTTGGTCTAGGGCCTCCAGATCTTCATGACCGACCATGATGCCACTATATAAAAAGAATAATTTAAATTCACTCTTATGTAATTTGCGCTTTAAGTTCTGGATCTGATTTGGATTTGGATTCGTTATCCATGATCTTTCCTATTTGAAAGTACAAACTATATTTTTCACAAATTTATAGATCTATGCATGAACAGAAAATTTGGACATTTGAACCTTCCATGTTAGAATCCATGTTCCCTTCCACTCACTTTCGAAACTTCATCTCGTGAAACAGTTGGAGGGAAATGGTGAAGTGATAGTATCCCATCTTCTTGGACTGATGTACTATTTTCGTTATTCCTCCTCCTACTATGATTAACATTAACAACTATACAAAGAAAAGTGCGATTAACAAGTGTAAAGGGAACAGCTTAATTTGTTGCGATAAACCTGACCCTACTTAAGTTGTAATGACGATTCGATGTCATCGTTACTTCAATTTTAAGTTTTTAACCCACCCACCTTTTCTTACAGATAGCTACAGTTCAGTTTGGAACTAAACGCGGATCTAGAACTCATCCAAAAGAGTTGCACGTAGGAGAGAGGCGTACAGGCTTTAACTGGCACAGTTGTACGTACAGTTGCATGTAAGCTGGTGTTGGTTTCCGCATAAAGGCAAAGGCTTCACGTGAGCGTCACGCGAGTTCGTATGGGCTTATTGTTACCTACTTGCAATTGCAAATTGCAATGCAACATGGATGGATGGGCAACCCATATTGGAACTCGTGCTCCTATATCTTTCATCATTCATATGTATTTACTTGCATAATTGCATTGCAACCTAGTTTAAATTTATTTCATTTTTGTTAAAATACAAAATTAGGCACAAACTTAGATATACAAAACCTCAATTCTTGAATCTTTTTGTCTCTACGTGAAGAAGTGTGATTCATTGAATGATTCAACAGTTAAGATTATATATATGAAGAGGGTTCCGCCACATCTTTCATATTGCACGTGAACTCTTCCACTTAATCTCCATCACTCGTTTCTCCACTCATTCTGTTTTAACCTCTTAATACAAAGGTAATTTAACCTGTTAATCTTCATCACCTTATATATATATAGAGGTAGTTTAACCTGTTTTAACCTTTAATGCTAGCAATTTAATTTTTTTTTATATAGACGTTGATGAATGACTGGAACAAGTGCGAACAGCAAGTGGCGCGATCTGGGCGGAGCCCGACCACTCAGATGCCAAACACACGTATATGTTTGTTTTATGCATGAACGGAAAGTGTTTAGCAGACAAAAGCTATAGCTCTATATGTGTTTCTCTCTCAAATCGTGGTTAACGAACCTTCACTACTTTATTTTCAAAAGAATATGCATTTGGTAGGGCTTCTAAATAATGTTAATGCAACTGATAACGTGGGTTTTAACCCAAATAATTTATTATTTTGCACCTACCAATCAAATCTTAAAAAGGGTCCGCTCCGTTGGTCCGATATAACACAAGGTGCCATCAATACAGTGGTAGAATCAAAATACATGGAAATTGCATGAAAATGCAAATGAAACAAGAATTCGTCGCTTTGATCCAAAATGTTGATCAGCAAAAGGGTTAAATATGCATTGTGTAAGAAGACTATAATCCACTTGTAATTTGCAGCAAAAAGGTTTACAGTAAAAAGGTAAACGAACCACAGAACCCTTTTAATCTATCGTAGAATAGAACTACTTTTTGTAAGAAGACTAAAATGCATTTATATTAATTTTCTTACGTTAAGGTATTCCTCTATTTATTTTTTTATGAATTTTTTAGATTTGACTGTATGGAAAGCAAAAGGATTTAAACTAGTTTTAATTATATTGCTTATTTACGCCACATATCAGTTTCCTTGAATAGTTGTCCATTTGCAAAATTTTCTAAGTTTTGATGTGAACGGTCTCTCTCTCTCTCTCCTAAAAGCAAGTTTCAAAGAAATATCCATATTATTTAATTTTTGAAGAACGCAAATAAATGCGTTTGCAATAAAATAAAATCAATAAAGCTACTCAAACCGAAATATAATATGTTAAATAATGCGACTGAGACTCAAAATGCGGAGGCCCCACCAATTCAATAAGTTAATTTTACATATTTACCCCTCCGGATTAAGGACTTAGTGTTGATTAGTATTTTTTTATCGAAATTTTGTCGATCCTTGTAGCAAAGCCCAAATAAAATTGAGAATGAATTATTATCAACCTTGAAAACATATGATTAAGTTTAAATCTAATTTAGAGAAAGCAAAAACGAAAATAATCTTCTAGAGTTAACTTAAAACATACTTTTGAAGGTTTTAATTTATGTCCATCAAACCCGAAAATGATGAGTCATCCAATGGTAACGGCTATTTGAACATAAAAATTAACATAAATTAAGAGATATAAAATCTCAGCCGTTAGAACAACTTGTCATTATATAAAAAGAGAAAATTAAATGATCATCCAATTATTGTGATTTTATGTCTCGTAATTTATGTGATTTCTTCGTGTCCATGTAGACTTCCCCTTTGTCATTCATAGACGACTATGCTTAGCGTTCCTCCTTAGTATACCTCAGCAGCATTTTTTTTTTTTTTTTTTCATCAAATTTAATGTTTCCGTTCACGAAATTAATATCTCAGAAAGTTAAATCACTTTCAAATTTCTAATTTGTAGTAAATGAAGGTCAAAAAGTAAAGCCAGCCTTTCTTAAACTATTTTTCTGTACCAAATGACCGCAACACATATAGAAGGAAACATACAATGGTAAACAGAAACAATAAAAATCTGTGGTTGACTAACGCTTAATTAAATGGAAACTAAGCAAGTATAATTAAGTGGAAATTATAATACAGACTTTCTTTACAAACTGGATACTTCAGAATTTTGTTCTATTCATAAAACAAAGCAGTGGATGAATCTGATGAAAATGTGCATTTTGTACTACACATATTTGAAGTCCTTTTAAATTGTAAGACCTCGTTTGATTTGTTATTTTTAGTTTTGCGTCTTTGAAACAAAAGCTTGTTCATTGCATGTATGTTTTGAAAGCAAATAATTTTGAAACCTAAAATAATATATAAAATAAAAAAACGGTTTACTTTGTTTTTCGCATTTTGCTAGATAACAAAAGAAGAAAAAACAATCTCCATTGTTTGTCGCAGGGACTAGAAATTGTAAATATTTACGTCTTGTTCTAAAAAAACAAACTTTTGTACAAATCAGAAACACAGAACTCAAAATAAAAAAGGAAATTAAAATATATTTTGTGTTTTCAGTTTTTAATATTGTTAACAAAACATAAGAAAAGTTAGGAGAGGATGTAGAAAATGAAAGGATGTGGAGGGGACCACGTGAAAGAGAAAGGGACGACGAAATGATATATTATCTCATTTTCTTGTGTTACTTTCCAAAATAAGGAAAACAAATAATTAAATTTGTTTTCTAAAACAATTGCCTTTAATGTTATACATGCATCGTTTGCATTTTACTGTGGAGGAAAATTAAAAACAAAAAAGTGTAAATCAAACGCCGTCTAAATATTTGAAATGTCAACTTAGAACTGTCAATCCTCATGCTATAAACTTTAAATATTTACGGTTTAAAATGCATATTTCTATCGTGAAACCGATATTTTATGGGAGGAGAATTGAATCTTGGGAAAAAAAGGTAGTTCAAAAAACTTTAGTGCCGAATCTTTTGAATTGGTTTGACATGTTGAAGGGGCCAAAAGAAAGAAAACGAGATGTTTGGTAATAAAAAGAAGAGTTCGGAAATTTCAAGGAGTGGAGGAGATGAGGGTAGTGTCAATTAAGAGTATCAAACAAATACAAGAAATTAAGGGGATAAAATATGGTGACTGTTTTTGATTGATTGAATAAAGTTGGCCGACACTCAGGATTTTAGGCATGAACTTTTGCCTATGCCTACGCTTGTTTATTTTAATCAATTTTAACACACTGTTCTACCCGTCAAGAAAATGGCACTGCTCAAGTCATTTTCTTCCGCTAGCCACTAAGCCCGCTTCTGACGTTTTGCGGTTCAACAGCGGCATCGATCGCTGGTTCAATCACGGAGAGATGAAGTGTATTGAAAATAACTTTTAATTTAATTGATTTGATAGTTATTTTTACTTCACTCTCTAATAAAACCGTAAACTGGTATAATTCACAACGATGGACAAACCGATCGTTTAATTATATAATTTAAAGATTTTTTTTTTTTAACTAGTCAACATGATTGATTTAAGAATTTGTTGTATTTTCTAAATATTCTATTTAGATCTATCAAAGGATGTTACAGTAAAAAAAAATGATATTAACGGTATATCTAAAATAGATTTGAAATATAATGAATATTTTAGAAAAGAAATTAGACATTAGAATTTGAACCGCTAAAAACATTGCAGAAGACAATTCCAAAAAAGAGAAAGTGTTTTTTTGCTATGCAAAGTTTATTTTGACCAATTGATAGTAAGGAAACCCCTTATCGGACAGTTTGATTATAAAGAAAATGTTTGAGATCGCAAAACACTCTTAGCTGCAGCGGTATGCTATGACTAACTCATAAACACTTCAAGTTAAATCTCATTTGTTTTATATTTGTCTGATATCAGTCAACGTTAAATCTGACGATAATTGCGTTTGTTAACCAATGCGTAAAACAAACTGGTTGAATTTTCTTGTTTTTAGTAGAGATTTCATTCATAAGTTTATGAAAATTATCTCTTTCGAATGTCTATAAAGAAAAACGACTAAGAGAAAACATATGCAAAAGATTCATACGAGATGCTGAAAACTGAAAATTATGAAATATAATAAAAGTTCATAGAAAAGTATATATTGTAGATTAAAACAAAATAAATATAATAATGTAAATTAAAAAATACATAAAAAGATAATAGGGTTGCGATATAGATAATGTAGAAGATTGCTATTGCATTAGTACAAAGGTAGAATCGTGGCAGATAAGCAGGAGAAAGGAAAATGAGAGAAATAGTAACCGTTTGTGGTAAATAGCATGAGGCGTCCACCACGTCTATCGACTTATCATTTCCGGCCGATTGATCCAAATGTACAACTGTTATGTTTGGAATGTGGGAACTTTCAATGCGTCGCCAACATTAACACAATATATCTTGTATGCGAAAGATGTCAAAAATGTTTATTAAGAAGGGAGGAAGGTGAATGTAGAAATAATTTGGATTACTAGTTATAATAATCTCATTATAGCGTCGTTTCACACCTTAATCATTTAATGCTTTATCCACTTCATTTAAATAATCAACAAAATACATCGTTGCAAAATAAAATTTTAACAATATTTTATAAATTTATAGTTACAAATTATTTTAATAGCTCCTTTCAGCAAATAAAAGCTTCAATCTTACTAAATATCAATAACCATTATAATCATTTCTACATTTACATTTACATTTCGATAGTGCACTAACGGTTTCTTTTTTCATAATCAACCACACAACGGGTATAACTTTATGTTAGATCACACTTTATAAAAAATTAATGGCAGTCTCTTATCAGAACCTCATGGCCTCTTCACACTCTCCTTTCAACTCCTCGTCAACTTCTAAATTTCTCTCTTAAATCAAAAGAAAGTCCTCTAGATCTCGATAATGATGGATTTCAACTTGTAAGAAATCGTGGGAAAAATCAATTTCCACCTAATAATGATAACTGAATGCTTAAGCATCAACAAAATTTCAACCGAAAGCTTTCAAACATAGCCTAAACAATTTAAGAACATCAAGGTTCCCTTCGACTATACTTGAATCTAGGCAATCAGGTCAAGTAAATAGTCAATCATAAATCAAAAACTCATCTTCCAGAGCTGATTTATTGAGAAATAGTGGTCTTAATTTGAAATTTGAAATTTGATATGGAATACGTTGTGTCAATCATTATAGATGGTAAAATTATAGTGGCAGCTAGGAAAGTAGTAAGCAAAAGAACCAAAAGTAAACAGAGTAATTAAGTTTTCGTTATGAATTTGGTACCAGTCCACATTATCATCATTCAGAGTTTTTGTTGTTAGGACATGAAATCTTTTGGAAAAAATTGAAATCTATACTAGAAACAATGGCCTTTTAAATATCAAACTCTCTAATGCATAAGACTATGGTAAAGTTTTAAATGGAGGACTTTATTTTATCAATAGTAAGTTGATAATACTGAAAAAGTGGAACCATAAAATGGTTCTAAATAAAAACTGATTATCTACTATCCTGATTCCGATTAAGCTATTGGAATTAAACTGGAGAATATGAAATAAAGAAGCCTTTTGTGCTATATCTAGTGTGATTGATATTCCACTGGAACTAGATGAGCCAACGTCTAATGAAATAAAACTCAGTTATATAAGGATTTAAGTAGATGCAGCCATGCATAATAAAGTCTATAGATCATTGCATAATGAGAAATTTTGATCTAAATGATCAAATACGAATGAGCACCGCCTAAATGTTTGACATATGCTTGCTTTGGGCATCTTACTAAAAAATGCTCCACAAAAAGAAGTTTGAAAAGAAAAATCTAATTTGATCTCAATTGTCAACCCAAGTTTAGACCGAATTCGAGAAATTGTTTTATCATAATCGAACGTTCAAATGAGCACTCAAAATTTCTTGACAATAACGAGTTACAGTAAAAATCACTTCTTTTAACGCACAAGAAAGATTAAAATTTTGAAAAAAAGGGCAGTGAACCCTTAAAGCACTAACAATGAAGAACAAATGGAGGTTGTAACACCCCGTAAAAGACATAAATATTAAAATAAATAAAAATAAACAATTCAATAATAATAATAAGGCTGGAAAATCAAAAAGAAAATACGGCACACAAATGGCGGGAACCCTTCCGCGCAGATCGATTTCTTCTTGCGCCATCGCTTCATAACCCTCCTTCTACTACGTTATTCTTCGTCTCTCTTCATGGTCAAGAATGAAAAGCCCAAGTCCCGATCTCTATCTTCAATAAATACTTGATCTGGTGCCCGTGCTCAATCTCTCCAATCCCTTTCCGATACTGATGTCGACCCTCAATCGTTTGCTCCTCCTCCAAGACTAGTGTATTATTTACCCTATTCTCATCCTCTTAATGCGCTGATTGTAGACCTTTCTGCCGCTGGCCATTCAACTCCAACATGCCCACCGAATTTGGGTAAATCCCCAATTTCTTCAACGCTAGCTCAAGCTTCAACTGACTGGCCATTACCAGCTGCCTTTGGGTCGAATTCGGCCAATGCTGGGTTGAGATCCGCTTCTAACTCTGCTCTGTTGGGTAAGAATTCTGCTTTTGAAACTTTTCCTATGGGATTGAATTTGTTGATTAATGTCAGCGATATGGGTATGGGTAATGCTACGAACTACGAATCGTTTGGAATGCTTGAGGATGTTGGTTTGTCTGGTTGCCTATCCCCGTGTGCTGACCCTTATTACAATATTCAGTGACCATCACCTGTTCGGAAGAATTCCCTATCCAGTGGGCCTATAGCTTGCCCTGCATCTGTAGTTGTTGCTACAGTTTCAGCTAAATGGACATCCCTTTTTGAATCACTGCCTAAGGTTGCAGGGGACTATTGCCCTATTGACTTTATCATGCCTGATGGGAATTTATGTATGATGCCTCCTCCCGAAATTTTAAGTGAAGCTGCTAATTTTTGGAAAGACCAACTAGTCGGTTTCTTTTTGGATGCTTCTCCCCCAAACATTGACATGCACATTGCATTAAAAAGTGCACGGATAATCCAAGGTGGCCTTCGTATCACATATGTGGATAGCATGTTTTATCTCAAATTTTTGTCTGGTGAAGAGAGGCTTCAAGTTTTGGAATCGGACCTATCCACTATTGCGGGTAAACCATCACTATATGGAGTCTCTCGATTGATCATGCTAGAGAACAGGTCTTGTCCATCCTGGTTTGGACTAAGTTTACCCACATTCCTCTTCTCTAGCTCCTCATTGGCCTGAATTGGCTTGCTTGGCACATTGGTAAACTCAAATGTTTTGATGGTAATACTGTTGCAAGGAAGAATTTAGTTTTCGCTAGGGCCCTGATTGAGATCACGCTAGATAAGCCTCTTCCTTCTCAGCTTAAGGTCAGAATAGATGATCACGATTTCTTTGTTGATGTAATTTATAAGTGGAAACCTGATATATGCACTACCTGTAAAACTTTTGGTCATGTCTCTCAACCTTGCAAAGTTCCAGTTGACGGTCCCCTTCGAGAGAAGATCCCACTTCCAAAGCCTCCTCCTAGGAAATGGGTGCCTAAAGCCAAACCGATTTTGTCTGACAATGATCCAACCCACATCCTTATGTTAGACCGAAGAATGTTGATGCATTTGGCATTGTTTGGCATGATGATAAGGGGAATTGGGAGCATGTTAATTCTAAGATGCGGATGGACAAAAATGGTTCTTTCTTTAAGTATATTGAGGAAGTTGGTGATAAGCGTAGGCTATTTTATGGGATACAAGATGATGGTTTGGTGCTGTTAGAGGATTGAACTTTGGGTGTGGAAAATACAGTTATCTTGGATGATGATTCATGGGATAGGAGCTTGATTTACTCGCCATGTTCGCCTTATTTCGAGCTTGCGATTGTTTGCATCATGTTATCAGTTGTTCACTATCTGACGCCCTATACCGATGGTATTGATGATGATCCACCTGGGGAGGTGTGTTCACAGGTCACATTATCTTTGGTTGTTTTGTTATAGTTGAGGTTGCTTTCTGCTACTCTCCTACTTTGTAATGTATTATGTTCTGGCACATCAAACCAAACTTGTTGTTCTGTGCCTTTCCAGCTCAACTTTTCCTTTTTCCCTTCTAATAAATAGTGGAACGGTCCACTGTAAAAACCATCTTGCCTTGGAAAAAAATAAGGATGCAAAATGAGATTTTGCAGCTTTAGGATTTTGGCTTCGAAAATATTTTATTTGGATTCATGGGGAAATTTTGAATCGTTTTTATATATAATATGCTGAAAACGGTCAATGTATGAAGAAGATACTAGCAAATGAATTTGTATAGTAAAATGAAGAATATATATATATATAATTAGATGAGTAATATATATATATATATGTCCAAAATATATTTAAATATAAAGAGGAGAATTTGAAATTCAAACCAAGGATAAGATTATGTGGATGGAGAATATTTTAAGTAAGGAAAGAGATTAAGAAAATAAAGAAATGTAATATTTAATTAGACACCTCAGCGCCACATAAATTCATTGGTCGTTTCAGCGACTAGAAGATCGACCGCCCCATAGAAGGGGTTCGATCGATGGTCGACCGCCTGGCGGCTGAGGACCCCACTGAATCTATATTTGATTAGGGTTTTCTAAAGGGATATATAAAAAATATATGGCCAAGATTAAATCTGAACAATCTAACGGCCTACGCTCACACGAGCAATTATATACAGACCCTCATATCACACAACAAAACCCTAGCCACTCTCTTATCTCTAGCTCTATGTCATATTTCTGCCATTGCTAAATTTCAGAAAAGGTTAGAACTTTTCTTCTATTCCTCCAACCTTTATTCTTATCTTCTCTAAATCTAAATTCATATAGGTTTTAGTATGAATTCTGGAATTTAGTATATGTATATATATAAGATTCTAAAATACGTTTCTTACATATATATTAGGAGGATTGGAGCATGTTTGTCACGAAGGTTAAGCATAGGTCTAGATAAACTACTATTTGTTCTTCCTCAGATCTATGAGTGAAATATTGTGTTCTTAGGCATATTCTATTTTTTTTTATAGATTAACATGTTGATAGCTAAAGAGGATTTGGAAATCAATAACATCAATACAAAAACCCCCAAATCCTCTATTTTATATTTGCGTAAGAAGTATCATGTTGTTTGGGTGTGTGGATTTTTGATCTTAATATTGGATTAAGGATGAAAAGGGTGTTGTTGTTTTTACTTTGTGTAATACTGCCTTATGCAAGCATTTGACTATAACTTAAAATGGTTTAAATTTGGTTATTTCATGATTTGTTTAGGTTTGGATTCAATTTTGAATCCAAACATATGCCTACTTGAAATATATCAAATGTAAACATTTTTATGTGCATAACACCGAAAAGGAGTGAATTAGACAAAGTAGAACATATAAACATACATGCATATATTATATGTGTATGTTATACTCTATTCTTGATCAAGTATTGAAATCATTCCAACCACTACAAGAAAAGGAGTTATCTACAATTGCAACTCACATCGTTTTGGTCTCCATGCTGTAGAAATCAAGCAGGAGTACGTTGGTTTTATCTTAAAACGTCGAGATAAATTTAAGCGGGAATGAATTTTCACTTCCCTCCACTATTTCTAAAATCGGCCGCGAATCCTTAATACTTCCCCAAAATTTTAAATTCTCAATTACAAATTTTCCATCCAATTTTTGTCGTCCGCCTGGCCTCCGTCTCACTGTCGAATCTCCAGTCACTTCGCACTGTTGCTCTTGGTCTCTCCATTGTCATAACGGAAGGCAATCAGTGCTAGTGGAGGAATTTCCATTCCAGTGGAGGTCGGACCCATAGGTCCCGTTCAGTCTTCGTCGTCCTTAAGTCGCTGTAAGCGTTGCCTTGATTATTTTATCTTTTTCATTGATTAGCCGATGTTTAGTTTTTTCTAACATCTAGTATGCCTGCTGAAAATGTTGACTGTGTTATTAGCAGTTTATAAGTTGTCGTGACTCATTTAGTATCACTGTTTTATTTTAGTAGTTTTGTTAATTTGATTGTGCTTATGTAGTAGACGATGATGGATAAAAATTAGGTGAATCTACACAGGTAACTACATAATTCTCAACATAAATGTAGTTTGAAAATCATATCCTATATTTTAATGAAAGCTAAAAGATAAAAAAATTCAAAGAACTAGTAGTGAGTATCAGTAAGGAGCTCGGAAGTTTGTGGATTCCGCTATGAAAAATTCTGGAAATATAGAAAAAATTCTATGTACTTGTGTAAATTGTCGCAATCTTAGTCATCAATATGAGAAGGTAGTAGTTGAGCATCTTATTATAAGAGGAATGGATCGTGTATATAAGACAAGTAGGTGGTATTGTCACGGTGAGCACATAAATATAAGCACAGATGTTAAGTTCAATGATATATATGATTTATTTGAAGCTATCGATTACGAAAATGAAAATTTCATCAATTATACTTTTTTCGATGATGATAAAGATGAAGATAGCACACTAAAACGAGGGGATGATTTGTTAAGGAACTTCGAAGAAGCAAAAGCCCCGTTGTATCCTGATTGTATCGATCAAACAAAATTATCTGCCATCCTTGCCTTGTATAATCTTAAATGTGAGACTGGTTTATCTAATATCGACTTCGATAAACTTCTAAATGTGCAAAAATTATTGTTGCCAAAAGATAATGTACTTCCGAAAACATTATATGAGGTAAAAAAGTTTCTTAAAATATTCGATATAGGTTTTGAAAAAATTCATGCTTGTCAAAATGATTGTTGCCTTTTTAGAAGAGAGTATAAAGATTTGGAAGTTGTCCTAAATGTGGTGTGTCAAGATGGAAGAAAAATGAACGTACCAATGAAATTATGCATGACATTCCGGTTAAAGTTTTGAGATATTTTCCAATCATTCCTAGATTTAGAAGAATGTTTAGATCTCAAAATACGACAAAAGATTTAAGATGGCATTTTAGTAATAAAAGCAATGATGGGAAAATGCGCCATCCTGTGGATTCAATAACATGGAATGTAGTAGATAAGAAATGGGAATCGTTTGCAGCTGATCCACGCAATATAAGACTTGTTCTTGTTACCGAAGGTGTTAATCCTTTTATGACAATGAGTTCCAAATATAGTTGTTGGCCTGTGATGCTTGTGACATATAACCTCTCGCCAATGTTATGCATGAAAAAAGAAAATATCATCTTAACATTGTTGATTCCTGATCCAAAGCAACCAGGAAATGATATTGACGTATATTTGGAGCCATTAATTGAAGACTTGCAACATTTGTGGAGTAATAGAGTTCAAACTTATGATGCCTTTAGTAAATCGCTTTTTAACATGAGAGCGATTTTACTATGGACGATAAATGACTTTTCAGCGTATGGAAATCTTGTTGGATGTTGTGTGAAAAGTAAAAATGGTTGTCCATTATGCGGTATCAATACTCACCATCGATGGTTGAAACATAGTCGGAAGAGCGGTAATATGGGTCGTAAGAGATTTTTACCCCCTTTAGATTCATTGAGAAATAAAAAAAACCTGGTTTGATAATACTGTAGAAAATGGTCATAGACCTAGAGTTTTGACTGGAAGAAACATCTCTGCTATTTTGAAAAACTTTCCGAATAATTTTGGGAAAGAAATCAAAATTGTAAATAATAATAATAATAGCAAGAATGGGAAGGGCAAGAAGAAAAAACTTAAGCAGGAGAGCAGGAAGAGAAAAAATACTAATAAAAAAATAAATAGAGGTGAAGATGGTGATCTTGTGAATATAGAGCTATCAAGGTGGAAAAACGATCAATCTTCTTTGATTTACCATATTGGGAGGTTAGTTTTTTATTTTTCACTGATCAATAATATAGTTCTTTAGTAATGAAATTTAACATTGTTGATTTTTGTAGGAACTGCCAATGCGTCATAATTTAGACGTAATGCATGTAGAAAAAATGTTAGTGAAAGCGTAATAAGCACGATGCTGCACGATAACAAATCGAAAGATGGAATTAATTGTAGAAAAGATTTAGAAGAGTGGGGAATTCGACATGGCCTTTATGCACAATCTCGTGGAACAAAAACATATCTTCCACCTGCTCCATATACATTGTCCAAACCTGGATTTTTTTTTTTTGTAAAAGACTGTATGATTTTAAGGGACCTGATGGGTATTGCTCGAATTTCAAGAGCTCTATATCGTTGGAGGATTGTAAAATTAGTGGTTTGAAGTCGCATGATTATCATGTCCTAATGCAATAGTTGTTGCCGGTTGCAATAAGAGGATTGTTACTGTTGACGTCAAAAGTTGGTCACCAGTGACAGTCAACCACCAATCGTGCGATGAACACACGAATAAATATTATAAAATGCAAAAGTAAAGTAAAAGAATGAGGAGCACACACAGAATTTTTATAGTGGTTCGGCAAAGACGGTGCCTACGTCCACTTTATGTATTATTTCTCTTTTTTGATTACAAGTACAATGCTTTTTCTGTTTGAAGAAGAGAAAAAGATAGCTAACTTCTCTTCTTCTTTGAAAGAGATTAAGAGAAAATGAACTCCAGAAATGAAGTGTACAAGGATAGAAGAAGTCCTCTTTTTCTTTCTTTTTTTTTTCTTTTTTTTTCTTTAAGCTCAGAGGTATTTGTAGGTGTAAAATGCAGCTTGGGCTATTGCAGTATGGTCCGACCATTCCGGGAAAGCCTAGACACGTGGAACCTATCAGTTAGTTTGAATAGCGGCAGGAGACTGATTCCATTGTTCATAAATAGTATCCTCGGAAGTTGCGGCTGACGTGACATCCACGGAGAGGTATATCAAAAGTAGAGCTTTGTCCGGATATGGTTTGACCACTTTTATTGCCTTGAAAGTCGGGATATACATTGGAATTGCTCTGTAGAAGATTTCCACGCAGGCCCGAGATAATCGGTCGACGCGTCTCTCACGGAAGCGAGATACTCGGTCGATTGGGAGAGCGATTCTTCCGGAGTGAGCTGTCAATTAACTAGGCTGGACTTGGGCTGATATGCGACTGCTTCGGATCGTGTGTCTACTGGGCTTCCTGAAGTGCGACTTATATCTATTTGCGCGTTTGGGCTTTGGTCTAGCTCGTTGAGACTCTTGCCAAAAAAGAGGGTTAACAGTTACCGAAGAAGCCAAGGAAGCAATAATTCATTTATGTTTGTTCTTCAATAAATTATGCCAACGAGTTCTTGATAGAGAAAAACGGCAACATCTTGATGATGAGATTATTCTAATTTTATGTGAACTTGAAAGATATTTTCCACCTTCGTTTTTTGATATAATGATACACTTGACGATTCATCTTGGAAAAGAAGCCTGATTATGTGGACTGGTCCATTTTCGTTGGATGTACCCATTTGAAAGATACGTGAAGACACTAAAACATTATGTAAGAAACACTGCACGGCCTGAGGGGTGTATTGCAGAATCCTATCTTGCAGAGGAGTGTGTAACAACCCGTATTTTCAATAACCTGTTATAACAGAAATCGAGGCAGAATTTAATATATAAATCTGAATCAAGGGAAACGGGCTATGCCATTGCGTTCGTCTCGGAAAAATACGCGAAATAGAGTCCGAGTTTTCGAAAATCGGAGTCCGTATGACCCGATTAAGGCCCGACGAAGTTTTCAGAAAATTTCTAAGTAAAAACAGATTTCAAATTCAAATCTGAATTTGGGAGTAGGGCCAGTTTGGGCCAGGCGGGAGAATTCCCGCCACAGTACCCAAGTCGACAGCCCTGTCGACTTGGGAGTCGACTGGGTCTGACCAGGTCGACAGCCCTGTCGACTTGGCTGTCGACTTGGCTCAGACGCCCAGTTCTGCCTAGTGCACCATTTTGGGTTTGTGTTGAGCTTGGAGGCCAGATTCGATTTGGAGGGCTGAGATGAGAACTAGGGTTTAATCCTATGGTCTAAATCACTAGCCTAATCTATAAATAAGACCCTAACCTACCCTAAATCATCATTAATCTATCCTACAACTAAACTATGGCAAAATCAATCCTCTCATGGCCTCCACTCTCTTCATAAATTCCTAAATCAATTTTCAAGAAATTTCCATGCATACAAGTGTATTTAGGCTTGTATGATCCTCTTTAGCTTGCATTAAAGTCTTGTTTCTCTATTGGCATCATAAAGGAGGAGTCTTGATCAAGTTTGCTTGCATTTTGGGGTTTTAATTAGTTGCATAAGGGGGTTTCTTACATTTGCTATACTCATTTGAGTCGTCATAGCATTGTAAGCCTATTTCTACTCTTGTATTTTAACTATGAAGTTAATATGTTATGTTGCAAGTTGAGTTTGGGGTTAATCATGATATGTGCTTTGATCTTATGATTTTATGCATAAGCTTACTCTATGCATGTTAGTAAAGTCATTACCTTGGCTTTATGCATAGAAAGATATGATCTTTGGTTGGAAATGTTGCATGATGCAACTTTGAAACTCTCATAAACCTTGTATTAACGTGCATATAATGTTATATGCATGTTACTAGTTCTTATCTCATGCTATCTATGGCCATGTTCCGCCTATTTGCCAAGTTTGATGTTATGCATGCATATGAACCTTGTGCAAGTTGAAACCATGTTATGCATGCATATGAACCTTATGCAAGTTGAAACCATGTTATGCATGCATATGAACACTATGCAAGTTAAAATGATGTTATGCATGCTTATGAATATCTTGCAAGTTGATAACATGATATGCAAGTTTATGATCACATCTTTGTCTCATATGCCACCATGTTTAACTTGTGGCTCCAACACCTTTATGTCATGATTTTGCCAAGTTCCCTCTTTCTATCCTTTATGCGCTATTGCGATATGTAAAGCGAGGGGATTGAGTTTGGGGTTGGGTAAACTTAAAAGACATAAAAACATAAGCTTGGGAATTTACCTATTAAGTTAGGTCTACCCATTGGGAATTTACCTATTAAGTTAGGTCTACCCAATTGCTTGAAAATTTGTAATGTGCTTTGAAAACATGATGGACATGACACTTAGACAACATGAGGATGGCCAACTCGAGGTTGGGTTGAGCTTGTAGCATAAACCTACCCGGAACCGACCGGCTTAACTAGTGGCTACAAGCAATAGGACCCAATGTGAGTAGTTGGTCATGTTGCACGTGAAACCCGAGGTTAGACTAAGTTGTGGTGTAAACCTACCCGGACCCGCCCGGCCTAACTAGTAACCACAGCAAGGTCTAATGTGAGAGGTTGGGTGCATTAAATTAATTAATGCCACATGGTAGGGTTAAGTCATGGACCGCTTGAATACTTAACCAATTAAACACGATGGGTTGGTAGGGTTAAGTCATGAACCTTGGGTACACTTAACCAACTTGGTACTTGGATGAGTTGGGTTAACCACGTTTAACCCATTAAGGAAACCCTAGTTACGTGGTCCTTTGCACCAGTAACCCTCTTGGTTGTATCATGATACCCTAGGGACTAGGCTAGGGTGGGGCACGATTACTGGGATGACATGTAAGCGACCAAAACGACGGTTGTGTAGGTGCGCCGGTGTAGGTTCAGGCGGGCCATGGTCGTGCACATGGTCCGGAGTTGAAAAAGCAGGCACGGGCACCAGTAGGTTTAAACTGTGCGTGCTTGGTTTGTGTCAGTGGTTGACACCCTAGGACTTGATACACCCTAGGGTGGACCTAGCACAGTTTAGCTACACTTCGTAGTTGGGCCGTAAGACACCGACACTTGACGAGTTAGGCTTTAGGGAGCCGATCGACTAGACCGTGCTAGTTGGACCTTGATTTAGGTCATTCATGATGTTGGGCCAAACTTGGGCCTGGGGATCACTTCTTGTTTACACTTGACAAGACTCGTGAAACTAGTACACTTGGTGCAAACCTCAACCTTGTATATGCGGTGCCACACTTGATCTATCTTGTTGACTTTTTACCATGCCAGTTATCATCCTATGACTCATCCTTGTTTACATATACAGTTAACTTTATTAGTTGTTGTACAATAGTAGGTAGGACTTACCAGTCTTTTGACTGACCCATTTTCTTTCGTTCCCCCCCCCCAGGTTTACAGGGCGGGAATACCGGCACTTAGCTTGGATCTTAGCAGCTTTTCTTGGATAGCTCATGTATGCTATGGACTTGAGCTTGCTATGGTTTCCTACTCTGGGGATAGCTACTTTATGTTTTCCTTTCCAGTTTCAAGTTTTATGTTTCTAGACTTTGTTTATGGAAAATAATGATCAAGTACTGTGTTGTAACTTAACTTATGGTCTTGATATGCTAGTTTTTATCCGCTGCTATATTTACTCTGTTTTTACTTATATGTTCTGTCTTGTGATATCTGCATGCATGTTTACCTTGTTTAAACGCCCCTCCAAAGTCAGTGCCCTTGCAAGAGTGGCACAGGCGGAGGTGGGGTGTTACATTTGGTATCAGAGCATAAGGTTTACGAGATTGGAACAAAAAGGGTTTTAAAGTTACTTTTAAAAGCTATTTTCAAAACCAATTAAGTATTTTCCAAAGAAAAGTCTAGTTTATTTTGAAAGGCTATCCCCCAAGAGCCATAAGCACTATCCTTCGTTTCCTCGTTCTAAATCTATCTTTTCCCTTTTTCAGCATGGCCGATCTCAATCTTCCTGAGGGAGTCACCATTCCCGGATGGTTCCGGAGGTACTTGGAAGCTAGGGCCAACAATGCAGGTCCAGCAACCACTCCCACTATCACTGAGGTTCCACCCCCTCCTCCTCCTCCTCAGCAACCGCAAGCCGATTTCGCCAAGGTTTGCAAGGACTTCAAGGCAATGGGTGGCAAGAATTTTGTTGGGACCGAGACTTTTGTAGAGGCAAGAAATTGGTTGAAGGAGACCGAAGATCTCTTTGCCATCTTTGATATAGAGGACCGTTGAAAGGTTCTGTTGGCGGTTTGGCTACTAAAGGAGGAAGCTTCTTATTGGTGGGAGGTCACCAATGCTACTAGGCCCGTAGAAACCTGGGCCGACTTTAGGGCAAGGTTTGGGCTTAAGTTTCTATCGTCTGCAGAGGCAAATTTGCAACTAGAAAAGTTCATAGCCTTGAAGCAAGGAGACATAACAGTGAGAGAGTATGTGAATAAGTTCAACCAGCTTGCCCGATTCGGTTTGGACATGGTCAATACTCCCGAGAAGAAGGCTCTACGTTTTGCACGAGGGTTAAATGAGCCATTACAAGGTCTAGCCATGTCACACATACCCATGGGGGCCACTTTCGAGAGCCTAGTAGACATGGCATTGCTGCAGGGAGAGGATAAGAATGGGAAGAAAGAAGTCAAGCCCAATGAGACTCAGTCTAAGAAGACAGACTCCAAGTGGGGAGGGAATCAGAGTAATCAGAGTAACAAGAACAACAAGAACAACAAGGGCAACAAGAACAAGGCAAAGGACCCAAGAAAGTGCAACTTCTGTGGGATTGTTGGGAACATAGCCAAGGACTGTAGGAAGAAGAGAATGAAATTGGGTGGGTGCTTTCACTGTGGAGAGACAGGACATTTTAGCAAGGATTGCCCTAAGAAGCAGGGGCATGGACAGACTCAACGTGCAGGTTCATCCGGAGGGCAAGTGCATGCTCTCAACGCCGCTCCAATTCAGGATCGAGGTAGCATTTCTGTAGAAAGTCTTGTTTATATTTCTGATTATCCTGTTCGTACCTTATTTGATTCTGGCGCATCGCATAGTTTTATTTCTTCTGACATTGTTGAAAGTTTGCACCTAAGTACTAGCTTAGTTGAGGATCCCGTTTGTGTTTCGAATCCGATTGGGGGTTCAGCCCATTTATCTATGATCTGTATGGATTTGAGGATTTCTATCTTGACCGTAGAATTCTCGTGTGATGCTTATGTTCTCGGGTTCACGGGATACGGGTTGATCTTGGGCATGGATTGGTTATCCCGCTATGGAGCCATTCTCGATTGTGAGCATAGGGTGGTGAGACTCATGACTCGCCTTGGTAATACCCTAGAGATTTCTTGCAACCCGCTAGATCTCGTCATGCTATGTTATCTTGAATCTCTTGACTCGTCTATCGATGATCTGCAATCTGTAAGGGTGGTTCGAGAATACCCTGATGTTTTCGAAGAAGTTAAGGGGTTACCCCCTAAGCGAGAGATAGACTTCCGCATTTATCTGGTTGATAACGCTAAGCCAGTCTCCTTACCAGTTAGGCACATGGCCCCGCGTGAAAGGAGAGAGCTCAGTAAGCAAATCAAGGAGCTACTTGAGAAGAATTTTATTAGGCGAAGCATTTCCGAATGGGGTGCTCCTGTGGTGTTCGCTACTAAGGCGGACGACTCGCTTCGTCTATGTGTTGATTATCGAGAGTTGAACAAGCTGACCAAGAAGAATAGGCATCCATTACCGAGGATAGATGACCTCTTCGACCAGCTTGTTGGTGCTTCTGTTTTCTCTCAGCTTGACCTTGCTACTGGATTCCATCAGCTCAGGGTAGCTGAAGACAGTATAGACAAGACTGCGTTCAGGACTCCAGATGGATTCTTCGAATGGCTTGTCATGCCGTTCGGCTTGACTAATGCACCCGCATATTTCGTGGACTTGATGAGTAGGGTGTTCAGGGAGTTCTTGAACAAGTTTGTCGTGGTCTTCGTAGATGATATTCTGATCTTCTCAAAAGACGAGGAAGAGCATGCTAGACATCTCAGGGAAGTGATGGATACGCTTAGAGCCCATCAATTGAAAGCCAAGTTCTCCAAATGCCACTTTTGGAGAAAGGAAGTCCGGTTTCTTGGGCATATAGTTTCTAAGCAGGGTATAGCTGTGGATCCCGGGAAAGTGGTTGCAGTTCAAGACTGGAAGACTCCTAGGAATGCAACCGAAGTGCGAAGCTTTCTCGGTCTGGCAGGCTATTATAGGAAGTTCATTAGAGACTTCGCTAAGATTTCAGCCCCCCTCACTAGATTGACGAAGAAGGACTTAGTCTTTGCATGGGACTTAGAGTGTGAGCTCGCTTTTCAAAGGCTCAAAAGGGCCCTTACCACAGCTCCAGTTTTGGCATTACCCGATGGCGGTAAGATGTTTACCGTGTATACCGATGCATGTGGCACGGGGTTAGGCGCTGTTCTAATGCAGGTGGGAAGAGTGATATGTTATGGGGGTAGGCAACTTAAAGTTCATGAGAAGAACTACCCCACTCATGACTTGGAGTTGGCGGCAATTGTCTTTGCACTCAAGTCCTGGCGCCACTATCTTTTAGGCGAAAGGTTTGAGCTGTATACTGATCACAAATCACTCAAGTACCTCTTCTCGCAGAAAGATCTGAATCTTAGGCAGCAAAGGTGGATGGAATTCTTGGCATCGTATGACTTCGAGATAGCTTATACCCCTGGCAAGGGTAATGTTGTGGCTGATGCACTAAGCAGAAAGAGGTTGACCCTAAGTCCTCTATTCGTTGAGATGAAGAATTTAGAGTATGTGGCAACCTTTGATTTCTCTTTGACAATTGAGTCGATGACCGGTTCTTTAGCATCTCTGGAACTCAGACCTACCCTTCTTGATCAAGTTGGGGCTTCGCAGAAAGAAGATCCTCAGATAGTTGAGATTATGGATAAGCTAATTCGAGGAGAGACGTCTAGTCATCTCGCTCGATATTCTATTGATGACAAGGGTTGGCTGAGGAGAGATGGAAGGTTATGTGTTCCAGTGGTAGAAGATCTAGTAAGAAAAGTTCTTGAAGAAGCGCATCGCTCTAAGTTGACTATACATCCAGGCGGAGATAAGATGTATAAAGATATGAAGCGTATTTTCTTTTGGCCTGGGATGAAGAAGGATGTGGCAGAGTTTGTTTCTAGATGTATCATTTGCCAGCAAGTTAAGGCCGAGTCGAAGAAGCCCGGTGGGCTATTGCATCCTCTAGACGTTCCACTTTGGAAATGGGAGAGTATTTCCATGGATTTTATTGATGGGCTACCAAGGTCAAGGAAAGGGAATACGAGCATTTGGATCATTGTGGACAGACTTACGAAGAGTGCTCATTTCATTCCGATAAAGAGCAAGAGGACCGCATCTTGGCTAACGTCTGTATATCTTCGCGAGATTGTGAGACTTCATGGAGTCCCTTCTAGCATAGTCAGTGACCGTGACCCAATCTTTACAAGTCAGTTCTGGAATAGCTTGCAAGAAGCCATGGGCACGAGGTTGAATCTAAGTACTGCTTATCACCCACAGACGGACGGTCAAACCGAAAGGGTGAATAGGGTACTCGAGGATCTGTTAAGGCTTTGTATTCTGGATTTTGGTGGTACTTGGGAAGACCATCTTCCTCTTGTTGAGTTTGCATATAATAACAGTTATCAAGCAAGCATAGGGATGGCACCATTTGAAGCTTTATATGGGAGGCCGTGCAAGTCGCCTACATGTTGGTGGGAGACTACAGATAAGCTTATACTTGGGCCTGATATGATCAGAGATGCATCCGAGAAGATCGAGTTGATTCGAAGACGGATGAAAGCGGCCCAAGACCGACAGAAATCCTATGCTGATAAGCGAAGATCTGATTTGGAGTTTGGTGTTGGAGATATGGTTTCCGTGAAGGTTTCTCCTTTGCGGAATGTGGTCCGATTTGGAGCCGTGGGGAAGTTAGCACCAAGATTTGTTGGACCCTTCCCTATTATAGAGAGGATCGGGCAGATGGCTTATAGAGTGAAATTGCCCGAGAAGCTTGCCGGAGTACACGATGTTTTTCATGTCTCGCATCTCCGGAAGTGTTTACATGAGTCAGCAGAGGTTGTTGAGCCAAGTGCTCTGGAAGATGTGGAAGTGGAGAAAGAAGCTACTTTGAGGAGAGCTCTGATTCGTATCTTGGGGACGGAGACCAAGAAGCTAAGGAATCGAGAGGTCAAGTTGGTGAAGGTTCAATGGGGTGAAGCCGAAGAAGACGCAACTTGGGAAACCGAGGAGAAGATGCGTGGGCTTTATCCATTCCTTTTTGAGGGTACATTCTCAATCTCCTTTCTTTGTTAGCATATCTTTCTCTTTGCTATCCATGTTTGTCTAGTTATCGTGCTAATCTTGTCATGAGAACCTTAGGTAGAAACCCTTTGGATGAAACATGTGTTTGAAACATGTTATGCTTGATGGTTGCAAGTGGCTGCAAGTGGTTGCAAGTGGTTACTCGTGGATGCATTATACACGATTAGGCACTAGATCGGCTCACACACTCCTCATATTGCATATGCATGAGTGTTTGTGCTTATTCATGGATGAAATTTTTTTGTGTTATCACATGGATGTTGCATATGGATGTATGTGATGTGCACACATATAGATGTTATGCATTATGTTAGGAATTGCATACCTATGGATTCATTTCACTAACATAATCTGCATTGATGATATTTGCATTAGATAAGTACATATACACACACCTTTGCATATGTTCATACAGCATTTAGAATCTTGTAAGGACAATGATTGCTCGTGGATGATGTTTTGAGTAGATGGATGTTGGATGGTAGGATACGTTCTTCCTAACTTGAGAATTTCGGGGATGAAATCCTTTAAGGAGGGGAGAATGTAACAACCCGTATTTTCAATAACCTGTTATAACAGAAATCGAGGCAGAATTTAATTTATAAATCTGAATCAAGGGAAATGGGCTATACCATTGCGTTCGTCTCGGAAAAATACGCGAAATAGAGTCCGAGTTTTCGAAAATCGGAGTCCGTATGACCCGATTAAGGCCCGACGAAGTTTTCAGAAAATTTCTAAGTAAAAACAGATTTCAAATCTGAATTTGGGAGTTGGGCCAGTTTGGGCCAGGCGGGAGAATTCCCGCCACAGTACCCAAGTCGACAGCCCTGTCGACTTGGGAGTCGACTGGGTCTGACCAGGTCGACAGCCCTGTCGACTTGGCTGTCGACTTGGCTCAGACGCCCAGTTCTGCCTGGTGCACCATTTTGGGTTTGTGTTGAGCTTGGGGGCCAGATTCGATTTGGAGGGCTGAGATGAGAACTAGGGTTTAATCCTATGGTCTAAATCACTAGCCTAATCTATAAATAAGACCCTAACCTACCCTAAATCATCATTAATCTATCCTACAACTAAACTATGGCAAAATCAATCCTCTCATGACCTCCACTCTCTTCATAAATTCCTAAATCAATTTTCAAGAAATTTCCATGCATACAAGTGTATTTAGGCTTGTATGATCCTCTTTAGCTTGCATTAAAGTCTTGTTTCTCTATTGGCATCATAAAGGAGGAGTCTTGATCAAGTTTGCTTGCATTTTGGGGTTTTAATTAGTTGCATAAGGGGGTTTCTTACATTTGCTATACTCATTTGAGTCGTCATAGCATTGTAAGCCTATTTCTACTCTTGTATTTTAACTATGAAGTTAATATGTTATGTTGCAAGTTGAGTTTGGGGTTAATCATGATATGTGCTTTGATCTTATGATTTTATGCATAAGCTTACTCTATGCATGTTAGTAAAGTCATTACCTTGGCTTTATGCATAGAAAGATATGATCTTTGGTTGGAAATGTTGCATGATGCAACTTTGAAACTCTCATAAACCTTGTATTAACGTGCATATAATGTTATATGCATGTTACTAGTTCTTATCTCATGCTATCTATGGCCATGTTCCGCCTATTTGCCAAGTTTGATGTTATGCATGCATATGAACCTTGTGCAAGTTGAAACCATGTTATGCATGCATATGAACCTTATGCAAGTTGAAACCATGTTATGCATGCATATGAACACTATGCAAGTTAAAATGATGTTATGCATGCTTATGAATATCTTGCAAGTTGATAACATGATATGCAAGTTTATGATCACATCTTTGTCTCATATGCCACCATGTTTAACTTGTGGCTCCAACACCTTTATGTCATGATTTTGCCAAGTTCCCTCTTTCTATCCTTTATGCGCTATTGCGATATGTAAAGCGAGGGGATTGCGTTTGGGGTTGGGTAAACTTAAAAGACATAAAAACATAAGCTTGGGAATTTACCTATTAAGTTAGGTCTACCCATTGGGAATTTACCTATTAAGTTAGGTCTACCCAATTGCTTGAAAATTTGTAATGTGCTTTGAAAACATGATGGACATGACACTTAGACAACATGAGGATGGCCAACTCGAGGTTGGGTTGAGCTTGTAGCATAAACCTACCCGGAACCGACCGGCTTAACTAGTGGCTACAAGCAATAGGACCCAATGTGAGTAGTTGGTCATGTTGCACGTGAAACCCGAGGTTAGACTAAGTTGTGGTGTAAACCTACCCGGACCCGCCCGGCCTAACTAGTAACCACAGCAAGGTCTAATGTGAGAGGTTGGGTGCATTAAATTAATTAATGCCACATGGTAGGGTTAAGTCATGGACCGCTTGAATACTTAACCAATTAAACACGATGGGTTGGTAGGGTTAAGTCATGAACCTTGGGTACACTTAACCAACTTGGTACTTGGATGAGTTGGGTTAACCACGTTTAACCCATTAAGGAAACCCTAGTTACGTGGTCCTTTGCACCAGTAACCCTCTTGGTTGTATCATGATACCCTAGGGACTAGGCTAGGGTGGGGCACGATTACTGGGATGACATGTAAGCGACCAAAACGACGGCTGTGTAAGTGCGCCGGTGTAGGTTCAGGCGGGCCATGGTCGTGCACATGGTCCGGAGTTGAAAAAGCAGGCACGGGCACCAGTAGGTTTAAACTGTGCGTGCTTGGTTTGTGTCAGTGGTTGACACCCTAGGACTTGATACACCCTAGGGTGGACCTAGCACAGTTTAGCTACACTTCGTAGTTGGGCCGTAAGACACCGACACTTGACGAGTTAGGCTTTAGGGAGCCGATCGACTAGACCGTGCTAGTTGGACCTTGATTTAGGTCATTCATGATGTTGGGCCAAACTTGGGCCTGGGGATCACTTCTTGTTTACACTTGACATGACTCGTGAAACTAGTACACTTGGTGCAAACCTCAACCTTGTATATGCGGTGCCACACTTGATCTATCTTGTTGACTTTTTACCATGCCAGTTATCATCCTATGACTCATCCTTGTTTACATATACAGTTAACTTTATTAGTTGTTGTACAATAGTAGGTAGGACTTACCAGTCTTTTGACTGACCCATTTTCTTTCGCCTCTTTTCTTTCGTTCCCCCCCCAGGTTTACAGGGCGGGAATACCGGCACTTAGCTTGGATCTTAGCAGCTTTTCTTGGATAGCTCATGTATGCTATGGACTTGAGCTTGCTATGGTTTCCTACTCTGGGGATAGCTACTTTATGTTTTCCTTTCCAGTTTTAAGTTTTATGTTTCTAGACTTTGTTTATGGAAAATAATGATCAAGTACTGTGTTGTAACTTAACTTATGGTCTTGATATGCTAGTTTTTATCCGCTGCTATATTTACTCTGTTTTTACTTATATGTTCTGTCTTGTGATATCTGCATGCATGTTTACCTTGTTTAAACGCCCCTCCAAAGTCAGTGCCCTTGCAAGAGTGGCACAGGCGGAGGTGGGGTGTTACAGAGTGCATGAAATATTTTAGTGAATTCTTAAAGAAATCAGGAAAAATAGAAGAGAAGGAAGTCCGAAATGAAGATTATGAAAATGATGTCATACTTTAAGGACGATCAACTTCAGCTTGCAAAATAATTGTACTGTCCGAGAATAAGAAACAAGCTGCTCATTTGGCTGTGCTAATGAATATGGCTATACTGGAACCATTTGTAGAGTAAGTGACTAGTGCATTTTGTTCTATTGTTCAATTATTTTTATAGTGCAACTTATATGTTTTTTTTTCCTTTTACAATAGTTTGCATCTTCAGGAGTTGCAACATTCAAACAAGCGCATAGAAAAAAATGTGACCTTTCTTTTGAAAACCCACACAAATAACTTTGCCGATTGGATTAAGAAGAAGGTGAGTTGAATTTTAAAATATATTCTCATTAATTTTGAATATATTATTATCGAGATCTAACATAAATAATAATTTCATTTATTGATACCTTATGATGTGAACGATCACGACACAATGTTAAAATGGATCGCCTATGGTCCAAGGAGTAGTGCAATGTCTTGTACAGGTTATATCATCAATGGAGAACGTTTTCACACAAAAGATATTGAGAGAAAAAACTCAAAATAGTGGAGTCACTTATGATGCAACCACCATTTGTAGGGCTAGCGCAAAAGATATTTCCCAAGTGGTTGACATGATTACTTATTATGGGATGTTGACCGATATATTTTTGTTAGACTATCATGCCTTTTATGTTCCCGTCTTTAAATGTCATTGGACAAATTTAGGAAATGGTGCAAAGGTAGAATATGGATTTACCCTTGTTAATTTACAAAAAAATCAAGCTTCATTTTCAAAAGATCCGTATATCCTTGCATCTCAAGCAAAACAAATTTTCTATTCAAGGGAAGATGATGATTCTAATTGGTATGTTGTGATAAGGGCACCATCAAGAACTTTTCATGAAATAGATACAGATGACTCGTTTGAGGAATTTAACATGGATATCGAAAATTTTGAAGAAACCGATATGGAGATTGATGATGCTGCCGAGGATCTTGGCAATGTTGGGGAAGGTTGCGAAGGAATACTTGAGTAAATATATCACTAGCTATGTCTGGATACCTATTCAGGTATAATATTATAGGCCTAGAAAAATATAAGACGTCTGTATAAAATACCCAGACGTTTGAGTACTTCTACAGGATTAATATTTTAGGCTCACAAAAAAAAATCCAGACGTCTGTATTCTTCTGTAGATATAATTCTCTAGCCTGAGAAATCTATCAGACGTCTGGCTAAACTAACCAGACGGCTGAATATTTATTCAGGCATATTACTTTAAACCTAAAAAATCCTGATGTCCGGATAAAATATCAGACGTCTAAATTCTTCTACAGATAGTTTTTTATAGACAGAGAACACTTTCAGACGTCTGGATAAAATATCCAAACGTCTGAAATCATCTTTAGGCATTTTACTTTAGACTGTAGAGAAATCCAGACGTCAGGTTAAAATTTCAGACATCTGATTGATATTTAGATTGCTTTCCTTTTCTAATCTCAGACGTTTGGAAAAATAGCCAGACGTCTGACACACCTGTTTCACCTGTGCATGTCTTCCTTGTTGTCGAGCTATAGCCATATATAATTAAAGTTCCATATCCACATTATTTTCCATCCACAATAACATACCCGAATTACATAACAATAGCATATCCGAATTATGTAGCAATAGCATACCCAAATATCATAACGAACATAGCAACAACGTGTACGAATTGCATATCGAACATAACATATCCAAGTTGAAGGTTTTTACTTAATTTCTGATTAAGAATTTACTTGGTGATCCACTAGGTGGATGCATTTTAGCTCATGGACCTATTCGGGATTTCATGCTTATTAACTTTGTTCAAATGACAAATACTGCTTCACTTAATATAATGAAAATTGCAACTCCTTGCAGTTCAGCAATTTATTTTGAAGCAACCTTTACTATATTTGAAATAAACCGTGTAGTGCAAGTAATATATATTTGTGTTGTTATACATGGGAAATGTTTTCATGGGGTTATCTATTTTTCAATTGCAGCAAATGAAAAAGAGATAACCTCAGGAAAACACTTCCCTACAGTAACACAAATGTATATTACCTACACTACATAGTTTGCTTCAAAGATAGTAAAAGTTGCTTCAAAATTAATTGTTCAACTGCAAGTAGTTGCAAATTTCATTACGTTAAGTGAAGCAACATTTGTCTCTTGAATAAAGCTATTAAAACATGAAACCCCGAATAGGTCCATGAGCTAAAATGCACCGCCTAGTGGATCACCGAGTAAATTCTTCAGCTTGGTCACACTTCGTCTGCTTCATAGTCTGTTAACAGTTAAGATACACAAGTTTAATTTTAAACATACGCATACAAACTTTATACAACATAGTTAGGCAAACTTACTAGTACGAGGTGATTGACAATAAGAGGACGCCGTTGAAGTTAATTTCAGAGGAAAATTTTGATTTTTGGCCATTGATGTTATTTTTAGGAGGCAACTGAAGTTTATACCCAAATGAGGCCTAAACCAGCAATTTATGTCCGTTATAAGTTCTCAAAAGATGAATCCAGAGATATAATAAATTAAAGCTAGACACTTCTGCATGTACAGGCTTGACACTGCTGCATGTACAGGCTTGACACATAGTTTCTATGTTGTGGTATGCTCAAAAGATGAATCAATGAACCATGGCTATATGCCAAAACATAAAAGTTGGACCCTGTTCATAAAAGATGTCTCAATATGTGTATATACACGTATCTCCTCGTCTAGAACTTATCAGAATGAGCTGTTCATAATAGGTGAATCAATGAAAAACAGACTTTGATTTATGGTTTTTTTCAACCCGAGGAAGTTTTCAGACGTCTGGGAATAGTTTCAGATGTCTGTGTTGAATGATTTTTAAACCAGTGTATATTTTCAGACGTCTGCTAATTTTTTCAGATGTCTGATTTTAGTTTTCCTGTTTTTTATTTTAACCCTACCAATTTTCAGACTTTTCGTTTATTGATTCAGAAGTCTAGTTTTTAATTTTTTGTGATACGTCCCCTTAACTTGCATAATTGTTTACATAATTGCATCACGATCACCACCAATTAATAATTACTTGCATAATTGTATACTTAATTCTTTATGCACTCATTAGCTCTATGATTTAATTTATAAAAACATGCATATACCTTGATACTGTTTTATTATTATAATCACTTCTGTTTTGTAGAAAACATATTTAAACTGTTTCAAATATTGCATGACAGACCACTAGTTTCAAACAAATTGATTAGTGTTCATGCAAAGAAAGAAGTTGTTGCTGAAGGACGCGTGTCTTCGACTGACCGAAATGCGATGGTCCATTTTGTTCATTTGGGAGAAGGTGCCGTTAAAGTTTGGGTTGATATTGTCAAAGTTCCAAATGCACCTTTATGGATACCTACATCTGAGTTTGATTTTATGAAGATGCAATTGGTTCTACTATAGCTTGGCCTTCTGCAAATGTCGCCTCATAATCGTTTTCAAGTAAGAATGATTTATACTTCTCCTTACTTATCGTCACCTTATTATGATTGTTTTGGTAGAATTTTACTACAAGCATGATTTCCCTTTTCACCTCTTAAAACTGAATTAATATTTAAATTTTGTTTTGGTAGATAAAACCAAAAAAAATAGAAGATACGGTGACCTAGATTTGCTCAAACATTTTGATCTTATACGATTTTTCTTTCTTGCAATCAGGTGTTGATGTTTGTTGCAAGAAGAAAATTCAACTTTGGAGCACACAAGCTTGGACTTTGAATGGTTTATATTTTTCTTTTCTGTCAGTAAGCATCTTTTGTAAAAACAAGTTAGATGGGAACATCGATTACAAAATGTTATGTTCAACTATTGTATATTTGGCATATGAAATTATTATAACTTATGTGATATAGTTTTATAATTCTAATTCTTTTGTGTTGTTTGAATTTCGTGATGATTTTGAACTGCATTGTGTAAAAATGATAAATGCTGATAGATGCAGCTCAACAACTCTACAGAAACGCTGTGATATATTTTGAAAATGCTGTGATGTGTAGGGAGTAACAACTTTTCTAACCAGAAATAAACGCTGTAATATATGATGGAAAACGCTGTGCTACATGGACGGTCATAACATTTCTTGACGTTATAACAACGTTTCTAACCTATATAATGTGATGAAGAAGGAATAATTTGTGTTAGTTATGCAAACACAACTACACAAAACGCTGTATAAACATAATGACAACGCCAATTAAAACGCTGTACAAGACATAACAACAACACCAACTAAAACTCTGTAGTATCTCCTTTTTCTACAGTGTTTTCAAAGTATTGTGGTAGTCCCCATGACCAATAACAGCATGTCGTTAGACAGCGCTCTTCGAAACGCTGTAAAATTATATAACGACATTTTTTTCAACGCTGTCAATGAACATATTTCTTGTAGTGAACAAGCCTACGATGCAAGTTGAAATTTGTATTTATGTATATTTTCCATTCACTGATATTTGTTATTTGTTATTATGCTATCATGCCTAAATTGTAGCGGTAAACATATGGACATATTAACTTGTATTCCTTGATCTAGACAAGTTGACAATTTTTGTATTGTTAGGACGTTCTCTCGTTCATACGAACATTTACGTCATTTGTGCATTATAATTATTATACTTATATAAACGTAATCAACGTAGTTAACATTATTTTAGCGTAATAAATGCGATTAAGGTCGAATTCAAATTTGAAATGTCTCCATATATATTATTGACTACTTATATATGCATATAGAATGGCTTTACATATATAAATAGTGACACACAGAAACGAGGTTAGTTGCCATTTGTGGTATAAGTCTTCCCGGGACCGACCGATAAATCCAGCAACCACAAGTAAGCCCAACTAATGTGAGAGGTCTGAGTGTCATGGGCCACTCAAACTTAGTACAATAGACATGTGGTTAAACCAACTTATAGTAGAAGCATGCATGGAACCGCCCGACATATCCAGCATCTACATGCATACAGTTTAATGTGAGAGGTCTAGTGTGTGTGTGTGTGTATATATATATATATATATATATATATTTGTGTAAGTGCTTGTGTGTAACTATATATATAAGTCTATTGTGCGTAAAAAATAGGTAGGTTTACTACACCTTAAGAAGGTCTTCAGTGGCCGACTCTCTTCCTGTCTAATTTGGGCCTTAAGTGGTTAGGCCTAGTATCCCTCCTATGGTTTGTTCCTTGGAGAGGAACCAAAGTCATGAGACCCACCCTTATTAGATTTGGAGTAAGTCTTTGGGTCCTCTTTCTCTAAAAATGGTTAGACATAAGTGGTAATGCAGTAGGGTAGTTCACGAGGGATGTCCACTTCCTCTAAAATCTTGTAAGAGCTCAACTAGGGACATAATTGGTATATAAAGTAACATGGCCATTGCATGCTAACCAACTGTCTAAGGGAAGTCCTAAGCGATATAGGTGTTCTACCTTAATATCAGTTACGTTGTAACGTTCGCAATACTACTTCTCATATTACAATTAAGAGTATATACTAAAGAACGTTGACGTGCTGGCACGGGGACTTAAGAGGCTAGGGTCCGCCTTAGGGTTACAAGAGATCATAAGAATCCACCTTTAATAAGCCATAAGTGACCGAGAATGTCTGCATCGTTGGGTCTTTACCCTAAAAACACCAATGAAAAATTGGCTTGGATATCCACCTCATTGGTTAGATACTTGGCACTCGTGTGAATGTTGTGTGCTGCGTAGACAAACCTTGACATATGTAACCTGCTAAAAATAAAGGGTATGGACTTTAAGTAAACACCATATTTCAGTCACAGAACTTTATGTTCTGACCCCTCTCCTTAACATATCCAATAAGTCAGTAGATGGGGTAAAGTTAATGGATGAAGACCTGATGGGAGCTGAAGACGAAGATGAAGTCATTATGCTATTATTAGTAGTTATTGTTGTACTTCTTATGGAAACATTTGAGAATTAGTTATTTGATGTACTCATGGAACATATGTAATCTAGACTGTTGTGTTGGAATTTTGTGAATTTTAAATAAAGTGGTACATCTTATTTTAATATTATATTTTCTCTTTTCGCTTTGTGAGATTTCCATTCGAAGTGTATGTTTATATTATCTGTGCAAATGTAATTCCTTACAGGAACCAACGACCTGTTTAGAGTGACTCTAAGTTTCGATGGGCCTTTTCTAGATCAAAATTTAGGCTCATTCCTGGTGGGTTGTTATATTTGATATCAGAGCATAGGTTATCTAATTTTAAGAGAATTACACATATGAGAGGCGTATTTATAATTTTGAAATGGTTTTTCTATATATATATATATATATATATATATATATATATATATATATATATAATATTCACCTTAATAAGCATACGCGTTTATATTGGCAACCTTATCATTTTCTTCCCTTTTAAGCTTAAATACTATCTCAGGAGTATCGCCTAAAGAATTTTTCCTTTTCTTTTTAGATAGTAGAATGGCTGATAATCCTACTGAGCAGGGTAACCAGGCAAGTCCCCGATACATGCCAGAATGGTTCCAACAGCACCTCCGTACTATAGAACAGGTCCTTGTTGCTAATTCTTCTCTAGTGGCACCTGTAGCACCTACCGCTGAGGTATCTTTTGACCTTTCTTATTTCTGCAAGACTTTCGCGATTATTGGAGAGAAATCGTTCTCTGGAAGGAAAGTTTTACTAATGCCCAGTCTTCGGTAATGGTCTGTGAAAGAATTTTCGAAGTTACTAGCTGACCCAATGAAGTAAAGAGGAGAATTGCGGCCTGACACTTGAAAGATGATGTGACGTCCCGCCCCGCACCAGCCGGCATTTCCCATGAAAGTGCGTTATGCCAATGTCCAACCAGCACAGGACGGTCGCCAGAGAAAGGAAAAAAGAAGAGAACTTACTGGTGAACTAACAAGGAACTTGTAAGAATATCTCACAGCGCATGGAATAAAGTATAATAATAACATACTTTGACATAAAACAGGCGAGACAGTGCATAAGCTGAAAACTAAACATCATAGCAGCGGAAAATCCAAATACAGCTCATGTTCCACATCATCATTATTACAACTTTTGAAAACTGTCTCTAAAGCAAAAGAAAGGAAAGGTACACTACTAATGCCCAAAGTAGTGACCAGCAGTGACACAGGGAGAATATCTATATATATCATACGTGGGTGCCTCCTGCTCGTCTAAGGTACAACTACCCGTGCATACCACCTAACCTGTCTCTAGTCTTCCGGTTTAAGAGCACCCAGAGTAACAAGAAGAGACATAAAACTCTGGGTCAGACAAAAGTTTGGTATGAGCGATAAGCATCAAAACAGAACAATAACAGATATACTAAACCATACCTGAACCTGGACCTGCAACCAGAGAGTTAGCACAACATACCGCTCAATACTCTAAGGTGCTATTAAACATAAGGTGTAAAGAATACGGGGGTGGGGGTGTGCATGTCATAGTGATGGAAAACAACCAAGCATAACAACCATTCCTTGCTATGATCACTCTGCCCCATGGAGTCATAATGACACCACTACACTGATCCATAGCCACTAATCCTTGCTATGTCCACTTTGCCTCATGGAGTCATGACAACTCCACTGCACTGGCTCATAGCCATGCTGCGATCACTCTGCCCCATGGAGTAATAACTACCCCACTGCACTGATACGTAGCCTAACATCCGTCTTGGTGGTGAGTCAAAGCTATGAATGTCGATAACCCCTTTGCACACGTCCTGCAGCAAAGCCCAACTCATGAAGTTGACCCATTGGTTCCCAACTGGATTCTGGGTACAAACTTCCCATTTGGACTACCTTTGCATCTCGGGTTTGGGTCTTCATCTTGGTTCGGCATCCATTCGGTTCGGTTCTCCTGGGGCGGCTCAGATCGGTCGTGGTTACCCTCCTTCTGTTCGTTCGTGAACTCCAAGTCGACTCGTTGTCATCACATCGGATCGATTCGTGCTTCCTCCGTCGGATCGGGTCGTGGCACGTGGACCAGCTCGTGGCTCCTCCTCTCAAGCGGATCGGTTCGGCGTGCTCTATCCGGGTCGGATCAGTTCGTGGAAGGTCCTTCAGTTCGGATCGTGAGCCTCCTCGCGGTTCGGGTCGGATGGCTCTCCAGGTGAACGGGTAGAATCGAAGCTTCAAATGCAAGGGATCGGTTCGGTGCCACCATCCACGGGCAGTTCGGATCGGGTAGTGCTCCATGATCGGGTCGTGCTCCCCTCCTCTGGTCCGATCCGTTTCAGCTAATTTCCTGCAGTTCTTTCCAGCGACTATTTTACGTTATTCGACGGCGTTTTCAACCAATCTAACATTTCTAATCAATCACAAAACATATCATACAATCATAGCAACAAATAGAATCGACCACTAACATCAAAACGACAATTTGATAGGTTAAAACGGATCAAACATAGCCAAAATCCCATATTTTTCCTTAAGCATGTTTAAGAAAAACTAATGATAGGATTAGTAAAACTTAACCAAATCAACCCAAACTTCTAATAGAGGTCTAAAATAATACTTCGAAATTTCTAAATATTTTTCCAAAATTTTATCATGTTTACATTCGCTAATTAACACTAATTACCCTTAATTAACCATAATTAGTGAGGAACTATGCAAATCACTCACATTAGCCATAAATAAACTTTCAAAACTGGACTATCCTCTGATTTTGCGTTGTTCCCAAGACAACACAGCAATTCTAACCTTGCTTTGCTGCTATTCCCCTTTGATTTGACATAGATTAGGCTAATACTTGATTAGAAAGTGATTAGAGGTGATTCTAGATGTTGGAGGCCATTGTTAGGGTTCCTAGAATGAAAGTGGCGCCTAGAAAACTGAAACAAAACGAAAACCTAGCTCATTTCAGCCTCCCCATAACCCTAATCCCGAAATGGGTTATGGGCCCGTTCACTAATCACCTCATTTGGCTCGGTTAAGCAGTTTTTCATCTTCCAAATCTTATTTCAGCCATATCTCCCAAACGGTAAGTCCGTTCGGCTAATGTGACCACTCTACGGAAAGGTAAACCATCTCCGGATCTAATGAAAGTGGTTTCAAGTCAAAACTCATTTCCAATCAAAAGTTATAGCCGAAACAAGATTAGCAAGGGGCAAAACGGTCATTTAAAAATCAGTAAAAATCATGAACGTGGGAAACGACCCCAATAGTCGTCTCCCAAAGTTACATGACCATATGACTTTGCATGTGAAAGAAATAAATATTCTAAGATCCTTCGATACGTAGAATGTGGGTCATTACATTCTCTCCCCCTTAGGAAATTTCGTCCCCGAAATTCCTTGACCCAAATCATACAAAGGATCCCGCATGCCTACCAGCCACATACAGCAATCAAACATGCAAAACAAACAAAACAAGCCTATCCTAGCGTGCAGAAAGACTAAATCGAAACTGAAATCTTACCAGGCGAAGAGTTCTGGATACATCTTCCTAATGCTCTCCTCTGTCTCCCAAGTACAGTCGTTCTCATTCTCGCCCCACTGAACTTTGACTAATTTCACCGCCTTCCTTCGAAGTTGCTTCGTATCGTTCCCAACAATACACATAGGCTTGCGGTTCCCAATTGCCTCAGGTTCAACCTCGATATCGTCTAACTGATCAAGTGAAACAGTCACATCGGGGTCGTGTACAACTTCCTTAACTGGGAAACATGAAATACGTTGTGAACTCCCGCCATCTTTTCTGGTAATTCAATTTTATATGCCAAATTCCCAATTTGCTCGAGAACTGGGAATGGACCAACAAATCTCGGTGTTAACTTGCCTCTCATGCCAAATCGAATCACGCTCTTTAACAGAGAAATCTTGACAAACACCAAGTCGCCAACAGAGAATTTCAATTCTCTTCTCCTTTTATCAGCATAACTCTTCTGCCTATCTTGGGCAACCTTCATTCGCTGTTGGATAATCTTAATCTTAGCTGAAGTTTCTCTTATCACATCTGGTCCAAGCACAAACTTCTCACCAGTTTCTAACCAACATGATGGTGAGTTACACGATCTTCCATACAAAGCTTCAAATGGAGCCATACCAATACTGGATTGATAACTATTATTATATGCGAACTCTACTAGATACAAATGGTCATCCCATGATCAACCAAAATCCAATATGCAAGCTCTCATGAGATCTTCTAATATACGATTCACCCTCTCTGTTTGACCGTCGGTTTGAGGATGATACGCGGTACTGAGATGTAATTCTGATCCTAACGCCTCTTGTAAGCTTTTCCAAAACCCACTAGTAAACAACGGATCTCGGTCACTCACAATGCCTTTGGGTATTCCATGAAATCTCACTACCCACTTTACATATAGTTCAGCTAACTTAGCTGTCGTTCTATTCGACTTGATGGGTATAAATCTTGCACTTTTGGTCAATCGGTCCACAATCACCCAAATGCTATCATGGCCCGATCTAGTCCTTGGTAACCCATCAATGAAATCCATTGAGACTTGTTCCCATTTCCATTCTGGAATCTCTAATGGTTGCAACAAACCACTAGGCTTCTTTTGCTCATCTTTAACTAGCTGGCAATTCATGCCCTTGGATATAAACTTCCCAACGTCTCTTTTCATCCCTTCCTAGTAGTAGGTCTGCTTCATGTCTCGATACATTTTGTTACCACCGGGATGTATAGTCAGTTTTGAGTGATGACATTCTCTAAGCTCTTCATCTCTCAATCCCTTGACATTGGGCACAACAAGTCTTCCATTCTTTCTAAGCCATCCAACTCGATCAAGCCCATACTTGTTCATCTCCTCATCGATACCCATTTCTAACTTGGAGATGATTTCCAATAAGTCAGGATCGTCCCTCTGACTGGAACCAATCCGCTCAATCAAAGTGGGTCTGATCGTTAAACTTGCTAGCATTTCTGGATCCAATTCGCACTTTGGTCTGAAATCATACCCAGCGATGTACTCAAGTTGCTTCCATTCTAGTAACATAGCCCCTAAACTGGTATGTCTTCTGCTCAATGCATCAGCTACCACATTACCCTTTCCTGGTGTGTATGCGATATCGAAATCGTAGGAAGCCAAGAATTCTAACCACCTTTGCAGTCGGAGATTTAGATCTTTCTGAGAGAAGAGATACTTTAACGATTTATGATCAGTAAACAGCTCAAATCTTTCTCCCAAGAGATAATGTCTCCACATCTTCAACGCGAACACGATCGTTGCTAATTCCAAATCATGGGTAGGGTATCTTGTTTCATGCGGTTTCAATTGCCGACTTGCATAAGCTACAACCCTACCTCTTTGCATCAGTACAACACCTAGTCCGGTACCACATGCATCTGTATATACTGTCATCTCTTCATTCCCATTAGGAATGACTAACATTGGTGCACATGTCAACTTTTCCTTTAGACTCTTGAATGCATTCTCACACCTTTCGCCCCAGACGAAAGCTTGATTCTTCTTAATTAATTGAGTCAACGGTGCTGCTATCTTGGAGAAGTCTTGGATAAACTTGCGATAATATCTAGCTAATCCCAAGAAACTTCTTATGTCCGTTGCATTCTTGGGCGTAGACCAATCTTGTACCGTAGCTACCTTCGCAGGATCCACAGCAATACCATTCTCTGAAACAACATGGCCCAAGAATCTCACTTCCCTCCTCCAGAAGTGACACTTAGAAAACTTTGCTTTCAATTGGTGTTTTCTCAACACCTCCATCACTATCCTCAAGTATTCCTTGTGTTCTTCCTCTATCCTCGAATAAACAAGTATATCGTCCACGAACACAAGATCAAACTTATTCAACTGATATCTGAATACCCTGTTCATAAGGTCCACAAAATATGCTGGTACATTGGTTAACCAAATGGCATGACCAACCACTCATAAAACCCAAACGGCGTTCGAAAGGCCTTTTTAGCTATACTCTCAGCTTCCACTCTAAGCTGATGAAAACCTATCGCGAGATCCAACTGGGAGAACACTCTCACGCCACTCAACTGATCAAACAAATCATCTATCCGCGTTAGAGGATACTTATTCTTCCCCGTCACCTTATTCAACTCACGGTAGTCCACACACAATCGAAGGGAACCATCTGCCTTGGTAGCAAACACAATTGGTGCTCCCCACTCAGAAACACTTCTTTTGATAAACCCCTTCTTCAAAAGATTGCTTACTTGCACCCCGAGCTCTCACTGCTCCCTTCGTGCCATACGACGAAGTGACATCACTATAGGTCTGGCATATTTCACCAAATTAATACGGAACTCAATCTCTGTGTGGTGGAAGTCCGGTCACTTCCTCGAAGATGTCCGGATACTGTCCAACCACGGGCACGTCTGACAACTCATCATGTAGGATATCGAGGGAATTTAGAAAACTAGCCATTACCCCATCATTATGTAGACCTCCAAACACTACCCTCCGCCCATCATCCGCTCTAACTGTCACCAAAAAGCCCTCACATTCTACCACCACCCCGTATCTTCGGAGCCAATCGGCTCCCAAAATAATGCCAAACCCAGTAAAGCCCAAAACAAAGCAATCACAAACAAACATGCATCCATGACTCGATAAGACCACATTACAACAAATCATGCTATGGCTAGTTGAACCACCAATCGGGTTCGTCACTACCAAATGTCTATCGACAATCTCGGGCTCCAATCCCAACCTATCTACCAGGTCACTAGATATGAAGGAACCGGAAGCTCCGGCATCAAAAACACTCGAACAGGAACATCATAAACAGAAAGCATACCTTGAATAACAACATTCTTTCCTTTCTCCGCCGCGGTTGGGGCATTCGACGAAGAAGGAACAGCATTGATAGCATATGCTTTCACAATTTGCTTTTCTTTAGGGGGTTGCGGACACTTATCCTTGTGATGTCCCACTTGGCCACAATTGGAGCACTTCCTATCCGCTGGCTTGGCCCGACATTCCTTGGCATAGTGGCCCTTCTTACCACAGCTGAAGCACTCAACATCTTTCTTATTCTTTTTCTTCTGGCCATCCTTGGTCTGATTCTACTTTCTCTTATTCTAAGAACCATTCTTGACTCCACCGCTTGCTTGCGGCTTTGGCTCCTCTGCAGATGCAACCTCAGTCTTCAACTTAGGGTAAAGACTCTCTAACCTCAGTGCTTTCCCCACAATCGATTCAAATGTCTCATCGATGTGGTTAATAAGCCTTTCCCCCAAGTACCGATCTAAGCCTGTTATGAACTTCTCATTCTTCTTCTCGGGAGTGTCGATAAGAGATAATCCATACTTTGATAAAGTATCGAACTCAGCAATATACTCCGAGATAGCTCTACCATTCTGCTTTAGCTCCAAGAACTTCCTAAATAACTCTGACTTATGAGCAGTTGGGATAAATTTTTCACCGAATCGGGCCTTAAACTGAACCCATGTAACTTGGTCCTCTGGAGCATTCCACCAATTCATCACCCGTCCTTGCAGATAATGGGACGCTAGCTTTCTCTTCATCTCATCCTCGATACCTAAGTCTTCGAAAATACACTCACAGCTATCCAACCAATCCTGAACATCCGAGGCCGATTCTATTCCGTGGAACGGCTTTCCACCAAGACTAGTGTAATCCTTGCATAGCTTGGCGAAATCGGCCCTAGGTGCCTGCACCGCTACACCGCCACCATTTTCAGCATTGGGAGTTGCTCCTTGCACGTTTCTAAGCATCTCTCTCATGAAGTCAGTAAACATAGCCCTCATGTCAGGAGCATTCCCATTGTTGGCTCCTCTACCAGCACCCGTCATATATCGGCTCATCGTTCAATCTATAAAGAGAAACGATTAACCATCCTCTTTGTGGTGTCAGTGCAGTGCGACTTCATCCTTAGCTATACTAATAGTGTGTGTGTATATATATATATAGCTTTTGAAAGCCAAAATAATCACAAATACACACTCTCATATACGTATTATTTCTCCCTGGTGTCTTTCCCTAGGTTAACTACGCAACCTAGAGCTCTGATACCAAATGTGACGTCCCGCCCCGCACCAGCCGACATTTCCCATGAAAGTGCGTTGTGCCAATGTCCAACCAGCACAGGACGGTCGCCAAAGAAAGGAAAAAAGAAGAGAACTATTGGTGAACTAACAAGGAACCTGTAAGAATATCTCACAGCACATGGAATAAAGTATAATAATAACATACTTTGACAAAAAACAGGCGAGACAGTGCATAAGCTGAAAACTAAACATCATAGCAGCGGAAAATCCAAATACAACTCATGTTCCACATCATCATTATTACAACTTTTGAAAACTGTCTCTAAAGCAAAAGAAAGGAAAGGTACACTACTAATGCCTAAAATAGTGGCCAGCAGTGACACAGGGAGAATATCTATATATATCATACGTGGGTGCCTCCTGCTCGTCTCCGGTACAACTACCCGTGCATACCACCTAACATGTCTCTAGTCTGCCCGTTTAAGAGCACCCAGAGTAATAAGAAGAGACATAAAACTCTGGGTCAGACAAAAATCTGGTATGAGCGATAAGCATCAAAACAGAACAATAACAGATATACTAAATCATACCTGAACCTGGACCTGCAACCAAAGAGTTAGCATAACATACCGCTCAATACTCTAAGGTGCTATTAAACATAAGGTGTAAAGAATACGGGGGTGGGGGTGTACATGTCATAGTGATGGAAAACAATCAAGCATAACAACCATCCTCACATCTCTCACTCAGGGCGTAAAGCATACGATATCCACCGCTCTGACCACCCATTCCTTGCTATGATCACTCTACCCCATGGAGTCATAATGACACCACTGCACTGATCCATAGCCACTAATCCTTGCTATGTCCACTCTGCCCCATGGAGTCATGACAACTCCACTGCACTAGCTCATAACCATGCTACGATCGCTCTGCCCCATGGAGTAATAACTACCCCACTGCACTGATACGTAGCCTTACATCCATCTTGGTGGTGAGTCAAAGCTATGAACATCGATAACCCATTTGCACACATCCTGCAGCAAAGCCCAACTCATGAAGTTGACCCGTTGGTTCCCAACTGGATCCTGGGTACAAACTTCCCATTTGGACTACCTTTGCATCTCGGGTTTAGGTCTTCATCTTGGTTCGGCCTCCATTCGGTTCGATTCTCCTGGGGCGGTTCGGATCGGTCGTGGTTGCCCTCCTTCTGTTCGTGAACTCCAAGTCGACTCGTGGTCGTCACATCGGATCGGTTCATGCTTCCTCCGTCGGATCGGGTCGTGGCACGTGGACCAGTTCATGGCTCCTCCTCTCAAGAGGATCGGTTCGGCGAGCTCTATTCGGGTCGGATCGGTTCGTGGAAGGTCCTTCAGTTCAGATCGTGATCCTCCTCGGATCGGGGTCCTCAAGCGTTTCGGGTCGAATGGCTCTCCAGGTGAACGGGTAGAATCGAAGCTTCAAATGCAAGGGATTGGTTCGGTGCCACCATCCACGGGCAGTTTGGATCGGTTAGTGCTCCACGATCGGGTCGGGTCGTGCTCCACTCCTCCGATCTGATCCGGTTCGGCTAATTTCCTGCACTTCTTTCCAACGACCGTTTTACACCATTCGACGGCGTTTTCAACCAATCTAACTTTTCTAATCAATCACAAAACATATCATACAGTCATAGCAACATATAGAATCGACCACTAACATCAAAACGACAATTTGATAGGTTAAAACGGATCAAACATAGCCAAAATCCCATATTTTCCCTTAAGCATGTTTAAGAAAAACTAATGATAGGATTAGTAAAACTTAACCAAATCAACCCAAACTTCTAACAGAGGTCTAAAATAATACTTCGAAATTTCTAAATATTTTTCTAGAATTTTATCATGTTTACATTCGCTAATTAGTGTAACAGAGGTCTAAAATAATACTACGAAATTTCTAAATATTTTTCTAGAATTTTATCACGTTTACATTCGCTAATTAACACTAATTACCCTTAATTAACCATAATTAGTGAGGAACTATGCAATCACTCACCTTAGCCACAAATAAACTTTCAAAACTGAACTATCCTCTGATTTGGCGTTGTTCCAAAGAAAACACAGCAGTTCTAACCTTGCTTTGGTGCTATTCCCCTTTGATTTGACGTAGATTAGGCTAATACTTGATTAGAAAGTGATTAGAGGTGATTCTAGATGTTGGAGACCATTGTTAGGTTCCTAGAATGAAAATGGCGGCTAGAAAACTGAAATGAAATGAAAACCTAGCTCATTTCAGCCTCCCCATAACCCTAATCCTGAAATGGGTTATGGGCTCATTCACTAATCACCTCATTTGGCCCGGTTAAGCAGTTTTTCATCTTCCAAACCTTATTTCAGCCATATCTCCAAACGGTAAGTCCGTTCGGCTAATGTGACCACTCTACGGAAAGTTAAACCATCATCCGGATCTAATAGAAGTGGTTTCAGGTCAAAACTCCTTTCCAGTCAAAAGTTATGGTCGAAACAAGATCAGCAAGAGGCAAAACGGTCATTTAAAAATCAGCAAAAATCACGAACATGGGAAATGATCCCAATAGTCGTCTCCCAAAGTTACATGACCATAAAACTTTGCATGTGAAAGAAATAAATATTCTACTATCCTTCGATACGTAGAATGCGGGTCGTTACAGATGAGGCCCTTGAATGGTGGAACTTAGTATCTGTGGAGAACGAGGGTCGGATATTTACCTAGGCTGTCGAAGCAAAGTTTTTTCCAAGGGAAGAAATGACTATCCAGTTGGAGAAATTCATCCACCTCAAGCAAGGAAGCTCGAGCTTGCAAGAGTCTATAGCCAAATTTACCAAATTATGTAAGTTTGGGAGAGGTTTGGTAGATACCTACATGAACAAAGCCTTGAGGTTCGTTAAAGGGTTGAACTCCCCGCTGAAGGATACTTTATTAATCCAAGTAACATTTTGGGCAACTTTTGAAACCCTAGTAGAGACAATTATCCTCTGCACGGTGGAAGGCTCCAAGGAGGATAAAGAAGGTGAGATAGAGGAAGGAAGTTCCAACAAGAATAAGAAAAAGGAATGGTGGAATAACAAAAAGAAATGGGGTAAATTCAAAAAGGAAGCAAAGACTTATACGAGGTGTAACCATAAGGGCCATGAGGTTAAGGATTGTAGGACCTTATTGACAAAGAAGGAATTCAAAGGAAAGTGTTACAACTGCCATGAAGAAGAACATATAGACTGCCCAAAGCACAACGTTATCAAAGTGGCCAGAACTATGCAATAGAGGCAACATCAATTCAAAGCCGACCCCCACTGGAAGGTATAACTTCTATTTTAGGAAATTCTATATACACGTTGTTTGATTCCGAAGAGACTCATTATTTTATCTCTAAGAGACTAGTTAATCTGTTGAACCTTTCCATGTCTATCTCTGATAGTCCGATAGAGGTGGTCAACTCTTTGAAGGATCTAACTATTTTGAAATGCTTTGCAAAGACCTAATATTGGAGGTCGATAATGTCGAGTTCCTTTGCGAAGCGTATGTGTTGGATTTTATGGCATATAACCCTATCCTAGGTATGGATTGGCTATCATTTTATGGGGCCGTCCTAGATTGCGGCAAGAGAATCGTTCGTTTAGGAGTCGAACGTAGCCTAAATATTCCTTGTAATGCTAGAAACAAGGATATAGCCGTATTATATTCCTTATATCCTAATTCTGAAGGACCATCTTCAGTCCTTATAGTTTGTGAGTTCTTGGATGTCTTTGAGGAAGTCACGGGATTTCCACCCTATAGAGAAATTTCTTTTCGTATTGACCTAGAGAAGGACGCTAGACATGTAGCACTACCCTTAAGGCATATAGCGCCTAAGGAAAGGAGGGAGTTGGATAAGAAGATTTCAGAATTATTACAAAAAGGTTTCATTCGATGAAGTACCTCAAAATGGGGTGCACCTGTTGCGTTTGCCACCAAAGCGGACAGATCTTTAAGACTTTGTGTGGATTATAGGGAACTTAATAAGTTGACCAAGAAAAATAGGTGCCCCTTACTTAGAATCGATGAACTTTTTGACCACTTGGGAGGAGCCTGAGTATTTTTCCAGTTAGACCTTGCTACTGAATTTGACCAGTTAAGAATTGCAAATTCCATTCTATTGCTGTATATTAATTGGGACTCACTACAGACCAAGTTAGTGAATTATGTTGTACTAATCTACTGATACTTCGTTGGATTCACACTTTCTTATTACTTTACTATAACGAAAACGAAAAAATGCCAAGCCAGAGGACAGTAAGGACAAAACTGCGTTTATGTAGCCCGATGGATTGTTCCAATGGGAAGTTATGCCCTTCGGATTAACAAATGCACCTGCCTTCTTTGTTGACCTTGTGATTAGAGTGTTTAGACGCATTCTAAATAAACTTGTTGTAGTCTACATAGATGATATCCTTATATTTTCAAAAGATCATAAAGAATATGAAGATCACTTCAGACAAGTTCTAGGGATATTAAGGAAGAACCAATTGAAAGCAAAATTCTCGAAGTGCCATTTCTGGAGGGAAGAAGTTGGATTTTTAGGACATATTGTGTCAAGTGAAGGCTTGGCCATGATCCTGCAAAGATCGAGGCAATCAAAGAATGGAGGATACCTCAAAATGCTACGGAAGTGAGAAGCTTCCTTGGATTGGCTGGATATTATTGGAAATTCATTAAAGACTTCGCAAAGATTGCTACTCTTTTAACCCAATTAACAAAGAAGAATTTGGTTTTTTCTTGGAGTAATAAATGTGATATAGCTTTAAGAAATTAAAGGAAGTATTAACTAGTGCGCAAGTCCTAATTATACCCGACGACTCAAATTATCTTTTAGGGGCGGTCCTTATGCAAGAAGGAAGAGTAGTTGCTTACGCTAGTAGACAACTCAAGGATCCAGAGAAGAGATATCCAGTTCATGAGCTTGAGTTAGCCGCAGTAATGCTCATCCTTAAAATGTGGAGGCATTATCTTTTAAGGGAGAAATTCGAACTATTTACCGACCATAAATCCCTAAAGTATTTATTTTCTTAATGTAACCTAAACTTGAGACAACAACGGTGGATGGAATATATTTCCCCATTTGATTTCATGATTCAGTAAACCCCGGGAAAGGGGAATGTTGTGGCGGCTTTAAGTAGGAAACATGTGACTTTGAATGCGATGAAAGAATAGAAACAATTAGAGTTCCTCTTTAATTTTAATTTGCAACCCTTGCCAACCACTTCTAATGGTTTTCTTGGAACCATGATAATAAGACCTACTCTAAAAGAAAGGATTCGAGGTACACATGTCCTTGACGAAGAGTTAAGAAGCATATAGGAGAAAGTGGGAAAGAAGGAGACCTTTCCCCATTCAGTTAGATATTCGATCGGCAATGATGGAAGTTTACTTCGGGATGGACGACTTTGCGTCCCTATGGATGTAGGGTTTAGGAAAGAAATTCTAGAGGAGTGTCATAGGTAAAAAAATGACTATACACGCCAGTGGGGATAAAATGTACACATATATGAGGAGGAATCTCCATTGGGAAGGAATGAAGAGAGATGTAATCGAGTTTGTGGCCAAATGCTTGACGTGCCGAAATTAAAAGCGGAGCAAGGGAAGCTCGGAGGGTTATTACTACCTTTAGAGATCCCCATGTGGAAGTGGGAACATATTTCCATAGACTTTATAGTTGGACTCCCTAGAAGACAAAAGGTTAATAAGACCATTTGGGTTGTGGTAGATCGTTTAACCAAAAGCTCACATTTTATACCAGTAAAGAAGACGAGGACTACAACCTCGTTAGCCCAATTATATGTCAAAGAAATCATCATATTACATGGTATCCCATCGAGTATTGTGAGTGGTAGAGATCCCTTGTTCACAAGCGAATTTTGGAGAAGTTTACAAGCAACATTGGAAATAAACCTCAATCTAAGCATAACCTATCATTCGCAGACTGACGGCCAGACAGAAAGAGTGAATCCACTATAAGAAAAATGATTTTTTGTTGCAAAAAAAGGTGGCCTTTATTATCAAATGTAAGCAAAAGTGTTTTCAATACCAATATAAGCGTGACAAAAAAAATTCACATTCCCGCCTCTTCATAAACATAAGTCTGCATGTCCAAAGTGAACATAACCGACCTATTCACTTTTCCTCTTCACTCATACTTAAAATCTTTTTACCCTCATTCCCTTTTCTTCCTTTTTCCATAAAAAAACCCTACCTTCTAACCACTTTCAATCTACTGCTTATTATTTCTCAGTTTAATTCGATTTTGTAAAGACGATCTCGTTCAATGTTGATATGGATACCAGCAGAGCCGATTCATTCAGCGACGCTACAAAGCAATTTGATTCAATTCCTAATCATATTCAAGTTCGTGAAAACGATAAAGCTAGAAAGGTATAAAATCAAAATTGATTTATCTAATTTTGTTAGGATCCTATCGTTTAGGGTTTTGAACGGTTAAAATCCATTGCGTGTTGATTTCTGCAACCACAAACCAAAATAGTTGATTTCTGCAAATAATGTTTGTAAATGGGTTTTATATCTAGGTTTTTAAGTTACTTTTGAACTCTGGTTTTCGACAGTATACCAGATTAAATTTATATGCTTATGACCCCTTTGTTTGCTTCAAATTTAGATCTAGATATACATATAAATGTTTCATAATAGTGTATGAAAGCAAATAGTTTTTATACTTGTTAAAATATCTTTCGTGCTGTTTACATCTGAATTGAATGGGTTTTGAACTTGTTTATTATATATATGTTGATTGCCTGAATTATATGGACTGGAATTTAATATGGACATTGATTTTAAATGTTAACATGTTCATTTAAATTGCTTGATTGAGTACTTGCAGCAAACATATTACGCTGATATATATATATATATATACATATATGTAGATATAGGAACTGTGCTATGCATGAATTATATATATGAGTTACGCAGTATGTAAATTGTGCGGCATATGACTTGGGAGTTTATGAATTTTGTAATATGTGATATTATGCAAGTATATCAGAATGTGTTTATGTATGTTGACTTAATTTATTTTATTCCATCTGATTTGCGTGTACCGGAGTATACATGAATACTGAAATTGTGCAGCTAAAAGAGTGACACTTAACTAATATATTTCATAAAAAAATTCCCTGTAGGCTCAAGAGAAGCATTATGTTATATAGGGCAACTCAGTTTCTTCTTAACTGATCGCCCAAAGGGACAAAGACAATTTGTTTTAGACTCTTGTCTCATCAATATCAATAATCGGGATTGCAAAAATTTGTGTTAGGCCATCAATGATCAAGTTGAACCTGAACCATATCTGCAATCACGATATTGATATTAATAAGGCCGGAGAAATGTGAATTGATGTGGGAAACTGAATAGAGAAACAGGTTCAAAACTGGTATACCTACTTTGCAATCAGAATGTGATTATGTGTGTTAATTTATTTTAAATTATTCCATCCGATTAGCATGTACAGAAGTATACATGAATACTGAAATATGCCATATATCTATTGTAATTGAACATGTAAACCCGGGTTGTCCTCACACACACAGAGTCACACACACACACAAACACACACGCACATACACACACATATACACATATATATAGTGATATACATGAAAGATTATTGCTTTTAAATATAGCTAAATAATGATAGGCTAAAAGAGTGACACTTTATAATTATTATACCTACTTTCCTTGTGTTTGACAGTAGGATACGCAAATGGTATTATTTTATTTTAACTATATGCTAGTTGCTTCTGGACATATAAGTGGATAACTTGTTATATATAAACATTATCTAGGCATACTAATCCATTTAAAGTTTTCATATGAATGTTATGTTGTAAACACAATTGGATAAATATACGTTTAATGTACGACTTCTGCATGCACATGTATATATATAACATACAATGATTATGAGCATACAAACATACATAGTGCAGGTGCTACTATGTTTAGTATCTTTGAAGCATGAGCACATATGTTTATGAGTGGTGTATATATCAAGTGTGTGTGAACATTTCAAGATTTCTCAGAAATATGAGCAAGTTAATTTTTTGGCCGAGAGGTCTAATTTATATGAGTTGACAATTATTTTGACTTGGGAGTTACTAAATTAAGTTAATTTAACTTAGGAGTTACTAAATTAAGTGACTACATTCAATTTATCTTGGGAGTTACTAAATTAAGTGACTACATTCAATGGATTGACAATTAATTTGAAACGTAACACTAACATGGTAGGATCTCCTCTTAAAGTTCATTGTTAGTGTATAGTAGTATTGTCAGGAGGTATATTTCTGATTCCTGTCGGCAGGTGACTAGTATTTTTAGGATACTATGATTTATTTCTATGAAAATGGAACATTCATGTGTTTCTAAGAATCAAATCACGAGTTCTATGCGTACACATGGAGGTAAGAGAGGTATTGACCTAGCTTGCTGTGGTCTGGTTGAAGAAACACTTTGAAATAATGAAAATTTTAACATAAAGTTTTTCAGTCATTAAAGAGCTTCGAAATTTAGAAACTCAAGTACAGAAGATCAATAAGCTTCAACAATCAATTTAGTGACTCCCAAGATAAGTCGAGTTTAGTTGGTTTGTTAACCTAACCAAATTATTAAACAGTAAACGGTAAAAATATTCGTCCATATGATCAACTTTGTCATTTCAAAGTGTTTCCTCAACCAGCCCACAGAATGCTTGTTCAGCGCCTCTCTTATCTTTAGGTATATGCATATAATTCGTGATTTAGTACTTAATAACATGTGAATGTTCCATCTTATTATAATTTGGTCGTAGTATCTTAAAGTTACTGAACACCTCGTCGACATGGTTCTGGAATATACTTTCTGATAGTACTACTTAATAGTATCAGGATCTTCAAAAGTTTATTTTGGTTGTGCCTTTTTCCTACAGTGTTGAATGTTGCATATCATAAAAATGTCGTACTTATCATAAAAATGGTTGTACAAGCGTTGCATTGGTTAACAGTACAAGGATTATGTAACATTCTGATACATTTCATACAAAATTTCCATATTGGCTTAGTTTCTTCTTAATTGATCTCTCAAAAGGGATGAAGACAATTTGTTTTAACCTCTTCCTCCATCAATACTAATAATCAAGATTGCAAATTTTTGTGTTAGGCCATCAATGATCAAGTTGAACCTGAACCGTATTCGCAATCTTGATTATTAATATTGCTGAGACTAGAGAAACCTAAATGGATGTGGGAAACTGAATAGAGAAACTCACCTTCTTCTAAGTATTTTATAGGTGGCTTAAGTTGTATTTAACCTAAAGAGAAAGGTGGTGTTATAGACGAAATGATTATACCGTACCAAGGGAGTTTGAGATCCGGTCTTACATTTACTCCTCAATATACTTAGTGCAGCTTCCAAAATCTGGTGTTGCGATGACATAAATACAAAATCTGTTGTTGCGGTGAGTATTTGGTATTTACCATTATGTTTATTTTTATCAGCCAAGCATTGATTTGTGATAAATTAAAATGTATATTCCTACTGATTTTTCAGATGATTAATTTCGATCCTTGTTCGGAAAATTATGTTTCTTCTTATCTAAATATGCATGCAGTTCAAAAGGCTCTTCATGCAAATGTCACAAGTTTGTCGCATCGCTGGAAACTCTACAGGCCTGCCTGTTACTTACGAACAGTTCACCTATTTTTTAAATTTACCATTATTATATATCTTGTTTCTGCATGTTGGCACATTTTATCCTAAAACTAATCCAAAGTTACCGCTGTTTAAACTGGTTTGCGTTTTGTTATAATATAAGTGCACACCAAATCTGTTACCGCAATTTAAATTGGCTTGCGTTCTACTATATAAACAATGTCACTCTTTGAAAATCCTGCTTATACTTTTTTATCCTATATTGCTATTTTGGACATTCAGTTGCCTAGTTCACTTTAGCCTCTTCATGAATGTTTTTTTGGTAACTTAGCTAATGTAACAACCCGAAAAACCAGAGGCAATTAAAAAAAATATTTTCGCAATTTTAATGAATTTTGAATATTTAAAATGATTTATTTTAAATAATAACGATGAGAAATTTATTTTGAATAGAATTAGAACATATAAATTTATTTGAATCGAAGTTAGAATATAAATATTTATTTTAATTATAAAAGGAATTGGAAATGGCATGGTAGTTTGAAAATTCGATTTCAAATTTCAAATGAATGTACATGATTCAAAATAAACCGGATTTTAGTGAAACCAAAAATATTAGAATCTGTTTGAAAATATCTTTCCAATGAATCCGAAAAATTGAAATTTCATAGCGGGAATAAAAAGTTATGCTCAGTTGAAAATTCAGAATAGTCGCTATGGAAATATAGCCCTTAAAAATAGCCATTTTGCAAACGACCTCCGTTTTTGACGGAACCACTTTTGTATGAACCGGAATGTCATGTTATTGCTAGGTTTCAATTTTCATAATTTTTGAAATCAATATGTGAGCGTGGCACAAGAAAACGTGTTTTGACAGTTTAAGTCAATTTGGATCGACCAGAAAATGGCCATTTTTCAAACAGTCACCAAATTCAACGAAATTAGTTTTGTTAGCATCATATCATCAAAACATAGCCAGATTTATTTTTCTGGAATTTTTGGAGTCAGTATATGGCCCCGGTAAATAAAATGTACATTTAAACTGAATTTAAAATGATTTATATTTTAATTTAAATGGAAACTGATTGAAATGATCGAATTGACTTACGGGACATATCCCATTGTGTTCGGAATGGAAGTATTTAGCTAGGGGCGATAGTCGTTGAGTTGGATTTGGAGTTCGTAACGAAAAGGAAATGAATTCATGAATTAAATAATAATTTGAATATATTTATATAATTCCCAAATGGTCAAAACCCTAGACCAAGTCCGAAACGCAGTCAACTGCTTATTGCAGCCTCCCTCTTCTAAACCGACGACAGCCATTTTCAGGATTTTCTCCCCCAAATTCATCCAATCCACGAAACAATCAAGGAGGAAATCAAAACAAGAATTGATGAGCGAAGAGAGAGCTTTAAAATCATGGGGGTTTGATCGAAATTGGTTTAGTGGATTTCGTGAAATCGCTGTGCAAAAGCGTCATCGTTCAAGGGTTTTGGGGGGCTTATGGTGGCTTCGAGCTCGACGGGGTTAGGGGGCGCTAGAAGAGGACGTGGTGGCGATCTGTGTGGTGCGGTCAGATGGGGTTCTGGTCCCCTGGAATGGCGGTGACGGCCGGATCTTTCAATCGACGTTGGCCGAGATTTCCTGGAGTGCGTTGCCAGAAGATGACGGTGGAAGGAATTAACTTCCTAATGAAGTAGTTAAGCTAATTAATTATGGTTAATTTAATGATTTGTGTAATTAATGTTTTTTTATAAAAGCAAGTTTGAAAATCTTTTTTTTTATGAAAATGATTTATTTAAAAGTCATATTTTGATATGACAAGAGTGGATATAAAAGTGTAATTTTTATATTTATTAGCAAGGTTTAAAAAATAAAAATAGCAATATTTTTGAAAATAAAAATAGCAATATTTTTTAAGATAAAAATAGCTTTATTTCTGTAAATAAAAATAGCCGTGTTAAAAATGTGATTTCTATTTATAGATCTTGTTTTAAAAATATATAATCATTGTATTAAAAAGAGAATTTTAAACTATAAAGCATTGAAATTTATTTTCAGATTTAAATATAAATTCAAATTAGTTTAAAAAAAATAGGATTGTTTTTAAAATATAAACATAATATAAAATTGTGATTATATATATATAACGGTAAAAATATGATTTTTTTAGTTAAGATAAAAATATGATTTTTAGTAAATAAAAATATGATTTTTATATATAATGTAACGATATAAAAGTGTGATTTTTAATGTAAACTGCGTGGAACAAATTGCGTTGGAGACACGGGAAGAACATTGTGTGATGGAACTGGCTGGAAACAAATCCAGATCCAAACCGTTCAGATATAAAGAATGAAGGAGTGGTAACCCAAGGTGAGAACTTCTCACCAAAATTATTTTTATACAGTTATTTATTTCATAACTGCATATATGAACTGTTCCCCGTCGTCCACAGACCATGGACGACTTGTTTGTTTGATTGTGTAGTGAAAATTGGTTGTGATGTGAAATGGACTGTATAAAATATTCACGAGTTGAAATAAATTATTTTATCGTTAAAAATATAATTTTTAATGTGTATATGAATAAAATAAATATTCATTTACAAATCGAACGATTTGTTTATGCACACCATTTGACTGATATTGATTGGGACGATAAATTTTACACATCACCCAACTGCACAAATAAAATCTGTGCTTGTTGATTGAAACCCCACACGGGTATTGGGATGATATTTGACATACACTGATCCTGATGTTTAGTTGTATGTCAATTGATTGGTTGAAAGACTATTGTAAGTGTTAAATATTCATATTTAATGCTTATGCAGTGTAGAATGCACTCTGGATGATTGTTTATCGTTGTTGTCCTATACATGTGTTGTATGAAATCCATATAAATAACATTATATGGTAATGGGCTGTGTCTGATTCCAGTTCAGAAAGAATGAATATTTTAAAATAACAAATATTTTAAAATAACAAATATTTTAATATAATATTCAGTAAAACATCAAATCTGATTTTGGTGTCCGATTTGGGATGGACACGAATATATTTAAGCATATAAAGCCGTGTTAATTAGATTAACGCCATTTTGATGTGAACGATATTTATATCGATTTTATTCATTTTTATAATGAATATCGAAAAGGAAATGATTTCAAAATCTAATGTTTTGAAAATACTATTATTTATATATTAATGATATGGAATATTCAATTTTGATTTAAAATTGAATATGAAGTTGAAATTGTTTTGAAAACGAATTTAAAATGATTTATAAAATACGTTTTAAACGAAAATCGATGAAATATATATAATATATATATTATATACATTTAATGGCCTGAATAGAAGGCGCCGCGCCGCGGTAGTTTGCGAATTTCGACCATTGACTTCGAATTGATGATACGGGAGATCCGACCGTCGGATTCTCCTGAAACTGGAGCCTTTGGGTTCGTATCGAAAAGAGCTTTCCAACGAATATAATAGATTTGAAATCTAACGAATGGATTTGGAATTATGTTCAAATCAAATTTGGAAATGGTCGCTGTAAGTGTAGTTCGATGACTGTTTATGGAAATCGACTGTACGGGCCTTGATAAAATTATTAAAAATATTGATAATTTGTGTAAAATCATAATAAATGATTTGGAAAGAATTGGGATGAAAAATCCCATATTTGAAAAGATAAAATTATATTTTTATCGAAATGAACTAGTTATGAACTAGAATTATAATCCAATCTTTTTAAATAAATAAATTGGATTTGAATTGGTTTTAAAAATAACCAGAATTTCCAATATATGAATTGGAATGGAATTGAATCGAAATTATCTTCGGAATATTTCAATATTGGATTCCGTGATTGTACGAGCATTGTGGAGGAATTTGGAAGATATATATCATTATCCCAATACGATATTTGTTGATTTCAGAATTTGATATTGGGTATAAGCCGATATATTTTCTATTTAGAGCCTTGTATTTAATATCAAATAGGATTTTGGGTTTGTCGTGAATGGTGTCTTCATTAACAATGTTCTTAAACCCAGTTGAGAAAAGATTAAATCTTTTTATTTAGATTAAATGAAGTATACCAATTAATTAATATTTAATTGGAATTGAATTGAAATTGATTTTTGGGTTTATCATGAACGGTGTTTTAAATAACACTTGTTCTTCAACCCGATTAACAATGGAATGAGATTTTGGGTTTGTCGTGAATGGTATCTTTAATAATACTGTTCATAAACCCAATGGAGTTAAGAAAATTAGAAACTAACTGGAGATTAGCTAAGTTGAATGGTTTCTTGGGTATTGATCTAATGTTGGTTTCGGCCTTCGGGATTAATACTTAGGGAATTGCTCTCTTGCTAATTTACGATTAGAGACAGATGGAATGTATTTTGGGTTTATCGTGAACCGTGTTTTAAATGACATTGGTTCTTTAACCCAGTTAAAGACAAGATTAATTTCTTATCTTTAAATAATCATTAATATTGATTTTTGGGAAGATTAATACTAAATGGAGTTTTAATTAACCTTTGATTAGATTGAAAAGTGAATGTGATAATTAAAATTATCAATTCAAGAAAATGATCGAAAATGGAGTACCACCAGTTTTACTCCAGGCGATAGCTAAATTTTAATTAGATTTGAACATGAAATGGTAATTAAATTTACCGATAACACTGTGGTGTTAGATATGGAGTATTACCAGTTTTGCTCCATGGGATGAATAGATTGGGATTGGGAAATTAAATAAATGATTACTTCGGTGTGATTTGCTAATCCCGACTAGTTTGGAAAACCTTAATATGGTTTGAATTGATATCAAAAAGAAGATTAAAGAATAAATTTGAAAGAATTTATCTTTGATAAAATTAATGGGAACCTTTCCCTAGAAATGTGAATATTTGAATAAAAGAATATTCTGGATTGGAATGAGGCGTATTTTTTATTTGTGTAGCACTTGTTTATAATATACATGAGTTATTTGGAAAGGCCGGGTTTATACCCATTCTGAATAACTGATACGGTGATATGTCGAAGATGAAGACGGTGGTTGAAGACCAGGGGTCTTCACATCGTTTGGATGATTACGGATGTCTTGATTGGGCTGTACACCCAAGACGAGGTAATAAGTGGTGATCGTCCAGACGTACTTGGAGATCGACGGATATGCGAGGGCCTCTCTCCTGTATTGGACATATGGGACGAGGAATAAGGTGCCTCCAGTTTCATTCAAACCCAGAACGAACTTGTAAATGGACTGTGTGTTTGACATTGGATTTTATTCTGTGCTGATTGATCTCTATTAAATATACATCTGCGTGGTGAAGAAGAATTTATTCTCTAACTTCACCATTCTCTAAGACATATGGAATCTGAGGTTGTATATCGATAGACATCAGTCGCATGGCGTAAATTGCCTGTGTGGCATGCCTAAGTGGCAAATGATCAAGGCTTCTGTTGAAAAGCAGAGTCTTGTAGTTGATGATCAAAGCATAGCTTTAATATAGCGCCGCTTTGGCAATAGCGTTAGTTCGCGAGCCTTACACCCCCGTGTGAATCAAAAATGGGAAAGGATCCAGGGAGGACATGCCTTTCCTTCTAGCTAGAGGTGGTGTCAGCGTTTTGCAAGCCCTTACATTGATATTATTTTTACCTATGTGGTTGTTGGAATGCGAGGCGCCCTGGATATATTGGCTACAGCGGGAGCCGGTGGAGTATCTGGCTCATTTACGCCCCATAGGGTGGGGAAATGTATTGTTCAGACATTTTAATCCACTTCTGTGGACCGGCCCTGTGGTTCCTAAGGGACGATGCGTTATGTTCCTAAGGCTCGGGCTAGAGAGTCTCGAATCGGTAAGGACGATCCCTTGCCTTGGTTCACAGATGGAATCCAATTTCCAATATGACATTTCTGTTGGATCTAGATTAATCCTAGAGGGGGTGAATAAGGTTTATCACAGTTTTAAAGTGTTATTAAAATAAATCGCAGCACATATAATCAGTAAAGAAATAAATGCAGTAAATAACACATGGATATTCCCAGCTTCGGCAGACTCTTCCTACAGCTGCATTCACTAAGGTTTCTACTAGATGTTAATAACAGATCCTGCTTATAGACCCTGTAAACTCGCATCCCCTGCTCCTGTACTAACCCTATGCTTAAAACCCTAGACTGAACGATATCCCCTCGACCAGCTTTTCCGTATTACAAACCCGTAACACGTAACCTAGAATTTACAGACTCTAGCAACTGTCAGTCAACACCCGGACTGATTCCCCTAGATTTTACAGACTCTAGAACTGATGAGACGATTACAATACAAATTAAAAAACAACACAAAAAGAAAAGAAAAACAATGAGATAAACACAAGAAGAAACCCCTTAAAACCAAGTCTAAATATGAACGCTCCCTTCACTTAATTATGTAGGCCAGTCCACTTGGCAATTTAATTAGCCCGTTCTCTTTTCATTTGCCCGATCTTTTCTCTTTTGCCCTGGTGATTAAAAATGGCGGCCTCGATTGAATTTGGGGATTAGGGTTTCAGAGAAACCCAAATCTTCGACGCTGGATTGATTGCTCTTGGTCTAATCTCTGAAGCTCGAAAGAAAGATGCTCTATCGTCAATTGATTTGGCTATGATCGAAAATAATAGTGAGTATTTCTGGATTGATTTTCTCTTTGAAATGTTGGGTTGGTTTTCGATAAGGTTTGCCTGTGATGAAATGGGTGTTTGTATAGGGTTAAATGCAAACCCTAACCCTTTGATTTCACTATGTGACTTGCCCTGATTTTGCATGTTTCCTTTTTGCTTCCCCTGTGATTTCTCGGCCTTGTAAGCTTTCCTGATTTGTGGTGATGAATTTCGATACTATCCTGGACATGCTTGCGTGATTTGTTTCCTTGAGTATGTTGCCGTGACTTGCTATATATGTATTGAAAAATTAGAAACACTTTTAAATGGTCTTGCCCGAAAATTGATTTTCTGAAATCTTTTGTTGCCTGGTTTCATGCCAGAAATATTGAGCTGAGTATTTGCCAATTTAACTTCATTCATATCAGGAAACAAATTGCTGGAACTTTATTTTCTTGTCGAGTTTGGATTTTGATTATAGAAAACAAAATATTTGTTACATGTTTCTTTCCTGAAATAGTTGATATCCAGTCCTTGAGAGGAAAAAATCTTTGTGCTAATATATTTCTAGTTTTGGCTTTGGTTGATTTTCACATGTGAGTTTCTGATACTAGCCCTCTAAATTGTTGTTAAAGAGAAAACATTCCATACACGATTGATTGATTCCTGGAAATGAAAACCTTGCACTTGCCAAATACATTTAAACACTGATTTGTGCATTTATGCTGACCAGTCATCACCAAATTAATTTCTTGCTATGAATCCTTACCCCCCACTGTAAATGCTTTGATTTCAGGAAGTTTTAAAAAACTTGCCATACATTGTAGAATTGAAATCTGGAAATAAAAACCTTGGCAAATTTGCTTGATTGCTGGAATTTATCACTACTAGATCTCACTTTTGTTCCTTGCCAAGTTTGGTACTATGATTCCATGATTCTTGTGTGATTATAACAATCATTTAAAACTGTATTTTGCCATAAAGACTTGAATTGTGGTTTTCTGGAAACTGTTTGAGGAGGTATTTGAACTTCATTTGTCTGTTGTGCTTGTGTGTTTCTCTTGTATGCACATGGTACTTTGAAATTGGCAAGACATGTTGAAACAGCTTTTAGTTTATCACTTGTATGAACTGTTCCCATTTCATTTTGCTCGACCACTTGAACCTGAATGAATAGCTTGTATATTTCTTGACCACTTGTCATTTGCTCGTCACTTACAGTTTGACTTGAACACTTTGTTGTCATTCACCATGTTGAACATTGCTGCTTAAACTTCATCATGATGGTCCCATGCACCAGTGTCGTGTGCACACTTGAACACTGTGTTGTGTCACTTGACATTGCTGCTGCACTTGTTGAGTCTTGTGTACACATATGTACATGCTGTTTTATTAGCCCATGCATCACTTGACAATTGCTGTGTGTAACACTTCTTGATTATGTTAAGCCCCATGCTGATATGACTATGCTTTTGAAAACAGTTTGCTCATATGGCATACATGCACCATTCATGTATAAAACTCCACTTTTGGTTGTTGTGTTAAATGTATTGACTGGCTCGACCACTTGTCCATGTTGCCTTTACCATGATGATAACTTGTCTTACATGTTGTTGTCCATATGTCTTGATCACATGAATTTGCTTGAGTATTTTGTAGCTGCTTGTACTTGTGCATGTTCATCATGCTGTATTGGACCATATAGAACTGAATTTGTGTGCATCTTGTATATGCTTGGCCTAAACATGTTGAGCTGCCACGATCACTTTAATTATTGTTGCACTGAGTTGAGTTAGTCCACGTGGCTGCTCCTCAGTTGCACACTGATCGGCGAGGCAGTGCACACATGTATATTTATACACGTGTGTATATGCAGCAATCAGTATATACATATGTTTTCCTGTCCCTGCATCGTATATACATATGTTGTCTGTCTTGTGGTATTTACAGTGTATCACTGTGAATATCACAAGCTGTCTAGACACAATCATTAATCAGATCGAGTCGGAAAAATGATGAGAAACACACCGAATTTCTGAGGCAAATAAATTTTTAAAAATAAAAATCAAATCTTGCATGTATCAGTTTTTATTTCTATTGCAGTGTACTGTGTGTGTTTCTGTGTATGACAAGTGTAGATGACTGGACTGATAGTGAAGATGCTGTGAAGATAGAAGACGGAAGACAGAAGACATAAAACAAAAAATAGTGTGTAAACGTATATATGAAATGTGAATGTATATAAAATCAAAGTATCTGTATAGCTGAGTGACAGTGTTGTAGTGTGAGGAGCTGAGTAATGAGAGAATTGTACTGGCATTTCTAATAAACAAGTTCGATTGAAATAAAATATCATTTTATTGTGTTCAAACAAACTTATCTATTATATTCAGTTTATTTACACAAGTACAATATTCTGGGAATGTATATGAAATGTAATGTGTTCAAATAGTGGAGTTGTCAATAATTGTACTATTTGAATGTTTGAAATATAATACTTATATTTTAAATAAAATACTGTATGAATGTCTGTACAGTCATATTCTATTTAAATGTAAGTATTATATTCCTGTCTGTATATATTGTACAGTACAGTAACAAACACATTTATAACATATATATATATATATATATATATATATTTGGTTGTTATCATCAAACAAAAATCATATAATTGTGTATACAACAACGTTATATACAACAATTTCGGTTTTAGTTGTAATCTTATATATGGTGACATAGTGGGATGGGGCGCTCATGTCACCTATGATTGATACATTTATATTTGAAGTTGATTTCTTCACTTATAATAATAAAAGATTAAATTTCATGTATCAAGCATTATTTGGCTATTATAAGGTAAAATCCTATCCTCCGGCTTGCGTTGCATTATGTGATGGGACCTGGGTCTTATAATAGCTTCATTGTTCTTTATTTAGCATTGCGCTGTTTGTTTTATGCATTGGTATTCTTGGGGTTAAAACCCATTCCGTGTTATATGACATGGTCCCTTGATTTACCAAACTTTAAAATAAAGATTAATAACTATTTTAGTTCTTACACCAGTCCTTGTTTGGCATGCCTGGTAATAGGGTGCAGCATGATAGGAGGTTCTCGCCATGTGGTTTGGTGGTGAACAGTGGGCTCTTACCTCTATATGCCCCTGTTTAGGGTTGGTAAAATCTATCGAGAGGCTGGCCGTAAAACAAGGTGACTGGGGGATCACCTGGATGCCACGGTGGGTATTACCTGCTGCTTTGGGGGATGAAGGGATGGTTGCAAAGCCTATCGGATTTTATCGGGCTGTTTCAGTTTGTATCAGGGCTTTGGTTTATAGAGCTCGAGAACAAGGCACGTTAGAACCAAACGAAAGAATTCGACAGAGATTGGATTAGTAATATCCAATGAGAATGACTCGTTAGAGATGGGATCAGTAGTATCCTATAATGAGTCGGAAGAGTGTTGTTTTTCAAATAAAGATGAAAACAAATTTTGTTTTGAAAATTTAAATCATATTATACGTATTTGGATATTTATTTTATATTGATTTGGACGGTCGAGTATATGGAGATTTTGGATATACACGTAATTAACGTGTATTCAAAGTCTCAAATATAGTGGGTAGATATAGAATCACACTCTAGTCGCCTGGGCATGGTTCTGATGATAGCGATCACATCATCAGCATTTATGTTCGAGTTTCGAAAGAGGGATATCTATATGATTCCAATTGACTGGTGTGAGAACCAAAGCTAGATAGGATTATTTGTTGTGATTTGGCATCAAAAACTGGATTTATGAATATATAATTAAAATTATGAATTTGAAAAAATAATCAACTAATTGATTGTTGGTTGTGTTGTTTGATTATTGGTTGATTAATTAAAATTTTGAACCATTAAGCCAAATTGAATCAAATTTTGAGCTGACATGAAAATTGGTTGGAATTGCATGCATATACATGTATATACATTGAACAGGTCATAGTAAGGAGGCTAGAAAAGAGGAATAAACTTGTATGTCCGACAAATAGGTACATATTTAATAATTTATTGGGTTTGGATGATTTTATGAGCCGATTGGCTAGCCGCTTGGCTTTTTCGTTTTCTTTTTGAGACGAAAAGGCCTTTGAGGCGATTTGGGGATTTTCCCGGTGCTCCCCGCACAAAGGAGGTTATGGCGAAATTTTTTGAAAATTTAGTTAGCCAATTTTTTGAAAAATTAGAAATTCTTAGAAACTGAAAAGTTGAAGAATGAAAGCCAGAATAAAAGTTGATTTGATTAGTAAAACAACTTTCAGCTCCGTTCCTTTTCGAAGACGAAAAGATTTTAAGGGGGGAGATTGTAACAACCCAAAAAATCAGAACCAATTTAAAGTGTTTGTTTTAGCAATTTTAATGAATTTTGAATATTTAAAATGATTTATTTTAAATAATAACGACGAGAAATTTATTTTGAATAGAATTAGAATGTATAAATTTATTTGAATTGAAGTTAGAATATAAATATTTATTTTAATTATAAAAGGAATTGGAAATGGCGCAGTAGTTTGAAAATTCGATTTCAAATTTCAAATGAATGTACAAGATTCAAAATAAACCGGATTTTAGTGAAACCAAAAATATTAGAATCTGTTTGAAAATATCTTTCCAATGAATCCGAAAAATTGAAATTTAATAGCGGGAATAAAAAATTATGCACAGTTGAAAATTCAGAATAGTCGTTATGGAAATATAGCCCTTAAAAATAGCCATTTTGCAAAAGACCTCCATTTTCGATGAAACCACTTTCTTTGGAATCAGAATGTCATGTTATTGCTAGATTTCAATTTTCATATTTTTTGAAATCAATATGTGAGCATGGCCTAAGAAAACGTGTTTTGACAGTTTCAGTCAATTTGGATCGACCAGTAAATGGCCATTTTTCAAACGGTCACCAAATTCGATGAAATTAGTTTTTTTAGGACCGTATCGTCAAAACATAGCCCGATTTATTTTTTTGGAATTTGTGGAGTCAGTATATGGCCCGGTAAATTAAAATGTACGTTTAAATTGAATATATAATGATTTATATTTTAATTTAAATGGAAACTGATCGAAACGATCGAATTGGCTTACGGGACATATTCCATTGTGTTTGGAATGAGAGTATTTAGGTAGGGGCGACAGTCGTTGAGTTGGATTTGGAGTTCGTAACGAAAAGGAAATGAATTCGTGAATTAAATAATAATATGAATATATTTATATAATTCCCAAATGGTCAAAACCCTAGACCAAGTCCAAAACGCGGTCAACTCCTCATTGCCGCCTCCCTCTTTTAAACCGACGACTGCGATTTTCAGGATTTTCTCCCCCAAATTCATCCAATCCACGAAACAATCAAGGAGGAAATGAAAACAATAATTGATGAGCGAATAAAGAGCTTTAAAATCATGGGGGTTTGATCGAAATTGGTTTAGTGGATTTCGTGAAATCGCTGTGCAAAGGTGTCGTCGTTCAAGGGTTTTTAGGGGCTTATGGTGGCTTCGAGCTCGATAGGGTCAGGGGGCGTTGGAAGAGGACGTGGTGGCGAGTTGTGTGGTGCGGTCAGATGGGGTTCTGGTCCCCTGGAATGGCAGTGACGGCCGGATCTTTCAATCGACGTTGGTCGAGATTTCCTGGAGTGTGTTGCCAGAAGATGACGGTGCAAGGAATTAACTTCCTAATGAAGTAATTAAGCTAATTAATTATGGTTGATTTAATGATTCGTGTAGTTAATGTTTTTTTTGATAAAAGCAATTTTGAAAATCTTTTTTTAATGAAAATCATTTATTTAAAAGTCAGAATTTGATATAACAAGGATGGAAATAAAAATGTAATTTTTATATTTATTAGCAAGGTTTAAAAATAAAAATAGCAATATTTTTGAAAATAAAAATAGCATTATTTATGTAAATAAAAATAGCAATATTTCTGTAAATAAAAATAGCAATATTTCTGTTAATTAAAATAACATTATTTCTGTAAATAAAAATAGTTGTGTTTATAATGTGATTTCTATTTATATATAGACCTTGTTTTAAAAATATATAATCATTGTATTAAAAAGGGAATTTTTAAAATATAAAGCATTGAAATTTATTTTCAAATTTAAATATAAATTCACATTGGTTTTTTTTTTTTAAAAAAATAGGATTGTTTTTAAAGTATAAACATAGTATAAAAATGTGATTATATATATAGCGGTAAAAATATGATTTTTAGTTAAGATAAAAATACGATTTTTAGTAAATAAAAATATGATTTTTGTATATAATGTAGCGATATAAAAGTGTGATTTTTAATGTAAACTGCGTGAAACAGATTGCGTTAGAGACACGGGAAGAACATTGTGTGATGGAACTGGCTGGAAACAAATCCAGATCCAAACCGTTTAGATATAAAGAATGGAGGAGTGGGAACCCAAGGTGAGAACTTCTCACCAAAATTATTTTTATACAGCTATTTATTTCATAACTGCATATATGAACTGTTCCCCGTCGTCCACAGACCATGGACGACTTGTTTGTTTGATTGTGTTGTGAAAATTGGTCGTGATGTGAAATGAACTGTATGAAATATTCACGAGTTGAAATAAAATATTTATCGTTAAAAATATAATTTTTAACGTGTATATGAATAAAATAAATATTCATTTACAAATCGAACGATTTGTTTATGCACACCCATTTGACTGATATTGATTGGGACGATAAATTTTACACATCGCCCAACTACACAAATAAAATCTGTGTTTGTTGATTGAAACACCACATAGGTATTGGCATGATATTTGACATACACTTATCCCGATGTTTAATTGTATGTCAATAGATTGGTTGACAGACTGTTGTAAGCGTTAAATATTTATATTTAATGCTTATGCAGTGTAGAATGCACTCTGGATGATGGTCGATTGTTTATCGTTGTTGTCCTATACATGTGTTGTATGAAATCCATATAAATAACATTATATGGTAATTGGTTGTGTCTGATTCCGGTTCAGAAAGAATGAATATTTTAAAATAATGAATATTTTAATATAATATTCAGTAAAAGATCAAAATCTGATTTTGACGTCCGATTTGGGATGGACACGAATATATTTAAACAGATAAAACCGTGTTGATTAGATTAACGCCATTTTGACATGAACGATATTTATATCGATTTTATTCATTTTTATAATGAATATCGAAAAGGAAATGATTTCAAATTCTAATGTTTTGAAAATATTATCAATTATATATTAATGATATGGAATATTCAATTTTGATTTAAAATTGAATATGAAGTTGAAATTGTTTTGAAAACGAATTTAAAACGATTTATAAAATATGTTTTAAATGGAAATCAACGAAATATATATAATATATATATTACATATATTTAATGGCCTGAATAGAATGCGCCACGTCACAGCAGTTCGCGAATTTCGACCATTGACCTCGAGTTGACATTATGGGAGATCCGATCGTCGGATTCTCCTGAAACCAAAACCGTTAGGTTCGTATCGAAAAGAGCTTTCCAACGAATATAAGAGATTTGAAATTTAATGGTTGGATTTGGAATTATGTCCAAATTATATTTGGAAAAGGTCGCTGTAAGTGTAGTTAGATGACCGTTTATGGAAATCGATTGTACACGCCTTGATAAAATTATAAAAAATATTCATAATTTGTGTAAAATCATTATAAATGATTTGGAAAGAATTGAGAAGAAAAATCCCATATTTGAAAAGATAAAAATATATTTTTACCGAAATGAACTAGTTATGAACTAGAATTATAATCCAATCTTTTTAAATAAATAAATTGGATTTGAAATGGTTTTAAAAATAACCAGAATTTCCAATATATGAATTGGAATGGATTTGAATCGAAATTATCTTCGGAATATTTAGATATTGGATTCCGTGATCATACAGACGTTTTGGAGGAATTTGGAGGATATATATATATATATATATCGTTAGTCCAATTCGATTTTTTTGATTTCAGAATTCGGTATTGAATCTAAGCCAATATATTTTCTATTCAGAGCCTTGTATTTAATATCAAATGGGATTTTGGGTTTGTCGTGAATGGTGTCTTCATTAACACTGTTCTTAAACCTAGTCGAGAAAAGATTAAATATTTTTATTTAGATTTAATGAAGTATACCAATTAATTAATATTTAATTGGAATTGAATTGAAATTGATTTTTGGGTTTACCGTGAATGGTATTTTAAATAACACTTGTCCTTTAACCCGATTAACAGCGGAATGAGATTTTGGGTTTGTTGTGAATGATATCTTTAATAATACTGTTCTTAAACCCAATGGAGTTAAGAAAATTAGAAATTAACTGGAGATTAACTAAGTTAAATGGTTTCCTAGGTATTGATCTGATGTTGGTTTCGGCCTTCGGGATTAATACTTAGGGAATTGATCTATTACTAATTTACGGTTAGAGACTAATGGAATGTGATTTTGGGTTTATCGTGAACCATGTTTTAAATGACATTGGTTCTTTAACCTAGTTAAAGATAACATTAATTTCTTAGCTTTGAATAATCATTAATATTGATTTTTGGGAAGATTAAAACTAAATGGAGTTTTAATGAACCTTTGATTAGATTGAAAAGTGAATATGATAATTAAAATTATCAATTCAAGAAAATGATCGAAAATGGAGTACCACCAGTTTTACTCCAGGTGATAGCTAAATCTTTAGTTAGATTTGAACGTGAAATGGTAATTAAATTTACGATAACAATGTTGTGTTAGATATGGAGTGTTATCAGTTTTGCTCCTTGGGATGAATAGGTTGGGATTGGGAAATTAAATAAATGATTACTTCGGTGTGATTCGCTAATCCTGACTAGTTTGGAAAACCTTAATATGGTTTGAATTGATATCCAAAGGAAGATTAAAGAATAAATTTGAAAAAATTTATATTTGATAAAATTAATTGGAACCTTTCCCTAGAAATGTGAATATTTGAATAAAAGAATATTCTGGATTGGATGAGGCGCATGTTGTGTTTGTGTAGCACTTGTTTATAATATACGCGAGTTATTCGAAAAGGTCGGGTTTATACCCATTCTGAATAACTGATACGACGATATGTCGAAGATGCAGACGGTGGTTGAAGACCAGGGGTCTTCACATCGTTTGGATGATTACTGATGTCTTGATTGGGCTGTACACCCAAGACGAGGTAATAAGTGGTGATCGTCCAGACATACTTGGAGATCGACGGATATGCGAGGGCCTCTCTCCTGTATTGGACATATGGGACGAGAGATAAAGTGCCTCCGGTTTCATTCAAATCCAGAACGGACTTGTAAATGGACTTTATGTCTAACATTGGATTTTATTCTGTGCTGATTGATCTCTATTAAATATACATCTGCCTGGTAATGGAGAATTTATTCTCTTACTTCACCCTTCTCTGAGACGTACGGGATCAGAGGTTGTATATCGATGGACATCAGTCGCATGGCGTAAATTGCCTGTGTGGCATGCCTAAGTGGCAAATGATCATGGCTTCTGTTGAAAAGCAGAGTCTTGTGGTTGATGATCAAAGCATAGCTTTAATATAGCATTGCTTTGTGTATAGCGTTAATTCGCGAGTCTCACACCCCAGTGTGAACCAGAAACGGGAGAGGATCCAGGGAGGACATGCGTTTCCTTCTAGCTAGAGGTGGTGTCAGCGTTTTGCAAGCCTTGACATTGATATTATTTTTGCCTATATGGTTGTTGGAATGCGAGGCGCCTTGGATATATCGGCTACTGCGGGAGCCGGTTGAGTCATCTGGCTCATTTACGCCCCATAGGTCGGGGAGACGTATTGTTCAGGCATTTTAATCCACTTCGTGTGGACTGGCCCTGTGGCTCCTACAGGACAATGCATTCTATTCCCGAGGCTCGGGGTAGAGAGTCTCGAATAGGTAAGGACGATCCCTTGCCTTGGTTCACAGATGGAATCCAATTTCCAATACGAGATTTCGGTTTTAGTTGTAATCCTATATGTAACACCCCGAATTTCGGTTAATGTTAAAATTCACAAATTAAAGAATAACTAATCCCAGATGTGGGAATTAGGGGAAACGGGCTGCGTCATTGCGTTCGTCTCGGAAAAATACGCGAAATAGAGTCCGAGTTTGCGTAAAACGGGTACCGTATGAAAGAGATATGGACGAACGAAGTTAGGCAGAAAAACCAGAAACAGGCCAGAAATGCACTGGCGCACTTGTGAAGTGCGCCAGAACAAAAATGCACTGGCGCACTTATGAAGTGCGCCAGTACAAAGATACACTGGCGCACTTGGGAAGTGCGCCCGTGCCGAGCCAAGAAACCTGCACAGTTTCTAGAGAGTTTTCTGGTTGGGTGCACCAGTTTGGGGTTTGGGCTTGGTCTTAGGGCTGGTTTCTGGAAGGTGCCGAAATCTAAGGGTCCTAATCTAATTTAGGGTTAATCTAAGGGCCTAAAACACTACCTAATCCTATAAATAAGACCCCAACCCTACCCTAATTCATTCATAATTAGATCTTGTAACTAAACTATGGCAAAATGAAACTTGATCATGGCCTCCACAAATCAATGAAGAGAGTTGCAAGCTAATCAACCTCTAATCAACATCTTCTTCAACTAAAGCAACTAATTCCACTTCATAAGTTTGCTAATCTTGGTTTTGGTGAGTTTCTATCACTTTGATGATCAATTGCTAAATTAAGTAGATGAGATATGATGAGATCTATGGTTTTGCATGAGGATTAATGGGTTTTCAAGTCATATGATATGATGTGAATATGCTAATCTATGTTTAATATTAATCCTATGTTTATGCATGTTGAATATGTGAGTTATGCATGTTGAATATGTGAGTTTATGCATGTTGAATATGTGAGTTTATGCAAGTTGGATATGTGGGTTTATGCAAGTTAAGTGGTGGGTTTATGCATAATAAGTAATTGATTTTATGCATGCTAAGTAGGTGGTTTTATGCATGCTAAGTGTTTGGTATTATGCATAAATCATGACATGCAAGTTTACCCTTTTAAATGTGATGCATACATATGCAAGATGACACCTTTATATGCTATGAATATATATATATATATATATATGCATGTTTACCCTCCTTTAAGATGCAAGTCATATATGCAAGTTCAACATGTTATGCAAGTTATGTGTATGCTTATATGCAAGTTCAACATGTTATGCAAGTTATGTGTATGCTTATATGCAAGTTCAACATGTTATGCAAGTTATGTGTATGCTTATATGCAAGTTCAACATGTTATACAAGTTATGTGTATGCTTATATGCAAGCTCAACATGTTATGCAAGTTTATGTGTATGATGTTATGTAAGTTATGTGCATGTTGTTATGCAAGTTCATATGCAAGTTATGTGTATGATGTTATGCAAGTTATGTGCATGATGTTATGCAAGTTATGTGTATGTTGATATGCAAGTTATGTTTATAATATTATGCAAGTTATGTGTATGATGTTATGCAAGTTAACATGTAACATGTTGTGCAAGTTCACACCTTTAAGACACATGCAAGTTCACCTTTGTATAACCTATGAACACTTATGCAAGTCGCCTTTATACATGACATATGTATGTTCATGCAAGTTGGGTTATTTAGTAATGCTAGTTGGGTTAATGTCATGATGTAAGTGGACACCTTTTTAACCCATGTTAATGCTAATGTATGCTAAGTGAAACCCATGTTAATTGTGAAAGAATCTTCTCTTGGAAATATGTCGTGTTAGCATAAGTACGTGGGGAAACGATGGGGTTAATAGACATGTTAATGAATGGTGTGAAATGGTTATGATTAAGCATACCATAAAATGAATAAGCATAAGTGGGAATTTACCTATTGAGTTAGGTCTACCCCATGGGAATTTACCTATTGAGTTAGGTCTACCCATGTTATGGAATTGGGAATTTACCTATTGAGTTAGGTCTACCCATATTCTTGTAAATGTGAATATTAATTAGGGATAATTAATAAATATGGGGGTGATTACTTAGGTGTAATTAATCGACTAAGACACGAGGTTGGACTCATTTGTAGTGTAAAACTGCCCGGACCCAACCGGCTTAACCAGTTGCTACAAATGTTAGCCCAATGTGAGAGGTCTTAGGCACAAACTAAATACGTGATTAATGTAAAGACACGAGGTTAGACTCGGTTATGACATAAGGCTGCCCGGACCCAACCGGCTTAACCAGCAGTCATAAAAGATAGTCTAATGTGAGAGGTCTTTATGAGAATCACGGTCTTAATTAATTAAGAAACACTTAACCAAATTAGCATGTAAAGGGACATGAGGGGTTAAGTGGGTGCCTTGGGTGGCATGTGGAAATGTAGTAGTTGCCCTGGGTGGCAATAGAAAATACGATTAGAATACTTAACCAAAGTGGAACATGTAATTAAACATGATTAAAGGGTTAAGTAAGTGCCATGGGTGGCATGTGAAAATACAATTAGAATACTTAACCAAAGTGGAACATGTAATTAAACATGATTAAAGGGTTAAGTAAGTGCCATGGGTGGCATGTGAAAATCTAGTGGGTACCTTGTATGACAACAGGAATATGATTAAATGACTTAGCCAAAATGTATAACATGTAAGTGGACATGGTTAAAGGGTTAAGTGGGATTCACTAGAAATAACAAGCTTAGGTGGTAGCTTGTGGGGGCCCATTTCAACCAATATCCCAAACGTATCTTTGTGGGCTCGACTCTAGTCGAGTGACGGGACACGCATATTGGGCTTGACTATAAGAGGCCAAACCGGGTTAGCGGTGGCAACGCGGGACCAACGGGTTTCATATGCGTGTGTGGACCCGGGCTGGTTGGTAAGTCGTTGTTGCATCGTGTAGATATAAAGCCGTGCACCGTTGATATTATCAGGTGGCCACTTTGGGGAATGATACACCCCATCGTGGGACCAGCACGGGTATCTACGTAGGGGAGCCGATCGCTTGGGGAGTAGTGGGTACACCTATGTAGTCAGATAGGGGTACACGAAACTACTAAATTACTAAGTACACTTAGTGGGATCAACCTTTAAGTAGGAATGACTGGTGTGGTGCAGTGTAGTAATTATCCTTGGGTGGGTAGATGCGTCTTTACGGTTATCTTAGTTTATCCTAAGTCTACCAAGCTGCTCAGTGTAGCCATTCATCCCCAGACGTTACCGTATATCAAGCTTATGTCTTCTCTGGTTACTTTAATGATTGTATTGTTAAAGTTATAGGACTCGCTCAGACTTATGTCTGACCCCGTTGTTTTTATCTTTTTCCCAACCCTCAGGTTATCAGAGTGGGCCCAGTACGAGTGGGCTTTGATCAGGCTGCTTTATTCTCTTTTGGAGCTTGGACCATAGGTGTAGAGCTCAGCTTACCCTTTCTTTTATGGCTATCAGTTCATGTAATGGGATTATGTACTTTTATTTATCAGGATGGATATTTTGTACTTGACTCTTATTATGGTTTTGTGATGTAACCAAACATGTTTTACTTTCTGCTGCAATGAAATGATGTTTTAAAATTTTCGAGTATTACTTATATCTGTCTTGTTGTAATTTTTCTGTTCTATATTCACTTAAAATACTCCACCGATGTTATGGCATTCCCTTAGAGAGTGACCATAGCGGGAGTGGGGTGTTACACGTGGTATCAGAGCAAAGGTTACCGGAACAGATAAAATTTTTAGAAAACTATTTTTATAAAAACATTTTTGGAAGAAATATTTTCAAAAACATGTCTTTAAAGAGAAAAGTTTTTGAAAGAAAAGCATAATCCCCGATAGCCATACCTTTATCTTTTGAATTCTCCGTTTGAATCTTTCCTTTTTTTTCGTCTCAGCATGGCTGAAGATCTTTATCTTCCAGACGGTGTAGCGGTACCAGTATGGTATAAGAGGTTGTTAGAGGCTAGGGCCACCGCTGCAGGTCCAGCAAATGTTCCTCCTCCACCCGTTGCACTCGTTCCTCCTCGCGCTGATACTTTTGCTATGACTTGTAGGAAGTTTAAGGCTATGGGAGGGAAACCTTTTGTGGGAGCTAGGGATTGGCTTAATGAGACGGAAGAATTAATGGAAATCTTGGAAGTGGAAGAGGGAAAGAAAGTCAGGTTAGCCGCTTGGTTAATGGAAGGAGAGGCCTCGTTCTGGTGGGAGGTCACTAATGGAGAACGCCCTGTTGACTCTTGGATGGATTTCAGGCAAAGGTTTGAGGCAAAGTTTCTCTCAAAAGCGGAAGAAAATATGCACGTGGAAAGGTTCTTGAACTTAAAGCAAGGGAACTTGTCGGTGAAAGAATATGTTAACAAGTTTAAGCAGTTAGCGAGGTTCAGCATAGACTTGGTAAACACACCGGAAGAGAAAGCTCTGAGGTTCGTTAAAGGCTTAAACGAACCGATGCACGGATTGGCTATGTCTCACATCCCTATTGGGGCCACTTTTGAGAAGCTAGTGGACATGGCACTTATGCATGAGGAAGAGAAGGGTCCCAATGCTAGTAAAGCACCCGAGAAGGAAGGAGATCAGAGGAGACCTCAACAGCAACAGCAAAACAAGGGTGGGAAAGGCAACGGTGGCAAGGGAAAGAAGAAGTGCTTCAATTGTGGGACACTAGGCCACCTAAGCAAGGATTGTCGCAAGAAGAGGAAGGCTGGCTGCTTCCACTGTGACGAAGCAGGACATCTAGCGAAAGACTGCCCTAAGAAAGGGCAAAGGACGGGGTCTACCTCAGGAGGACAGGTGCAAGCTCTGGTGGCACCAGCTCAGGCAAGGGGGCAAGTTCAGGCTCTCGCAGCTCCACCGGTTCGAGAAAGAGGTAGAACTATTTCCGTGGAAAGTTTAGTTTTCCTGTTTGATCATCCTGTCCGTACTTTATTTGATTTTGACGCATTGAGTTCGTTTATCTCATCATTGTTAGTTGAGTCACTGCACTTAGACACCAGTTTAGTAGGTGATCCCTTAGTTGTTTCAAACCCAATTGGGGCTCCATGGTGTGTTTGGGTTTGAAAGTTTCTATACTTAGCGTTGAGTTTAGATATGATGCTTTTTGGGCTTCACAGGCTATGGGTTAGTTTTGGGCATGGACTGGTTATCCAGTAATGGTGCCGTTCTTATTGTGGAGGGAGAGTTGTTAGGCTTATGACCCGCTTGGGTAACACTCTCGAAATCTCTTGTAATCCCATGGAATTTGTTATGCTAAGTTATCTAGAATCGCTTGACACGTCGGTCGAGAGTTTGCAATCTGTAGAGTGGTCCGGGAATACTCGGATGTGTTTTGAGGAGGTGAAGGGCTTACCTCCGGAGCGGGAGATTGACTTCCGAATATATCTGGTTGACAATGCCAAACCAGTATCTTGGCCAGTGTGCCACATGGCTCCTCGTGAGAGGAGGGAACTCCATAAGCAAGTAGGCGATTTGCTTGAGAAGGGGTTCATAAGACGAAGTATATCGGAGTGGGGTGCTCCGGTAGTTTTTGCCACGAAGGCGGATGGGTCCCTCAGACTTTGTGTAGGCTAAAGAGAACTAAATAAACTCACAAAGAAGAATAGACACCCATTGTCGAGGATTGATGATCTCTTTGATCAGTTAGTGGGCGCCTCAGTATTTTCGCAGTTGGACTTAGCCACGAGGTTTCGTCAGTTGAGAGTGACTGAGGATAGTATAGAGAAGACTACCTTTAGGACTCCGGATGATTTTCATGAATGGATGGAGATGCCATTTGGTTTGACGAACGCCCCCGCATATTGATTTGATGAGAAGGGTGTTCAGGGAGTACCTAAATAAGTTCGTGATGGTCTTTGTAAATGACATCTTGGTCTTTTCTAGGAGCGGAATAAGTTTTCGTATGTGCTCAATAGGATGAGCAAAGCCAGTTATGGGATAAACGGTGGTTTTGGAGCGAGACTGGCAAGGACATCCAGAATTGGACAAGGGCTTAATTATTTAGCCGTTTTTACTAGTATCATCTCACGTAGGCCGTCTGAATTCGAAGGAGGTATCCCTTGGGTGTTTGTCTGATATTGGTTTAGGCCTTTGGGGCTTGCATTTGGGGGATATCGAGCTCGACTAGGGTGGTATGTGTGAGAGATGGATAGTTGTGATGATTTTGCATGGGAGAATATCCTGATTTTCTCTAGAAGTGGAGAAAAGCATGCTCAACATCTTAGGGAAGTGTTGGAGACTCTTTGAGCGCATTGTCTTAAGACAACAAAGGTGGATGGAATTCTTAGCATCCTATGAGTTTGAGATAGCGTATACCCCTGGCAAGGTTAACGTGGTGGCAGACGCCTTAAGCAGAAGAAGGCTGTCTTTGAGTCCATTGTTCGTGGGATGACGAAGCTTGGAGTTTAATTCTATGATTGACTTTAGACCTTCCGTTGACTTTGTACCCAGTTTGCTAGCCTCCTTGGAGGTTAGGCCTACTCTTTTGGGGCGGATTGGCGAGGCACAGCGAGACGACCCACAGTTGGTTGAGTTAGTAGAGAAGCTCATAAGGGGGGAGTCGTCCAGCCATTTGAGTAGGTACACCCTAGATGATAGGGGATGGTTGCATAGAGACGGTAGAATTTGTGTACCGCAAGACGAGGGTTTGAGGAAGGCTATACTTGGTGATGCACATCGGTCGAAGATGACCATTCATCCCGGTGGGGACAAGATGTACCAAGTCATAAAGCGAGTTTTCTTTTTGGGCCGGTATGAAGAAAGATGTGGCCGAGTATGTCGCTAGATGCTGAAAGCGGAGCAGAAGAAACCCGGTGGGGTGCTTCACCCATTGGAGGTTCCGCTATGGAAGTGGGATAGTGTCTCGATGGATTACCGAAATCAAGGAAGGGTAATACGGGGATTGAGTTTATGGTAGATAGGCTTACTAAGTGTGCCCATTTATACCCGTGAAGAGCAAGAGGACTGTTCCATGTCTAGCTTCAGTTTATATTCGAGAGATAGTTCGGTTGCATAGGAAGCATGACGTATTCCATGTGTCACATTTGAGGAAGTGTCTACATGAGACCGCAGAGGCGGTAGAGCCGACCTTGCTTAAAGAAGTAAAGGTAGAGCGTGATGCGACGATTCGACGAGCTCCTACTCGCATCCTTGGGTCAGAGACTAGGAAATTGAGGAGTCGAGAGGTTCAACTAGTCAAGGTACAATGGGGAGAAGACGAGGGCAACGCAACTTGGGAAACGGAAACGAAGATGCGTTCATTGTACCCGTTCCTTTTTGAGGGTATGTCTTTTAACTTCTCCTTTATCGTTTGTCTAGTACTTATCTTATCTTTAGTATGTCCTCTCATTAGTACCTTTGACCTTTAGATAGGGTAAACCTATGGTTGAAACATGTGTTTGAGACATGTTATGTTTGATGGATGCATGTGGATGCAAGTGGTTGCTAGTGGTTGCTCGTGGATGCATGTACACACACTCTAGGCACTAGATCGGCTCAATCACTTCATATTGCATATTGCATAAAATTGTGTGTAGGAAGCTATATTTATGGATGTATAATGATTGTGTTATCATATGGATGATGCATTTTGGTGAATGATTGTGCACTCATGTAGATATTGTATGTGTCGATAGGGTTCTCTCGCATACATAATGGATGCATGGCACTATCATGGTTTGCATATGTTCATACATTAGATAGGGAACATATACACACACTTTTTGCATATGCTCATACATCATTAGAAACTGTTTTAAGGACAATGGATGCCCGTGTTTGATGGATTGAGTAGATGGTTGTTTGGATGGTAGGATATGCATTCTCCTTAGCTTAGAGATTTCGGGGACGAAATCCTTTAAGGAGGGGAGAATGTAACACCCCGAATTTCGGTTAATGTTAAAATTCACAAATTAAAGAATAACTAATCCCAGATGTGGGAATTAGGGGAAACGGGCTGCGTCATTGCATTCGTCTCGGAAAAATACGCGAAATAGAGTCTGAGTTTGCGTAAAACGGGTACCGTATGAAAGAGATATGGACGAACGAAGTTAGGCAGAAAAACCAGAAACAGGCCAGAAATGCACTGGCGCACTTGTGAAGTGCGCCAGAACAAAAATGCACTGGCGCACTTATGAAGTGCGCCAGTACAAAGATACACTGGCGCACTTGGGAAGTGCGCCCGTGCCGAGCCAAGAAACCTGCACAGTTTCTAGAGAGTTCTGTGGTTGGGTGCACCAGTTTGGGGTTTGGGCTTGGTCTTAGGGCTGGTTTCTGGAAGGTGCCGAAATCTAAGGGTCCTAATCTAATTTAGGGTTAATCTAAGGGCCTAAAACACTACCTAATCCTATAAATAAGACCCCAACCCTACCCTAATTCATTCATAATTAGATCTTGTAACTAAACTATGGAAAAATGAAACTTGATCATGGCCTCCACAAATCAATGAAGAGAGTTGCAAGCTAATCAACCTCTAATCAACATCTTCTTCAACTAAAGCAACTAATTCCACTTCATAAGTTTGCTAATCTTGGTTTTGGTGAGTTTCTATCACTTTGATGATCAATTGCTAAATTAAGTAGATGAGATATGATGAGATCTATGGTTTTGCATGAGGATTAATGGGTTTTCAAGTCATATAATATGATGTGAATATGCTAATCTATGTTTAATATTAATCCTATGTTTATGCATGTTGAATATGTGAGTTATGCATGTTGAATATGTGAGTTTATGCATGTTGAATATGTGAGTTTATGCAAGTTGGATATGTGGGTTTATGCAAGTTAAGTGGTGGGTTTATGCATAATAAGTAATTGATTTTATGCATGCTAAGTAGGTGGTTTTATGCATGCTAAGTGTTTGGTATTATGCATAAATCATGACATGCAAGTTTACCCTTTTAAATGTGATGCATACATATGCAAGATGACACCTTTATATGCTATGAATATATATATATATATATATGCATGTTTACCCTCCTTTAAGATGCAAGTCATATATGCAAGTTCAACATGTTATGCAAGTTATGTGTATGCTTATATGCAAGTTCAATATGTTATGCAAGTTATGTGTATGCTTATATGCAAGTTCAACATGTTATGCAAGTTATGTGTATGCTTATATGCAAGTTCAACATGTTATACAAGTTATGTGTATGCTTATATGCAAGCTCAACATGTTATGCAAGTTTATGTGTATGATGTTATGTAAGTTATGTGCATGTTGTTATGCAAGTTCATATGCAAGTTATGTGTATGATGTTATGCAAGTTATGTGCATGATGTTATGCAAGTTATGTGTATGTTGATATGCAAGTTATGTTTATAATATTATGCAAGTTATGTGTATGATGTTATGCAAGTTAACATGTAACATGTTGTGCAAGTTCACACCTTTAAGACACATGCAAGTTCACCTTTGTATAACCTATGAACACTTATGCAAGTCGCCTTTATACATGACATATGTATGTTCATGCAAGTTGGGTTATTTAGTAATGCTAGTTGGGTTAATGTCATGATGTAAGTGGACACCTTTTTAACCCATGTTAATGCTAATGTATGCTAAGTGAAACCCATGTTAATTGTGAAAGAATCTTCTCTTGGAAATATGTCGTGTTAGCATAAGTACGTGGGGAAACGATGGGGTTAATAGACATGTTAATGAATGGTGTGAAATGGTTATGATTAAGCATACCATAAAATGAATAAGCATAAGTGGGAATTTACCTATTGAGTTAGGTCTACCCCATGGGAATTTACCTATTGAGTTAGGTCTACCCATGTTATGGAATTGGGAATTTACCTATTGAGTTAGGTCTACCCATATTCTTGTAAATGTGAATATTAATTAGGGATAATTAATAAATATGGGGGTGATTACTTAGGTGTAATTAATCGACTAAGACACGAGGTTGGACTCATTTGTAGTGTAAAACTGCCCGGACCCAACCGGCTTAACCAGTTGCTACAAATGTTAGCCCAATGTGAGAGGTCTTAGGCACAAACTAAATACGTGATTAATGTAAAGACACGAGGTTAGACTCGGTTATGACATAAGGCTGCCCGGACCCAACCGGCTTAACCAGCAGTCATAAAAGATAGTCTAATGTGAGAGGTCTTTATGAGAATCACGGTCTTAATTAATTAAGAAACACTTAACCAAATTAGCATGTAAAGGGACATGAGGGGTTAAGTGGGTGCCTTGGGTGGCATGTGGAAATGTAGTAGTTGCCCTGGGTGGCAATAGAAAATACGATTAGAATACTTAACCAAAGTGGAACATGTAATTAAACATGATTAAAGGGTTAAGTAAGTGCCATGGGTGGCATGTGAAAATACAATTAGAATACTTAACCAAAGTGGAACATGTAATTAAACATGATTAAAGGGTTAAGTAAGTGCCATGGGTGGCATGTGAAAATCTAGTGGGTACCTTGTATGACAACAGGAATATGATTAAATGACTTAGCCAAAATGTATAACATGTAAGTGGACATGGTTAAAGGGTTAAGTGGGATTCACTAGAAATAACAAGCTTAGGTGGTAGCTTGTGGGGGCCCATTTCAACCAATATCCCAAACGTATCTTTGTGGACTCGACTCTAGTCGAGTGACGGGACACGCATATTGGGCTTGACTATAAGAGGCCAAACCGGGTTAGCGGTGGCAACGCGGGACCAACGGGTTTCATATGCGTGTGTGGACCCGGGCTGGTTGGTAAGTCGTTGTTGCATCGTGTAGATATAAAGCCGTGCACCGTTGATATTATCAGGTGGCCACTTTGGGGAATGATACACCCCATCGTGGGACCAGCACGGGTATCTACGTAGGGGAGCCGATCGCTTGGGGAGTAGTGGGTACACCTATGTAGTCAGATAGGGGTACACGAAACTACTAAATTACTAAGTACACTTAGTGGGATCAACCTTTAAGTAGGAATGACTGGTGTGGTGCAGTGTAGTAATTATCCTTGGGTGGGTGGATGCGTCTTTACGGTTATCTTAGTTTATCCTAAGTCTACCAAGCTGCTCAGTGTAGCCATTCATCCCCAGACGTTACCGTATATCAAGCTTATGTCTTCTCTGGTTACTTTAATGATTGTATTGTCAAAGTTATAGGACTCGCTCAGACTTATGTCTGACCCCGTTGTTTTTATCTTTTTCCCAACCCTCAGGTTATCAGAGTGGGCCCAGTACGAGTGGGCTTTGATCAGGCTTCTTTATTCTCTTTTGGAGCTTGGACCATAGGTGTAGAGCTCAGCTTACCCTTTCTTTTATGGCTATCAGTTCATGTAATGGGATTATGTACTTTTATTTATCAGGATGGATATTTTGTACTTGACTCTTATTATGGTTTTGTGATGTAACCAAACATGTTTTACTTTCCGCTGCAATGAAATGATGTTTTAAAATTTTCGAGTATTACTTATATCTGTCTTGTTGTAATTTTTCTGTTCTATATTCACTTAAAATACTCCACCGATGTTATGGCATTCCCTTAGAGAGTGACCATAGCGGGAGTGGGGTGTTACACTATATATGGTTACATAGTGGGATGGGGCACTTATGCCGCCTATAATTGATACATTTATATTTGAAGTTGATTTCTTCACTTATAGTAATAATAATAGATTAAATTTCGTGTATCAAGCATTATTAGGCTATTATAAGGTAAAACCCTATCCTCTGGCTTGCGTTGCATTGTGTGATGGGACCTGGGTCTTATATTAGCTTCACTGCTTTTTATTTAGCATTGCGCTCTTTGTTTTATGCACTGGTATTCTTGGGGTTAAAACCCGTTCCGTGTTATACGGCATGGTCCCTTGATTTACCTAACTTTAAAATAAAGATTAATAATTTTTTTAGTTCTCACACCAGTCACATGACTGACCTGGAGTTTATTGTTTTAACCTAAACTCTGGGTGCCCTATTTTCCACACGGGCAGCTAGTAGTTGGGTTTTGCAGATATTATATTCACAGGATCCTGGTTTATAGCTGAAGGGATATTCGAAAAGCTCTGTATCCTTGTATTTATTTCAGTTGTGTTTTGTATTATTTTTCCGCTTTTATGTATTTAAATGTAATTTAAATCTCTGATATTTATCAAATGTATTTTATTCAATGAAATGTTGTAATAAGCAATGAAATGTTCTTCTGTTTGTGTTTTGATTTGTCGTGTTCTCAATTCAATCCGGGATTTCCTTCACAGGGAAGTTCGGGTCATTTCAGCCAATAACCATGATCTAGAAAAGTTCTCACGACAGGTGACAGGTCCAACATGGACTATTGATGGTCGCCGATTATACAGCTATAGTCAGGTATCATCTTTGCTCATTTCAGTATCATAATATGATAGATATAGATTACAAGGAAAATTGAAATTATTAGTTATGCCTAACTGTTGTACAGTTGGATTATGCATGTGATTCGGTGAAGCGTACACAAGATCTGGAACGGAGTATAATATACATACACCATAAATTTGCATTAAATTCAACATTTATTTGATTATGTTCTATGCGGAGGATTGAGGTCTACATTTGTGTATCTTGTCGCGAGATCACGGAGGAGTTCAGAAACAACTGGCAAGCTTATATTTTTCTGTCTGCAGATTTGGATTATGTGCAGATTTGTGTTTCTTGTTGTGAGATCAGGGAGGAGTTGTCTAACTACATGTTGTGCTTTCACTTGTGAAAGCATTGGTCATTCAAAGAGCAAAGTTGAACTTTTATGGTTCTAGGTTTCACTTGTGCATACAACAAAGAATTATGGGTAATCAAGCATTTTGTGAGTACTAGTTAGGTATAACATTTTCTTTGTACTAGATTGTAAATTTGTATATCGGTGGTTATTGTATGTGAGTTTGGTCATTTATCCAAACTATTGTATTGAAATGGCTATGCATATTCTATTTTATTATATGGTTAATTGTTTTTCTGATTATTTGAATAATCTTTAGTAGAATTTTAAAAAGGCTACAGAAATACATGTAGTGGAGTTGAGTAAATGGAACCGTAAATCAGGGGTAAAATTAGAAATTTTATTACTAGCATCAAAAGATTTTTTATGGCTTTTTAAAGTGCTACAAAAAAATTTATGGTGACGTTTGTAAAACGTTACAATGAAAGTATTTATAGTGGCGTTGTTATAACTGCAACCAATACTCAATGATTATTAGTGGTATGTTTTCTCGTAACGATTATCAAAACGCCACCAAAAATGCTCAGTGGCTTTTTTGTGCGCTACAAAAAATTGTTTTTCTTGTAATGATCGGATCTTGAAAGACTTGCTCAGAGCTTGCATCATCGACTTTGGAGGAGTTTGGGAGCTGCACCTACCACTTGTAGAGTTCACCTATAAAAATAGTTTTTAAACAACGATTGGTATGTCCCCTTTTGAATCACTTTACGGGAGGCCATTCAAATCACCAACTTGTTAGTAGGAAACTACCGCCAAGGTAATATTCGGATCAGACTTCCTCTGTGATTCCACGGAGAAGATATCCTTGATTAGGCAAAGGATGAAGGCAACCCAAGACCGTTAGAAATCGCATGCCGATAAGCGAAGGAGGGAACTTGAATTTAATGTGGGAGACTTGGTATTCGTAAAAGTATCCCCTGTTAAGAAGACTATTCGGTTTGGGAAGACTGGGAAGTTGGCTCCCAGATTTATTGGGCCTTTTTGTATTATCGAGAAGATAGGATCTTTGGTTTATCGAGTGGATCTCCCAGAGCGTCTATCAGAGATCCATAATGTTTTTCATGTATCTCATTTAGGGAATGCCTTCATGATTCTGCTAACAGACTCGAGCTTGATGAAATTGGGGACATAGAAAACTCGAGTTGGAGTCCATGGTGCCCCGTGCCACTACAAGGATTGTAGAGCACGGAATCAAGAGACTCCACAACAAAAACATTTTCCTTGTTCGAGTATAATGGAGAAATGATCCTGCAGAAAGCACATGAGAGACCGAGGATAAGACGAGATAGACTCGCCCAAAGCTTTTCTTGGGTAATTTTTCCTCAAAATAACATTTATGGATGCATCGTGGTTGCTAGATTGGATGTTAGGAAATGGATGCAATACAATTGCACAAGCACACTCATATAGAAATATATGCATAATTATGTTGTTTGCATACATACTACATCACTTGTTACGCCTACACAATATGATTGAGCTCACTTTAGTGGGTTTGCAGTTCATAATCACTGTGAGTCATGAATGCTTCTAGATGAATTAAAATTAACATGGATGTACAACATGGATGTTTCAAGAGAGTTGTGTTTTTCGCCCCTTCAAACAGATTTTGGGAAGAAATTTATTTTAAAGGGAGGAGAATGTAACACCTCGTAAAAGACATAAATATTAAATATAAATAATAACAAATAATTTAATAATAATAAGGCTGAAAATGAGATTTGTAGCTTTAGGAATTTGGCTATGAAAATCTTTTATTTGGATTCGTGGCGAAATTCTGAATCGTTTTCACATGTAATATGCTGAAAACGGTCAATGATCGAAGAAGATAGAAGTAAACGAATTTTGACAGTAAAACACAGAATATATATATAACTAGATGAGTAATATGTATTTATATGTCCAAAAAATATTTAAACATAAAAGGGAGAATTTGAAATTCAAATTAAGGATAATATTTTGGGTACAGAGAATATTTTGAGTAAGGAAAGAGATTAAGAAAATAAAGAAATATATTATTTAATTAAACACCTCAGCGCTACATAAATTCATTAGACATTTCAGCGACGAGGAGGTCGACCGCCCCCTTGAAGGTGTGTCGACCGCCCAGGTCGACTGTCTGGCAGCTGAGGAGTCCAATGAATCTATGTTTGGTTACGATTTTCTAAAGGGATATATAAATATATGGCCAATATTAAATTTGAATAATCTAATGGTCTACGCTCACACGAGCAACTATATATAGGCCCTCATATCACAAAACAAAATCCTAGCCACTCTCTAATCTCAATCTCCATGCCATCCTTCTGCCATTGCTAAATTCTAGAAAAGGTTAGAACTTTTCTTCTATTCCACTAACATTTATTCTTATCTTCTCTAAATCTAAATTCATATAGGTTTTACTGTGAATTCTGGAATTTAGCATATGTATAGATATAAGATTCTAAGATATATTTCTTACTTATATATTAAGAGGATTGGAGCACGTTTGTCGTGAATGTTAAACACTGATCTAGATCTACTACAGAAATCTTATTTGTTCTTCCTCAGATATGTGAGTGGAATATCGTGTTCTTAGGAATATTCTATTTTTTAAAATATTAGCATATTGATAGCTATTGTTTGCAAACAAATTAAACAATTGAAAACAACTACTTAATTCATTTGGCTTTCCTAAACCATAGGGGTTGTTGTAAAGGATGTCGAACTCTGGGACCAAAAATATTTTAATAATAAATCCAATCAAGTTATTCCGAAATTTTGATTGTTTGAAAATAACAGAAAATAAACAGAAAAAGAGTTTTAACAATAAATGAAGAAATTAGGGAGCAATGACATAAACTAACTTAAATGAATTAATAACCAAACCGATTAATACAGATCTAATTCATGTTTTTGTCACAAACATGAATCAACGATAATTAGGTTGAAGAAACAAATAGGTGAATAACGACAAGTATAGCCTATGCAGGAGCTAAGCTCTTAAATAACCATAGGCTATCAGGACATATTCACTATTTTATTTATAAACCCTAAAAATTAGATCTAAATCTGATGAGCGTCAGATCGAACTCGAATATACCCTGTGAAGGAGCATAGCTCTTAAACGACATAGAGTATGAAGGTTCAGATCTAGATCTATATAAATGAAGTCCTAATCCTTTTTGGCTATGTGATTCATATTGAGTCTAATCTAACCGTCATCACCCCTAATTAAAGGGAATTAGCTAGACATAGCTAAACAAGAAATAGGGAAAAAGAAAATAAACAACATAAACATAAATAAAATAACAGCTAAGAAGAGAAGGAGAAGAATTTTATTCCAAAAGAAGAGTTACAGAATAAAACCCAATGTAATTACAAATGTAGGAGATACAATGTATTTATAGTTGCAATGGCAGGGACTAAATGGCCAATTACACAATGTGGGACAAAAGCCCTTTTCGAAAATAACAAATAGACCAAATAGCTAAATGTGAACATGTGTGAATGTAAATGTCATAGCTTGCGGGCATCAAATGGCATCAACCTCAATTGTTTTGAGCATGAATAGGAACTCCATAACGTCTGAGACAAGCGATCTTTATGGAAAGGCATTGAATCTTTAAAATATGCGGCAGAAGGTGGTTGAACAACAACATTTCTTCAAGCTTTAATCTAGCTCTCAAAATCAACACTCTTCTTACACCAATTCTTCAAGCTTTTCAACAATTAAGTGCATTAATCCATTCATCACAAATAATCTTAAAACATAACTATAAATACACAGTATCAATTATTTTAAATATAAAACAAGAAAATAAGCGGATAAAATATACACTTTTACGTGTATATCAGATACCCCCACACTTATCTTTTTGTTCGTTCTCGAATAAACTAAACTAAGATATGTCACACTTCCGTAGGAAACACGATTGCTTTTAGCGTATGCAACAAGCCGTTAAAACCCTAGGTGTCCCTAGTAGGACGAGTGTTGTCTCGTGGGGGTTTTCAGTGGATATCACCCACAAAATCCAAAGCGTTTTATATATGCGGATTAATCAAATAATATATTTAAGGTTTTTCATATTCCAAGGATTTTACCTAACTTCAATAACAATTATTTAGTCCAAAATTGTCTATCCCATTATTGGTGCAAAAATGGATAAAAAATTTCAAGTCGAATCGTAATTCCTTGCTAACACTATAATTGCCTCGAAGGTTAAGAGCGTGGTGTCAACTAAAGTTCTACACATTGACAATGTGCACCCAATCATTTATTTATTCTCTTTTATTTTTGAATAATTTTGCACCAGTGTAACTGTAATGTATTGGATGTAAGTTATGCATAGATGAAGGAAAATTTTGTAAGTTCTAAAAATATTATAGATAAGAGGGCAAGTATATTAGTTGAATTTCAAGCTACAAAAGCTAAAGTAATACTAAGGCACATATGGACGTTTTGTTTCTTTTATCTCCTCTACTACAATCCTCTCTTCTAAGTAAGGTATGACGGATGTGGATGGAATTGAAAATGAATGCTTTATAGTCAAGAATGATGAATGACTATTTTATTCTTATAGATTTTCTCTTTATTGCATTTTCCCCCTTTTTTTAATTGAAAATGCATGATGAATGATGAATGGAGATGGAAAGGAATGGTACCGTACATTATTTCATCTGATTCCTCCTCTACTAAGCAGATCATAACCAACACTTCATGAAAGGAAAGTTTTGTACCCTAGTTACTCTACTTCTATAACCCTAATTCAACACACAAGTCTAGATTGATGTTATATAAAAACATGAAAGGAAAGATAAGCAAGGTTTTGTAAGATAGATAACCCATATGAAATAAGATGCGGTATATGGTTATCCTACCTTAAAACAAGTAAGGAGTGGGTAGTGTAATATTGGTATAAAAGTGACGTTTTTTAACCTTTGAGAATAAATCAGCAAAAAGCTTCTCAAGTATACCAATATAAGAAGAAGTTATCGAAACATGGATGTAAATCGACTAAAACTTAGGTTTGAATAATGTAGGATATCGAAAAAGAACGCTACAATGATTCATTTCTCCTTAAGTGGGCCAAGTGGTTTTAGAACTTACGAGTTTAAAAATTTGAGTGAAAAAATATTATGCATGAAAACAAACTCAGAAAATCCAACAAATATAGGTGCTAAATCATTTTTATTTGTTTTTTTGGACTATTTTTACTTGCACATTCTAACATGTATAACAAGGGTTGACACACTTACTCCAGAACACAACTAACGTCTGCATAGTCTCAAGCTAGCATCTTAAAAAGACACATTACGACTCAATGAATAAATAATGTTCATTCCCATCACCCAACAATTCAACTTATCAAACAAGAACCAAGGTGTTATTTACGAACTTTAAGCTAGTCCTTGTTAAACGAATGACCTAGTTCATAAAATTTGATTGCTGACGTAACCAAAATTCCCCCCACACTTGAGTGTGACTGTGTCCTCATAGTCGTTAATCAGACATATCTTAGTGAAAGGAAAATAAAATAAGTGTGTAAGCGTGGCTTACCAGATGCGTGTGCAGAAAATACGCAGTCATCGAATAGATGAACCGACCCACAATAAACCAATGGATCAACCTATTATGAGACACAACTGAAGCATAGAAAACCAAATCATAAAGAATTTTGTATTATGTGTCAGATTTGAAAAAAAAAATCAAAAATTTGAGTTGCTAATTTTAAAATTTTGAGCTTACAATTGATCCTAAAATTGAATTGAATTTATGTAGCAACTAAAGAGAGGTCATCGAGTCGGGGTTCAGCAAAATTTTCCAAAACAAAGTTTGACTTGTTCAGATGATGTATAAATTGAGAGACATGTGCATCATTCTCACCCCACTCTTGTGTTGAGAGATATTGTTCAGTTTTGCTTTGATATTTGAAATGTTGTTGACTAAAGGTTCATTCATAAACATAAAGTTAAAAACAAACAAATGAATTTTCAGTAAATGTTGAAATTGTGTTTTCTCAAAAACAAGGTTATTCCAAAAAGAGTTCATAGCAGAAATTTATCATTGAAAAGCAAGTGATCACAGTGAGGTTCATGTGAAACGATCAATTCGCAAGGAGTTTCCACAGTTTTAGAAAAATCGTCAATGTGTTTAAGATCACATTCAGAGATTTCGTTGTTTTCAACCTCAATAATTTCAAAGTTGTCAAACGTTTCATTTTCAGTTTTAGACTCAACAACATTATTGTCAATCAATTTAAGAAGTTTTCGCTCATCAAAGTCGTCTTCACCTAAACAGTTGTTACAAACTTCACCATTTATTTCAAATTGACAATCTAGCTCTCAAAATCAACACTCTTCTTATACCAATTCTTCAAGCTTTTCAACAATTAAGTGCGCTAATCCATTCATCACAAATAATCTAAAAACACAACTATAAATACATAGTATCAATTAATTATAATATAAAACAAGATAAATAAGCGGATAAAATATTTACATTTTCAGCTATCCCAAGAGGATTTGGAAATTGATAACGTCAATACAAAACCCCCCCCAAAACCTTTATTTTATATTTGCATAAGAATTGTCATGTTATTTGGGTTTGTTGATTTTTGATCTTAATATTGGATTTAGGATGAAAAGGGTGTTGTTGCTGTTTCTACTTTGTGTAATCAACCTTTATGTAAACATTTGATTGTAACCTAAAAGAGTTTAAATTTGGTTATTTCATTTTTTGTTTAGGTTTGGATTCTATTTTGAATCTAAACGTATGTCTACTTGAAATATATCAAATGTAAACGTTTTTATGTGCATAACACTGAAAATGGGTGAATTAGACAAAGTGGAACATATCAACTTACATGTATATATTATATGTGTATGTTTTACTCTATTCTTGATCCAATATTGAAATCATTCCATCAAGCCTAGGATGCAAGTTGAAATTTATATGTATGTATATTTTCAATTCACTATTATTTGTTATTGTGCCATCATGCCTAAATTGTAGCGGTAAACATATGGAAAAATTAACTTGTATACTTTGATTTAGACAAGTTGACAATTTTTGTATCGTTAGAACGTTCTCTCGTTCATACGAGCATTTACATCATTTGTGCATTACAATTATTATACTTAAATAAACGTAATCAATGTAATTAATATTATATTAGCCTAATAAATGCGATTAGGATAAAATTCAACTTTGAAATGTCCCCATGTATATATATAATTGATTTCTTGTGTTTGCATATAGAATGGCTTTACATACATAAATTGTAACACCCCACGTCCATTAATGTCACTCACAAAGGGAATGCATTAACTTCCATGGAGGTTTTAAGTGAATATAGAACAGAAAAATTACAACAAGACAGATAATAAGTAGTACTTGGAAATCTAAAACTTTATTTCATTACAGCGGAAATTAAACATGTTTGCTACATCATAAAACCATAAATCAGAGTCAAGTACAATATCCATCTTGATAAAACAAAATACATAATCCCATTACATAAATAGCCATTAAAGAAGATAACAAGCTGGACTTTACTTCAACGGTCCAAGCTTTCCAAAAGAGAGATAAAGCAATCCAATCAAGCTCCACTAGAGCTGGGCCCACCCTGAGGACCTGGAGGGGGAAAAAGATAGAAATAGAGGGGGATCAGACATAAAGTCTGGCGAGTATGATAATTCTAACAATACTATTATCAAAATAACTAGACTAAGGCATAAGCTGGAAAACAAGGAAATGTCTATGAACTATTGGGTATGGAAGAGCAGATAAAGATAACGTTAAAGGCACACCTAATACTAACGAATAATTACTACACTGCACCACACTAGTCACCCTAAAGGTTGATCCCACTTGCTTCACTTAGAAATTATATAAATAGCTTCGTGTACCCCTAGCTGACTACATAGGTGCCGCCTGCCCCTATCTCCGCTAGGTGTACCCCACTACCCACTTGCGATCGGCTCCCTACTCGTAGATACCCGTGTTGGCCCCACAGTGGGGTGTATCACTCCCCTAAAGTGGCAACCCGATACAACTTGAGGATGCACGGCTTATACCTACACGATGCAACAACGTCTTACCTACCAGCCCGGGTCCACACACGCATATGAAACCCGTTGGACTTGCGTTGCCACCGCTAACCCGTTTGGCCTCTTATAGTCAAGCCCAGTATGCGTGTCCCGTCCTCGACTTGGGTCGAGCCCACAAAGATACGTTTGGGTTACTGGTTGAAATGGGCCCCCAATTACTTACCACAAGCTATCCACCTAAGCTTGTCCCCACTAGTATATCCCACTTAACCCTCTTCTTAGTCATGTTCATTTACATGTGTGTTTGGTTAAGTCTTACTAATCGTATTTCAAATGCCACTAAAGGCACCCACTAGATTCTTCATGCCACCCAAGGCACCTACTTAACCCCCATGTCCCACTTCACATGTTTATATGGTTAAGTATTTCTTAATTCATTCAGGCCATAACCTCATAAAGACCTCTCACATTAGACTGGCATTTATGCCAGCTGGATTCGCCGGGCGGGTCCGGGCAGTCTTACACCATAAAAGAGTCTAACCTCGTGTCTTTACAATTGTTATGCTTTGATTTGGGCCTAGGACCTCTCACATTGGGCTGACATTTGTGAATACTGGATTCGCCGGGCGGGTCTGGGCAGTTTTACATCACAAACGAGTCCAACCTCGTGTCCTGAGCATTGATTAACACTTATAATCTTTTACCCCAGTTTTAAATATATCCCTATTCAATTCATTAATTAATTCCAATTTTAATGATGTCCATAATTGACTCAATTATGGCCATCCACTTACGGTATGCAAAATCATATCAATTGCACCCCCAATTTCTTAATATTAAATCCTTAATATTATCCCTACCCCACGTTATACGTTCGCTTATTCAACGCAAAATATACGTTAGACTCGAATAGTCTAACTCATAGCACAAAGATAAATTATCACAACATATAGACAAATAAAATAGATCTAATCATAATAGGGGTGAAACTTGCATAAAACTACACATGTCATGGATCTAAAGGTGTCAACTTGTTTGGTTAAATGTCACAACTTACATAATATGATCATAACCCAAGTTCATGTATAAACTTGCATATGTGGTTTATGCAACATAATGATGGTGTGAACTAGCATCTAACACATAGAACTCACACATGTCATAGCATAATTCTAGATCTAAATAGATGTCATAATTCTAGATCTAAATAGATGTCATACAATATGTGAGATTATACATACTAATAAATCTAAACTTGCATAGGTACATGTGATTTATCATGTGAATCATCATAGCCCAAATATATATAATCGACATCATGATTCATAAGCTAACTACAACATAATAACATCATGGCTTTGTAACATCGCAACTTAGCATAGAAACTTGCAACATATACAATATCATCATAGCATGATTTACAACATATAGGATATCATCATTACATAACATAGGATTTACAACATACATGATAGCATAAGGTTTACAACAACATATATGACAATTCACATCATTTTCTTATGATCCATATCACATCTTAATCTAATTAGTTTGCTAATAATCTTATTAAGATCATCATACTCACAATTAGAAAAGAAAGAGAGTCTTGATTTGCTTTAGAGTTGAGTAGAATTAGAGTTTTGATTAGCTTTCTTCCTTCTTAGTTGGCGGCGGCTACACTGAGTTCCATGGCGACGGCATGACTGCGGCTATTCTATCTTTCATGTGAATTTAGAGTGAGAGACTACCTAGGTATATATAGAGTTTAGGATTTATTTAGACCGTCAGATCAACTCAGAATTAACCTGAACCGTCAAATTAGCCAACTCAGCCCTAAAGACACATCAGCAGCTCAAAATTGGGCTCAGCCAAAACCTGGCCGACTGGACCTGGTCGACACCCAAGTCGACTGCGCAGTCGACCTGGTCCTGGGGGTGTCGACTGCCCAGTTGACTCCCCAGTCGACCTGGGGTGCTGGGCGGGAAATTTCCCGCCTAGCCTGTTTGACTTCGATTTTTGAATTTTGAATTTTCTGGAACTTCCAATGGCCATATCTCCTTCATACGAAGTCCAAATCACGCAAACTCGGACTCTATTTCAACCAGAATTCCGAGACGAACACAATGGCGCAACCCGTTTCCCACAATTCTCATGTCTGAGATTAGTTATTCTTTAATTTGTGAATATTAATATTAACAGAATTACGGGGTGTTACATAAATAGTGACACATAAACACGAGGTTAGTTGTCAGTTGTGGTATAAGTCTGCACGGAACCGACCGACAAATCCAACAACCATAAGTAGGCCCAACTAATGTGAGAGGTCTAGGTGCCATGGGCCTTTCAAAGTTAGTACACTAGACGTGAGGTTAAACCAACTTGTAGTAGAAGCCTGCCCGGAAACGCCCAGCATATCCAGTATCTACAGGTATACGGTTTAATGTGAGAGGTCTAGTGTGTGTGTGTATATAAGTATATTGTGTGAAAAAATAGGCAGGCTTACTACACCTGGAGAAGATCTTAAGTGGCTGACTCTCTTCTTGTCTAATTTGGGTGTTAAGTGGTTAGGACTAGGATCCCTCCTAAGGTTTATTTCTTGGAGAGGAACCAAAGTCATGGGACCCACCCTTATTAGAATTGGAGTAAGATTTGGTTCCTCTTTCTCTAAAAGTGGTTAGGCATAAGCGGTAATAAAGTATAGTAGTTCATGGGGATGTCCACTTCTTCTAGAAGCTTGTAAGGGCTCAACTAAGGACAAAATTTGTATATAAATATATGTGGCCATGGCATGCTAACCAACTGTCTAAGGGAAGTCTTAAGAGACATAGGGGTTCTACCGTAATATCATTTAAGTAGTAACGTTCGCAATACTACTTCTCATATTACAATATATAATATAGACTTAAGAACGTTGACGTGCTAGGACGGGGACTTAAGAGGCTAAAATCCGTCTCAGGGTTATGAGAGATCATAAGAATCCACATTTAATAGGGTCATAAGTAACCGAGAATGCCCGCCTCATTGGGTCTTTACCCTAAAAACACCAATGAATGATTGACTTGGATATCCACCTCATTTGTTAGATACTTAGTGTTTGTGTGAATGTTGTGTGCTGCGTAGACATACCTTAACATACGTAACCTACTAAAATATAGGGTATGGACTTTTAGTAAACACCATATTTCAGTCATACAGAACTTTATGTTCTAACCCTTCTCCTTAACATATCCAACAGATCAGTAGATGGGATAAAGTTTACAGACGAAGACATGATGGGAGCTGAAGACGAAGTCATTATGCTATTATTAGTTGTTATTGTTGTACTTCTTATGGAAACATTTGAGAATTAGTTATTTGATGTACCCATGGAAAAAATATAATCTTGACTGTTGTGTTGTAATTCTATGATTTTTAAATATAGTGGTACATCTTATTTCAATATTATATTTTCTCTTTCCGCTGTGTGAGATTTCCGTTTGAAGTGTATGTTCATATTATCTATGCTAATGTAATTCCTTACAAGAACCAACGACCCATTTAGAATGGCTCTAAATTTCGATTGGCCTTTTCTAGGTCGAAATTTTGGCCCATTCCAGGTGGGTAGTTACTGAGGTTGCCTAAGTTGAAGCATAAACAATCACTAATTAGCAGATCAACTGTACCACTAAAGTTGATCATCCAGTTCATTTAAGTGATAATGACAACTCTACTGAAGAAAATGTTAGAGTACCTAATAAATTGTTGGATCTATATTAACCTTAGAGGGGGTGAATAGGGTTTATTGGATTTTTACGAGATATTAAAAATTATCACAACACAGAATGCAGTAGAGAAAATAAATGCAAGAAATAAATAATACAGATTTTACCTAACTTCGGCAAACCCTGCCTACTGCTGCATTCCAAAGATTTCTACTAGGTATTAAAACAGATCCCGCTTACAAAAGCATTTAAACTCACAAACTCTGCTCTTGTTCTATCCTACACTCAAAACCATAGACTAATCTTTGTCTCCAAGATCAGATTTTCCCCGAATTACAATCCCATAATTCGTAAACCCTAGCTATAAACCCTATAACTAGTCAACCCCTATTTTTACAGACAAACCAGAAAACTCCTAGCTTTGCAGACAAACTAGAAAACCATGAATGATTACAAAAGAAACATAAAACAATACAATATAAACCAACTCAAAAAGGAAAACCCCTTTTTAACTAAAAGTAGCCGACCCCTTGTAATATTTCTTTGCAAAGTCCTCGCTTCAAAATTATCGACCAAACAGAAATTGGGTTTTACCCTTTCCCCCAAATCGCGACTTTGTTGCTTGATGAAATTTGATTCTCTAGTGAACTTCACGTCTAGTTGTCCTTAGTCTGTTGATTTAGCTTCGGCTTGTGATCAAAATCAATTGTGAGTACTATAATTTGATTTCTCGGTTTGCTCTTTGAATTGTTGCTTTGATTCTCGATACCTGTCTGTGATGATTTGGTGTAGCTTATATATGGTATAGAAACCCTATTACCATTCTCTTATTTCCAATATGGATGGTATGATTTGCGTGTATGTTGCTTGATTTATTGCGTGAGCTTCTCCTTTGTTGCCTTGATTGTAAGCCGTGAATTCTGAAATCAATGATTGTCTTTCTTGAAAGATTTATGCCCAAAATTGTTTCTCTGATTTCTGGAAACATTAAAAAATAACTTGCTAAATTTGAACTGTTCAAAACTGAAAACAAAACAATTTGTTGCCAATTTTTTTGCTTATCTGAAGAACATGAATTCATGGAAATACTGAATTGATTTCATGTCTAAGAAATTTGATCTAGGCTTTATATTCATGTGTAATATCCTTGGATTTATTTATTGTCGTGTATCCCATCTTTGATTGTTGGTAAGCACTTTCTAGTAATGAACTAACCAGTATCTGGAAATATATGTTGCCAACTTATTTGAATTATTTCAGAAAACAAACTGAATTGATTTTGTGGCCTCTTGAAATTTCTGGAAATAATTTGAAAATATTCTTGCCAAGTTTGAATAATTGATATCAGGAAACACTTGAATGAAATCCATTAGCCACTTGTGTATTTGATTTTATTCTTGCCCAAACATGTTTCTTGATTGATTCCATTTATGGAAACATTTAAAACCTGTGAGTGGCTTGTTGATTTCTGGACAAAAAATGATTTGCCTAAAAACTACTTGCTGAATTTTGGAAACTGATAGTTGATTTCTTTGGCTCAAAAAAATGCTTGCGTGAATTATGGAATGTCTTGAGATTTTGATGATTATTTTTGAAATACGTTGCCCTATATAAAAATTGAAACAATTACTTTTGTGAGATTAAAACATTCCAGAAATATGCTTTCCCTTGTAAAAACTAGAAAGCAATGAATTGATTATTTGCCTCTTGAACCTTTGCGGCAATTTAACTCAGCAAATTCCTCTTGCTTAATTTCTAGAATCATTGAATTGTAAATTTATTTCTTTCCCAAAAAAGTTTCTAGAAAAGCATTTGAACTTGAGGCTTTGTGTATTTCTTCATGCAGACACTTGAATGTTGAACCGTTCATGTACCACTTCACTGTTGTACACTCCATTTTGAACATGAACCATTTTGAAAAATTCTGACTTTTGCTATTTCCATGATGTTGCACTTGTCTACTTTCCTGATGCATTGCCTCTTTGTGTCACCTATTCTCGAGTTGCTGTTGCATCATTGTCACCCTGACTTGGTTTCACCTCCCATTCATGCACGCTTATATATTTGTACCTGTGTACACATGAATTTACTTGAGTTTGCTTGCATGTATAGATGAGTATACTGTTGCACAATTCCCTTGTCCATTTGAATTTCCATGCACTCTGTACACTGTCCATTTTGCTTGTTCTTGATGCAATTTCCACTTTTTCCTTGTTATTGCTATGCGCACAGTTTTTGTGCATAACTGTGCCACTGGCCCCTCTTGGTTGAACTTGTGCATATGTCTGCTTGTCATGAAGTATTCACTGCTTTTCATCAGTTTGCGCATGTGTGTTGAACCATATATATATATATATATATATATATACACACACACACTTATGTGTATGTATATATATATATATGTGTGTGTGTGTGTGTGTGTTGCTTTGTTTTATGATTTCTCTTATGTGACTTGCTTCTGTTTTTGTGTTCATTCTGGCTTGAGTTATAAAAGGCCTTCATTGCTGGGCTTGGACATTTCTCGGCCATTTGCATTTGAGTTGAACCATTTGTGTTTGCCATTGTGAGCCATATTGATTTACTTTGACTTGGACATATGAGTTGCTGTATGAACATGATTTGTTTATCCCATTTTTGCCATTATGTATGAATTGATGAGGTTGCATGTGTGCTTGTGCTCAAGCCAAAATGTTTCATTGGCATAGTCCATTAATGTGCACTCTCCTTTTAGCTGCGTATGTGCATGCTCAACCATGTGTATATATATGTACATTTTTTATATATGCATATATATATATATATATGTGTGTGTGTGTGTGTGTGTGTGTGTGTGAGGATTTGCTGAGCATATCAAGCTTAATATGTTTGTCCCTGCTATTTCAATGAATGACCATATTTCCCCGGCATAGAATATATGCGTATATACATACAAATGTATGTGTATACGTGTATTGTATATGTGCAGAATATATATATATATATATATATATATATATATGAGAACTAGAGAAATTGTCTACCATGTGGTATTTACAGTGAATCACTGTGAATATCGCAAGCTATCTAGACACAGATGGATATATATATATATATATACACATATCAGATCAAGTCATGAAATACGATGAGATACACACCAAAATTCTGAGGCAAATAAATCTTAAAATAAAATTATATCTACTAAAGTTTTAAAAAATATATTTTGTTCTAGATTACTATGTGTATTTCTGTGACAGGTAAGTAGAAGACTGGACTGACAGAGAAGCAGGCAAAAGACAAGTGTGTCAGTGCATGTGTCAACGAATGTATATAAGTGACTGGGAGATACTGAATGTATATGAGTTTGTACATTCTGAGTGAATCTAGCTGAGTATTGTAGTGAGTAACAATGTAACAAATGAAATTGAAATTGAAATTGAATGTACTGTATTACAGCGCGATGAACAAATAGCGGGGTTGTAAATTTGTACTATTCAGATATAGAAATAAAATATTATATTTAAATAAAATACTGTTTGAATATTTAAACTCTTGTGCAGTAGTATTCTATTAAAATATAAATATTTAATTATGTATGTGATGCAATAGAATAGTACAATAATAAACACATTTGTAATAATATATATATGTATGTTTGTTATCATCAAACAAAAATCATAGAATTGTCATATACAACATAAATAACAAAGCAGTACGTACACAAATAAATTCAAAAAATTAGGATGCACAGATTGAGCTCCCTTCCCCACTAGGGGACTCAAGTTTAGTTACATCTAATATGGAAATTTACCCTAACACGCTCTACACAACAAATAATACTTTGAATAATTTTGTTGTAAGTGATGTTGTAGAGGCCCTCAGTCCTCTTGAAATTTTAATATATAGAAAAACTAATAGAATGTTTTTCCAAAACAATGACTTCCTCCTATTTACCTATAAAAAAAGTCAGGAAAAAGAATATATAATATACAATCTATGGCAAAAGTGAGGAGTGTTAATGCCTCAATAATTGATTTTGACGATAACAACCATATATAATCATACAAAATATAGGTACTAATTTTTTATCAAGTTATATTATATATAGTGCAGGGTATTAAATAGGTGTTGAATCGAGGATTATACAATATAAATACAGAAGAGATCAATACAAAGACTCAAGAGATGAACATGAAGACTAATGAGTTATAAAAACCAAGATATTAAAATTTCAAGATTATAATTTAGTATAAAATCATAACATATATTGTTCAGGTCTTCCATAGCAATCTTCTTCTCTATCTACTACATTAACTCTTTTTTATTTTCAACCAAATTAAAGTAAAATTAAAAATATCTGTATATTTCTAACCAAAATATATTCAGAATCTCTTTATATCTCAAAATGTCTTTTATATTTTTCAATATATATTTTGGAATATTTTATAAAAGTTATTTAAAGTTCAAGAAGTTTATATTTTGTAGAGTATCAATTTTTTTACAAATTATAGAAATTTTAAATTATTTAAAAAATAAAATTTCACTTTTAACTAAGGTATATCGATATACCTATATCTCATAAGTCAAAATATAAGCCACTAAATAGTTTTTTGAATTTTGAATTAAAGAGTCCATTCACCGAAGTTTTCACAAACAAAAACAATTGTTTACTTGCTATATAAAGGGAAGTTCAAAAGAATTTTCTGATAACTACTTTCTTCTCCCCTTTTACTATCTTGAAATTTCTATTAAAAAATATAGTCAAATCTCTTTAAATCCATATAGGATCAATTTATAATTCATTGTTCTGATTCACTACTATTTACTCTAAGTTTTATATCATCTCTATCTCTCCCAAGTCAAGATCAAAGTTCTACTCGAGTGGCTATATGATTTCCTATATCCAATGATCAAGAATTTGACCTTGGAAAAATAATAACTCTATATGAAATACTCTTGGTTGTGTTTGTAGCTCTTATACCAAGTGGATGTGCTTGTAGCCTACTCAAATAAAGTTGGCGAGCTCATATCCCATCCAAATCAAGTGTATAAGCTTGTAGCCCATTCAAATCAAGTGACTGCACTTAGAGATCAATAAATAGGAAAGTGTTCCCCTTGAATAAAGATTGTATTTGGATTTGGTTTTCATTGTTCAAAGGTTGGAATTTTGAAAAGAAATATTACAAGCAATTCTACGGGACTAAAGTTAGGTAAATTTTGGACTCGTATAAATCCATTGTGTGATCTCCTTAATTCTTTATTTTTTACTTTACTATATCTATATTCATCTACAATTGCATCTGCAGCGGTTTGTTATCATAGTTATGCATTGTTGACCTTTAGTTTTATGTGAATCCTAAAAGAACCTTAAAAAGATTTCCAGATTTATGTTAATCCTAAAAGAACTTTAAAAAGAATCTCATAAGTTAGAAAATATACCGTTCTAGTGTTAAATTAGCCTTAAGATCCATAATACCACAACTAATATTTGGAACTAAAGAACTTCGTTTTTAAAAGCTCGTAATCTAATTTTTAAGAAGTCAAAATGGAAAGTAATATTGCTAATACCATTTTCAACACTTTTATAGAAAAAAAAAATTGTGAAACTAGTATATCATTTTTTATAGGTTAGTAATTAATCATTACAAAAGGTCACCTGATGCTTTAGAAAGGTATAAATTATACAAGTAAATTTATTATATGAAAAATTATGAACATATACTTGATGTTCAAACATCACAAATCAAGAAGTATAAATGGGTACTGGACAGTGGATGTTCGAGATATATGACTGGAAATCCTGAGAACTTGAAAGTCAACATTTATAAAGATGGTGGATTAGTTAAATTTGAAGACAACTCTAAAGGATATGTGATTAGCTTAAGCAATGTCAAAAACTCTAAAACTCCTACTATTTCCAATGTTTTGCTAATTAGTAATTTATAACATAATATGATATGTATTAGCATTTATGTGATAAGGGTTTTGAAATCATATTTGAATAAGATAAATGTCAAGTCAAAAATATTGAGTTAAACGTTATCTTTGAGGGTGCTAGGAAATGTAATATTTGTATCTTAGATATGAAGGCGTCTAATGATAATCTGTATCTTTTGGATGAATCCAGTGACCTAAGATTTGGCATAAAAGATTAGGCCATCTAAATTTTAAACACCTATATAAAATATCACAGGTATAATCTTATTATTTGTCTTGTAACAAACCACCTTTCGATCTGCATAAATAGGCACTAACACATCCTCGGTATCCGCGTACAACAAATTAAGGTGTTCGGAAGCCAGATCATTACGGGAAAGAGAAATAAAACAGAATAAAACATTATCTTACCCGATTTGAATAAAATATAATAATCCAGACATCTTTACAGCGGAAATGGTAAATACATATATAGATTTTATCCTAGCTCAAACTGGACATTATAAATACACATCCTTACAAAAGCTGAAAAACAACAAACACAATGGAAAAGTAAACTATGCCTATACAATGAAGATCTGAAACTCTACTCTGGAACTCAAAGTATCTTTAGTTAATCCTGAAACTACTCAAATCTAGCTTGAGAAGTAAAAGTACTTGGATCAGGCTTGACAAGCTAACATGAGTTACTAATTATATATATATATATATATATATATATATATATATATGACAGTGTCATAGATCAATGTCACTGTCGATTTACAAAAATTTTGAAAAGAAAAGTATCTCATAAGACCACGCCGCACAAAAACATGGATTGGTTTTTCCTTTACGATAACTTAAAACATCTTTATCGAATCATTTGATATTATTTTTAGTTTCCATTATTTTATAATCTTTTAAAGTAAATGTATAATGTAGCTAAGATTGTTACATTTGTTAAATTCAAAAACTGTTTAGGTATACAATTAAGTCTGTAAAAAGTACGTATCAAAGATTGGATTCCCACAGGTACAATGCAAAGGACTACCTCCCACAAGTATGTCTCTAGAAGAATGTATCGAGCCACAACCGCGACTGTCTTCTACCAACTCAGAACTAGCTTATCTCTTTACTTTTTTATATAGTTCTGAGTACCATAACCCCGGTCATTCTCAAATTATCCATGGTCATGATATACATAATAAACCCAATATATAGAGGGTAATCATACCCCAAAGGGCGCAAACCACATAACCTTGCTTCATCTACTTTGTTTTTGCCATATTGGCGTGTAAAGCCTAAGTTATCATTTTACCTTTTATTAGAACTGATTCTCACAAAATGTACAACTCCCAGTTTATACATCTTAGGAAAGGGTGTTAAACATAGGAGGGATTACCTCTTACACCACCAAGTCGATGTACATTTGTAAATGCCAATGTTCATGATCTCAGAAATAGTACACCAGACACTCATCCATATAAGTTGTCGAGAAATAGAACAAAATAAGGAAACTCCTACCACATCCTATAAGATCGGTAGTCCTCCAGTAGATGAAGACCCTAACAAAGGGGCCATTGTAACTTCAATCTGTCCTGGGGACTAAATCAGAGATCATCAACAAGTAGTCTCTTCATTTCGAAGGTCTTCACCTTCCAACATTTGTCTTTATGATATTTCACTTTGGAAAGTGTACACCTTGGTTTGAAATGGTTAGATCATCCATATTTGATCTAGGTTTCCTCAGATATATATCGATAAAAGATGTACATGTTTATATATAGGATTATTCCTCTTCTACTTAATCATTTTATTCTGATTAACCTTTTTAACATTTAAAATCCTTTCATTCTAATTCTAAAGAAAACAATTTTATATACTATTATTGGAATAATTAAAATCTTTGATGAAGTTTTGTATTTCACATCATATTCTAATTGGGTCAAAACAATGTTATTATGAAATTGTTTATCTTAAACCTAGACTAGTTAGTTGTGGTTTAAAGATCCATAGTGTTTTAACTAGGTTACCTAATGCTAGTTTTTGCATTGAACCTGTACTATCCATTGAATAACGGTGAAATCACCTTTTAAATCCTTATGGGTAATATGAGTTCCATCCTTGGAATTTAATACAAAGTTTAAGTAGAATGTTTCAATTTTATTCCAAAATTGAGTTTCGTTTGGGAATACTTCAGATCTCGTTTATTTCAGTTTCATATAATGTAACCCTTATAAATCAATTTAACTATTTGTCCAAGCTCGGGTATAGAGACTACCATTTAAGACACTCATAAGATGGTCAAGTTATTTGGCCAATTCCAAGCCATTAAAAATCCAGGCTTTTCTTTTGGGCAAATTCTATTCAAACTTCCCAAATGCTGAGTTACCCCCTTTTAACGAAAATTTTTGATGACAAAAATGACATTCTTCTGCCTTTTCTTTTTTTCATATCTTCAATTTACCTCGCAGTGCCATTGCGAGGTTCTTACACGTACCAGGAAGTGGCACTGCGTGGTACGTGTAAGAACCTCGCAGTGGCACTGCGAGGGAAGGTTCTTTTGTCTTTTTTTTAAAATGGGGGGAAACTCAGAAAAACAACGGATTTTCTGATATATTTTTTTGAATTTGGGGGGGGGGGGGTGCCCTCAGTACTTTTGGAGGTTCGAATAGAATTTGCCTTTCTTATGATATGTTGCATTCCTTAGTCGAATTTTACGTGACACTCGTCTATTGTTAAGAAGGATAAGAATGGTTCTTCAGTGCCAAATTCCGGAAATGTCCAGCCAAAACCCTTTAATCCGTCTAAACAAAATACAAATCAGAGATTTAGTTAGGATTCTTCTTCTACAGACTACATATGCTGATATTTTAAAGAATGATGGAATGCAGTCTTAACCGTTTGATCTAGATTATAGTGCCCTATCAAATTAGGTGGACAGAAAATGTTGGAAATGTTTTATTAACATTAGTGAATTATTAAAAATAATAGAATAAGTGTATGAATGGCTCCTATGGGTGAATAGTCCCACATCATGGGATTATATAGAAGAGGCAAGTATTTATACTTGTTTCTAAGAAATCATGTTGGGGCCTTGGGCTCCCAATACATGCATTGTTGTGAGGAGGGAGACCATGCATCATGACCATCACACACGCGCGCGATCGACCGACTCGACCCGGCCCGGTCTGGTCCGGTTCGGTTCGGGCTCGGGCTCGGCTTGGGCTTGGGATTTGTGGTGTAGACACTTATATTTTTTGGACCATAAAACTTAGCCTTTTTCGAACCGTTTTTTTTATGGAAAAGATCTCTGCAACGGTAAAAATTCTTATCCTTCATTAAAGCAGCCCACTAATCAGTAAACCCAAACCCTAATTCTCGTCCTATATATTGTCATTAGCTTCAGACGAGAATACCTACCGAATCGCAATTTCTCTTTTTCTCTCAGCCGCCATTAAAAAATTTCTCTCAGAAATTCTCGAGTAGTATTTTAATTTAGAAAGTGCAAATCTGCACTGATTTGTTGTGCAAGCAAATCAGTTATTGTTTTAGAGGTTGTTTTATCCTAGAGGCGGCGGCGAAGGAATGAACTGGTTTACACCTCCGACCAGATCGCCGAATCGTCTTCAAGAAAGCGACCTAGTCCGCCACTCAGCCATTGTTTCCCAACAATTTGAAGACGATCTGAAACAATGGCTTCCAACTCAACCCTAGACAATTCTGCTCCACCCTCTGCTTTCCAGAACCCTCTCGTGACAGCTGCTCCATTCAGATTTGAAGGCTTGCATTTCAAACGATGGCGTCAGAAGATGGAGTTCTTACTCACCATCAGAAAGGTTGTGGCTGCGCTGACTACTGACAAACCGCAGCTTCCAGATAAACCTGACGAGGCTGATGCAGCAAAAATGGCATCATGGACTGAACAGTCAAAGCAACTGCAGACCTGGACTGAACAGGATTACCTATGCAAGAACTTTATTCTGAACGGACTGAGCGATGATCTCTATGATTACTATAACTCAGATGAAAAGACAGCAAAGGAGATCTAGGAAGCACTGAAGAAGAAATACGATACAGAGGAGGCAGGGGAAAAGAAATATGTTGTGAGCCGCTACCTAAAGTACCAGATGACTGATGATAGATCGGTAGAGATGCAGTCTCATGAGCTGCAGAAAATAGCTCATGAGATCATCTCCGAAGGTATGGTCTTGGACGAACAATTTCAAATTGTTGTTATCATTGACAAATTACCCCCAAGCTGGAAAGATTTTAAGAATGTCTTGCGACATAAGACTAAGGAATTTTCCTTCGAGAGCTTGATTACACGCCTCCGTATTGAGGAGGAGGCACGCAAGCAGGACCAGAAAGAAGGGGTGCTGATTGTGAATAACAACAGTACTAAGAAGACCACTCCCGCTGTTCTGAAACCAAATCAGAAATCTTTTAAGAATCAGAACAGGCGCAACAAACAGAATGGGAATCCGCAAGGAAACCCAAAAGGACAGCAGAAACCAGCCCAAAAGAATGACTCCGGACAGTTGTTTCTATGTTACAACTGTGGAAAACCAGGTCATATGGCACGTAAGTGTCGGAACAGGCCAAGCTCTGCACCGCAGGCTAACCTGACTGAGGAGCCTCTTACGGCTATGATTACTTAGATTCACCTTGTTGGTGGATCAGAGGGTTGGTGGGTAGACACTGGTGCTTCTCGTCATGTCTGTTATGATCGTGGCATGTTCTCGACATACATGGCTGCTGAAAATCAGAAAGTGCTGTTGGGAGATTCTCACACCACTAGAGTTGCGGGGATTGGCAATGTGGAACTCAAGTTCACCTCTGGAAAAACTGTAATTCTGAAAGATGTTATGCACACTCCAGAAATAAGGAAGAATCTGGTCTCTGGCTTCCTCCTTAATAAGGCTGGTTTCACTCAAGTAATTGGGGCTGATTTGTACACCCTAACTTATAAGGGAACTTTTGTGGGAAAGGGTTATGCTTGTGAGGGTATGTTTAAACTGAATGTTGAATCTAATAAAATGACTACTTCTGCTTACATGTTGTGTGATTTTAATATCTGGCATTCTAGATTATGTCATGTTAATAATCGAATAATCCGTAACATGAGCACCCTAGATATGATACCTAAAATGACAGAATCTGAACTTGATAAATGTGAATTCTGTACACAAGCTAAAATCACAAAGAAACCTCACAACTCTGTTGATAGAGTTTCTGAACCCTTAGACTTGATTCATTCTGACATATGTGAACTAGATGGCACTTTGACTAGGCAGGGACATCGTTATTTTATCACTTTTATTGATGACTGCTCTGATTTCACATATGTATACCTTATGAAAAATAAAAGTGATGCTTTTGATATGTTTAAAACATTCAAAACTGAGATTGAGAATCAAGCAAATAGAAAAATTAAGAGACTTCGTAGTGATAGAGGAACATAATACAAATCTAATTCAATTCTGGACTTCTATAAACAACATGGTATAGTACATGAGAGAACTGCACCCTATTCTCCTGAAATGAACGGTAAAGCAGAAAGGAAAAATAGGACCTTTACCGAACTAGTAGTTGCCATATTATTAAATTCTGGTGCATCAAAACATTGGTGGGGGGATATTTTATTAACTGTATGCTATGTTCTGAATAGAATCCCCAAATCTAAAAATAAAATTTCTCCTTATGAAATTTTAAAGAATCATAAACCCAATGTCTCATACTTTAGAACTTGGGGTTGTTTAGCTTATGTTCGCATTCCAGACCCTAAGAGAATAAAATTGGCAAGTAGAGCATATGAATGTGCATTTATAGGCTATGCTATTAATAGCAAAGTATATAGATTTTATGACCTTAATGCACATAATATAATTGAATCAAATGATGCTGATTTTTATGAAACTAAATTTCCTTTTAAATTAAGGAATAGTGGGGGCACCTCAAATATGCCAATTAGAACAGAACTTAATGAAAATTCTGAAGCTGAACCTAGAGGAAGTAAAAGAGCAAGAACCATAAAAGACTTCGGTTCAGATTTTTGTGCTTTTACTACTGAGGAGGATCCCATAAACCTCTAAGAGGCCTTATCTTCTTTAGATGCCGATTTTTGGCAAGAGGCTATAAATGATGAGATGGATTCTTTAGAATCCAACAAGACTTGACACTTGGTAGATTTACCCCCTGGTTGTAAGTCTATAGGCTGTAAATGGGTACTTAAAAAGAAATTAAAACCTGATGGCACTATAGATAAGTATAAAGCACGACTAGTAGCTAAAGGTTTTAAACAAAAAGAAAATATAGATTTCTTTGACACCTTTTCACTTGTAACTAGAATAACATCCATTCAGGTTTTAATCTCACTTGCTTCCATCCATAATTTACTTATACACCAAATGGATGTTAAAACTGCTTTTTTGAACGGTGAACTAGACGAAGAAATTTATATGAACCAGCCTGAAGGATTTGTAGTACATGGTCAAGAACATAAAGTATGTAAATTAGATAAATCATTATATGGTTTAAAACAAGCACCTAAACAATGGCATGAAAAATTTGATAACTTAATCATTTCAAATGGTTTTAAAGTTAATGAAAGTGACAAATGCATTTATTACAAATCTGAGAATGACATTTGCACTATTATATGCCTTTATGTAAATGACCTACTCATTTTTGGGTCAAATATTCATGCCATAAACTCAGTAAAATCCTTATTAAGTGTCAATTTTGATATGAAAGATCTAGGTGAGGCGAGTATAATACTTGGTATTAAGATTACTAGGTCAGAAAAGGGAATTTCTTTGGATCAATCTCATTACATTGAGAAGATACTAAAGAAATATAATTGCTTTGACTGTAAACCTGCAAGTACACCATATGATCATAGTGTAAAATTATTTAAGAACACTGGTGAAGGTATAAGACAGTCTGATTATGCGAGCATCATTGACAGCCTTCAGTATGCCACTGATTGTACTAGACCCGACATTGCCTATGTCGTGGGATTATTGTGCAGGTTTACCAGTAGACCTAGTATAGAGCACTGGCAAGCTATTGAAAGGGTAATGAGATACCTTAAACGAACCATGAACCTTGGATTACATTATGAAAGGTTTCCAGCTGTACTTGAAGGATATTCCGATGCAGACTGGAATACCTTATCTGATGACTCTAAAGCGACCAGTGGCTATATATTTAGCATCGCTGGAGGAGCTGTTTCTTGGAAATCCAAGAAACAGACTATTTTGGCTCAGTCTACTATGAAGTCTGAGATGATAGCACTAGCTACAGCTAGTGAAGAGGCAGAATATTTGAGAAATCTGCTAGCTGGGATTCCTTTATGGGAAAAACCGATACCGGCTGTGTTGATACATTGCGATAGTACCGCGGCTATTACAAAAGTTCAGAACCGTTATTATAGCGGTAAGAGACGAAAAATACGTCGTAAGCACAGTACGGGTAGAGAACTACTTTCCACAGGTACCGTTAGAGTGGATTACGTACGTAGTGAGGAAAATTTGGCAGATCCTTTGACGAAAGGACTGTCCAGAGAGAAAGTCCATAACTCTTCTAAAAGAATGTGACTATTGCCCTTAGATTGTTGAGTCACGCACAATGGTAACCCGGCCTAAATGACTGGAGATCCCAAGAACTAGGTTCAATGGGTAATAACAAGTTGTGTAGTGATATGAGTTGAACATGCTATTTAATAAACCAAGAAGCATGTATTCCTGAAGTGATTAGAGGATGAGTTAATAGAAACTCTTAATGAGATCTATACTCTATGTGGAGTGGAGTACCTACCTTAAGGAGTGCTCTTGATAGACTCACCTTTGTGAATGTGGAAATGTGGCCGTTTCCTATGGAGTTGCGGGCAAAACTTCTAGAGCATTCACTAAACTAGGATAGACGTGCATGGCCATAAATGCGCGGGCTTATTTGATTGCACTATAGAAAAGGTTGTGTGTGGTTTGATGTAAGGAATAGAGTTCAAGACTACGTGTCACTCTAGTAAAAACTGAATCTTATTCACTATGCAAAGGTTCAAGTCGAAAGACACCTTTGTTTATGCACAATCTTATGCTTTTTAAGAAACTGCTCGAAAATATTTTTAAAAAATTCAAGTGGGGGATTGTTGGAAATGTTTTATTAACATTAGTGAATTATTAAAAATAATGGAATAAGTGTATGAATGACTCCTATGGGTGAATAGTCCCACATCATGGGATTATATAGAAGAGACAAATATTTATACTTGTTTCTAAGAAATCATGTTGGGGCCTTGGGCTTCCAATACATGCATTGTTGTGAGGAGGGAGACCATGCATCATGACCACCACACACGCGCGCGCGACCGCCTCGACCCGGCCCGGCCCGGCCCGGTCCGGTCCGGTTCGGTTCGGGCTCGGGCTTGGGCTTTGTTGTGTAGACACTTATATTTTTTGGACCATAAAACTTAGCCTTTTTCGAACCGTTTTTTTTTATGGAAAAGATTTCTGCAACGGTAAAAATTCTTATCCTTCATTAAAAAGCGGTCCACTAATCAGTAAACTCAAACCCTAATTCTCGTCCTATATATTGTCATTAGCTTCAGACGAGAATACCTACCGAATCACAATTTCTCTTTTTCTCTCAGCCGCCATTAAAAAATTTCTCTTAGAAATTCTCGAGCAGTATTTTAATTCAGAAAGTGCAAATCTGCACTGATTTGTTGTGCAAGCAAATCAGTTATTGTTTTATAGGCTGTTTTATCCTAGAGGCGGCGGCGAAGGAACGAACTGGTTTGCACCTCCGACCAGATCACTGAATCGTCTTCAAGAAAGCGACTTAGTCCGCGACTCAGCCATTGTTTCCCAACAGAAAATTATCGCTATCAAAAAAGCTGTAGTATAAGAACAGAAGAAACATGGAGTAATTCAGTTTTTGCCTACATCTTTGGTCCAAGATCCTATTATTTATCTCTAAAACATGGAATCCATCAGCCTATATTGAGATTTACAACAATGTTATTTATGGAGGCCCCTACTTCATTATTGGTAAGCTGATCATTTTAAAAAGATGGTCAAAGAAAATGAACTTTGATAGAGATTTGCTTTCTACCTTCCTCATTTAGATCATATTGCCCGAGTTAAATTCATTTAGATCAGACTACCCGAGTTAAATTTAAAACTCTGGGACATAAAAGCTTATAGATCTATTTCTAGAGCTGTAGGGGATCGCTCTTAAATTTGATGAGCTAACAACTATTGAGTCCAGGCTCAATTACGCAAGAATCCTTGTAGTTGTTGGGACAGATTCAGATCTACCAGCTAATGAGTTCTTTTTAATATGCATGATGGAGAAATTTTTTCTCATAAAATTGAATACGAATGGATTTCTCCTACATGTGTGAAATGCATTGTTTTGGACACTCAACTGATGCTTGTCATTATAAACAAGTTGGTAAAGAAAAAGTTGCTCCTAAACCAGTTTCGAATGGAGATATTTCTACAGATTGCAACATTTCAAATCAATTTGAAATTCTCAGTAGAAAGCCTAGGTACTGATTTTTAAGCAAATTTTAAATGTGGCATTTATAATATAAACAAGAAAGCGGTTAGTTTAGATATTATTTCTTCTGAAAATTAGAGCATCTTAGCTCGGCCGTCTGAAAAACAGGCTTCGACAATTTCTGGATAAATACAGCCTTTGGAATCTATTCAAAACGAAGCAGCTAAAAAACCGACTGAAGAATGTTCATATTCAAAACATGCCGAAAACAGTGATATAAGTGCCTAAAACCATGCTATTTCAACTCAAGAAAAGGTTGATTTGGCCACTGATATTAGACAACAAAGAAATCAAGAATTCTCTACTGATATCATGAATGCTCATAGCCTTGAAAAATATATTCAAGAAACAGTTAAAATGCAATTATGTGCAGAGGATTATAATGTATAGTTCATAACTCAACCACCTCTATAGGAAGAGACAAGCATTATTACAATTTCAAATCAAATATTGAATAATCAGAAAACAACTGCGCTTGAAGTTGTTAATCTAGCTAAGCTTGGAATCGATTCAACCAGCAATGAAGACCCTGAAAAGCAAATAGAGAGGGGTGACCTTCTGTTGTCTTCTTCCTCCTCCCCCCTGAACAACAAAATGTAGAAAATCAAGAAGAAGAATATACAAGATATTATGGAAAATATGGCAGAAGGCAATAGTAAAAGCTTTGAGGACAAATATATATAGTAAATAACCCAAATTGGGATGATCACCTCAAAATTCATGGCAAAACAGCCACTAAAAGAAGAGGGATGAAAATGTCTGATTGCATAGAGGCAGACTGCTCCAATTCTGTGGAACAGAATTGAGTATCCTTTATATTTTATATAATATTTATATTTATGTTGATTATCTCATGGAATGCTAGGGGTTTTAATTCCACTAAAAGAAAATTGGATTTTTCCAATCAATCTTCTTCACACTTACAAGCCTGACATATTTGGGCTTGTTGAGCATAGACTCATTAATTCTGCCATTGCTAAATAGTCATAAATATTCTAATAACTGGAAAATAGTTAATAAAAAATATTAAAAATTGTAGGGGGCAATGGTAGAACCCTTGTTATGTGGGATTTCAATATTTCGGATTTATCTCAATACTTTCTTGTTGTGCGGTACATACACCGTGAATTCACTAACAAAGATGGTTTGTGTATTGGTGTCAGTTTTGCATATGTCCCTAATATTGAGAAAGATAGAATTTCTCTTTGGAGTCATATTAATTTACTCAGTATAAATTCTCATAACCCTTGGGTTGTTGTTATAGGGGATTTTAATACTGTTATGCCTTGTGAAGGGAAAAGAGGTGGCATTCCAATTACCTACAAAAAATTGGAATTCTTCTTCTTCTTCTTCTTTTTTGTATAAATCTGGTCTTATTGAGCGTACAATAAATGGGAATTAATTTACATGGAAATCTAAGGAGTTCAAAAATATTCACTGTAAATTAAATATGGTTTTAGTTAACCAGTCGCTCCTGGACATTTTCCCAAATTTCAAATACTACACTTTACCCCCAAGGGACTAGTGACCATACCCGCATCCAACTTAACTTTGTATCTAATTTCAAACCAAAAATTAACTTTCTTTTCAGATACAAGAATGGTTGCGTATTTGAAAATGGTTACAAGGACATTATTAATAACAACCTCATTTTTCCTAACTTTGGCACTACTCAATATAAGTTTAGGAGGGTGCTTAGCTTAACTAAATCTAATCTCAAAAGTTAGAATATGAGCAAGTCTAAAAACAATTCTGAAATTATCAGACAGGAATGTATTGCTCTTCACGATGACATTGATAACTTTTATGTCACCAAAATTAATTACTTTTTCTGCTCCCAAAAAAAGTTGATTAATGAGCTTTAAATTGAAGTAGCTGATAATAGAAAAAAGCTAAAACTATTTGGCTTACTAGTGGTGATACTTCTAGTGAAATTTTCTATCCTAAAATGACTGGTAGAAGGCATACAAATGATCTTGGTAAGTTGACTACTGCTGATGGCAAAATTATTAATGATGCTACTCTTTTGGAAAAAGAAGCTATTTCTTACTTCACAAATTTATACAACTCTGTTGACATTTGTACTTCTTTTCCCAACGTTATTATTAAGTATTTGCTTCACCCTAAAAGTGAGGAAATTCTTCTTGAAGATATCACTATTTTCGAAATCAAGAATACTAATTTTAATGTCAACATAGATAAAAGCCCAGGCCCTAATGGTTTTGGTGCTAAATTTTATAAAGCACATTGGGATGATTTAAAAGTTCCTTTCTTTGAGGATGTTAAGGAAAAAATTATTTTTGGATTTTTTTTTTTTTTAAATATCAACCATTTTTTTTATAACTCTAGTTCCCAAAGTTAAATCCCCTAATAGCCTCAGTGACTTCAGAACCATTGCTTGTTGTAACTTCCTTTATAAAATCATTGCAAACATTCTATGCAACATAATGAGAATTTTTTAATTCTTAATTTCAGAGGATCAGAGTGTATATCGCTGATAATGCTTTATAAGCACATGAATTACTTAGCAATTTTAATCACAAAGACAAAAATAAGATGCACATTAAAATTGATCTGCATAAAGCTTTTGACAAAATTAATAGATTTTTTATTGTTCACTTGCTTCATCAGTTGGGCTTTTGTGATGAATTTTGTAATTGAGTCAAAGAGTGCATTTGTAATATCACCTACTCTATTCTGATTAATGGATCCCTGTGTGGATTTATTAAAAGTAATAAAGGTATTCATCAAGGTGGTCCTCTTTCCCCATAACTTTTTACTATTGCTATGGAATATTTTACTTTGCAAATGGATAAAGAGTCCATTTTAAAAAAACACATTAAGCCTTTAAAAAAAAAAAAAAAATCATTCCTTGCATCTCTTACCTTCTTTATGCTGATGATTTACTCATTTTTTTTAAGCTGATGTTCGGAGTGCTATTATCATTAAAGATATTTTTAACAATATCAAAAAATACGCTGGGCTTGAAATCAATGGTAGTAAAAGTAAAATTATTTCAGTAAAGATTATGCTAGCATAAATGATATTCTTAGCTTTCTTAATTTTCAAAAAGGTTACCTTCCTGTTAAATACTTAGGGTTATCCTTTAAGTACCAATCAGCTAAAAGATCATGAGTATACTAAGCTTTGTGAAATCATTAAAAACAAGATTAAGCAATAGTCTAGCAAACATCTTTCTATAGCTGGTAGAATTGAGCATACCCATGTCGTGGTCTCCGCTATTTTTTATACTGGGTTTCAAACTCACAATATCCCTGCATCTGTTAGTAAATAGACAGAAAGGCTCTATGCTAATTTTATTTGGAACAGCAAGCATCACAAAGTTTCTTGGCTTATTGTCACCAAATCAAAAAAATTGGTGGTCCAAGTTTAAGAAATTATAGGGATTTAAATTATACATGTAATTTTAAACTCGGGGTTTTTAGTCTCAAGGACAAAATTAACAAAAAATTATTCCATAAGGATAAGGGGCTCAAATTTTATCCATAAGGACAAATTTCAGTGTAAAAGGAGGAATTCAGGGGCCCACTATAATTTCTCCCTTTACACTAAAGTTTGTCCTTATTGATGAAATTTTAGTCCCTTGTCCTTATGAAACAATTTTTTGTTCATTTTGTCCTTCACGCTTTTTTCCAGTTTAAACTCTTCTGGAAATACCTATACTTGAAGACAATTCTTTGTGGGATAAGTGGATTTGCACCAAGTATACCAAAAAGAATATTTTTTGGACCATGTCCATTGAAAATCAATTTTCTCATACTTGGAAAAAACAGTCTTAATTGCAGAGATATTGGTATTAAGCTTTTAAATAGGAAAACCAAGGATGGAAAAACTACTGGTCTATAGTTTGACCCATGGATTAATGGAAATTCTTTGGTTAACCTTCTTGGCTGGAATAATTTGGTGATATTTGGTCATGCTAATGCTAAGGAAAATAACATTATTAATAATATTTTTTGGTCTACACATCTTCATCCAACTGTTGTTATATTTAATTATGCTATTAGCAAAATAGATACAGACACAAGTCTTGATAAAGACTGTTGGCAATGGAAATTGACCTAAAAAGGGAAATTTTCTTTCAAGAAAATTTGAATTTTTTTAAAGGGTGATAAGGTGGAAGTAGATTGGCATAAAGTCATTTGGAATAACTCTAACTGTCCTAAAATGGCTCATTGTCCCTGTTTTGCTATTTTGAATAAGCTTCCTACTTGAGCTAACTGTTACAAGTGGAATACGAATGGAAACACTTCTTGTTTGTTATGTAAAACTGATTTTGAAACCATTGACCACTTGTATTTTGACTGTATTTATACTAGAAAATTTTGATATATTGTTACGGGTAAGCTCAAGTTCAACCAGCGGATTGCCATACAAAATATTAGAGAGACTCCAAAATGATATCAACAAAAACAAGCATGATTTTAATAATTCTTGTGTCATTCTCGCTACTATTATTTATCATATTTGGAGAGAGAGGAATAATAGATTGCACAATGAAATTGAAACTACTAGTTTTCAACTCTGAAAAAATATTGAAGCCGACTACAATGTTCGTCTTTTAAAATGCAACAATCATTCTCGTGCTTCTAACAACTGCCAGGATGAGAAAATCTATGAGCATGACAATTATGATGATAAAATCGAGGGTTACTTACAAAAAGGGACGAACGCTTCTGAGATTCATACTTGTAGGAATAATAGAAGCTGTACAGCTACAAAAGTCAGTTTGTCCAGTGATTTCCCTACTCACAATAAGAATCTGGCATCTAACTCCCTTCTTAATGATGTTCTGCTTGAAAATAAGAATCATATTAATCAGGGAAATAGCTTTAATTACTTCTATGAAAATCTTTACAATAAGCTATCTCTAGATTCTCACTGCTTACCTAGTACATACAGAGGACACGACAACACCGATAGTGTTACAAATGTTGTAGAAATGTCAAGTTCAATAGTATGGCTCATCAGATCAATTATAGAGGCACATTGTCCTGCTCCCTTGCTAACGGGGGTTGATTCTACTATCGAACTTAACAACTGTCAGGGAAGTAAACAGGTCGTAAATTTCAATAATGACTTTATATGTGATAATTTAGACAGTAAGGGTGACTTTTTACCCAAAATTTGCAGATCAAAGCTCGACCCCATCACAGTGTTCAAGACGGTGGCCACTTGATATATCAAAAAGGAGTTTCTCAAATTGAATACAACAATTAAAGAGTTGGAACTGCTTGCTACAAAAGCAAACTGAATGGTAAAGTCTATCACTTATCTAGGTGGTATTATGAAGAATCGAGCAATTCAAGCCATTAAGAATAACTTTTACTTTAGATCTGTTAAGTCTGGACATCACTTGATTGAATCAAGAGAATAAACTCATTCTCGTCTCTTCAAAATCACTTGAAGCATCGAAGTTTGCTTTCAAAGTCTGGAATAAAGCTATTAGATGAAAACACGAACTTGGATCCTTTCACCATGGCTACAAAGGATGGTATTGCTAATAGAAGAAACTAGGGGAAGAGATTGAATATTCTAAAGTTAGGAAACCAGCATGAAGTGGTGTTCTTAGGTGAAAATTGCTCAAACAAGGGTTTTGTTTAAGCCGCCATTTCCCTTTTTTTTGGGTTTGCATTTTTCTGTCGGAGATTGTTGTTTTACTAGTATTACCATGCACAACGGTCGGAAAACGAGGTGTTCAATATAAAATATATAATTATTCGTTAAAAGTTATTTTAAGTCAAAATTTTAATGAAAAAAACTAAAGCTTAATTTAAGAGAAAATGGAAGTAATTGAAAAAATAAAAGTAAAATTAAACTGAATTGTATATGTTAATATGCTATCAGTGTACTGATTTAAATTAATCATAAACACATACATACGTTTTTATTATATATCAAGTAAGATCAATGTAACCTTAATGTTTAGCTATTTTACTGTTCTAAACCATTAATGGATTGAAGAAATAAAATGAGAAAAACGAAATAGATGCAATCTCAAAATATATTATCATATCAACGAATATTTAATTAAAATAAAAAAAATGCAAGAGTAGATGTAATAATTAATCACAAATTATTAAACTAATTTAAATAAATAAATAAATAAAAAGTACCATTGTAATTAAAAAAATGATATTGCTGAAATAAAAATTCTGAAGATAAAACTTAATGTTGAGCTCGGTATTTTTTTATATTTCTTCCAACAAAAAGCTTGATTCGGTTGAATAATTAATGACTGATTATAATATAACAGTGATATTTTGTTTTTTCCCCTCCATATACCCAATCTAGGCAATAGCAACACTAAAAGGACGAGACATTCATAATAACTTTTTTTTTTGTTGGTATATTTCTTCACCTTCATCGTTCCTAACTTATAAAATTTAATAACTCAAGTTCATCATCTACTTTTTAGTTTATTTTGTTTCAACATATGGATGATGGTTCTAGTCGCATTATTTAAGCCATATGACATCACAAATCAAAACCGAAATGTCTGATCATTGAACTAGTGCAGTTGGAATAAATAACATTCAATGTTTTAGCTTCGTTGCTTAGTTGTTACTATGTGGTTGTTCTACAGCTTAACATAAATAAAATATTTCAAATCAAACTTCGTAGCATTCTAACGGATAATGAGAGTCATAGCAGCTAACCGTATCCATTCCATTGTTAAGCCATGAAGAGCATGTATGCCTGTTAAACATTTTTTTTTAAAGTAATATCTATTCCATTAGTTTATACATTTTTTTTTTTTACAAATGATATCAATGAAGGGCGCACTTTAGCTTCCTTAAATCAAGTATTTTTCCATGAAAATGTCGAGAAGGATATACTTTTTCTTGCTGTGCAAGAGAAAAAGACTATAAACTTACATTTCACATTAAACAAAACTTCCTAATAACCTGCATCATTTCCAATAACCACTCATTTAGTATTCATATTAAAACCAACAATCAATCACACATAGCTATCATATTCAAATGGACAATTAATCACATAATTACTGTACATTCAAACAATATAATAATTATATATACACATATAATTTGAATTATTAGAAACATACCCATTTAACTTCACTGTAAATACAACAGGTCACTTAAAGGACAAATATTTAACAATGCGAAATATGAACGTTAAAAACTCAAGTATACCCGTACAATTCAAGTACCACTACTGATTTTTCTTCTTCTTCTTCTTATATTCTTGCTGATTTCCTGAGTTTCTTTAAACAAAAGATAAAGAAGAACCTTTCAAAAATAAGCTTTTTTAAGGATGACGATCTATGTTTCTGATCAAAACATAAACAACCCAGCGCATCAATTTTATTTCTTTCACTCAATTTTAACCCCAAGCACCGTGTTCATTTCAGCTAAAAACCTTACGTTTTGCAACAAACTTGCCATTGTCATACTCGTGCCCACCTGCATTCTCTAATATGGCTGCTTTGCCAGCGTCACTTGGCTCATTTTTCCATCAGTCTTCCTAGTGATATATTAAAATGCTAATAATGATATATAATGTTTAATTATAATCAAGTACAAGTACTTGCACATAATTACAAACATTCATGAACAATACGAATTTGCTTTAACTATATTCATAACACTATAACAGGAAAACATACACTAAATGTATTAAACATACACTAAATATTGACTGAATTTTGTTTGCATATGGTTGATTATTTTTAGTACCATTTAAGTACATTTCAAAGACAATTGCCATGATGTATTTGTGCAAGGGGAAAAAACCTTGGACAAAATCTTCATTTGCCAATCTAAACAAAGATATAGATCAAAATTATTAACTGGTTGGATATACTTTCCTACTTCACAAAACATACAACCCAATAAACAAGCCATTAAATTTTCACATTTGCTTTTTCTAGATTTAAATTGAACAACAATGTTCTAGCTAGTCACCCAAAATACATCCACAAGATACTTCCAAAGGTGAAAAACTAATATACATTTATTTTTCTATGTGTCTAATTAAGGTATATAGGAAGGAAATGAGAAAATTTATTTTAATTTAGATTTTAACAAAAAATTGTAGCTTTAGCCTTTGTTAGTATATATCTTCAGCTTCATCCTTCTTAATCTTATAAAAATCATCAGCATTCAATGAAAGCAGTAATCAAGATTTAGCGGTTAGATCGAGAATTTTCGTTTTAATAATATATATCAACATTATGAAAAAAATATTACCAAAAATAGTATTATTTACTGAAAATGCATAGCTTTAACTTTTTGAAACGACCCGAACTTCCCAGTAAAGGAAAGTCTGGATTGCTTTGAGAACAACACACATCAGAACATAAACGGAAGAACATTTTATTGCTGATTTCAACATTTATATCAGAGTACAAGAATATAACAGAGTATGAATACTTATTACACAATAGAAATACAATAATATCAGAGATTTAAATTACATTTAAATAGCAGCGGAAAATAATACAAATATACAATCGAAAGGAATACACGAATACAGAGCTTCCGAATACCGCTTCAGCTGTAAACCAGGATCCTGTAAATATATCTGCAAAAGCTACTTGACTCCCCGTGTGGAAAATATGGGCACCCGAGTTTGCCAGTGAAACAAACTACAGGTCAGTCATGAGACTGGTATGAGAAATCTTAACTTAACCTATATAATGATAATAATAAGGCTAATCACAGGACCACGCCGCTATCGCGAAACGGGTTTACTCCATTGGATTGCCAGTGCATAAAATAAGGTAAATCGTTAAACAACGCAATGCTTTTTAGAAAACTGAAACCATTATAAGACTCAAGTCCCATCACACAATGCAACGCAAACCGGAGGATAGAGTTTTACCTTATATGGTCAAAAGATGCTTGATACGATAAAACGGATTTAATATTAGTGTGTATATATATGGGTATATATGTTCAAAAACATTTCAATCATAATGTGTCAATCCTGGACGGCATAGTACCCCATCCTACTATGTCGCCATACTAGTTCTACAATCAAAACCGCAAGGTCGTATTGGAAATTGGATTTCCATCATGAGTCGAGGCTAGGGATCGTCCTTTCCGATTCGAGACACTCTAGCAAATGCCTCAGGATCCCCCATAGTGAACCCTTGGATCTTCAGAGCCGGTCCACACCTGTCGAAAGTGGATTGGCAATTCCTGAACACACGCTTCCCGGTCCTTTTGGACCTCCATATGACCACTTCCGACCTATAATTCCAAGGTGCCTCAAAATCCATCATCCACATAAGTAAAATGTCAGTGCTGGTAGGTCCCTGACACCACTCTAGCTAGAAAGAAACGTGTGCACTCCCTGCAGTCCTAATCACCGTTTTTGAGTCATACCGGGGTGTGAGGCTCGCGAAGTCACACTATACACAAAGCTACGCCTAAACAGGTCGTGCTTTGATCATCAACCACAAGACTCTGCTTTTCAACAAAAGCCCTGATCCATGCATCTTAGCATGCCACATTGTTAATCCCTATCATTGATTTCTGCCAATATATAACCTCTGAGCTCATACGTCTCAGAGAAGGGTATTAAGCAAGAGAATAAATTCTCCGCTACCAAACAGAAATATATTAGCAGAAATAAATGAATACAGTGTGAAGGAATACAACGTCAGACATACCATCCATTTACACGTCCGTTCTAGGTCTGAACGAAACCGGAGGCACCTTATTCCTCGCATATCCGAACAATCAACAAGTACTTCCGGTCGGCCACCATTGTAGCCCCTTCAAGGTAGCTACTCCAATCATGGGCGTCAATGGTAACTCATCCATTCGACGTGAAGATCGTCGGTCTTATACCGTCTTTAATTTCTTCGACTTTTAGTCATCGTATTCATTATTCAGAATGGGTTTAACCCGGTCTTTCTGAATAATTCGCGTATTATATAATTAAAAATCAAGTGTTATAAAAACATCAAACGCCTCATTCCAATTCAGAATATTCTATCAAAGATAAATTCTTTAAATTCGTCCTTATATCTTTCATTTAAAGACTTATTAAAAACTCCAATTTGGTTTTAAATATCAAAATCATTATTTAATGATTATTTAAACTTAAGAAATAAATCTTATTCTTAACTGAGTTAAAGAACTAATGTCGTTTAAAAACATAGTTCACGATAAACCCAAAATCATATTCCATTTAATATGGAATTTTCACAGAAATCAAGTCAATATATAATCGCTATAAATTTCCGTATCAGATCGATAATATAAATGGAATTACGGCAAAACCTTTTAAATTCCATATATAGTAACAGTCTTCTTTTACAAAAACCTATCTCGATTTTTATCAAATTGAATTTCCATTCAGTTCCAATTTAATATATTAAATTGGAAAACCGTACTTTGGAACAATTTCTAATTAAATCTTAATAAAAAGATTTATAAACTCCAAATTGTAATCTCAATGTTAATTGAGTTAAAGAACATATGTCATTTAAAAACATTGTTCACGATAAACTCAATTCACATATCATTTTATTCCAATTACTAAATAGAATTGAAAAACTCTAAAATCTTAATTAAAAGATTTATTCTTTTCTCAACTGGGTTTAAGAAAGGTGTTACTGAAGACACCATTCACAACAAACCCAAAATTCAATTTCACTTTAATTCATACATTGGAAAATTTGATTTTTATAAAACCATTACAAGTCCAATTCTATAATTCTAGTTAATAACTAGCTCACTTCAATAAAAATATATTTTTATCTTTTCAAATATGGGATTTTCCATCCAAAATCTTTCTAAATCATTTAATATGATTTTACATAATTTCTCCATATTTTTAATAATTTTATTATCGCTCGTACAGTCGGTTTCCAATAACGGCCACCGAACTGCATCCATAGCGACCTTTTCCAAATTTGATTTGGACATAATTCCAAATCCAACCGTTAGATTTCAAAACTCTTATATTCATTGGAAAGCTCTTTTCGATACGAACCCAATGGTTCCGGTTTTAGAAGAATCCGACAGTCAGATCTCCCGTTACGTCAATTTAAAGTTAATGGTCGAAATTCGCGAACGGTCGCTGCGCGGCGCGTTCTATTCAGGCCATAATATATATATTATATATATATATATATATTATATCGTCGTTTTCTATTTAAAACGTACTTCATAAAATATTTATAAATTCATTTTAAAACGATTCCAACTTTATTTTCAATTTAAATTCAAAATAGAGTATTCTATTTCTTTATCATATTATAATATTAATATTTCCAAAATATTAAATTTATAAATCACTTCTTTTTAATATTCGTTTTAAAATGAATAAAATCGATTGATAAACTCTTTCGAGTTAAAATGGCGCTTGCTATTTAACTCGGCTTCTCATTTATATATTTTTGTGTCCATTCAAAAATGGACATAAAAATCATAATTTTATTCTACATTGAATATTATTTTAAGATGATCTTTATTTAAAATATTCTTTATAGAAAAAGGTTCTTTATTTTAAATGATTCTGAATCGGAATGTGATTCAGTCAATTACCATGTAATTTCAGTTACATGGATTTCATACACTGCATATATTCAATAATCATGATAACAAACATTAAACAGTCTATTCACATCCAGAGTGAAGTTTATAACTATGTGAGCGTTAAAATAAATAAACAATGCTCATCACAGACTGTCAATCCATCGATTGACAAACAATTAATTATTGGGACTTGTGTATGTCAAATATCGTCCCAATACCCATGTGGGGTTTTCAGACAACAACAAGTTATTTAAATACAGCTTTGGTTAATAAATTTAACCAATTATAATTAGTTACTATTTAACTAATTTTACTGTGCTAATCATTTTATGTAAAAATGATAATTTTACTATGCTAACATTTCATGTAATAAAGATGATAACTTTACTATGCTAACATTTCATGTAATAAAGATGATAACTTTACTATGCTAACATTTCATGTAATAAAGATGATAACTTATTCTAATTCAACATTTTATAACAAAATGTACTTTTATTCTAATGTACATGTTTTAACAAAAAATGGTGTTTTTATTCTATATAAACATTTCTAATAAAAATGTACTTTTTATACTAATGCAACATTTCTAATAAAAATGGCCTTTTTATTCTATATAAACATTTCTAATAAAAATGTACTTTTTATACTAATGCAACATTTCTAATAAAAATGGCCTTTTTATTCTATATAAACATTTCTAATAAAAATGTACTTTTTATTATAAAAAGAATATAACGCCAAAAATGTTCTTTTTTATTCTCAAAAGAGAATAACGCTAAAAATGTTACTACTTTCAATTTATATTTTTATCTACATCTAACATGTAAATAAAAATGTACTTTTTTAATTCATGTTTTTATTTACACTAAATATGTATATAAAAATGTCCCTTTCTATAGTTATGTTTTATTTACACTAAATATGTTTTAATTTAATCATAACATGAAGTAACACAAATGATGTTTTTAATTTTAACATAACATGAACTAACACAAATGATGTTTTTAATTTTAACATAACATGAGCTAACACAAATGATATTTTTTAATTTTAACATAGCATGAACTCCAACAAATCATTACTACCACATTCAATCAATAAATTTAATCACAACCACAACTAATATAAATATATATTTATTTTTAAATTTTAAAACGAGAAATCTCACATTGATTTTCCGTTCAGTTCAAATCAGAATTTTCTCTAAATTCTGATTTGCTATTATTCAGATCCGGTCAGTTTCACGTTGTAGCCCTCTTCTCCACGATTCCATCGCCTCTGAAACCGTTCAATTCTGTTACCGTGTGTAAAAGTTATTCGAGTTTAAAGTTATACGGTTTAATTGGAACTTAATTAAATAATTAATTAACAAATTACCCATTAACAACGTTTCTATTTAAAACCGCTGCCCCTTAATTTCTCTTTTTCTAGTTCCTCGTATAACTGAACCCATCTGTTCGAAGTGAACGTCCCATGTCGCACCACCATATACGCCGCCTGAACCCGATCCACAACCGCCACCTAACGCGCCTACCTGCCACGCCCCAGCACCAGCAGCCGCTGCCACCTCAGTGGCCTCCCCCTCCTCAAAATCCGCACCAAATACGCCAACTTTAAGCCCCAAATTTGAGTAGTATACACCACTACTCCCGATCTTATCCGTATATAACGATAGAGCAGAGAAGTCTCTTCGATTTGGTTTTGAAATCTCAAATTCATTTGGTTTGTGGAAGGAATAATTAGCGTTTTTATTTGGAAGAACGCCGGCCATTGAAATAATGCATACGACGGCTGTTGTAATTGGGAAAATAGGGTTTCGTATTTCCCCTGTATTTATACTGTATATTTATTTTAATTCAGATAATTCTCGTTTAATGTCACATACTCCAAATCGTACCCAACGAATGTCGCCCCTAGCTAAATACCCCCGTTCCGGACACAATGGACTAGGTCCCGTCTACCAATTTGACCGTCCGAGCCCAATTTTCTTTAATTTAAAATTTAAATCCTTTATTTATTAAATTCGGACGTATATTTAAATTCACCGGGTCCACATACAGACTCTAAAAATTACAGAAAAATTATTTCTGGCTATGTCTTAACGATACGGTCCTAACAAAACTAGTTTCGTCGAATTCTGAGACCATTTGAAAAATGATCATTTTCAAGTCGACTAAATTTGACGGAAATTGACAAAACACGTTTTCCTTTACCACGCTTACATATTAACTTTACAAATTATGGAAAATTAAACTTAGCAATAATTTTACATTCCAGTTCCAACAAAAATGGTTTCGTCGAAAACGTAGGTCATTTGTAAAATGACTATTTTTAAAGGCTATATATATATATATTTAAAAATATATATAACTATATATAAATTCCATAGCGACTATTTTAAATTTTCAACTAGCCATAATTTTCAATATATATTATGAAATCTCTGTTTTTCACATTTGTTAGAAAGGTATTGTTAAACAGAGTTAAATATTTCTGGGTCGTCCCCATTCTGATTTAAAATGAATTCTATATATATTCAGTTAAAATTAGAAATCAAATTTTCGAACTACCGCGCCCTTTCAAACTCCTTTTATAATTAAATTAAATTTATTCGTTTTAACTTCGATCAAAATAAATTTTTCATCGTTATTATTTAAAATAAATTATTTTAAATATACTAAATCCTTTAACATTTCAAAAATAAAAATTTTAAATTGGCCCCAAAATTTCGGGTTGTTACAATCTCCCCCACTTAAAATCTTTTCGTCCTCGAAAAGGAACGAAGCTAAAAGTTGTTAAATTAACCAACTCAACTTTAAATTTTTATTTATTGGTTTCAATAATTTTATTAGTTAAATTAATGATCAAACATCACAACCAGCAATCGATTAGTTGATTAACTTTTTAAATATATATAACTTTTATATATAGTCAAAAATCATATTCTTAGTGCAAATCACAGCAATATATCCTATTTATTTTTTGGTTCTCATACCAGTCAACGAAAATATATAGAAATCCCACTTTCAAAACACGAACACAAATACTGATGATGGAGCTCCATCATCAGAATCATCTCTGTGTGACTAGAGTGTGATCCCATATCTATCCAGTATATTAAAACTTTGAATATCCGTTAATTACTCATATATTCGAAATCTTTATATACTCGATTGTCCACATTAAAATAATAATATACTCAAATACGTATTTTAAGACAAAATTTTCAAAACTAAATTTGTTTTTACTTTTAAAGAAAATAATACTCTTCACACTCGTTCTAGGATACTACTGATCCTATCTCTAACGGGTCATTCTCATTGGATATTACTAATCTAATCTCTGATGAATTCTTTCGTTCAGTTCTAATGTGTCTTGTTCTCGAGCTCTATAAACCAAAGTTCTGATACCAAATGAAACGACCTGAACTTCCCAGTAAAGGAAAGCTTGGATTGCTTTGAGAACAACACACATCAGAACATAAACGGAAAAACATTTTATTGTTGATTTCAACATTTACATCAGAGTACAAGAATATAACAGAGTATGAATACTTATTACATAATAGAAATACAATAATATCAGAGATTTAAATTACATTTAAATAGCAGCGGAAAATAATACAAATATACAACCGAAAGGAATACACGGATACAGAGCTTCCGAATACCGCTTCAGCTGTAAACCAGGATCCTGTAAATATATCTGCAAAAGCTACTCGACTGCCCGTGTGGAAAATATGGGCACCCGAGTTTGCCAGTGAAACAAACTACAGGTCAGTTATGGGACTGGTATGAGAAATCTTAACTTAACCTATATAATGATAATAATAAGGCTAATCACAGGACCACGCCGCTATTGCGAAACAGGTTTACTCCATTGGATTGCCAGTGCATAAAATAAGGTAAATAGTTAAACAACGCAATGCTTTTTAGAAAAATGAAACCATTATAAGACTCAAGTTCCATCACACAATGCAACGCAAACCGAAGGATAAAGTTTTACCTTATATGGTCAAAAGATGCTTGATACGATAAAACGGTTTTAATATTAGTGTGTATATATATATATATATGGGTATATATATTCAAAAACATTTCAATCATAATGTATCAATCCTAGACGGCATAGTATCCCATCCTACTATGTCGCCATACTAGTTCTACAATCAAAACCGCAAGGTCGTATTGGAAATTGGATTTCCATCATGAGTCGAGGCCAGGTATCGTCCTCTCTGATTCGAGACACTCTAGCAAATGCCTCAGGATCCCCTGCAGTGATCCCTTGGATCTTCAGGGCCGGTCCACACCTGTCGAAAGTGGATTGGCAATTCCTGAACACACGCTTCCCGGTCCTTTTGGACCTCCATATGACCACCTCCGGCCTATAATCCCGAGGCGCCTCAAAATCCATCATCTACGTAAGTAAAATGTCAACGTTGGTAGGTCCCTGACACCACTCTAGCTAGAAAGAAACGTGTGCACTCCCTGCAGTCCTAATCATTGTTTTTGACTCATATCGGGGTGTGAGGCTCGCGAAGTCACGCTATACACAAAGCTACGCCTAAACAGGTCGTGCTTTGATCATCAACCACAAGACTCTGCTTTTCAACAAAAGCCTTGATCCATGCATCTTAGCATGCCACATTGTCAATCCCTATCATTGATTTCTGCCAATATATAACCTCTGAGCTCATACGTCTCAGAGAAGGGTATTAAGCAAGAGAATAAATTCTCCGCTACCAAACAGAAATATATTAGCAGAAATAAATGAATACAGTGTGAAGGAATACAACGTCAGACATACCATCCATTTACAAGTCTGTTCTGGGTCTGGACGAAACCAGAGGCACCTTATTCCTCACATATCCGAACAATCAACAAGTACGTCCGGTCGGCCACCATTGTAGCCCCTTCAAGGTAGCTACTCCAATCATAGGCGTCAATGGTAACTCATCCATTCTACGTGAAGATCGTCGGTCTTGTACCATCTTTAATTTCTTCGACTTTTAGTCATCGTATTCATTATTCAAAATGGGTTTAACCTGGTCTTTCTGAATAATTCGCGTATTATATAATCAAAAATCAAGTGTTATAAAAACATCAAACGCCTCATTCCAATCCAGAATATTCTATCAAAAATAAATTCTTTTAATTCGTCCTTAAATCTTTCTTTTAAAGATTTATTAAAACTCCAATTTGGTTTTAAATATCAAAATCATTATTTAATGATTATTTGAACTTATGAAATAAATCTTATTCTTAATTGAGTTAAAGAACCAATGTCATTTAAAAACATAGTTCACGATAAACCCAAAATCATATTCCATTCAATATGGAATTTTCAAAGAAATCAAGCCAATATATAATCGCTATAAATTTCCGTATCAGATCGATAATTTAAATGGAATAACGGCAAAGCCTTTTAAATTCCATATATAGTAACAGTCTTCTTATACCGAAACCTATCTCGATTTTTATCAAATTGAATTTCCATTCAATTCCAATTTAATATATTAAATTGGAAAACCGTACTTTGGAACAGTTTCTATTTAAATCTTAATAAAAAGATTTATAAACTCCAAACTGTATTCTCACTGTTAATTGAGTTAAAGAACAGATGTCATTTAAAAATATTGTTCACGATAAACTCAATTCACATATCATTTTATTCCACTTATTAAATAGAACTGAAAAACTCTAAAATCTTAATTAAAAGATTTATTATTTTCTCAACTGGGTTTAAGAAAGGTGTTATTGAAGACACCATTCACAACAAACCTGAAATCCAATTTCACTTTAATTCATACATTGGAAAATTTGATTTTTATAAAACCATTACAAGTCCAATTCTATAATTCTAGTTAATAACTAGCTCACTTCGATAAAAATATATTTTTATCTTTTCAAATATGGGATTTTCCATCCAAAATCTTTCTAAATCATTTATTATGATTTTACATAATTTCTCCATATTTTTGATAATTTTATTATCGCTCATACAGTCGGTTTCCAATAACGGCCACCGAACTGCATCCATAACGACCTTTTCCAAATTTGATTTGGACATAATTCCAAATCCAACCGTTAGATTTCAAAACTCTTATATTCATTGGAAAGCTCTTTTCGATACGAACCCAACGATTCTGGTTTTAGGAGAATCCGACGGTCAGATCTCCCGTTACGTCAATTTAAAGTTAATGGTCGAAATTCGCGAACGGTCGCTGCGCGGCGCGTTCTATTCAAGCCATAATATATATATATATATATTATATTATATCGTCGTTTTCTATTTGAAATGTACTTTATAAAATATTTATAAATTTGTTTTAAAACGATTCCAACTTTATTTTCAATTTAAAGTCAAAATAGAGTATTCTATTTCTTTATTATATTATAATATTAATATTTCCAAAATGTTAAATTTATAAATCGCTTATTTTTAATATTCGTTTTAAAATGAATAAAATAGATCGATAAATTCGTTCGAGTTAAAATGGCGCTTGCTACTTAACTCGGCTTCTCATTTTTATATTTTTGTGTCCATTAAAAAATGGACATAAAAATCATAATTTTATTCTACATTGAATATTATTTTAAAATGATCTTTATTTAAAATATTCTTTATACAAAAAGTTTTTTTATTTTAAAGGATTCTGAATCGGAACGTGACTCAATCAATTACCATGTAATTTCAGTTACATGGATTTCATACACTGCATGTATTCAATAATCATGATAACAAACATTAAACAGTCTATTCACATCCAGAGTGAAGTTTATAACTATGTGAGCATTAAAATAAATAAACAACGCTCATCACAGACTGTCAATCCATTGATTGACAAACAATTAATTATTGGGACTTGTGTATGTCAAATATCGTCCCAATACCCGTGTGGGGTTTTCAGACAACAACAAGTTATTTAAATATAGCTTTGGTTAATAAATTTAACCAATTCTATTAGTTACTATTTAACTAATTTTACTTTGCTAATCATTTCATGTAAAAATGATAATTTTACTATGCTAACATTTCATGTAATAAAGATGATAACTTTACTATGCTAACATTTCATGTAATAAAGATGATAACTTTACTATGCTAACATTTCATGTAATAAAGATGATAACTAATTCTAATTCAACATTTTATAACAAAATGTACTTTTATTCTAATGTACATGTTTTAACAAAAAATGGTGTTTTTATTCTATATAAACATTTCTAATAAAAATGTACTTTTTATACTAATGCAACATTTCTAATAAAAATGGCCTTTTTATTCTATATAAACATTTCTAATAAAAATGTACTTTTTATACTAATGCAACATTTCTAATAAAAATGGCCTTTTTATTCTATATAAACATTTCTAATAAAAATGTACTTTTTATTATAAAAAGAATATGATGCCAAAAATGTTCTTTTTTATTCTCAAAAGAGAATAATGCTAAAAATGTTACTACTTTCAATTTATATTTTTATCTACATCTAATATGTAAATAAAAATGTACTTTTTTAATTCATGTTTTTATTTACACAAAATATGTATATAAAAACGTCTCTTTCTATAGTCATGTTTTATTTACACTAAATATGTTTTAATTTAATCATAACATGAAGTAACACAAATGATGTTTTTAATTTTAACATAACATGAACTAACACAAATGATGTTTTTAATTTTAACATAACATGAACTAACACAAATGATGTTTTTTAATTTTAACATAACACGAACTCCAACAAATCATTACTACCACATTCAATCAATAAATTTAATCACATACTACCACATTCAATCAATAAATTTAATCACAACCACAACTAATATAAATATACATTTATTTTTAAATTTTAAAACGAGAAATCTCACATTGATTTTCCGATCAGTTTAGATCTGAATTTTCTCTAAATTCTGATTTACTCCTATTCAGATCCGGTTAGTTTCATGTTGTAGCCCTCTTCACCACGATTCCATCGCCTCTTAAACCGTTTAATTCGGTTACCGTTTATAAAAGTTATTCGAGTTTAAAGTTATACGGTTTAATTGGAACTTAATTAAATAATTAATTTATAATTAATTAACAAATTACCCATTAACAACGTTTCTGTTTAAAACCGTTGCCCCTTAATTTCTCTTCTTCTAGTTCCTCGTATAACTGAACCCATCTGTTCGAAGTGAACGTCCCCCGTCGCACCACCGTATACGCCGCCTGAACCTGATCCACAACCGCCACCTAACACGCCTACCTACCACGCCCCAGCACCAGCAGCCTCCGCCACCTCGGTGGCCTCCACCTCCTCAAAATCCACACCAAAGACGCCAACTTTAAGCCCTAAATTCGAGCAGTATACACCACGACTCCAGATCTTATCCGTATAAAACGATAGAGCAGAGAAGTCTCTTCGATTTGGTTTTGAAATCTCGAATTCATTTGGTTTGTAGAAGTAATTAGCGTTTTTATTTGGAAGAACGCTGGCCATTGAAATAATGCATACGACGGCTGTTGTAATTGGGAAAATAGGGTTTCGTATTTCCCCTGTATTTATACTGTATATTTATTTTAATTTAGATAATTCTTGTTTAATGTCACATACTCCAAATCGTACCCAACGAATGTCGCCCTTAGCTAAATACCCCCGTCCCGGACACAATGAACTAGGTCCCGTCTGCCAGTTTGACCGCCCGAGCCCACTTTTCTTTAATTTAAAATTTAAATCCTTTATTTATTAAATTCGAACGTACATTTAAATTCATCGGGTCCACATACGGACTCTAAAAATTACAGAAAAAATATTTCTGGCTATGTCTTGACGATACTGTCCTAACAAAACTAATTTCGTCGAATTCTGAGACCGTCTGAAAAATGGCCATTTTCAAGTCGACTAAATTTGACTGAAATTGACAAAACACGTTTTCCTTTACCACGCTCACATATTAACTTTAAAAATTCTGGAAAATTAAACTTAACAATAATTTGACATTCCGGTTCCAACAAAAGTGGTTTCGTTGAAAACGGAGGTCGTTTGTAAAATGACTATTTTTAAAGGCTATATATATATATTTAAAAATATATATAACTATATATAAATTCCATAGCAACTATTTTAAATTTTCAACTAGCCATAACTTTCGGTATGTATTATGAAATCTCAGTTTTTCACATTCGTTAGTAAGATATTGTTAAACAGAGTTAAATATTTTTGGGTCGTCCCCATTCTGATTTAAAATGAATTCTATATATATTCAGTTAAAACTAGAAATCAAATTTTCGAACTACCGCGCCCTTTCAAACTCCTTTTATAATTAAATTAAATTTATTCGTTTTAACTTCGATCAAAATAAATTTTTCGTCGTTATTATTTAAAATAAATTATTTTAAATATACTAAATCCTTTAAAATTTCAAAAATAAATTTTTTAAATTGGCCCCAAAATTCCGGGTTGTTACACTTTTTTACTTCAAATTAAATATATGTACAAGTATTTAATAATCCACAAGATGATATTACATTGGTACAGGTCGATAAGGTTATTGATTCATCTAATGTGGGACTTAAAATCAATAACTTAAATATTCATAAAAAACGCAAATAACAAGATTAAAATAATAATGTGATACATCAATAATTCAGCATTATCTAGGTAGGCATTACAATAAAAATAAACATTATACTAAAATGATCCATGAACAAGATTTGAAAAATTACAGTCCCAATGGTATTACTACCAGGCAAGAAGCGGGCACGGTCGGTAAACCAACTCGATCAGTTAATATTTTTTATTAACCGCATATTAATGGTGGTTCAATTAACCGATATTTGGTAATTTGGATTGAGATACACCGACGGAACTGGTTATTTAAACCACGGTTAACCACTCAAATTAAATGGTTAACTAGAGCAGTTAACCATTAATTGATCAACTGTTTAAATTAACCGATTAACCACACAAATTAACCTGTTACCGACCAAGTTGAGACATATCAATAAAAATAATTCCATAGTTACTGACAAACACAGCAGTGCACTATTAGATGTTCCTAGTTCATTCAGGCAATTAATACCATATGGACATAATGCAGGGCATAAAATAAAACTGCGGTATATAAAACATGAATACTTGTAGTCAAAATCTCAGAAAAAAATCACTTTGTTACTTATAATCAAACATGAATAAATGTTCAATTTTGGTCTACTTTTGGAAAATATTTATTTAGAAAATGCTTCCAGCCAAAAAACTAAATATTGGCAAAGTATAACATTCTACTATGTTATATTTCAATAAGCTTAATTTTTTTGGCAAAGTATAACAGAGTAGACCAAAACTATAACATTTTAGTCAAAATATAACAGAGTAATCAATGACAGTATCCTTTCTTTAAACTTAATATTTACAGAGAAAATATTTAATTACTGAGAAAATATTTATTTAGTAAATGCTTCCAGCCAAAAAAATTAATATTAAAAAGATGTCTATGATATGGTGGAAAAAATGAGCACAGACATGGTACAAAGCCTATCGCTCGGTCCATTTTTTAAAGGCCATTCTTTGAACGTCAAATACAAGCTATGCAACTAAACATTGCTCCTTTTTTTGTGCCAGTACTCCAGAATATTACTAAACAGAGTTATCAGCATACTACAAGTTTTGGAACAGTAATAACGATAAGTGTTTCTGATCATACCGTATTCGATTAGTGGCAACTGCCTCTAGATAATATGGATATGGAATTTTTGGGAATAGCTAGCCTACTCACACTTGATGGATTGGTAAATGTGGCGAACGAACAAGAGAGAGGCTTTGAATCCGATCATGCCCAGCATGAGGAAGAAGCCATAGAAGATGCAGGCCATGAATCCAAAAAAAAAAGATGTCTGCATGAAGCCCGACATGTCTGATCTAGCATGGTAGTAACATAAGCGGTATCCATATATGTTTAGCCCAGTTGTTCCGCCATAGATAAATGACCATCACCATCGCTGGTCTTCAGAAGCAAGCTGAAAATAGGTGATGGCCACAGTAATAAAGGCGGTGGCAATAACTAGAAATAATACAGACATGTCTGTCTAGAAATAATACAAACACATGCAACTGATTTTAGATAGTAATGTTGATATTTCAAAAGTAAAAAAATAACAAACATCTAATTATACATCTATATCTCATGGAATATAACTGAACGTTTGCACTACATAGCACTGGAAGAAGAAGAATATTTCCTAAAACAAAATTGAAATTACTCTTCAGATGCAAATATTGTGGCTATTACATTATAATTCCAAATTATTGAGTTAAAAAACAAGCCTTATAGGAGCATTTCACACTATGCATTAATTCCACCTAAAATTTCCTATTAAATGAAAGTTTAGATACCAAAATCATTCAATTATGAAAGTAATATTGAAAAGTATAGTCAACATCTTATATGAAAATTTCACAAAAAAACTTTTATCTCATATGACATGAAATTACTGATTTTATACTTTGCACCTTCTTTTATTTTGGGTTTTAGATCTCAAGTTAGTATAATACAAATGTATGCTCCTAACATATAAATAAGTACTTGTGTAATTTATGAGCTAGCTATGATTCAAATTCTGCAATTTTTTATTAATCAATTTACAAATAATCTATTACAAAATCCAGTAAGAAAATATAGTTGGCATTGAGACATATATATATATATATATGTATATGTATATGTATATGTATATGTATGTTTGTATATGCTGAAAAAGTGAAGCAATGCTATTGCACTTCAGAATACAAAAAATTCAAAACTTTTATATGTTGAAAAGAGTTTTGGTGCTGCCTTCGATCATTCAGAGGCTTCTAGAAAAAGAGGAGTCTTTTTGACCAGTACATGTTGGAGAGTGGAAGTTGTACATGTCAGTGGTATCATACACCTCAGAGTACTCATTTAGTGCCATCTCACAATCAACATTAACAAATTGCTGAAAATACGAAATTATTTAATGTTATTATACATGCTCTCTGATATCTCGGCATGATCCCATGCATAGTTAACCACTACTTTTTGATTTGCATCATCATCCATCAAACGCATTCCCTATCTAAAAAAAGTATCTACATTGAACCATAAATTTGTACTAAATATGGTTATTACTGCTGAGATGCAGCAACAAAAATTACCATGAATCATTTGCAATTATTGTAGTTTTGATTTAAGCTTTCCTTGTTAGAACCAAAGATTTTCTCAGCAAGTTATGATGCACGATGTCTGGTAAGTGGACAAAAAACATTGGTTTAAGAAAGGGAGAAAAGTAAAATATAAAAGTTGCATATCATGGTAAGAAAGAATTAATGGGCAACTTTAATTATCCTGAAGGACAATTGCTAACATAATGAAACCAAATGCATATTCCCCAATTAGAGGATGCCGAATAATTATAACCTCTTTAAAAGTTGTTGTGTTTTGATCAGTACGTAGAGAAAAGATACAGGAATGTAAATGCAATGACTATGTTATTGCACATAAATAACTTGCAAAAACAACACAACAGAAAAATTGCCTACTATATGGAGATTAGCTGCATTTAAAAATTCCTTATGTTAATTCAGATTGTGAGAGTGAGTTACTTGAATCCAAATAAATCTCTCGAAATAAATCTACAATGACAATAAAATATAAAAAGAGATAAACTATATAATCTGACATAATTCTGTTGGGGAATAGATATTACTTTTTATGGATGGACCATTTGGTTTTCTTTCATCATTGAGAAGTCTCCCAGGAGCTTCCTTTTGTGCATGCCTTGATATTCCTAAAATCACATATTTGTGTTTTGCATATGCTAGTCTTCTTTTTTGAATCCATGGTTGAAAGACCTATTTATAAATCAACCATCTCAAGCGTAATAACGATAAAACCAACCACCTTTACAAATTCATGAAGTGAAAAATCTAATTAGATCAACTAGTTTGTGAAGCAAACCTATATTATTTACCTCAATCACCATCTAGCTAAGTCTGGGAAATAAATATAAATCACAATCATGAACTAAAATATAAATCGTCAACTATCTCATAAATCACAATCATATACCGAAGCATGTAAACTTATTCAATTGTAGCTAAAAATCGATTGCAGTTGCAAACAATATAGAAATTATTTGACTAAAAATATAGAATTAAAATCAGTATCAAAAATTCAGCATACTAACTTATTCAATCATAGCTGAAAATCGATTGGATAATATACTAAGCGTTAACACAAAAATGGGAACCATACTAATTCAAAATCATACCTTATTTTCGATTACCGATTACAAGAAACAGAATACCCAAACGAGAAGTCGTTTTCTGGAAATAAATTAGGGGTGACAATTAGATCCGACCCGATAGACCTGGACCGACCCGTCGGGTCTCGGATCTAGGCGCGTTGGGTTTTGTCGGGTCTAAACCATACATTTCCAAAATCTAGGCTCGACTCGACCCGAGCTTCAGTTCGGGGCGGGGCGGATCGGTTTGGGTTTTGTCGGGTGACAACACTAAAAATACATGTATTTCAATGTTTTTTGGTTGAATTTTTCGGATCGGATCAATTCGGGTCGGGTTTTATCGGGTCTTTATTATATTTTCATCACCTAGACCCGACCCAAGACCCGTCGGGTTCGGTTTGGGTCGGTTTGTAACAGTTTAAATGCTCTTGCAGTTGTAAAGTGAAAAACAGTGGTATAAATTGCACTGTAATTAAATATGGGGCTATTCCAGGCAAGAGTTCATTGGAGGAAGGCCAAAGTTCATCAGAAAGGTTGCTGCCAGATGGGATGAAGGTGCTAGAAGGGTTGTATGAAGGTTCCATGGCACCAGGCTGAAGGATCAGAGCTGTGTCAACATGTATCAGTGTGTGCATGTTTTCATGCACACAAGTGATACATGGATATGCTGAAGGGAATCAGTTCATAATTATGTGATGTAATTCTTGTTTGTTGATTGAGAGGTTGAGCCAAAAATTAGTAGAGAAATAGTGAAAGTTGGGTCTGTTTGTATTGGGCTTATTCTCGGCCTATTTGATTTGAAGGTCTATGTATGAGTATAAATAGGGGAACCATGTACAGATTGTTATGTGAATGGAAAATTGATCATTTTGTGCAAATTCATGTTCTAGTTATAGCTCGTAGTTGTTATTACTTTCAGTAGTTACCTTTTACATTTCTCCAGTAGCTTAGTGTACCTTTAGTTAGTTTAATGCTTAGTTAGTTTAGATGGAATTTAGTTGTAATCATTTCTATGTTAGAATTTAGATTGTTCAAGTTTTGTTCACTCTTATTACTGATTCTAGGTTAAGATAGTTGTTCTGTTCATATCACTTTCAGTTCTTGATACTCGATCCATTGTCCTTGTTCATTGATTCAAGTACCCCTTATTTTCATTCTGTCAAATTAGGGTTCCACTGTCAAATCCGCAAACACCTCTTCAAATCCCAAATTCACCTCAAATTCTTGATAATCCAGCATCAATTCATCTCCAAATCGCCAAGAATCCTCAATTGATTACCCCCCAAATCAATTCCAAATCAACCCTAGCGTGCACTCTGATAATCCCATAATTGTTTGATTAAATTCCTCTGCACAAATTCCCTCATAAATCCATGACTCATCAGCAAAACCCCATTGATCCTGCCAAAGTGGTATCAGAGCAAGTGTCAGAGGTTGGGTCCACTGATGGTCTGCGCCGAGATAATGACCCTCAGAACCAAAATACCCCCATCGACATGATGATCCTCAAATTGAAAGATGGCAGAGACAAGAAGAGATTAACCAGAATCTGGAAAGGAGATTTGATGAGGCTGAACGTAGAATGAATCAAAGATTCGATCAGATCACCACCTTGATTGAATCAAGAAAGACCACCTCCTCCTCAAACTCCATTTCCTCATCCTCCTATATACAACACTCCAATTCCACCACCACAACAAGTACCCCCATATGTACCACCGCCAAGAAATGCACTACCACCACCACCACCCAGACCTACACCCAGAAATATAATCACCCCCCTCATTTCCAAGAAAATTACTATCCACCCCCTTATCCAGAACACTACAATCCACCCCCACCTCATTATCAATATCCAAGAAACTTCACTCCACATGAAAATCCTCCTTATTACCCATATCCGTACCCATACCCACCTCCTCACCCTAATCAGTACCCCCATTACACTGTGAAATTAGAGTTTCCTGTGTTTTCTGGAGAGGAAGACGTCACTAATTGGATAAGGCAAGTTGAGCAGTACTTCAAGTTCCATAGAACGGATGAAGTGTTATGGGTTGAGACGTGTGCATTTGCCTTAATGGGAGAGGCACTACAATGGTACTATTGGTACATGGGCACAGTTGAACATGCTGATGCATGGCCGGTATTCAAGGAAGAAATCCTTATTAGATTTGACCTAGAAGAAATGGAGAGGCCATATGAGACCCTACGCAAACTCAAACAAACCACCACTGTCAGAGCCTATCTCAGCAAGCTTGAACAATTGAAGGCTGTTCTTGAGACCCTACCAGCTAAATTTCTGTTGGATCGATTCGTAGGGGGTTAAAGGAGGAAATCAGATATGATGTTATGACCTCCAGACCCCATGATTTCAGAGAGGCAGTGTCTCTAGCTAAGATGTATGAAACAAAGTACCTTTTATCCAAAAAGCACACCAAGAACTCCACATTCCATCACCCATCCTCCAAAAATGCCACACATTCCCAACCTACTACCAATAACAACCATGCTCCTCAAACCAATAGGAGCGAACAAGACAATGTTCCCTTAGAAATAAAAGAAAATCCTTCAGAAACCCAGGCTAAAAGAGAGGATTATCTCCAAGTCAGATTGTAGAAATGAGAAAACAAGGGTTATGTTACAGATGTAAAGAGAAATGGACCCCAGAACATAGATGTAAAGGCCCACAGGTGTATGTTTTAGAAGGAGTGATGCCAATGAATGAAGAGGAGCAAGATGAAAGTGCAAATGAACTGGAAATATCAGACAACATTGCCCATGAAACACTATCCATAACCCTTCAAGCATATGTGGCATCCCTGCATTGTCAACTATTAAGGTTCAAGGGCACATTAAAGGCAAGTCAATGCAAGTGTTGATAGATTCTGGGTCAACATACAGTTTTATTAATGAAAATTTAGCTAGAAAATTGGGGTTAAAGGTTGATGAAACCAGAGTATTTGAAGTAACTGTGGCCAATGGAGAGAAACTAAAAAATTCAGGCATTTGCAAGGAGGTTGTTCTCAAATGTCAAGGGTGTGAAATGCCTATGGATCTGTTGCTCTTCCCATTAGAAGGGTGTCAGGTTGTTTTAGGTGCTCAATGGATGAAAGAACTGGGTGAAGTCACACTCAACTTAGAAAAACTACAAGTTAAATTCAAATACAATGAGCAGGAATATACCTGGCAAGGAATGAAGCAGGATGATATGAAAATTGTAGATAAAAAGAAGTTTGACAAAGAAGGCAATGCTGGGCAATTAACAATGATGGTTTGCTTGCAATCCATCAATGTAGAGAATAATGCAGAGAGCCTTACTTCAGATGTCCCTCCTGAAATTCAAGACACATTGAAATCCATTCCATCCATTACTGAACCCATGTTAACCTTACCACCAACCAGAATTCATGAACACAAAATACCCCTCATCCCTCATTCTAAACCAGTCTGTTTGAAGCCTTATAGACACTCCTACCACATAAAAAATGAATTAGAGAAGATCATTAGAAGCATGTTTGAGACTGGAATAATTCGACCCAGTAATAGTCCTTATTCATCACCTGTTGTGATGGTGAGAAAAAGAGATGGCACCTGGAGGTTGTGCATCGATTACAGAGCCCTTAACTCTCAGACAATCAAAGACAAATTCCCTATACCCTTAATTGAGGATCTTTTTGATGAGTTGCATGCTCACATTTTTTTCCAAGCTTGACTTGACCTCTGGATATCATCAAATCAGGATGTATGAACCTGATATTTTTAAAACTGCTTTTAAAACTCATAAAGGCCATTATGAGTTTGTTGTGATGTCGTTTGGACTTGTAAATGCCCTTCAAACCCTACTTAAGAAATTTTGTTCTTGTTTTCTTTGATGACATATTGATCTATAGTCAGTCATGGAGTGAACATCTTGAACAATTAAGGATTACATTTCAAATTATAGATGAACATCAACTAAAAATTAAACTTTCTAAATGTCATTTTACTAAAACCTCTTTGCAGTATTTAGGTCACATCATTTCCAGAGATGGAGTTGCTACTGACCGAAGCAAAATTGAAGCAGTCAGAAATTGGCCTATTCCTAAAGATTTGAAGGGATTAAGAGGGTTTTTAGGTCTCACTAGATATTACAGGAGATTCATCAAGAGCTATGGAGTCATTGCCAAGCCCCTTACTAATTTACTGAAGAAGGACTCTTTTAAATGGTGTGAAGCCGCTGCCCAGTCCTTTAAGCAATTAAAAGAATGTCTTACTAATCCTCCAGTTCTAACCCTACCTGATTTTTCCATACCCTTTACTCTTAAATGTGATGCATGTGGAAATGGTGTTGGTGCAGTGCTTACTCAAAATGGGAGACCCATAGCCTATATAAGCAAAGCAATGCATGGGAAAAACCTGGGACTATCTACATATGAAAAGGAACTTCTTGCAATTATTATTGCAACCAAAAGGTGGAGTCAATATTTGATGGGAAGAAGGTTTATCATCAAAACTGATCACCAGAGCCTCAAGCACTTGCTCACTCAGAGGTTGACCACTGGTTTACATCACAAGTGGATGACAAAATTGCATGGTTTTGACTACAGCGTTGAGTACAAGAGTGGCAAGGACAATACAGTGGCAAACTCCTTGTCCAGAAGGGATAATGAGGAGGTAGAAGAGGCACAAGTACAAGAGATCACTTCAGTGCAGACCCCATGGTTTGATGAATTGAAGAAATCTTTACATGAATCTGTGTGGTACAGTGAACATTTACAGAAGGTTAAAGAAAATAAAATGCCAGAAAAAAACAAGGCGGTAGAGGACCTGATATATTACAAAGGAAAATGTTTTATTGACCACCACCTCTCCTCTCTTATCCAAATTTTGATAAAAGAGCATCACTCAACTCCACTAGGTGGCCATGCTGGAGTTAGAGCAACAATTATCAAATTAAAACAAGTTTTTTATTGGAAAAGGATGAAGCACCATGTAGAGCAATTTGTGAGAGCTTGTGAGGAATGCCAACGCAACAAACATGAGAATGTGATGTATCCAGGCCTACTTTAGCCACTATCCATACCTAAAAGGATATGGATTGATTTATCCATGGACTTTATCACCTGCGTTCCAAAGAGTAAGAAATATACGGTGATCTTTGTAGTTGTTGATCGTTTAAGCAAATATGCACACTTTTTCCCTCTTTCTCACCCATACATAGCCAAGGATGTGGCATCATTGTTCTTTTAGGCAGTATTTAAATTACATGGGTTACCCAAAACCATAGTGAGTGATAGAGACTACGTTTTCTTGAGCAGTTTTTGGAAAGAGTTGTTTAAACTGCAAGGCAGCACACTCAAGTACATCACTGCCTACCATCCACAGAGTGATGGCCAAACTGAGGTGGTAAATAAAATTCTAGAGTGTTACTTATGATGCTTTGTCTGTCATAAGCCAAGTGAATGGTCAAGTTGGTTGGCAGTTACTGAGTATTGGTATAATACTACTTGGAAGACTTCTACTAACACCACTCCCTATAAAATTGTGTACGGTATAGACCCTCCTACTCTCCTTTCTTACATACCCAACACTGCTAGAGTAGAGCAGGTTGAAGAGCACCTGTTTACCAGAGATATTGTAATCCAGTTTTTGAAGGACAATTTAAGGAAAGCACAAGAGAGAATGAAGAAATTTGCTGATAATAGAAGAACTGAAAAGAAGTTTGAAGTGGGAGATTGGGTATTTTTGAAGCTCCAGCCTTATAAACAGATTACTGCAAGGGATCAGAGAACACACAAGCTTTCGTCTAAATTCTATGGACCCTATCAGGTGCTTGAAAAAATATATAAGCTACAACTACCTTCAAGTGCAAAGATACACCCAGTTTTTCATGTGTCTCAACTGAAGAAGAGAGTGAGTGATGGTGTTATAGTCCAGCGTAATGCTCCAAGCTTCATTGAAGAGATTGTTAATCAGCCAGAGCAAATTCTGGATAGGAGAATTATACCCAGAAACAACGAACCAGTGGTGCAAATTCTGGTGAAATGGAAAGATAAATCAGTTGAGGATTCAACGTGGGAGGACTACTGGCCACTCGTTAGGAGATTTCCCACCTTGGATCTTGGGGCAAGATCCATTTTTGAAGGGGAGAGGGATTGTAACAGTTTAAATGCTCTTGCAGTTGTAAAGTGGAAAACAAAGGGTATAAATTGCACTGTAATTAAAGATGGGGCTATTCTAGGCAAGAGTTCGTCGGAGGAAGGCCAAAGTTCATCAGAAAGGTTGCTGCCAGATGGGATGAAGGTGCTGGAAGGGTTGTATGAAGGTTCCATGGCACCAGGCTGAAGGATCAGAGCTGGGTCAACATGTATCAGTGTGTGCATGTTTTCATGCACACAAGTGATACATGGATATGCTGAAGGGAATCAGTTCAGAATTATGTGATTTAATTCTTGTTTGTTGATCAAGAGGTTGAGCCAAAAATTAGTAGAGAAATAGTGAAAGCTAGGCTTGTTTGTATTGGGCTTATTCTCGGCCTATTTGATTTGAAGGTCTATGTATGAGTATAAATAGGGGAACCCTGTACAGATTGTTATGTGAATGGAAAATTGATCATTTTGTGCAAATTTATGTTCTAGTTGTAGCTCGTAGTTGTTGTTGCTTTCAGTAGTTACCTTTTACATTTCTCCAGTAGCTTAGTGAACTTTTAGTTAGTTTAATGCTTAGTTAGTTTAGATAGAATTTAGTTGTAATCATTTCTATATTAGAATTTAGATTGTTCAAGTTTTGTTCACTGTTATTATGGATTCTAGGTTAAGATTGTTGTTCTGTTCATATCACTTTCAGTTCTTGATACTCGATCCATTGTCCTTGTTCATTGATTCAAGTACCCCTTATTTTCATTCTATCAAATTAGGGTTCCACTGTCAAATCCGCAAACACCTCTTCAAATCCCAAATTCACCTCAAATTCTTGATAATCCAGCATCAATTCATCTCCAAATCGCCAAGAATCCTCAATTGATTACCCCCAAATCGATTCCAAATCAACCCTAGCGTGCACTCTGATAATCCCACAATTGTTTGATTAAATTCCTTTGCACAAATTCCCTCATAAATCCATGACTCATCAGCAAAACCCCATTGATCCTGCCACGGTTTTTTGGTTCTCGGTTTTAATTGACAGCCCTAGAACTAATACATCTGCACTATGAATGATGATGCATCATAAACCATAAGTTGTGATTTGGGTTAAAATCTGAACGATGGATCAATTACTGAGGCGGCAGCTTCTACGAAAGCTAGGGTATCGATAAAGTGTGATTTGATTTAAAATCTATCTAAATTTTTTTTTGTAAAAGGAGATTTTATCGGGAGCTGAAATTTAAAAGAGACTGAAGGAGATATCTTCCAAACTGAATCATAGCGAGACAACAGAGAATGAACATCGCGATAAAATGAAGCAGAGAGAATTCCGAATGGATGCGCAGTATATTTCCTATATTGTTGTACCGTGATTAGCCTCGTTTGGATTTTTACCTGCTTTTGGGTTTCGGATTTTTACCATTTAAAAAAAGGGTTGTAGGTTGTTTGATCGGAATTCTCTGGTGTAGATGCCAAATTTGATGCCAAATTTTCTCCATTGCTCTACAAGCTTGAAGATTTCCCTTATTCTTTAAAATATATAATTATCTCTTAAGAACATGAATCATTATTTTATTATCACACTCTTAAGAATGTGGATCATGAACGTCAAACGCAATTTCAAAATCATAAAGGTAACGGTTATCTCATAGCGGCATGAACCGTAATACAGTTATCAAACTTTTAGGAATGTGGATCAAGATAATTACTTAATTTAAAAATCACGAAGAGCTATTGCAACATAAATTATATTCTTTTTGAGAAAATTCATTTGCGTATCACATGCTGCAATTATTATTCTTTTACCTCCAATTTTTTGTTCTGTAACAATGCATAAATTTATGTGTAAACATGGTTGGTAAAATTTGAGAATTTTTGTTCAGGTCTTATTATGGGCTTGATATTATATATATATATGTGTATATATATAAGGAAGACAGTCCATTTGGATACAGTATAGAACTCGAATATTATTATGGGCTTAAGAACTGTAGTATGTTGCTGAGCATTACTTCACTTGTAGTTTTAACACATATAGGAGTAAAGTAAAGGTAACTGCACTAACATAAAGAAAAAAAGACCACTTTTATAAGTTTTAAACCTCGCATCATTTGTACAATATCAAAGTTTCCATGTCCATCTTGCATTGCCACTTAAATGGACATACTGTCTAAACGAACAAACAAATTTTAGTTTTTATTAAACCTACAAACATTAACCATGCAATAAGATACGAATTAACACCAACATTCTGTAATCATCTCATTGAAAAAGGCGCCAAAACATGTGTAAACAAAAGGTAAAATTACCATGCTTGACAGCTGAAACAATTCAAACTATTTAAGAAAAACCCACTTTTATGCAACATAATTAGTCAGTGCACCAATTCAAATTTCCATCTTGGATATTATAGAATGTGCTGAAGGTCCGATTGCTTGAATTCACCACTAAATTGAACCAAGACAGTGTGTTAGTGCCGATACCTAATATGGTCCAGCACCAAAAAACAAGTCTATATAGAGATTAAAAGTGAAGAAAATAGCATTGTAGAATAGAAAAAAAGGCACACAATTTACAACGGTTTGACAAAAATATGCTTCTGATGATTCAATCATCGAACTGCAGCCTCATGCATTAGATGGTTTAATGCACTAGGCTTTGGCCAATCCGAAGTAATCTGTTAAGGCCGAGCCGAAGTATATTGATCCACCCAATCCGAGTGTACTTGTGTGGTGAGTCCCGATCCGATCTGCAGCTTGATATACATGCCAATCCAAGGCCAAGCGCCTGACCAATTTGAAGATGTTAGGAGTGCACAAAGGGCAGGACGATCGAGGATAAGCGGATCGAGATCCATGAATGAAGTAGGTCGATCCTAACTAGGCCGATCCAGAAGTGTATGCTTTATGTCATGACTTGGTGTCTATTGCATTGTTATCTTATGTCAAGTTTCACAGATCATCAAGTGATCTGGAATTGCTAGGTCCAAACCCGAGTAATACTTACCACTAAAGTATGTCGCGTTGGAACGGGACATGCTCTGATCTGAATCGAGCTCTAGCATCTATTAATGTTGCTTTCGGAATAATTACAACATTTTCGGAAATTGTCCCAGAGAATGGCCATGCCTTTTTAAATGGTTGTGCAACCACCCAAGATTTTTCACGTTTAAAATACGAAATTAATTTAGATTTAATATTGAAATTAATGTTTATATTAGAAATTTATTTTATTATTTTAAATCTAGTCTATTTTAACTTAGTTTTGAATAAATTTTGTAGCTATAAATTTAATTTCGATATTTGAATCTAAACGGTTTAGTTAAAAATAAAACTTTATTAACATTTAACCGATTGAAATATATTTGTTTGAATATTTGAATATCTTGATTTTGAAATTTGACTTGAGAATTTATCGTCTATTTTATTTTATTTAAATTTGAAATTGCTATTAATTTAACTTAAGAAATGTATTTGAAATGTAAGTTGCACTTGTATGTTGTACACTTAGATAAAAATTTAATAGGTCGTTACAGGTTGCGACACTCACCTGACTCTCCGACTATATAAATTGTCAGATTGTTTCTATGGCTATGTCTTAGTTTAGTTCTATCAAGCCAAACATTCTACATTGGAAACCTTCGTTAGTTATTGGTAATAACCCAAACCTTGTTGAGTAAAGAGGCAAATAAAGTCATTCTGTCTGTTCTTGCGTATCGGGTCATTGACTCCTGCACACATAGAACGCTACCAAGTCATTGCCGAACAAAGTCCTTACGTACTTAATTCTGTATATATTTGAGTCGAGTATATTATTTGTGCCATTAACATTCATCTCCATTGAACCGCCTTTATCATTCTTCATTTCCTTTTTCATCATCATTTTTTTAAAGGTTTGGATCAGTTAAAGATCCATATTTAGCTCTTGTGTCCTAGATCAGTGCTGATCTAGGGAATTTCAGTCTTATTAGAGAGAAGTTGAAAGTCTTCAATGTTGAGGGTATATAAGTTCACGTCATTTCTCCTTTTCCTTCACTTTACTTGTGCTCGTCGAAACCGATCCATCCTTGCACCAAGATTCAACCCTAATGTAATGACCCTATTTTAACGATTATGTATTTAAATATTGATCGTTAATTATCCAATTGAAGGTTCCAAAAGGTGATTTTTCACAAACGACCGAATCAAGATTGGAGACTAGTTCTGTTGTATTCGTATGGTTCGTTACGTTTATAAAAAAGTATGAGAAACATTGTAGTTCGAGATTGGGAGATTTTAGGGTAAAAACTGTTTCGAAATACGCATAAAATTATCGTTTCGGGCAATAGTCTTATATTTGGACGAAACTTGTACCACTAGAACTATATCATCGCGGTGATGCACGCCATTAACTTCGTATGGTTTGAATGAGTCATTTGATCGTGGCGAGCTAAAACTCACATCGACTTAAATTGTGATTTGCGATAAATAAACAAAGGAATAAAATATTATTAATTCCTCTGATACCCTACAGAGAAATAACCGAACCCATATTCTTCCCCAAATCCATTTCATTGTTCCATTGTGTGGTGAAAACATGGTTGCCTCCTCTTTATTAGATTCAAAAATCAAATTACACCAATTCACTCAACTAAAAATCACCATTTCAAATTCGTTGAGGTCATGAATAAAATCTCTACACGTATACAACTATTTCTAGATATCCCATCTCTATTGATCAACTGCGTTTTTAGGCAACGAGCTAGGGTTAGGATTTTTTGGCGATAGGGTCGACGTTATAGGGAATAGAGATCGTCAGTCGACGTCAAAGGGAATAGAGATCACCATAGGCTTGGTAAGGGAAAACTGCACCTTTCCTGAATCTCATCCATGATCATCTAAAACTATGACATGCGACATTTGCTTGTATGTGGAAAAAGTGATAGGACGCATTTTGCGTCGGGCACCTTGGAGTGGCATCATGAGGTGTGGTGCATGGGAAGTTAGAAGTTGAGCACACCGGTTTTGACGGATCTTGATTTCGTTAACAAACAAAGGAGAAATCATGGAGGGAAGATTTGTAGGAAGGGTTTTTACCATGTATAAGGTGCGGCCTGTGAGTGTTGGAGAAGGAAGGATTAACTATAGGTAATTAAGTAAATTACTGGTTTAATTGTTAATGTAATCGCCAAACTTATATTATGTATATCTTTCGCGTACGGGGTCGGATTTGGACGTGGTTTCATGCATTGGACTCATATGGATGATCTCTATGCATTAAAACTGATTTGGGCTGATTTAGCTAAGGTCATTGATATTGTCTCCTACTGAACTGCATTTATTTGTACATTATAGTTTTAACGTTTTAAACTGGTTTATGATTATAAAACGTAATATTTAAGATAACTGAACCTGGTAAATAATAAATATTAATATTAAATAGTGATTTAGGTAGTTTGACCATGATTACCACATATGTACGCTATTTACCCGTTTACGTGCTATTGCGTACTACTTTGATCAAGTAACTTGATGTGGAATATTTGGACATATATTTCATCTTGATTGTTATATACAGGTTCCAATTGATTTATTATCACTATTACGGGTGCTTTATGTGAGTTTAGAAATTTGGATGACTATTGGTTGTATGGTTGAACTTTTCGCTTAGTATTGATTAAAACGTCGTTCATAGGCGATATAGTATTAGGAAAATCTCTTTCATATGGGTTTGGTGCTTATCCATCAATGCACAAGTGGGTGTGTACTAATTAAGCGTACATGGATGATAAACTAGAATGGAGGACATAAATTATCAAAGAAGCTTTAGAGCGCATGGATGGATTCAACGGCTGAGTAGCATTGGAGCTTGGCGACGAATTCGAAGAGGGAGCGACACTGGAACTTGATGTACGATTTGGAGATGGAAGATGGGATTGACTACGATATGGACTTAGCAATAAGCTGGACTTGGTGACAAGCTGGATTTTGCAACGAACGTCAGACGTTTTCCTTGGATGCATATTTAACCAATTTTGGTTAAATAGGTGATCTTATTGACGTTATCGAATACTATGAAGTGGTCGATATTGATAACTATTGTTGTGGCCATTTTGGCCAATCTAGTATTGACGCCGATGTGAATTCTAGGAGCAGGATATAATGGTTCGTTTAATAGTGGTTTTGAGATGATGGCTCTTCGATCAGTGGCTTTAGCTGAAGAGGAGATGTGGCTTTTCTATGTGGCGATTCATCATTCGACGATGATGATTCAAGATGGTGATTCTATGGTGGAGATGAGGCTGTTGTGGTGGATTGGTTTATCTGAGATGTAAAATAGAAACATTAAGACATATTGAGTTGACAGTTGAAGAGAGAGATGAGAAACACATGATTATATCCAACGACATATAATGATCATCGGGAACAGTTCCCATATTAGGACGACTTCATATGAGAGTCTTATGGATAGGCTATTGATGGATTCTGCTGCGGAGAACGTATACAAAGGGGTTGTTTGTATTTGTGACTTTTGTACATCTTAGAGAGAGTAGCATAAGGATGAATCAGAGCCAATGTAGTGTGGACTGATCAGACTGGACCCTAGAGCCAGTGAAGTATGGACTGGGTAGGATTATCGACAACAGCTCATGTGGTAGGGCTAGTGATAGTCAGGATGGAGCTCATACGGTGGGGTCTGCCAGTGCATTGATTGATTGGATGACCAGAGTACAGGATGCCATAAACTTTATGTATTGGGTGAGTGAATGTAGGGAAGGTTGATGGATGTTATGGCTGTTTACTTATTCATCACCATCGGGTGCTTAACATTTATCACACTTTATCTACTTGATGTTTATCACAGTAATATTGGTTGTTATGTGCTAACTCTATGGATGCAGGGGAATGGGAATGTACGATTCTCCATACCTTACATGCGATACATATTATAGCAACTTTTATAGTACTTTGAGACTTATTTATCGCTCACACCTGACTTTTGTCTGACCTAAGGTTTTATTTCCCTCTTATTACCTTGGGTGCTCATCGATGATGCTGATGAGTAGACCAGGTGATAGATATGCGCAGGAGGCGCGATCTATATATTTGTACTTGTATTATATCTGTTTATTTCCGTTATGTATCACTGCAGAGCCTTGACAATGTCATGTGTTCTATTAGAGACAATGTATCAGTTGAGTTTATTCATCTCTTGTATAAACTCTATTATTGTTATGTATAACTGTATGTGCCTTTATATCTGGTTATCTGGTTTCTATAGTTATTATTGTCTCACTTGTTTTATATACGAGATTGTTATTATTATACGTTATGAGATGCGCTGTGAGATATACGACAGGTTCTGTGATTGTGTTCATGTTCTGTTTCTCTTCTATTTCCTTCTTTTATTTCTTCTTTCTCTTCTTCTGTACTATTTCTTTCTCTTGATGATCAAACACTCGATCGATGCATATGAATCATCTTACCATATGCACCTCCATGGATTATTGAGATTGTCAACAATTACGATCACTCCAACCATACCTCAAATTACGCCTTTAATGCTATATTATGTGAATCCTGAGAGCATCTCCAACAAGGTTACGGGTCAAAACATTACGACCTATAACATTCAAGGAGATATCATTGATATCTCCTAACAAGGGCAAACCAATTTTCTCGGCATGCCCTGATTTTATCAGCATGCACCGATAAAATCGGCTCGTAATCTCACGAGCCGATTAAATCGGCTCATGGATTTTATTATTTTGAAAATACTTATTTTTAAGGTTGATATACATTGTTTGAATGCACGGAAATGAGTTGTTATGATCAAAATGATTCAACTAATATTTCGCATAATGATAACACTAACAATAAGCATACATATACAATAGGTCATTAAAGATACAACAACTAATGATACTAGATGCCAACTAAAACATCAAAGCAAACATAGAAAATTACTACTTAATCCAACTACATGTTATACGTTCAATCTCAAGGGAGTCTTATTATGTTCAATCGCTACTGTTCAATATCATTTTGGAGATGTCTAATCTCTCGTTCGAGTTCGTTTGCATATGTTATTCCCCTCGGGCACAAAGATTCGTTTATCCATTCCGTGTAATTGCATCCGTTCGGATAGGATGGATATTTCTGTATGCGTCGACCTATATTGTTGCCCTCTACTCGAACCACAACTTCAATCGCATAACCGCAGTAGCAACATACTGGATAAGAATCAACTCCCTGTTCATACGGTGGTACTCGATAGAACTCTACTTCTTGTTGTGGTTGAGAAATCGCCTGTTCATACGATAATTGAACATGTGGTACTTAAGCTTCATCTGTAAGATTTACGTTCCCATGTTTATGCGATGGTTCATACTGGAGTCTTATTTGGTTTAGAAATTGGAATTCGTCTCCGAGCTCCTGAAGTCTCATCTATTCGTACGCCTGTTCATCAGAGTCTGTAGCTGATGGCCAAGAAGGCATTTTGAATGAGTGGTAAAAGGAGGAGGTAGTACAAGAATGGGAACATATTTGTTTGAGTGAGGAAAGTTGTGAGTAATTTGACAGAAATATACAGCTGCATAGTACAAATCAATAAAAGAAATAATGATGTAACCGGTCACTGTTACGATTGTGCTTTACGTGCTGCCCGACACTGTTTCGCCTAACGTAAAAGTGTAGGGAATCTGCTTTTCGTAATGCCATGATGTGAACGGTCATTGGTTACACTTTGCTTTACTTGATGCGATTTTCAAAGCATTTATCAGCAATAATACTCAAGTGGATGAGTATAACCCTATTTTCTAACTCCTTTGTGTATTCAAATGTTTAATTTACACGGGGACAACCCTAGTTTTTAACTCATTTGCATTCATAAATATAAACAATACATATTAACCTGCATATAAACTTCGTTCAATATAACAAAATACAAGATACATGATACAGTGCATGTTCGACCCAGCATATTCCCAAGTAGACATGTTACAATACATGATACAGTGCATGATACAGTACATGATATAGTGCATGATACAGTGCATGGATTCATCAAGCGGACATGTTGAACTACTTGAAAAGTGGTAGGCAGATAAAATGAATAATTTGACAAGCCTAAGACTTCAAAAGTGCTGAATTTAAAGGTGGAGGGCTGAGATTTCGTAAAGGTCGACAAGTTGCCTGATTTCGTGCTTTGCTGTATTAAGTAGTGGACAAGTCATCTTTAATCGGTACGACTTGTCAAGTCATGTTGTTTCTATTCATTGGACAACCTATAGCACGTTACCCGAGTGTTGCAAAGTGTAGTAACATCAACTGTTCTAAGGCAGAGCCATAACAACTCAACTGTTGAGGACAGAGGGTGGTCCTGTCATATGTCTTTATCCTACTGCTCAAATAATGATGACAGAGCTTTACCAAAAATCAACCCCCTTGTTTAAATAATTTATACTTCGTCCCCCAACCATACCTAAAATTTGTGCGTTCTAGATAAACCACGACATTAAGGTGAGAAACTATTACTCTTTTTTCTTCTACGTGTTTAAGTAATTCTTTGTGTAGATAATACGTTTCTTGTTTGTGTAGCTTAAATGGATGATTGGGAGATCAATGATGAACTTGTAGATAAAATGTTTCATGAGTAAGAATGGAACAAGGAGGAGGAGAAAGATGGTGGATTCGTTCCACATACACAAGTAGAAGAGGAGGAAAAAACCACTTCAAAATGAAATTGTTCGTGGTACTCAACAAGTAGTTGAAGTTCAAAAACCAAAAGCACATCCACACAAAAACATAAGGAGACAAGTGGTTAACCGTAATCGTCACAACCAAAATAATGCTAGCTCCAGTGCTACTACAACAGAATTCTCTAATAAGGACTTACTTATACTCGTGAAATCCTATATCGAAGTTGATAAAAGAGATTTGCTGCTGATGCAAAATGGTGGAGGGATAACCCATGAAGAATTTTGGTCCATGATAACAAGATACATTACAACCATTGTACCTGCACCACTACACGAACTTCTGGTGAAATTCTATGGCTCTTCAGCGTTCATTAAAACTTGTGAACGATACCAAAAGATTAAACAGATAGTTGAAGATGAAGACATATTTAAAATGACTAGGGCAACTTTTGATTCTCGTTACCTTGCAGAGAACAACACTGATTTCGTTGAGTATGAAGCCTACAAACTGCATTATAGTTGGCTAACCTGATATGGTGCTGAATAGGCTAATGGTTTTGTTTAGTGCTAATTGAATCTTTCAGCTATTTGATGCTTCTATGTAAAAAAATTGAGATTTTTTCTAATTTAATACTTTAGTTAAGTTATAAAACTATTAGCTAAGGGAACAATAGCAATATAAAAAAAGCACACATTCCATTTATAAGAAGATCGTTATTACAACAGGGAATATAAGGTTACTACAACAACATAATACAAGCAACTAGTACTACAGATACTGGTGAACAATCAACTAATAAGTGAGGAAACCGTGACGTTAGAATACGATGTTTTATTCCCATCCAAAATTGCTGATCCAATTGAGGCATTTCAGTCAGATCTTTGTTCATGATAGCAATCTCTTTTTGATATTTCTTATAAGCATCTTTCTCTTTCTTTTATGCTAAGTCCTCCGCTAGAATTTATAGCTTCTTCTCTTCCAGATCAACAAATCTTTTCATAACTTCTATTCTTTCCTTGGATTCTGCATGTCTTTCTTCAGCTCTACGACTGTGTTCTTCGTGGCGTGCGTTCACTTTTCCTTCAAGCTGAACCGCTGTTTTGCCCCTTCTTTTCGCAGCTTTGACTCCCTCGGATCTACAGTCTTCGTCAATCATGGCATTGAACTCATCGGGTAGGTTTTCCCCTTCAAATTGAGTATTTTTGGCAGTTGACCCGCATGGACTAGAAGAATACCCAGATTTAGAAGTTTTTTTCTTGCTCTTGCTAGCGGTTTAAAGATCGCGGAGACTCTTAGTAAGTCCTGAGTTCCATTTTGGTTGACTAATAACAGATCATAACAATGCATAAACTGATAATACTGTGGTTTTGTGCCATTTTCTCTACGAAAAAGCTTCTTGAACTCCACGTTTGCCATTCGTTTCCATTTTAAAAAAGGAATATGAATCATAAAAACAATCTACCGACTACTAACGTAAGTTGGAAGAAAATATACAAGATTATTTTCTCCTCCCATGCTGCTTGAATTCGCCATCTTTATTTTGTGCACTTGTGATAAATAAAACTGGGTTTGATGACTTATTTTGCCAAAACGGCCTTGAATCGCCGATAACGTCCGTCCGAATTCTGGATGCTTCTCAACGAAGGCTGTAACACTCCGTATATCCTATGAATATTAAAGTAACGAATTAAAGAATACTATATTTTAAAAGTGAGAATTAAGGGAAACGGGTTACACCATTACGTTCGTCTCGGAATTCTGCTTAAGATAGAGGCTGAGTTTGCGTGAATCGGACTCCGTATGAAGAAGTTATGGAGTTCAGAAGATTTCATGTTTAAATAGAAAATATAAATAATAATTAAACATCTCAAAGCAAGTTCAAAATTCGAAATTCAAGCAGAATAGGCTGAGCGGGAAAATTCCCGCTTAGGGTGTCGACCCCCCCAAGGGGAGTCGACATAGGTGTCGATCCCCCTATAGGAGAGTCGACCCCCCTATAGGGGAGTCGACCCCTTTTGGCCCAGATCTGGACCATGACGTATTTTGCCACATGTCGCTTTCTGATTCGCTGTGTGACGTGGTATTCTGCTCTGGACGATTCTGATGACTTCTAGATTGATCTGAATGCTCTAAATCTCCCTATACACCAATAAAAAGACCCCTAAACCTTTTGTTTTCTACACACGAATTAATAAGCGTTTATATGCTGCTAAAACCTGAAGTGACCTAGCCTCCACCTTAATCAATCAAATTAGATTTTTCAAGTTAACAATCAAAGTCTACATCAAAGGAACAGCTAATCAAATTCAGAAATCAGATCCCATAATTCAAGACCATTCTATAATTTGTAAGTTCATGTTACTTTCAGAAGTAAAATTTAATTGTGATTCTGACATTGTAATAAATCTGAATATGAGATTATGCCTATTTCTATCTGTCTTTCTACATCCATTGGATCTATCTCATTGATATTATTGTGTCCATTCTTTGTCTCATCTTTCCTTCTTCCCTTTTTGTTTTTATAGCCAGGCTACTACGAGACTGAGCTGAATCTCATAAGAGATGAATGTACGTTAGAAAAAAAAATTTGGGCATAATATATGATTGGGACATGCCCAGCGCTAAAATTTGGAAAAGAATTAAATTATGTATAATTGGGCATAACTGATTTGTAACTAATTTGAGGACATAACACATGTTGTATTTAAAACATAAAGTGTATCGAACATATGACTTGAGATTTGAGGCATAAAGTATATTGGACATATGACTTGGGATTTGGGGCGAAAATTGAACTGTAAGCATGTAAGGCATAGTACATGCTGTGGTTTAAGACCTAAAATTTGGCGCATATATATATATATATATATATATATATATATATGATAGTTTATGACTTGGAAAAAGGAGATTATTGTGATGTATGGCTTAGGCATGAAAAACCTATAGTAAGATAGGGATAACTGTTAAATGTGAACACACCTAAATTGGGATTTTGCGTAATTGGCATGCACTGTAATTAAAGGCTATAATTTGGCATAGTTTATACTTTGAATCATGATTGGGGGTTTTTGGGAGAATATTTTGTACGGTGCAATATGACTAAACCTTAGGGCGTGTGCTATATTGTGATTTTTGGGGCATGACTATTTTTGCAAAATTTGGGAAAATTAGGCGTAACCTCTTTTGAGTAATAACTTGAATTTGAATTTGTGGGGCTTAACTTGAAATTAGATTTGTTGAGGTATAACTTGAGAATTGGAACATGACTAGTTGGGATAATTAGCATATAAAATCTAGACTTGGACATGTATGGTAAATATGCTAAAAGATAAATATGCCTAACCCGAGGTTAGATTGAATTGCGGTGTAAAACTACCCGGAATTGCCCGGCACATCCAGTAACCGCAACAACACCTATCTAATTTGAGAGATTAGTGCATAATGCCCAATAAAAACCCGAGGTTAGATTGAGTTGTGGTGTAAAACTGCCCGGAACCGCCCGGCACATCCAGTAACCGCAACAACATAGATCTAATGTGAGAGATTGGTGCATTAATAAATCAATTAATGCTACTGAACAAGACATGTTAAGAATGGTAGGGTTAAGTTAACTAAGGCAACACTTAACCGTTATAACGTGTTAATTAGACAAGAAGATGGGGTTAAGTAAATTTAGAACAGTTAACCATTATAACATGTTAATTAGACAAGAAGATGGGGTTAAGTAAATTTAGAACACTTAACCGTTATAGCATGTTAAGTAGACAAGAAGGTGAGGTTAAGTAAATTTAGAACACTTAACCGTTATAACATGTTAATTGAACAAGTAAGCAGAGTTAGGTTAACCAGTACAACATGATGAATGAGAAGGGTTAAGTTAATAAGAAACACTTAACCAATATGACATGATGAATGGGTAGGGTTAAGTTAAAACAAGAGAGCAACACTTAACCAATATAACAGGATGCGTGGAAGGGTTAAGTTAACACAAGAAGGCAGCACTTAACCAATGTAACACGACAAGTGGTTAGGTTAAGTTAACTTGAATTGATTGATGACACTTAACCAATACAGCATAATGAACGAGTGGGATTAAGTTAATAAGAAACACTTAACCAATGTAACTTGATGAAAGAATAGGGTTAAGTTAATGAGAAATACTTAACCAATATAACATGATGAATGAACGGGGTTAAGTTAATAGGAAACAGTTAACCAATCCAACATGGCAAGTGAGAAGGGTTAGTAAGAAACACTTAACCAACATGACATGATGAGTGGGTGGGTTAAGTTAACATGAATGGACAACACTTAACCAATATGACAGAATGTGTGGGAGGGTTAAGTATATATCAGGTTAGTGGGTAATATTAGTAAATATAGGCCCACAAACTTAACCATTAAGTAGACATGTTTGAATCAGTGGGAGGGTTAAGTACATATCGGGTTGGTGGGTAATATTAGTAAATATAGGCCCACAAACTTAACCAGTAAGAAACCCTAGTAACGGGGACTCGTTTCAGCAGTAACCCACATAGATGTATCAAGGTACCCTGAAACTAGGCAGGGTGGGGCATGATTACTAGGCTGATTATAAGCAGTCAAAATTGCGGCAGGGGGTACGTCCGTGTAGGTTCCGACGGATTATGGGCGTGCATGTACTCCGGAGTGGGAAAAAGCAGGCACTGGGTACCAGTAGTTATACACTTTGCATCTTGAATCGTGTCGGGTTGCTATCATAAGGATTGATACACCTTATGATGGGACCAGCACAAGTTATCTACATGCAAGAGAGGGCCGATTGACATAGACACATGGAACATTAATACAAGTAGGGAGCCGATCGATAGGGTAGTAAAGGTACATCTAACATCTTCATGGCAATTAGGCTGATTGAGGTAAGATCCTCATACTAGATGTACACCTGAAGGCTACCATAATTGCGGGGATTAGGATCACGTTGTAATATTATCATTTTACACAGATTACTAGTTGGGACACTAGTTAGGCGGTGCAGAGATATAGAAATCAGAATAACAGGGTAGTAGCGAAGCAGAGAAAGAGTAGAAGTGCACTCAGTTTATCTTGTCTTATCATATCTATGCTAATCATATGTTATCTTGTTATCCTTGTTACCACAGTATTGTCTTATATTCGGTTTATTCATGTCATGAATGCTTTTGCCTATTTACATGCTGAAAGTCACTGGACTTACTAGACTTCTGACCTAGTTTGTTTCGCCTCTTTTCTTCCGTTTCCCCCATAGGTTCACAGGGAGGAAATGTTACTACGTAGCTCAGTTTTCTTTCCAAGCTCGAAGATAGTCAATGTATTGCTGTGGACTCTCTCTTCCACTGCTATGGCTGTTTCATGCTTTATTGGGGAAATATCATTGTTATTTTTACGCTTCTTTTATACTTGGAAGTTTTTGAATCAAGACAGAAGTTCTATGTATTGTTTTTAAGTATGATTGTGACCATTGTTGTAAAAGCTTGACTGAACCACATTGTTTATAAAATGACTTTATTTTCCACTGCTTTATTTGTCTGTCTTGTAATTTATCTGCATCTTTTACCTAAAACGCTCCACCGAAGTTAAGGCATTCCCTTTTGTGAGTGACCTTAACGGAGGTGGGGTGTTACGCTTGGTATCAAAGCTGAAGGTTACTGGATCAGATATAAGATTTGAAAAATTATTTTCAAAACGTTTTAAAAGAAGCATTTTCTAAAGAAAAAGTTTTGTGTAAAGGCATATTCCCCAAAGCCATATGCACTATCTTTTGATCCTCTGTTTGAATCCTTGTTTCCTTCTTTCCTGAGTCTCCGGGGCTCCTGGCTTTTTGGGAGGTAACCTCATCGCGGCATGGTTCCGTAGGCTTGATGAGACTACAACACCTGTCAAAGGGTGAAAAAGTGCCCAACCTCCATCCATAGTCGCTGTAGTTTCACCTGCAGCTAATTCTCTTCCAAGCTTTGTATGGTTTTCCGTGTGATGGAGGCAGCTTTCAAGAGACTTGTTAACAAGTTACACAAGGATGGAAAAGATGAGAATAAGGGGGTTTGGCTAAGGAACACAACCCAAGGATGAGAAACCCATGGATATGGACTTGGTTCATGAAGGAGGAAAGAATAGAAAAATCTAAGACAAGAGGAACTCCCATTATTATGGTATAGCGGGTCATATAATAAAGAGTAAGGGCAAGAACTAAAGATAGGATTTTCAGGAAGGCAAGTGCATGCTCTCACCACCAGCGTACCTGAGAGAGAGGTAGTAAAGTCTCTGTTAAAAATGTCTAGTTTTTCTTTTTTGACCATCCTGTTAGTACTCTTTTTGAATTTAGCGCTTCACATTCGTTTATATCTGCTTCCATAGTTTAGTCTCTGCACCTTAGTACTTGTATAATAGAAGATCCCATTTCTATCTCAAATCCAGTTGGTGGTTCAGCTCGTTTATCTTTGGTTTGTAAGGATTTGAGAATAGCTATGTTAAGTATTGAGTTTAAGTGTAATGCTTATGTTTTCGGGTTTCATGGGCTATGGGTTGATTCTAGGCATGGATTGGTTAGCTAGTAATTGTGAAAGGAGGGTAGTTAGACTTTCGACTTGCCTCGGGAATACCCTCGAGATTTCATGCAATCCTAAGGGATCAGTTTCTCTTGGCTACCTAGAATCACTTGATGCATCTCTCGATGATTTGCGATCCGTTAGAGTAGTCCATGAGTACGCAGATGTTTTTGATCAGGTTAGGGGTTTATCCCCTAAAACATGAGATAGACTTCTGCATATATCTAGTTGATAATGCAAAGCCAGTTGCATTACCTGTATGACACATAACTCCACGGGAAAGGAAGGGCTCGGTAAACAAGTAAAAGAGTTTCTTGAGAAAGGGTTCATAAGGCGAAGTACTTCTAAATGGGGTGCTCCAGTTGTTTTCGCTACAAAGGCAGATGGTTCACTTCGCTTGTGCATAGATGATATTTTGGAATGAGGAAGAACATGCATTGCATCTAAGGGAAGTCTCGGACACCCTTCGAGCGCATCAACTTAAGGCGAAGTTCTCCAAATATCATTTTTGAAGAGAAAAAGTAAGGTTTCTAAGGCAGGTGATATCCAAGGAAGGGATAGCAGTAGATACCGCAAAAGCAATTGCGGTGCAAGATTAGAAGGTCCCAAGGAATTCAACGGTAGCAAGAAGTTTTCTTGGATTAGCGGGCTGGTATGGGAAGTTAATTAAGGACTTTGTAAAGATATCAGGCCCCGCTTACTAGATTGACGAAGAAGAATCTAATCATCCTAGTATATACACTTGGTAACATGGTCAGCATATGTTTATTTTCAAGAGATAGTTCTGAAAATGTTAGCATGACGCGGAAGAGGTTGTAGTGCCAAGTATACTATAAGAAGAAAAGGAGGAACGAGAGGCGACAGTGAAATGAGTTCCAACGCATATTCTGGAAACAGAAATTAAGAAGCTACGCAATCGTGAAGTTAAGACAGTCAGAGCAATATGGAATGAATCTCAAGAAGATGCGACTTAGAAGACTGAAGACTATATACGCGCATCATACCTTTTTGAGGGTATATCCATGATCTCTCTTTTTCTGTAAAATTTATTTGCATGCTAGTTTTTATCCTCTCAGTTCTATCCTCGATCCTTAGGTAGAAGTCAATGGATGTAAACATGTGTTTGAAACATGTTATGATTGATGGTCGTAAGTGTTTACTAGTGGTTGCTCGTGGATGCATATACACACATTAGGCACTAGATCAGCTCTGTCACTTCCAAATTGCATATGCATGAGTGAATTTTTATATATATGGATTGAAACTTGATGTGTTATCATATGGATGTTGCATTTGTATGAATGATTGAGCACTCATGTTGAAGTTATAAAGTACGATTAGAAATAATTGCATACATGATGGACTCATGGCACTGACATAATTCGCATTAAGGAGGTCAACTGAATCAGTAGACCGCCTGATTTTGCATTAGATAAGGACATATACACACACTATGCATATGTTCATAAAAAGCATTAGAAATCTTTTTAAGGACAATGGACGCCTATGATTGAATGGATGGATATTGGATGGTAGGATACAATTCCCCTTGACTTGGAGATTTCGGGGACGAAATCCTTTAAAGGAGGGCAGAATGTAACACCCCGTATTTCCTGTGAATATTAAAGTAATGAATTAAAGAATACTTAATTTTAAAAGTGAGAATTAAGGGAAACAGGTTACACCATTGCGTTCATCTCGGAATTCTGCTTAAGGTAGAGTCCGATTTTGCGTGAATCGGACTCCGTATGAAGAAGTTATGGAGTTCAGAAGATTTCATGTTTAAACAGAAAATACAAATAATAATTAAACATCTCAAAGCAAGTTCAAAATTCAAGCAGAATAGGCTAAGCGGGAAAATTCCCGCTCAGAGTGTTGACCCCGCCCCCCCAGGTGGAGTCGACATAGGTGTGGACCCCCCTATAGGGGAGTCGACCCCTTTTGGCTTAGATCTGGCCGATGACGTGTTTTGCCACGTGTCGCTTTTTGATTCGCTGTGTGACATGGTATTTTGCTCTGGAAGATTCTAATGACTTCTAGACTGATCTGAAGGCTCTAAATATCCCTATACATCTATAAAAAGATCCCTAAACCTATTGTTTTCAACACACGAATTCATAAGCATTTATATGCTGTTAAAACCTGAAGTGACCTGGGCTCCATCTTAATCAATCAAATTACTTTTTTCAAGTTAACAATTAAAGTCTACATCAAAGGAATAGCTAATCAAATTCAGAAATCAGATCCCAGAATTCAAGATCGTTCTGTAATTTGTAAGTTCATGTTACTTTCCGAAGTAAAATTCAATTGTGATTCTGAAATTGTAATAAATCTGAATATGAGATGATGCCTATTTCTATCTGTCTTTCTATATCCATTAGATTTATCTCATTGATATTATTGTGTCCATTCTTTGTCTCTTCTTTCCTTCTTCCCTTTTTGTTTTTATAGCCAGGCTACTGCGAGCCTGAGAAGTATCTCATACTAGATGAACGTACGTTGGAAAAAAATTTGGGCATATTATATGATTAGGACATGGCCAGCGCTAAAATTTGGAAAAGTATTAAATTATGCATAATTGGGCATAACTGATTTGTAACTAATTTGAGGACATAACACATGTTGTATTTAAAACATAATGTGTATCGAACATATGACTTGAGATTTGAGGCATAAAGTATATTGGACATATGACTTGGGATTTGGGGCGAAAATTGAACTATAAACATTTAAGGCATAGTACATGCTGTGGTTTAAGACCTAAAATTTGGGGCATATATATATATATATATATATATATGATAGTTTAATACTTGGAAAAAGGAGATTATTGTGATGTATGGCTTAGGCATGAAAAATCTATAGTAAGATATGGATAACTGTTAAATGTGAACACGCCTAAATTGGGATTTTGGGTAATTTGCATGCACTGCAATTAAAGGCTATAATTTGGCATAGTTTATACTGTGAATCATGATTGGGGGTTTTTGGGAGAACATTTTGTACGGTGCAATATGACTAAACCTTAGGGCGTGTGCTATATTGTGATTTTTAGGGTATGACTATTATTGCAAAATTTGGGAAAATTGGGCGTAACCTATTTTGAGTAATAACTTGAATTTGAATTTGTGGGGCTTAACTTGAAATTAGCTTTGTTGAGGTATAACTTGAGAATTGGAACATGACTAGTTGGGATAATTAGCATATAAAATCTAGACTTGGACATGTATGGTAAATATGCTAAAAGATAAACATGCCTAACCCGAGGACAGATTGAGTTGCGGTGTAAAAATGCCCGGAACCGCCCGACACATCCAGTAACCGCAACAACACCAATCTAATGTGAGAGGTTAGTGCATCATGCCCAAGAAAAACCCGAGGTTAGATTGAGTTGTGGTGTAAAACTGCCCGGAACCGCCCGGCACATCTAGTAACCACAACAACATAGATCTAATGTGAGAGGTTGGTGCATTAATAAATCAATTAATGCTAATGAACAAGACATGTTAAGAATGGTAGGGTTAAGTTAACTAAGGCAACACTTAACTGTTATAACATGTTAATTAGACAAGAAGATGGGGTTAAGTAAATTTAGAACACTTAACCGTTATAACATGTTAAGTAGACAAGAAGGTGAGGTTAAGTAAATTTAGAACACTTAACCATTATAACATGTTAATTGAACAAGTAAGTAGGGTTAGGTTAACCAGTACAACATGATGAATGAGAAGGGTTAAGTTAATAAGAAACACTTAACCAATATGACATGATGAATGGGTAGGGTTAAGTTAAAACAAGTGAGCAACACTTAACCAATATAACAGGATGTGTGGAAGGGTTAGGTTAAGAAAAGAAGGCAACAATTAACCAATGTAAGACGACAAGTGGGTGGGTTAAGTTAACTTGAATTGATTGATGACACTTAACCAATACAGCATGATGAAGGCGTGGAGTTAATAGGAAACACTTAACCAATCCAACATGACAAGTGAGAAGGGTTAATAAGAAACACTTAACCAACATGACATGATGAGTGGGTGGGTTAAGTTAACATGAATGGACAACACTTAACCAATATAACAGAATGTGTGGGAGGGTTAAGTACATATCGGGTTGGTGGGTAATATTAGTAAATATAGGCCCACAAACTTAACCATTAAGTAAACATGTTTGAATCAGTGGGAGGGTTAAGTACATATTGGTTTGGTGGGTAATATTAGTAAATATTGGCCCACGAACTTAACCAATAAGAAACCCTAGTAACGGGGACTAGGGGTGGCAATTAGACCCGACCCGATGGACTCGGACCCGACCCAGCGGGTCTCTGTTCTAAGCGGGTCGGGTTTTGTCGGGTCTAAACTATACATTTCTAAAATAAGGACCCGACCCGACCCATGCTTCGGTTCGGGTCAGATCGGGTTGAAGCTCAGGTCGGATCGGGTCGGTTCGGGTCCGATTGAGTAATAACATTAAAACTACATATATTTCAATGTTTTTTGGTCGGGTCTTTCGGGTCGGGTTTATGCGGGTCGGGTTTGATCGGGTCTTGATGGTATTTTTCATCACCTAGACCTGACCCGAGACCCATCGGGTTCGGGTCTTTTCGGGTCGGTTCGATTCGGGTTTTCGGTTCTCGGTTCTAATTGCCAGCCCTAACGGGGACCCATTTCAGCAGTAACCCACATAGATGTATCAAGGTACCCTGAAACTAGGCAGGGTAGGGCATGATTACTGGGCTGATTATAAGCGATCAAAATAGCGGCAGGGGGTACGTCAGTGTAGGTTCCGACGGATTACGGGCATGCACGTACTCCGGCTTGGGAAAAAGCAGGCACTGGATACCAGTAGTTATACATTGTGCATCTTGAATCGTGTCGAGTTGCTATCATAAGGATTGATACACCTTATGATGGGACCAGCACAGGGTATCTACACGCAACAGAGGGCCGATTGACATAGACACATGGAACATTAATACAAGCAGGGACCCGATCGATAGGGTAGTAAGGGTACATCTAACATCTTCATGGCAATTAGGCTGATTGAAGTAAGATCCTCATACTAGATATACACCTGAAGGCTATCATAATTGCGGGGATTGGGATCACGTTGTAATATTATCATTTTACATAGATTACTAGTTGTGACACTAGTTAGGCGGTGCAGAGATATAGAAATCAGAATAATAGGGTAGTAGCGAAGCAGAGAAAGAGTAGAAGTGCACTCAGTTTAACTTGTCTTATCATATCTATGCTAATCGTATGTTATCTTGTTATCCTTGTTACCACAGTATTGTCTTATATTCAGTTTATTCATGTCATGAATGCTTTTGCCTATTTACATGTTGAAAGTCACTGGACTTATCAGACTTATGTCTGACCTAGTTTGTTTCGCCTCTTTTCTTTCGTTTCCCCCAAGTTCACAGGGAGGAAATGTTACCACTTAGCTCAGTTTTCTTTCCAATCTCGAAGATAGTCAATGTATTGCTTTGGACTCTCTCTTCCACTGCTATGGTTGGTTCTTGCTTTATTGGGGAAATATCATTGTTATTTTTACGCTTCTTTTATACTTGGAAGTTTTTGAATCAAGACCTAAGTTCTATGTATTATTTTTAAGTATGATTGAGACCATTATTGTAAAAGCTTGACTGAACCACATTGTTTATAAAATGACTTTATTTTTCGCTGCTTTATTTGTCTGTCTTGTAATTTATCTGCATCTTTTACCTAAAACGCTCCAGCGAAGTAAAGGCATTCCCTTTGTGAGTGACCTTAACGGAGGTGGGGTGTTACAAAGGCGGTCTTAATTTTTTTCCCAATACCTAACGGCTGATTGGTCGTTCCCCATTGCAGAATCTTGTGAAAAATGACAATAGATGGTGCATAGATCGATTTCCTCTTGGTCTGTCCATAGCATGGTTCCTTGTTTGCTTGGCTGAGTTCCGAAAACATAGTCGTGTCGCCTTGCAAAAACTGGCTTTCATCTACCGTCGGATGTGAGAAATGTCTGAATAGCAAAGACATTATAGAGTAAGAGTTTGCTTAGATTAAGAAGATAGAAGAGAATCATGAATATGTTGTGATGTTGAATGGTATAATGGAGCCAATATATAATTGAAAGTATACCCGTTTAAAAAGTTTTGACCGTTTTATAGCCGTTGGGGTGAATAAGACCGTTTTCTTGTTGTTTAGTCAGTGTGCAATGGTCATGAGGCGTAGATAGTAATGGCAATGGGGTGGGTCTAGGGTCCAAACCCGCTTGACCCGTCCCTTTTTTGACCCATTTAGACCCGCCCCATAGGATCTTCGAGGCGGATAGACCCGCGACCCGCTTTTGGAGGTCCGGGTCTAGGGTTGGGTTAGGGGCACAGCTAACCCACCCCAACCCAACCCGCATGATTGTAACATCATTAAACCAATTTATAACTATAATGATTGCTTGTTAATGTTCTTAGGTATATATGGTTATAATTTGAATATTATAATCTTTCAATCAACAACTATAAATTTTTCATAGTATTAAGTTGCATCAATGATAATCTTACAATAACAAATGCATACATTTTGAACTATTATTTTACAACTCATTTTATTATATTCTCTTATCATTGCAAACACATTATGATATGTATGTATATAATTTATCATTTAGCAATAAAAAATATAAGTATACAAATTTGTGTACATTAGAACATAGCATCACTGGGTCGTGGGGTAGGTCGGATCTACCCTGACCCGTACGAGTTTCGGATATGGGGCGAAATTCTTGACCCATACCGGGTCTAAGGGGCGAGTCTGGGGCACGAGAAACTTGCCCCATTTCGATTCCTAGGCATAGGGGATGGCGTGCTGAATTTTTTGGCTCGTACGTTTTCGAGCCGATTTTTTCAGCGCACGCCGAAAAAATCGGCTCGCCAACATGGAGCTAAATAAATCGGCGTACGGGGCCAATTCCGGATTCAGAATTGGCCCCATAATATTTTGCTGAATATTACTTATTGTAATGTTTGTTGGGAAGAATTTTATGCCCATAAATCAGAATTAAGGCCATGAATCCTTGGCTGTTGGAGTTGCTCTAATATGCTTGTCTTTGCACTACGTTGCTCATATTAAATTAATCCATGCATAGGGGTAGAGGTCAATCACTCTACTCGATGGTATTTTTCGAGTAGGATAGACAATAGATCGAAAATGTTCCAGCCACGTTGCGGTTTTGGCCACCAAAAGAGGCGCTAAATATAAAAATTAAGACACTGACTCAAGCTCATCCATCGAGTTAAATGGTGGTTTGCCAAAACAATAAGATAACGCATACATTATGCAATAAGCCGATCCATCGTTGTTCTGTCAAAGATATAGTTGTGAAAGGTAGATTTGTAGAAGTCGGTTTTTTCCTAACACTTTAGAAGGAGTTACATTTCTGGAAAATTTGACTGATTCAATTCCCTCCATGGTATATGAGGTGAAGTTTAGACGATGATACACTAGATGTCAGATTCTTTTTGAAGAAGTGCAGGTTATGGGCCCTATGGACAAAGCACATAACCATTTAGTGTCTTACACAACATGCAACAGGCACGTGTGCACATTCTGCTGTTTCCCCCCATTCAATTTCTATGTTCGAGACATCTTATAACACTTGAGCTTGGCACCGATGCACTTGCATCCCAGTGCTCATGCGTATTTGGTTACTATTCATGTTATGTACTAAGAGCATATCCTTTGAGTTCCTACTATTTATGAAATCCGATAACTGTTCAACTTTAAGCTTTGGAAACATGCTCCTTCATTTACCAACTTCAAAGCAACTCAGAACAACCGAGTCCTGGTTGTCTGCTGAAACAAGTTGAGTGGCTTTAAGTCTAATTGGTTACATGTCTGTTGTCCACCTCATTTCGCTAGTTGATGGCTAGAAGGAATTAACTTCATAGCATAATCACTCATTATCAAGACAATTTTGAGCTTATCTAACACTTTGCATCTTTTCATTTTAGGAAATCCGACTAGAAAACAGCTAGCGAAGCACTCGACTCGAAACTTTAAATTCTGTAGGCATTTATCGAAGATTAAAGGCATGTCGAAAATGCAGCACTGATGCGTTATTACATGAATTTGATCTTATTGGAAATAGTAGACATGTAGGCCATTATAATGCCTCTGTTTAGGGCGATGGTGGTGTTCGGGAGATGTCGCCGTCATTGTACCGCCAGTCGAGGAGTGTAGGGTGGACAAGGCTCACAATCAAGTCACTAAAGAAGAGGCCACTAAAGGGATCAACACGGGAAGAAGTCAAGAACTAGTGGTCGAGAAAGAGAAGGACAATGACATACAACTCCCAATCATCATAGCACCAGCCGTGGAAGGCTTTGTTTCAGGGTGGATGCCTCATCATAAGTTCCCTGCTTTAGGTGCTGAGAAAGAAATCCACCGCGAGAACTGACGATCCCTTCAAAGGCGTTAGTGGCTTGCCATTAGAGTTAGGATCCTATTCTTTCTCGAATCTCAATCCAAAACCTTCTTTCTAGTTCAAAAGGTAAAACATTCCCATTAAAATAGAAGAGATCACACCATCGAGCAAAGCTCTAGGACATGGTTTGTTTGAGAAGCTCTAGGACACACATATCACAAGCACTACACATCATAGCAACTACCCACTGTGTTATTGCCAAGTCTTATCGCAAGCTTGTTATGTTTTTGAATACAATAGGCAAGAGGCACCCCTAATAAAAACATTTTACCTTTAGGGTTTCCGAGGGTGACAATTAGCCAAAATGTAACACCCCGTAAATCAGTTAATACTAATATTCACAAATGAAAGAATAATTAATTTCGAATATAAGAATATTGGGAAACGGGCTGCGCCATTTTGTTTGTCTCGGAAAAATACGCGAAATAGAGTCCGAAATTTTGTAAATCGGAGTTAGTATGTCCGAGATATGGCCTCGAGAAGTTTCACGAAAATTCAAATTTTAAAACAGATTTCAAAAACACAGAAATGGAGGCAGGCGGGAAAAATCCCGCCAGACCAAGGGGGTCGACCTGGGGGTCGACTGGGGAGTCGACCTCCCCCCCAGGTCGACTGGGGAGTCGACCCTAGGGTCGACCTGGGAGTCGACCTCCCTGGTTGAGCCCAGGTGACCTGGGTGCATCAGGTTGGGTTTTCGGGCTGTGTTTTGAGGGCTGGTCGAAATCTAATGGCTCTAATCTATTCTAGGGTTAATCTAATGGCTTAAATGCATCCTAACATCTATAAATAAGTGGCTAGACCCTAACCCTAAATCACTTGTAAAATTGGGGAGCTACCATCATGCTGTTGCCATGGAGTTCAGCGTAGCCGTCACAAACTAAAGAAGGATGAAGCCTAATCTACTACAACTAAATCTACTCAACAAAACAAATCAAACCAAAGAACTCTCTCTCTCTAATTCTCTTCTTAATTGTGAGTATGATGATTCTCACAAGACTATTACAAACTAATTTGACTAAGTTATGAATGGATCACAAGAAAGTGATGTGATTTGTAATTGTAAATTCTATATATTGTGGATCTCTTATTATGTTATTATGTTGTCGTATGATGTAAGTTATATATGCTATGTCATGCTATGTTGTAAATTCTCTTATGCTATGTCGTGCTATGTTGAGAATCATGTCATGCTATGTTATACTATCATACTATGCCATGTTATAAATCATGCTACGTTATGTTGTAAACCTTATATATGTTGTAGATCTCATATTGTCATACATGTTGGAATCCATATGCTATATGATTATGATATCATGTTAAATTGTGTTGAATCATACAAGTTGTAAAATCATGATGTTGTTGGATCATGCCTAAAGTTATGTTTTTTTAAAATTTAAATGGATCTTATTTATGGGAATTTGCCTATTAGGTTAGGTGTACCCATATACATGAATCTACAACTTTTATGGATCTTGTTTGTGGGAATTTGCCTATTGAGTTAGGTGTACCCATAAACTTGAATCTATAATTAAATAAAACTTGATTATGGGAATTTGCCTATTGAGTTAGGTGTACCCATATAAAACCATGTTGTTAAAATTAGATGATGTTGATTCACACATGTTCATATGCAAGTTTATGAAAATTGATTGAGATCATATTAGGTGAATTTTGAACAAGTAGACACCTTTAGATCTATGACATGTATAATCTATGCAAGTTGGACATATGCAAGTTTCACCCCTTATTATGATTCATTTGGTCACATATACATGTTGTTATTATGATAATCTCTTTTATGCTATGAGTTAGACTATTCGAGTCTAACATATATTTTGCGAATAAACGTTCAAACGTGGGGTAGGGGTGATATTAGGAATTAATAAATTGGGTGCAATTTTGTAAGATTTTGCATACCATGAATGGATGTCCATAATTGAGTCAATTATGGACATTGTTAAAAATTGGAAGTAATTAATAATTCAAGTAGGGAATTATTAAAATTGGGGGAAAGTGGATTATTATTAATAATCAATGCTTAGGACACGAGGTTGGACCCGTTTGTGATGTAAACCTGCCCGGACCCGCCCGGCAAATCCAGTAGTCACAAATGTCGGCCCAATGTGAGAGGTCCTAGGCCCAAACTAAAGCATAACAGTTGTAAAGACACGAGGTTAGACTCTTTTATGGTGTAAGACTGCCCGGACCCGCCCGACAAATCCAGCTGCCATAAATGCCAGTCTAATGTGAGAGGTCTTTATGAGGTTATGGCCTTAATGAACTAAGAAATACTTAACCAGATAATCATGTAAGGTGGGACATGGGGGTTAAGTAGGTGCCTTGGGTGGCATGAAGAATCTAGTGGTTGCCTTTAGAGGCATTTGAAATACGATTAGACTTAACCAAACGCACATGTAAATGAACATGACTAAGTGGGTTAGGTGGGATGGATTAATGAGACAAGCTTAGGTGAATGCTTGTGGGAAATAATGGGGGCCCATTTCAACCAGTATCCCAAAATGTATCTTTGTGGGCTCGACCCAAGTCGAGGACGGGACACGCATACTGGGTTTGACTATAAGAGGCCAAAACAGGGAGCAGTGGCAACGCAAGTCCAACGGGTTTCATATGCGTGTGTGGACCCGGGCTGGCAGGTAAGACGTTGTTGCATCGTGTAGGTATAAGCCGTGCATCTCCGTTATATCGGGTTGCCACTTTAGGGGAATGATACATCCCACTGTGGGGCCAGCACGGGTATCTACGAGTAGGGAGCCGATCGAAAAATAGAAGGTGGGGTACACCTAGTGGAGATAGGGGCAGGCGGCACCTATGTAGTCAACTAGGAGTACGTAAGGCCATTAAGAAAGTTTCTAAGTGAAGCTAAGTGGGATCAATCTTTAGGGTGACTGGTGTGGTGCAGTATAGTGTTTATCCTTTAGTATTTAGGAGCGCCTATAACATTGCCTTTAGCGATTGTCTATATCCTTAATCTGCTCTTCATAGACATTTCCTTGTTTTCCAGCTCATGCCTTAGTCCAGTTATTTTGATAGTAGTATTGTAGAATTATCATACTCGCCAGACTTTATGTCTGACCCCCTCTTTTCCATCTTTTTTCTCCCTTCAGGTCCTCAGGTTGGGCCAAGTTCCAGTGGAGTCTGATTGGATTGCTTATCTTTTGGAAAGCTTGGACTGCTGAAGTAAAGTCCAGCTTGTTATCTTTCTTTTTAATGGCTATTTATGTAATGGGATTATGTACTTGTTTTATCAAGATAGATATTGTACTTGACTTTGATTATGGTGTTATGATGTAATCAAACATGTTTTGACTTCTGCTGCAATTGAAATAAAGTTTTTAAATTTCCAAGTACTATTTTATATCTGTCTTGTTGTAATTTTACTGTTCTATATTCACCTAAAACCTCCATAGAAATTAATGCATTCCCTTTGTGAGTGACATTAATGGACGTGGGGTGTTACACAAAATATGCTTTTGGTTATGACCGGATCACCGAGAGGGTCGTGATAGAGAAGATAGCGAAAAACATGTTCGGGATGACATCCATCTTTCCATATCTAACTCATTAGCCATAATGTCTTTCGCGACAGCGGAAAACTGAAGGTTCCATCCGCAATCCTTTATAAGAGCCAATCAGGTAAGAGTGGCCAGGCCCGACCCTGAGAGATTGGAGGCCCAAGGCCGAAAAAGTAAGTTGCAGCCAAAATCAATAGGCCTACAACAGTATCGTAGTCAAGATTAATGCAAGTTGAGACTTGAACAAGGGTCATATGCCAGGAATTCTGAAATTAAACCTCCAAGCTAAATGCCTTTCTATTTATTACTTTAGTAGCAGCTTTATATATACATAAACCTTTTATTTTGAGGCCCCTCCTCTGCCAGAGGCCCTAGGCCTCCGGCTAGTGGGCCTAGGCCCAGGGGTGGACATGCTCTTAAGTTTGATTCAGTGTTTGCACGCATCCTGTAACTAATAAAGAAGTTCTTGTTTTTCATCTCCTTTGCAAATATATTAATAAAAGGGTATATTCAAGCTTACATGATTCAATCTAGTGATTCTTTTCTGGCTTTTTCTTTTGTGGAAATTAGGCTTAGGTCCCTATTTTGAAACTTAATTAGGCTCACATCCCCCCATGCTTCATATACAAACCCGCCTCCTATTTTTTTCTACCTTTTTTTGTTTTTTTGCAAAAAAAAAAGCGTTGTCTCATAAAAAATAATTGTAAATTCTGGAAATATTCATAGAAGTTTACGGAAATTAAAAAGTTGCATACATGTATGCAGCTATTGCATACGTTGTTTCTTCTGAAATTCTGGATGAAACTTGCATACATGTGTGCAATTTTTTGAAATACTTGCACACATGTATGCAAGTATTGCATGAAGAAATCTTAATTGATTTTTTGCCTGTAAATTGTTGCACGCTTATGTGCACTTATTCTGTTTTATTTCATGCTTGAATGTAAATAAATGTGAATTGATTTGCGTGCGAGTGAATTTTGCACATTTGTATGCATTTTCGTTGATATTTAGTATTTTCTTGTTTTTGATGCATTGTTTAATGGTTTTTTGATCTTTTTTTTGCGTATACATGTTTTAGTTAAATACGAATTTACGTTATTTTTTCATTTTTTGTCTTTTTTTAATGAATTTTCGAAAAATAGGGACTAAATTTACATTAAGTTTATGACCAGATGTGAGCCTAATTTTGAAACTTAATAGGGACCTGTAAAAAACGCACCCTTTTCTTTTACTTTCTCTTCTTTAGTTTATTGACGGCATAATCAAGGTTAAGTTCTCTATCATTAACATTTCTATGTATTTTATTTTTGGTATGGTGCATTTCAGCTAGGTGAATGAATTTGTCAACTTGGTAATAGAAATTAGGAAATCCACCGTACCCACGAAAATAGAGTCCTTTCCTGAAAAGTGGTTTCTTATCTAACTCTACATGTACCATTTTCAGTATCTCCTCTTTGAAGATGTCATATACTTTCGGTGACTCTATGTGAAACTGTTTTAGGTAATTATGGAACACTTATTCTGAACTTTGTTTGAGTTTAGCCAGCTCAAAACATTCAATAGTTGAATTTTCAAACATGTGGAATTGTGTTGAAAATTCATGAGAGAACTGGTCTCAAGTGCATATGGTACCTTTATGGAAATGCTTAATCAATTCAATATCCATGTCATGAAAAGTAACCAGAAAAGGAATACGTCTGACTACTTCTAAAACATCATCTAGATCTGTAACACCCCATAATTTTAAAGAATACTATAATGATAAACTAAAGAATACTTAATCAAAAATTGGAAATTAGGAAAAATAGACTTCGCCATCGCGTTCATCTCCGAATTCTGCTTAAGATAGACTCCTAGTTTGCATAAAACAGATATCGTATGAAGAAGATATTAAGGTTTGAAGTTTATATACATATAAGCCAAATATATATAAACAAACCAATTCCAGAAAATCAAAAATTAAAGAGCAGGAACAGGGGGAAATCAACCCATTAGGGGTGGACCCCATGCCCCATGGGTGTCGACCCGTGGGTCGACCCCTACACGGGGGTGTCGATCCCACCCAGATCTAAGGCATATCCATTTCTGTGAACGTGGACTCGTTTCTTGGCCAGATTCGTTGACCTTAGGCTATAAATATGTTCTCATTTCTATTGTTTTGTTCATAAAAAACAATGGAGACAACAAGGAGCTGCCCCAACTCCGATTGAATTGGCCTATTCTTCTGTAACAACAACTTATAAGCATACATGAATCTCGACTACAATATCAACAGTCAATTCTCTGTTCTTTAGATCCATTCATAGTCAGTTCATGCTATTTTTAGATATAAACATTTAAATAGTAATCTTGACATGTTTATGAGTTTGGATCTAAACTTGTGCCTGTTAGTAATCTGGATCATAACTAAACAGATCTGCCACTACGTTTACAACTAATCTATTGTTTAGTTCTCATATGCCCATTCTTATGCCTATTCTGTTATTATGCCTAATCATGACACCATATGCATATTCTGTTAGTATACCTATTTCTGCTATTATAAGCCTATTTTGATTTTATGCCTATTTCTGTTTTCTTCTCTCCCTCCTTCCCTTTTTATTTTTATAGTCAGGCTACCTTCGAGCCTAGGCCTATCGCTGAAATATGCAAAGGCATGGAATTGGGAACAGTTAGGAATGGTAAATTGGGGAATAACTTATATTGTAAAACATGATTGGGATTTGGGGATAAAATCTATATCTTGATCTAAAACTTTAATAATGGCATAATTTGTATCGTGAATCAGACTAGGATTTGGGGCAAAACCTTGGATAAACATGAAAAATTGTTTAATAATGAACATGCCTAGATCTACAGTAATTAGAAACTGTAACCGCACTCAGACACAAGGTTAGTTTACACTTGTGGTAGAAGACTACCCGGAACCGCCCGGCAAATCCAGCATCTACAAGTGGTTAATCTAATGTGAGGGGTCGAGTGCATAAATGTACACGTAACGATGCTAAGAAACGAGGTTAAGTCAGACTTGTGATAGAAGTCTGCTCGGAACCAACCGGCATATCCAGCATCCACAAGTTGTCGACTTAATATGAGATGTTTGGTGCATTAACATGCATAAATGGAAAATGGTAATAACATGTTAACTTGTAATACTTAACCTGGTTAAATCTGTGGGGGTTACATGAACCTATCAAATTGAGTAGGGGTTAAGTAAACCTGCTTGAATTATTGGGGGTTAAGTTAATCTTGTTAAATCTGTGGGGGCGGGTCAAATATATAAACCCGACAAACTTAACCTGTTTATATGTTGGGGTTATGCAATTTTGTTAAACTATTAGGCATAACCTGTCAAAATCCTAGTAGTGGGGATGCAAGCCTAGGGGGAAGTTTGTATCATCTGTTGTGTGTGGGACCCATATCAGTCAGTAACCTATCTTGGTATCAAACGGAGAACCCTGAACTAGGTCGGGGTCTGGGCACGTTTACTGAGTTGATTGTAAGAGGTTCATTTAGGTGGGGATGTTGACGACGCACTCCGTCGGATTCATGTGCGTGCATGAATCTGCTTGCATTGGGATAATAAGACGTTGTGACATCAGTAGATGGCTATGCATCTCGTTAATAAAGGGGTTGCCACTTTAGGAGGTGATACATCCTACTATGGGGCCAGCATAGGGTATCTACGGGATAGGGAGCCGATCGATTAGGGTGGTAATGAGGGTACATTTAGTCTTGCTTGTTTAGGAGCCCGGTATTATCATTGGGGGTAACATCTGTCATTTCTGTTGGGCTACCTGTTATTATTGGATGCGGTAAAACCCCTCACTAGAAGTACACCTAAGTCTACAATTCTGTTTCTTGTTGGGATCATCTTGTTTCTGTTATACTAGTATTGGTGCAGAGAAAAGTATTTAAGAAGCGTAATATATTCTATTCTGTTTATTCTGCTCAGTTTGCTATACATGTCTTATGATATTGTTGTCTCTCTCATCCAGTTTATATACCCGTCATGATACTCTTACTTATTTATATGCTAAAAGTAACTGGACTCGTCAGACTTTATGTCTGATCCGTTTTGTTTCCTTTTCTCTCTCTTCCTTTTCCCCCAGGTTCTCAATGTAAAAATACTCAGGCTTGATTAGGATTCTCTCTTTCATTCTGCTTGGAGCAACTTAGACATACCGCTTTGATTTCATGTCTTCTCTGATATGGAGATTTTTGGGGATTATGCTTTTATATTACTATACTATAATGATTTTAGTACAAGGCAAATACTTTAAATTGATGTATTGGGTTTTCTTTATTTCATACTTATGTTGTAATTAAATTTGGACCACGACGTTTTCTATTTGGAAAATAAAGTTTTAAATTATGCTGTTATTTTATATCTGTCTTGTGATGTTTCTGTTTCTGTTTACCTATAATGCTTCAGGAAACTTAATGCATTCTATTAAAGAGTGAAATTAACGCACGTGGGGTGTCACATTTGGTATCAGAGCTGAAGGTTACCAGATCGGATAAAATATTTTGAAAATTGTTTTAAAAAAGTTTTTAAAAGAAAGCATTTTAAAAAGAAAACTTTTTTTTTTAAAACATATATCCCAAAGCAATATGAAATATCTTTCGATTCTCTATTTAAGTCCCTTTTCCTTTTCTTTTCAGCATGTCTGGGGAACCGAATATTCCCCAGGGCGTACAGTTACAGGCTTGGTTCTGTAGGTATCTTGAGGCTACGGCACCTGCTGGAGGCCAAGCAGATGCTCCTCCCCCAGCTGTTGCTGTTGTTCCTCCTCCTCGTCCACAAGTGGATAATTTCTCCAAGATATGCAAGGATTTCTGTGCTATGGAAGGAAAGCCATTCCGAGGAACTGAGACTTTTGTAGAAGCAAGGAATTGGCTTAAAGAGACGGAGGATTTGTTTGGGATTTTCGAGGTTGACTACTGTAGAAAGATTTAGTTGGCTGTTTGACAGCTGAAAGATGAGGCTTTGTTCTGGTGGGAAGTGTCGCAAGCAGGGCGTCCAATTGACACTTGGGATAATTTCCGATAGAGATTCAAAATGAAATTTCTTTCGCATGCCGAGAAAAGCATGCAAATGGAAAGGTTTTTTAGCACTTAAGCAAGGAGGCATGTCTATCAAAGAGTATGTTAATAAGTTCAATCAATTAGCGAGGTTTGGTTTGGAGCTAGTGAATACCCTGCACAAGAAAGCTTTGAGGTTTGCTAGAGGATTGAATGAACCCCTCCATGGGTTGGCTATGTCTTATATTCCGATGGGGGAAACTTTTGAGAAACTTGTTAATATGACATTGCTGCACGAAGAAGATAAAGGTGAAAAGAAAGCGGCTAAGATTGATAAACGCAAAACAAGAAAGTGTGGCCCAAGAAAGAACAACAATAACAACAAAAGAAGGGCAGAAAGAACGATAAAGCCAGAGAAAAGAGGAAATGTCATAATTGTGGATGCGTGGATCATTTGAGCAAAGAATGTAGAAAAAGAAGAATGCTTGTTTCCATTTTGGAGAGGTCAGACATCTTACTAAGGATTGCACGAAGAAGCAAGGACAGGGCCAAAGGGCAGGATCTTCTAGAGGAAAGGTGCAAGCTCTCGTGGACTGTGTACCAGATAGAGGTAGGAAAGTTTCTGTTGAAGGTTTGATTTCTCTTTCCAATCATCTTATTAGAACTCTTTTTAATTTTGGCTCTTCGCATTCTTTAATATCTGATTCTACGGTTGAGTCACTGCACCTTAGTACTAGTATGGTTTTGGATCCCGTTGTTGTCTCAAACCCCGTTGGAGGTACGGTTTATTTGTCTATGATTTGTCGGGGTTTGAGAATACCTGTGTTAGGCATCGAGTTTGAGTGAGATGCATACGTACTTGGTTTCATGGGCTATGGTTTGATTCTAGGGATGGATTGGCTAGCCATGTATGGCGCCATTCTAGATTGTGAGAGGGGGTCCTTAGACTTTTGACTTTCCGTGGGAGAACCCTCGAGATTTCTTGTGACACTAAGGGGTCTGTCATGCTTAGTTTCCTAAAGTCCCTTGATGCATCTATCGATGATTTACGATCTGTACCCTAGTCTGTGAGTATCCTAATGTTTTTGTGGAGGTTCAGGGTTTACCTCCGAGGCGCGAGATTGATTTCCGTATATACTTGGTGGACAATGTAAATCCAGTTGCATTGCATGTGCGCCATATGACTCCAAGAGAAAGGAGGGAGCTCGGTAAGCAAGTAGGGGAGCTACTTGAGAAAGGGTTTATTAGGCGAAGCATATCTGAATAGGGTGCTCCAATAGTATTCACCACTAAGGAGGATGGTTCGCTTTGCTTATGTGTGGATTACAGGGAGTCGAATAAGCTCACTAAGAAAAATAGGAACCCACTTCCGAGGATAGATGATCTATTTGACCAGCTTGTTGGTGCATCTGTTTTCTCCTAGTTAGACTTGGCCACGGGGTTTCATCAGTTGAGGGTGGCCGAGGACAGTATAGACAAGACTGCCTTTAGAACTCCAGATGGTTTCTTAGAATGGCTTGTCATGCCTTTTGGGTTGACGAATGCACCCGCCTATTTTGTGGATCTGATGAGTAGGGTGTTTCAGGAGTTTCTAAATAAGTTCACTGTGGTCTTTGTTGATGACATCTTGATTTTCTCGAAGAGCGAGGAAGAGCATGCACTACATTTAAGGGAGGTTTTGAAAACTCCCCGAGCACATCAGCTTAAGGCGAAATTCTCCAAATGTCATTTTTGGAGAAAGGAAGTGAGATTTCTCGGGCATGTGGTCTCTAAGGATGGGATAACAGTAGATCCCGTGAAAGTAGTTGCAGTTCAAGATTGGTAGATTCCAAAGAATGCAATGGAGGTGAGGAGTTTTCGTGGTTTAGCGGGCTGTTATGGGAAGTTCACTAAGGACTTTGCGAAGATATCAGCCCCATTCATCAAATTGGCAAAGAAGAATCTGATGTTTTCTTGGGGCATAGACTATGAGGATGCTTTTCAGTGATTACAGAGGGCTCTAATAGCAGCCCCAGTCTTGACTTTCCCAGATGGGAACAAAGTGTTCACAGTATACACTGATGCATGTGGTATAGGGATTGGTGCGGTTTTGATGCAAGAGGGAAGGGTAGTATGTTATGGAGGTAGAAAATTAAGAATACTTGAAAAGAACTACCCTACCCATGACGTAGAGTTTGCTGCCATAGTATTCACGCTTAAGATTTGGCGCCATTATCTACTTAGAGAGAAGTTCGAGTTGTACACCGATCATAAATCTCTCAAGTACTAATTCTCGCAGAAGGATCTCAATTTGAGGCAACAAAGAAGGATGGAGCTTCTAGCATCCTAAGAATTTGAGATTGCTTATACCCCCGGTAAGGATAATATGGTGGCGGGTGGACTGAGTAGGTAGAGGATGACTTTGAGTCCTCTATTTGTAGAGAGGCAAAGCCTAGAGTATATATCGACTTTTGATTTTAGACCCTCTACCGAGTTCACACCAAGTTTATTGACATCATTAGAGGTGTGACCTACTCTTTTGGATCAGATAGGAACTTGGCAGCGAGAGGACCCACATATAGTAGACATCTTGGATAGGCTCAGTAGAGGGGAGACTTCCAGCCACCTTATTAGATATTCCACGGATGATAGAGGGTGGTTGCGACGAGATGAAGGCTTTGTGTTCCCTGAGTTGGGAGTTTGTTGAAGGCGGTCCTTGAGGAAGCCCATCATTCTAGGATGACTATTCATCCAGGAGGTAATAATATGTATAGAGATATGAAGAGGGTTTTCTTTTGGGCTGGGATGAAGAAAGATGTAGCGGAGTTTGTTTCTCGATGTTTGATTTGCCAGCAAGTCAAGGCTGAGCAAAGGAAGCCCAGTGGTTTACTTCATCGTTTGGAGGTCCCAAATTGGAAGTGGGAGATCATCTCTATGGAGTTCATTGATGGTTTGCCTAGATCGAGGAAAGGCAACACCAGCATCTGGGCTATAGTTGACCAACTTACTAAGAGCGCTCATTTCATTTCTGTTAAGAGTAGGAGGATGACAACATGGTTGGCAGCAGCTTATCTTTGTAAGATGGTCCGTCTGCATGGAGTACCTTCCAGTATTGTGAGCGATCGTGACCCCATATTCACCAGTGAGTTTTGGAGGAGCTTGCAAGAGGCATTAGGAACACAGTTGTGTTTGAGCACCGCTTATCACTCTCAGATCGGTGAATAGACGAAAACGGGTGAATAGAGTTCTTGATGATCTTTTAAGACTGTGTATCCTAGACTTCGGAGGGACACGGGAAGAGCATCTTCCTTTGGTAGAGTTCGTCTGCAACAACAGTTATCAGGCTAGTATTGGCATGGAACCCTTTGAGGCATTGTACATACGACCCTGTAGATCACCAACTTGTTGGCAGGGGTCTATAAAAAGGCTTCTACTTGGACCTGAGATGATTAGGGAAACTTCAGAGAAGATTGATCTTATTCGCAGATGCATGAAGACATCTCAGGACAGGAAGAAGTCCTATGTAGACAAGAAAAGGACCGATATTGTGTTTGAAGTGGGAGACATAGTTTTCATCAATGGTTCACCTTTGAGGAATGTGGTTCGAATTGGATTTGTAGGGAAATTGGCGCCAAGATTTGTAGGGCCATTTCCCATAATAGAAAGGATTGGTCAAATGGATTATAGAGGGAAGTTACCAGAGATATTGGCTGGTGTTCATGATGTTTTCCACGTTTCTCATTTACAGAAGTGCTTGCATGATACCGCAAAAGTAGTTGAGCCAAGTATGCTTAAGGAAGTGGAGGTGGAATGGGAGGCGACAGTCAGATGAGTTCCTACCCGTATCCTTGGATCAGAGGTTAAGAAGCTACGCAACCGAGAGGTTAAGTTAAAGAAATTTCAATGGGGAGATGACCATGAGGATGCAACTGGGGAGACTGAAGACAAAACTCGCACTTCGTACCCTTTTCTTTTCAAGGGTATGTTCTAAACTTCTTTTTCAAAGCTTTTATTTGTACTTTCTTATGTCATTTAACTATATCCTATCGACTGAATCTTCGACCTTTAGGTAGGAAACTAATGGATGTAAACATGTGTTCGAGACATGTTATATTTGATGGATGCAAGTGGATGCAAGTGGATGCAAGTGGATGCAAGTGTTTTTTAGCGGTTACTCGTGAATGCATACACACACTAGGCACAAGATCGACTCAATCACACTTATACTACATATGGATGTGTGTGCATTTTTCTTCTTTTATGGATGGAAATGGGTGTATTATCATATGAATGTTGCATTTGGATGGATGATTGTGCACACATATAAAGTTCACATGATATATTAGGATTGTTTGCATACATATTGGAATCATGACATTAACATACGTTGCATTAAGTAGGTCAACTAAATCAGTAGACCGCCTGATCTTTCGCATTAGTATAGGGACATATACACATACCATTGCATATGTTCATATAAGCATTAGAATTTTTTAAGGACAATTGTAACACCCTGAATTTTTAACGACATTAATGAGAATAAATTAAAGAATAATTAATTTATTATCTAGAATTAAGGGAAACTGATTATGTCATTACGTCCATCTCAAAATTCTGGTCAAGATAGACACGTGGTTTGCGTAAAACGGATAACGTATGAAGAAGTTACGGACGATAAAAGTTTGAAAATAAAACCAGGTATAACTAGCGCACTTCACAAGTGCGCCAAGGCAATTTTACACTGGCGTACCTGTAAAGTGAGCCCATAATAGTTTTTGGGTATTCAGGCCTTTTAAAGTGGGTGGCGACCCATGACCCAATTCCTTTAGGGCTGAGGTGGCATCCGAATTCTGTAACCAAGAAACTATAAATATACCTCAATTCTTATGTTTTCTTCACAAAGAAACAATGGTGGCCAGACTCTGCCGATGTGTGAATTGAACTGGATCCCTTATCTTCTTCAATCAATTAAGGCAAATCAAATCCAGAAATTCAAGATCCATTCTCTCTATTCTCTAAACCTAATGCTGTGAGTTTCTAGATATTTTTAGGTTTAGATAAATAAAAGTGAATTATGAAAGACTATGAATTGGACATAATGTAAACTATGAATCTATGTTATTACCATATCTTATGCTATGTCATGATAGATCTATTTCTCTAGATCCAATTCAATTGTGATTATTCTACCATGTTATTATTGTGGATCTTGGTTTGTAACTATATTGTGGTTAATATAAATCTGTTAATTTGGACAGTTATATCATTGGATAGATCTAATCATTTATGTAAATCATGAAAATATGTCACCTTGAATTGGTTAGGATTGGATCTAAATATTTGTCTTAATTGTAACTTCTATGACATGCTATGATGTGGATTTGTGTAGATCTATTTCTAAACTAGTAGATCTAACTTATGTGAACATTGAAACTATTAATCGGATCTAGATTATCACTTTGTGTTTATCATGTTAGATCTATTCTAACCTCTAGATCTGAATTATGTGATCTAATTTATCACCTCGTGTATCATGTTGGATCTATTCTAACCTCTAGATCTGAATTATGCGATCTAATTTATCACCTTGTGTTATCAGTTAGATCTAACCGATTGGACATCTAAATTGCTAATTTAGATCTAACTATGTTTATTGTGACATCATAGTTATGTTAGCATCAGTTGAATGCCAACCGTTCATCAGTTTTATGTCCACCCTGTTATGATGACAATTTCATGTCCATGCCTGTAACAACCCGAATTTTAATAACATGTTGAAACAAGAAATCAAGGTATAATTAATTTTTAAAATGAGATTTATGGGAAACGGGTTGCGCTATTGCATTCGTCTCGGAATTCTGCATGAAATAGAGTCCGAGTTTTTGAAAATCGGAGTCCGGATGAAGAAGTTATGGCCTGTAGAAGATTCAGCAAATTTCAGGCAGCACAGAACCAGACAGGTCGACCTGGGGGTCAGGTTGACCAGGGGGTCAACCTACCCCCCCCCCCGGTCGACCAGGGGGTCGACCTCCCCCCTTACAGGTCGACCTGGTCGGCCTGTTTTGACCCAGAACCCATTTTTGAAGCCCGGGACGTGTTTTGATGGTCCGGATTGATTCTAGGGTTGATCTAAAGGCCCTAAATAGTTCCTAAACATATAAATACACCTTAATACCTAACCTAATTCATAACAAATCATTCTTACACCAAAATGTTGCTGAGATCCCTTTTGATCATGGCCGCTACTTCTAATAAATGTCCTAAGCTTTCATACACAATCCAATTCGAAGATTAAGGCTTCTACAATGATTCAAGACAATAAATCAACAATGCCGCAACATTTCTACAAAAAATTCAGTTCTTAATTCGTTAGCCGCGATCTGTAAGTTCTAGTTACTTTTAGATTTAAATATTAAATTATAATATGGACATGAAATAAAGTGGAATTGGATTTAAGTATGTTTATCGATTCAGATCTAATTCTGTTGATTCTTGAATCTTGAGTTTTGAGACTTGTCTATCTTTTCAATTTCATGATCTATTCAACCCGTCGTAAATCAGTTTTCTTGATTCATGTTGATATTATTATCAAGTTGTAATCTTCATGCCTGTGATGATGTTTTTCTCTCTGATCTTATTTTTATGCAAAATTCTACCTTTCCCTATTTATTTTCTTTTAATGAACCTAGGTCAATTTCGGACCTAGGCCTAAACTACGATATAGGTGTGATGGCATACGGGGGAAATATTGGAATATTTCGTAGTGGAATATATGTGTTTGGTGGAATCGAAGGCACAATATGAAAATTGGATGTTTGGGGATAATTTACCATTAACATGAAACGGGGTAATTTTGGGTATTGTCATTGTAATGGTTATTGCACGATTGGGATTGATATATGTAATTTGATATGGATCTTGATATATGTAATTTGGCTAGAACTTGTTACGGTAAATTGGTGTAAACGTGGTATACATGTAATTTTGGGTATAAAACTTGATCTATGTAAATTGAGCATAGCTTTGTAAACATGTAAATCATGAATCTTGACATATGTAAAACAGCATGAAACTTGGTATATGTGTAAATTGGCATAAAATTGGCATACATGTAAAACGACATGAACTGAACATATGTAAATTTGGTATGAATTGGGCATATGTAGAACTGACATGTAATCTAGGACTTGGGCATATGTTAATTATGTAAAATTTGGAGTTGACACGTATATGATAATTTATGACTTGGTAGAGGTTTAATATGAACGCGCCTAAGCTGGGTTTTGGGTAGTTGGCATGTATTGTAAATAAAAGGCTATAACTAGGCATAACATTATAGTGCATTATGATAATACTTTGGGAATACGTTTTGGGGCAAAAACGTGAATTATGAACTTGGTAATTGGCATATAACTGGAAATATGAACGTGGTTGAAACATGAACATGAATATGAATATGAACACGAACGTGAACATGGCTAACTTGAGGTTGGGTTGAGTTTGCAGTGTAATTCTGCCCGGAACTGCCCGACATATCCAGTGACTGCAGATAATAAGATCCAATGTGAGAAGCTAGTCATATCATGCTTAAACCCGAGGTTAGACTGAGTTGTGGTGTAATTCTGCCCGGAACCGCCCGACATATCCAGTGACCGCAACAACAGGTCTAATGTGAATAGTTGGTACATTAATAATTAATTAATGCCAATAAACAGACATGCTAAGAATGGAAAGGTTAAGTAATATGACATGAATGGGTGGGTTAAGTAAACCTGAACTTGATTGCTCGAGAACACTTAACCATTTTAACATGTTAATTAGACAAGTGGGCAGGGTTAAGCAAATTTAGGACACTCAACTAATACAAAATGTTAATTAGACAAGTGGGTGCGGTTGAGTAGATTAATAGCACTTAACCAACATAATATGATAAGTGGGTGGGTTAAGTTAACTTGAATTGATTGATATCACTTAACCGTTATAGCATGACTAGCGGATGAGTTGGTTTAACTTGAATGGGTTGATAACACCCAATCGATATAACCTGATGCGTGGAAGGGTAAGTAAACACACGAGGGTAACACTTAACCATTATAATATGACTAGTGGATGGGGTTAAGTTAACATGCGCTTAACCAATATAACGTGATGCGTGGTAAGGTTAAGTAACAACAGAGGGTAACACTTAACCATCACAACATGATAAGTAGGTGGGCTAAGTCAACGTACACTTAACCAACATGACATGACATGCGGTGGGGTTAAGTTAACACAAGGGAGAACACTTAGCCGGTATAACAAGACTTACGGTAGGGTTAAGTAACACAAGGAGCAACACTTAACAGATATAACATGATGTGTGGTAGGGTTAAGTCAAACAAGAGAAAACACTTAACCAACTTAACGTGATGGACGGAGAGGTTTAAGTACATATCAGGTTGGTGGGTAATATTAGTATATATAGGCCCACGAACTTAACCGTTAAATAAACATACTTGAATCAGTGAGAGGGTTAAGTACATATCGGGTTGGTGGGTAATATTAGTAAATATAGGCCCATAAACTTAACCATTAATAAACATGCTTGAATCGGTGGGTTAAGTACATCACGGATAGGTGGGTAATATCTGTATATATAGGCCCACAAACTTAACCAGTAGGAAACCCTAGTAACGGGGACCCATTTCAGCAGTAACCACATAGGTGTATCATGGTACCCTGAAACTAGGCAGGGTGGGGCACGATTACTAGGCTGATTGTAAGCGGTCAAAGCGACGGCGAGTGGTGCAGCAGAGTTGGTTCTAACGAAGTGCGGGTGTGTACACACTTCGGAGCAGAAAAAGCAGGCACTGGGCACCAATAGTATACACTATGCATTCTAGAATTGTGTCTGGCCGCCACCACGGGACTTGATACACCCCATGATGGGACCAGCATAGGTATCTACAATCATTGGGGGTCGTATGACACACGCAGGTAGCATAATCCCTAATTGGACCTAGGTCGCATAAACCCTAAATCCGAGAAGCGTTCAATAGGTAGCATAAACCCTAGTTGGACCTAGGTCGCGTAAACCCTGGTTGAATCTAGGAAGCGCCCGATAGAAAACTCTAGATAAGATCTAGGTGATAAATAATAGATGTACACCAGAAAGCAACCACAATTTCGGGGATTGGGACCACGTTATCATAGATCATTTTATATAGATCACTAATTGGGACACAAGTTAGGTGGTGCAGAGCAAATAGATATCACTGAAATATTTTTATGATGAAGCTTAGAAATCTTGCGATGTTATACTTGATAGAAACCTTGCGATGTGATACTTGGTAGGAACCTTGTGATGCTACTCTTGATAGGAATTATGGGATGTTATACTTGATTCATCGTGCCTGTAGCTTATCTTGTCATCATGCTTATGTTTATTTTCAGTTTATTCATGTCATGTAATCTTTACTTGTTTTTATGCTGAAAGTCACTAGGACTTACTCAGTCTTTCTGACTGACCCGTTTTGTTTTGCCTCTTTTTCTTCCGTTCCCCCCCCCCTCACCCAGGTTCGCAGCATGGGAATGCAGCTTAGTTCGGATCTTACCAAGCTCCAAGGCTCTTTCATGTACGGCTTGGATTTCTCTTGGCTATGGATTACTTTGCTTTATTGGGGAATATCACAATTTATTTTTATGATTCTTTGTTTTTTAGCAAGACAGATATTTTAGCTATGTAATTGGGTATTGGAAGTTGATGGGCTTTTATTGTAAACAATTATATTTCATAAATGATTTGAAGTACTTCTACTTTACTTTCCGCTGTTTTATATATGTCTGTCTTGTATTATTTCTATCCCAGTACCCATAATGCTCCATTGAAGTTAAGGCATTCCCTTTGTGAGTGACCTTAACGGATGTGGGGTGTTACATTTGGTATCAGAGCAGAAGGTTACCAGATTAGGCAAAAGCTGTTAAAAACCTTCTGAAATTATTTTCAAAACGTTTACAAAGAAGCATTCATATAAGAAAAGTTTAGATTGGTTAAAAGGGCATATTCCCCAAAGCCATATGCACTATCTTTTGATTCTCTCTTTGAATCTCTTCTTTCTCTCTTTTCACCATAGTTTTGTAGGCGTACGACACATGTCGGAGGGCAAAGGAGTGCCCAACCTCCATCTGTAGCCGCAGTAGTTTTACTTGCGACTATTCTTATTTCAAGCTTTGTAGGGTTGTCGTGCGATGGAGGTAGCTTTCGAGAAACTTGTCAACAAGGCTAAGGATGAGAAACTTGTTGATATGGCTTAATCCACGAAGGATGAAAAGGTGAAAGGGAAGAGGCCAAATGAAGGAATAATAAAACCCATGACAAGAGAGAGTATCTTTAGTATGGTAAAAAGGGACATGTAGTTAAGTATTATAGGACAAGGACAAGGGTAAAGAACAAGATCGTCGAGAGGGTAATTGTATGCTCTCACTACTAGCGTACCCTAGAGAGGTGGTAACGTTTCTGTTAAAGGTTTAGCTTTTCTTTTCTACCATCCTGTTAGAACTTTGTTTTTGCACATCGCATCCTTTTATTTCTGCTTCGATAGTCGAGTCTCTGCACCTTAGTACTAGCATAGTAGAGGATCCCATTTTTGTCTCAAATCCTGTTGGGGAATCGGCTCATTTATTCATGACATTTTTGGATTTGAGAATGTCTATGCTAAGTGTTGAGTTTAGAAGTAATGCTTATGTTTTTTTTGGGCTATGGGTTGATCCTAGGGATGGAGTGGTTATCCTGTAATGGTGCCATTCTTGAGTATGAAAAGAGGGTAGTTAGACTCTTGACTTGCCTTGGTAATGCCCTCGAAGTCTATTGTAACCCTTAGCGTACTGCCATGCTTAGTTACCTAGAATCTCTTGATACATGTATTGATCCGCTCGAGTAGTGTTCGCCACTAAGGCGGATGGTTCATTTCGCTTATGCGTGAGTTATAGAAAATCACCTTAGTAAGTACATTTGGCAGCATGGTTGGCATTTGTTTGTTTTCAAGAGATAGTTCTTCTGCATGGAATACCTTATAATAAGTAAACGAGATCCAGGATTCACTAATGAATTTTGGGGAGCTTGCATGAAACCATGAGTACGTAGTTATGTTTGATCCGAGTATACTAGAAAAAGAAAAAGTGAAAGTGGAACGAGAGGCGATAGTGAAATGAGTTCCAACTCATATTTTGGAAATAGGAATTAAGAAGCTACAAAATTGTGAAGTTAAAGACGGCCAAAGCACAGTGGAGTTAAGCTCAAGGAAATGCGACTTAGAAGATTGAAGACTAGACACCGCATCATATCTCCTTTTTTTAAGAGTAGATCTTTGATCCCTCTTTTCCTGTAGAGCTTACTTGCATGCTATCTTTTAAGTATATCCTCTCGGTCCTATTCTCAATCCTATTTCTGTTGCAAACCCCATAGGGATCATCTGTTAGTAATACATGTTGGGGTTTGAGGGTGTCCGTTGGGTTGAGTAATTCTTTATGTGTCAGCCTGATGTTGATTTCGGTCTTCGAGGCTGGTGCTTAGGGACTTCTTCTCCTAATCAGTATATATGTGACGTAGATTTCCAATTTTTACATTGCCTAATGGGCACAAAGTTTTTACTTGCTTCTATCATTCGACTATATCTTTAGGGAGGAACAATTGGGTGTAAACATGTGTTTGAGACATGTTATGATTGATGGTTGCAAGCGGTTGCTAGTGGTTGCTCGTGGATGCATATACACGCACATTAGACACTAGATCGGCTCAATCACCTTTCATATTGCATATGCATGAGTGTTTATACTTGTTTATGGATGAATTTGAATGTGTTATCATGTGGATGTTGCATATGGATGGATGTTTGTGCACACATATATTGTTTATGTGACTAGGACTATTTGCATACATGTTGTACTCATGGCACTAAACATATTTTGCATTAAGAAGATCAATCAGGCCTGATCATTTACATTAGACAAGGAACATATACATACACTTCTTGCATATGTTCATACAGCATTAGAAATCTCTGAAGGACAATGAATGCCTATGATTGATGATTGAGTAGATGGACGATTGAATGGTAGGACACATTCTTCATAACCTGAAGATTTCGGGGACGAAATCCTTTAAGGAGGGGAGAATGTAACAACCCAAATTTTAATAACATGTTGAAACAAGAAATCAATGTATAATTAATTTTTAAAATGAGATTTATGGGAAACGGGTTGCGCCATTGCGTTCGTCTCGGAATTCTGCATGAAATAGAGTCTGAGTTTTCGAAAATCGGAGTCTGGATGAAGAAGTTATGGCCTGTAGAAGATTCAGCGAATTTCAGGCAGCACAGAACCAGGCAGGTTGACCTGGGGGTCAGGCCGACCAGGGGGTCGACCTGGGGGTCGAACTCCCCCCTTACAGGTCGACCTGGTCGGCCTGTTTTGGCCCAGAACACATTTTTGAAGCCCGTGACGTGTTTTGATGGTCCGGATTGATTCTAGGGTTGATCTAAAGGCCCTAAATAGTTCCCACACCTATAAATACACCCTAAGACCTAACCTAATTCATAACATATCATTCTTACACCAAAATGCTGCTAAGATCCCTCTTGATCATGGCCGCCACCTCTAATAAATTTCCTAAGCTTTCATACACAATCCAATTCAAAGATTAAGGCTTCTACAATGATTCAAGACAATAAATCAACAACGCCGCAACATTTCTACAACAAATTCAATTCTTAATTCGTTAGCCGTGATCTGTAAGTTCTAGTTACTTTTAGATTTAAATATTTAATTATAATATAGACATGAAATAAAGTGGAATTGGATTTAAGTATGTTTATCGATTCAGATCTATTTCTGTTGCTTCTTGAATCTTGAGTTTTGAGACTTGTCTATCTTTTCAATTTCATGATCTATTCAGCCCATCGTAAATCAGTTTTCTTGATTCATGTTGATATTATTATCAAGTTGTAATCTTCATGCCTGTGATGATGTTTTTCCCTTTGATCTTATTTTTATGCAAAATTCTACCTTCCCCTATTTATTTTCTTTTGATGAACCTAGGTCAATTTCAGACCTAGGCCTAAACTACGATATACGTGCGATGGTATACGGGGGAAATATTGGAATATTTCCTAGTGGAATATATGTGTTTGGTGGAATCGAAGGCACAATATGAAAATTGGATGTTTGGGGATAATTTACCATTAACATGGAACATGGTAATTTTGGGTATTGTCATTGTAATGGTTATTGCGCGATTGGGATTGATATATGTAATTTGATATGGATCTTGATATATGTAATTTGGCTAGAACTTGTTATGGATAAATTGGTGTAAACGTGGTATACATGTAATTTTGGGTATAAAACTTGATCTGTGTAAATTGAGCATAGCTTTGTAAACATGTAAATCATGAATCTTGACATATGTAAAACGACATGAATCTTGGTATATGTGTAAATTGGCATACATATAAAACGGCATGAATTGAACATATGTAAATTTGATATGAATTGGGCATATGTAAAACTGACATGTAATCTAGAACTTGGGCAAATGTTAATTATGTAAAATTTGGAGTTGAAACGTATATGATAATTTATGACTTGGTAGAGGTTTAATATGAACGCGCCTAAGCTGGGTTTTGGGCAGTTGGCATGTATTGTAAATAAAAGGTTATAACTTGGCATAACTTTATAGTGAAATATGATAATACTTTGGGAATACGTTTTGGGGCAAAAACGTGAATTATGAACTTGGTAATTGGCATATAACTGGAAATATGAACGTGGTTGAAACATGAACATGAATATGAATATGAATATGAACACGAACGTGAACATGGCTAACTCGAGGTTGAGTTGAGTTTGCAGTGTAATCCAGCCCGGAACCGCCCGACATATCCAGTGACTGCAAATAATAAGATCCAACGTGAGAAGTTAGTCATATCATGCTTAAACCCGAGGTTAGACTGAGTTATGGTGTAATTCTGCCCGGAACCGCCCGGCTTATCCAGTGACCGCAACAACAGGTCTAATATGAGTGGTTGGTGCATTAATAATTAATTAATGCCAATAAACAGACATGCTAAGAATGGAAAGGTTAAGTATTATGACATGAATGGGTGGGTTAAGTAAACCTGAACTTGATTGCTCAAGAACACTTAACCATTTTAACATGTTAATTAGACAAATGGGCAGGGCTAAGCAAATTGAAGACACTCAACTAATACAACATGTTAATTAGACAAGTGGGTGCGGATGAGTAGATTAATAGCACTTAAGCAACATAATATGATAAGTGTGTGGGTTAAGTTAACTTGAATTGATTGATATCACTTAACCGTTATAGCATGACTAGCGGATGGGTTGATTTAACTTGAATGGGTTGATAACACCCAATCAATATAACCTGATGCGTGGTAGGTTTAAGTAAACACACGAGGGTAACACTTAACCATTATAATATGACTAGTGGATGGGGTTAAGTTAACATGCGCTTAACCAATATAACATGATGCGTGGTAAGGTTAAGTAACAACAGAGGGTAACACTTAATCATCACAACATGATAAGTAGGTGGGCTAAGTCAACGTACACTTAACTAATATGACATGACATACGGTGGGGTTAAGTTAACACAAGGGAGAACACTTAGCCGGTATAACAAGACTTGCGGTAGGGTTAAGAAACACAAGGAGCAACACTTAACCGATATAACATGATGTGTGGTAGGGTTAAGTAAAACAAGAGAAAACACTTAACCAACTTAAAGTGATGGACGGAGAGGGTTAAGTACATATCAGGATGGTGGGTAATATTAGTATATACAGGCCCACGAACTTAACCGTTAAATAAACATACTTGAATCAGTGAGAGGGTTAAGTACATATCGGGTTGGTGGGTAATATTAGTAAACATAGGCCCACAAACTTAACCATTAATAAACATGCTTGAATCGGCGAGTTAAGTACATTACGAGTAGGTGGGTAATATCTGTATATATAGGCCCACAAACTTAACCAGTAGGAAACCCTAGTAACGGGGAGCCATTTCAGCAGTAACCCACATAGGTGTATCATGGTACCCTGAAACTAGGCAGGTTGGTGCACGATTACTGGGATGATTGTAAGCGGTCAAAGCGACGGCGTGTGGTGCATCAGTGTAGGTTCTAACGGAGTGCCGGCGTGCACGCACTTCGGAGCAGAAAAAGCAGGCACTAGGCACCAATAGTATACACTATGCATTCTAGAATTGTGTCGGGCCGCCACCATGGGAATTGATACACCCCATGGTGGGACCAACATAGGTATCTACAATCATTTGGGGCCGTATGACACACGCATGTAGCGTAATCCCTAGTTGGACCTAGGTCGCATAAACCCTAAATCCGAGAAGCATTCAATAGGTAGAATAAACCCTGGTTGGACCTAGGTCGCGTAAACCCTGGTTGAATCTAGGAAGCGCCCGATAGAAAACTCTAGATTAGATCTAGGTGATAAATAATAGATGTACACCTGAAAGCAACCACAATTTCGGGGATTGGGATCACGTTATCATATGATCATTTTATATAGATCACTAATTGGGACACTAGTCAGGTGGTGCAGAGCAAATAGATATCACTGAAATATTTTTATGATGAAGCTTAGAAATCTTGCGATGTTATACTTGATAGAAACCTTGCGATGTGATACTTGGTAGGAACCTTGTGATGCTACTCTTGATAGGAATTATGGGATGTTATACTTGATTCATTGTGCCTGTAGCTTATCTTGTCATCATGCTTATGTTTATTTTCTGTTTATTCATGCCATGTTATCTTTACCTGTTTTTATGCTGAAAGTCACTAGGACTTACTCAGTCTTTCTGACTGACCCGTTTTGTTTCGCCTCTTTTTCTTCCGTTCCCCCCAGGTTCGCAGGGTGGGAATACAACTTAGTTCGGATCTTACCAAGCTCCAAGGCTCTTTCCTGTACGGCTTGGATTTCTCTTGGCTATGGCTTACTTTGCTTTATTGGGGAATATAAAAAATTATTTTTATGCTTCTTTGTTTTTGAGCAAGACAGATATTTTAGCTATGTAATTGGGTATTGGAAGTTGATGGGCTTTTATTGTAAACAACTATATTTAATAAACGATTTGAAGTACTTCTACTTTACTTTCCGCTGTTTTATATATGTCTATCGTGTAATATTTCTATCCCCGTACCCATAATGCTCCATTGAAGTTAAGGCATTCCCTTTGTGAGTGACCTTAACGGATGTGGGGTGTTACATTTGGTATCAGAGCAGAAGGTTACCCGACTGGGCAATAGCTTTTAAAAATCTTATGAAATTATTTTCAAAACGTTTACAAAGAAGCATTCTTATAAGAAAAGTTTTGATTGGTTAATAAGGCATAATCCCCAAAGCCATATGCACTATCTTTTGATTCTCTCTTTGAATCTCTTCTTTCTCTCTTTTCACCATAGTTTTGTAGGCGTACGACACATGTCGGAGGGAAAAGGAGTGCCAAACCTCCATCTGTAGCCGCAGTAGTTTTACTTGCGACTAATCTTATTTCAAGCTTTGTAGGGTTGTCGTGCGATGGAGGCAGCTTTCGAGAAACTTGTCAACAAGCCTAAGGATGAGAAACTTGTTGATATGGCTTAATCCACGAAGGAGGAAAAGGTGAAAGGGAAGAGGCCAAAATGAAGGAATAATAAAACCCATGACAAGAGAGAGTATCTTTAGTATGGTAAAAAAAGGACATGTAGTTAAGTATTATAGGACAAGGACAAGGGCAAAGAACAAGATCGTCGAGAGGGAAATTGTACGCTCTCACTACTAGCGTACCCTAGAGAGGTGGTAACATTTCTGTTAAAGGTTTAGCTTTTATTTTCTATCATCCCGTTAGAACTTTGTTTTTGTACATCGCATCCTTTTATTTCTGCTTCGATAGTTGAGTCTCTGCACCTTAGTACTAGCATAGTAGAGGATCCCATTTTTGTCTCAAATCCTGTTGGGGAATCAGCTCATTTATTCATGACTTGTTTGGATGTGAGAATGTCTATGCTAAGTGTTGAGTTTAGAAGTGATGCTTTTGTTTTTTTTTGGGCTATGGGTTGATCCTAGTGATGGAGTCATTATCCAGTAATGGTGCCATTCTTGAGTATGAAAAGAGGGTAGCTAGACTCTTGACTTGCCTTGGTAATGCCCTCGAAGTCTAGTGTAACCCTTAGGGTTCTACCATGCTTAGTTACCTAGAATCTCTTGATACATTTATTGATCCGCTCGAGTAGTGTTCGCCACTAAGGTAGATGGTTCATTTCGCTTATGCGTGAGTTATAGAAAATCACCTTAGTAAGTACATTTGGCAACATGGTTGGCATTTGTTTGTTTTCAAGAGATAGTTCTTCTGCATGGAATACCTTATAATCAGTAAACGAGATCCAGGATTCACTAATGAATTTTGGAGAGCTTGCATGAAACCATGAGTACGCTGTTTTGTTTGAGCCGAGTATACTAGAAAAAGAATAAGTGAAAGTGGAACGAGAGGCGACAGTGAAATGAGTTCCAACTCATATTTTGGAAATAGGAATTAAGAAGCTACGAAATTGTGAAGTTAAAGACGGCCAAAGCACAATGGAGTTAAGCACAAGGAAATGCGACTTAGAAGATTGAAGACTAGATACGCGCATCATATCTCCTTTTTTTAAGAGTAGATCTTTGATCCCTCTTTTCCTGTAGAGCTTACTTGCATGCTATCTTTTAATTATATCCTCTTGGTCCTATTCTCAATCCTATTTCTGTTGCAGACCCCATAGGGATCATCTGTTAGTAATACATGTTGGGGCTTGAGGGTGTCCGTTGGGTTGAGTAATTCTTTGGGTGTCAGCCTGATGTTGATTTCGGTCTTCGGGGCTGGTGCTTAGGGAGTTCTTCTCCTAATCAGTATATATGTGACGTAGATTTCCAGTTTTGACATTGCCTAATGGGCACAAAGTTTCTACTTGCTTCTATCATTCGACTATATCTTTAGGGAGGAACAATTGGGTGTAAACATGTGTTTGAGACATGTTATGATTGATGGTTGCAAGTGGTTGCAAGCGGTTGCTAGTGGTTGCTCGTGGATGCATATACACGCACATTAGACACTAGATCGGCTCAGTCACCTTTCATATTGCATATGCATGAGTGTTTATACTTGTTTATGGATGAATTTGAATGTGTTATCATGTGGATGTTGCATATGGATGGATGTTTGTGCACACATATATTGTTTATGTGACTAGGACTATTTGCATACATGTTGGACTCATGGCACTAAACATATTTTGCATTAAGAAGATCAACCAGGCCTGATCATTTGCATTAGACAAGGAACATATATACACACTTCTTTCATATGTTCATACAGCATTAGAAATCTCTTAAGGACAATGAATGCCTGTGATTGATGATTGAGTAGATGGATGATTGAATGGTAGGACACATTCTTCTTAACCTGAAGATTGCGGGGACGATATCCTTTAAGGAGGGGAGAATGTAACAACCCGAATTTTAATAACATGTTGAAACAAGAAATCAATGTATAATTAATTTTTAAAATGAGATTTATGGGAAACGGGTTGCGCCATTGCGTTCGTCTCGGAATTCTGCATGAAATAGAGTCTGAGTTTTCGAAAATCGGAGTCCGGATGAAGAATTTATGACATGTAGAAGATTCAGCAAATTTCAGGCAGCACAGAACCAGGCAGGTTGACCTGGGGGTCAGATCGACCTGGGGGTCGAACTCCCCCCTTACAGGTCGACCTGGTCGGCCTGTTTTGGCCCAGAACCCAATTTTGAAGCCCGGGATGTGTTTTGATGGTCCATATTGATTCTAGGGTTGATCTAAAGGCCCTAAATAGTTCTTACACCTATAAATACACCATAAGACCTAACCTAATTCATAATAAATCATTCTTACACCAAAATGCTACTGAGATTCCTCTTGATCATGGCCGCCACCTCTAATAAATTTCCTAAGCTTTCATACACAATCCAATTCAAAGATTAAGGTTTTTACAATGATTCAAGACAATAAATCAACAATGTCGCAACCTTTCTACAACAAATCCAATTCTTAATTCGTTAGCCGCGATCTGTAAGTTCTAGTTACTTTTAGATTTAAATATTTAATTATAATATGGACATGAAATAAAGTGGAATTGCATTTAAGTATGTTTATCGATTCAGATCTATTTCTGTTGCTTCTTGAATCTTGAGTTTTGAGACTTGTCTATCTTTTCAATTTCATGATCTATTCAGCCCGTCGTAAATCAGTTTTCTTGATTCATGTTGATATTATTATCAAGTTGTAATCTTTATGCCTGTGATGATGTTTTTCTCTCTGATCTTATTTTTATGCAAATTCTACCTTCCCCTATTTATTTTCTTTTGATGAACCTAGGTCAATTTCGGACCTAGGCCTAAACTATGATATACGTGCGATGGTATACGAGGGAAATATTGGAATATTGCCTAGTGGAATATATGTGTTTAGTGGAATCGAAGGCACAATATGAAAATTGGATGTTTGGGGGATAATTTACCATTAACATGAAACGGGGTAATTTTGGGTATTGTCATTGTAATGGTTATTGCGCGATTGGGATTGATATATGTAATTTGATATGGATCTTGATATATGTAATTTGGCTAGAACTTGTTACGGATAAATTGGTGTAAACGTGGTATACATGTAATTTTGGGTATAAAACTTGATCTATGTAAATTGAGCATAGCTTTGTAAACATGTAAATCATGAATCTTGACATATGTAAAACGGCATGAAACTTGGTATATGTGTAAATTGGCATACATGTAAAACGGCATGAATTGAACATATGTAAATTTGGTATGAATTGGGCATATGTAAAACTGACATGTAATCTAGAACTTGGGCATATGTTAATTATGTAAAATTTGGAGTTGAAACGTATATGATAATTTATGACTTGGTAGAGGTTTAATATGAACGCGCTTAAGCTGGGTTTTGGGTAGTCAAAATGTATTGTAAATAAAAGGCTATAACTTGGCATAACTTTATAGTGAATTATAATAATACTTTGGGAATACGTTTTAGGGCAAAAACGTGAATTATGAACTTGGTAATTGGCTTATAACTGGAAATATGAACGTGGTTGAAACATGAACATGAATATGAACACGAACGCGAACATGGATAATTCGAGGTTGGGTTGAGTTTGTAGTGTAATTCTGCCCGGAACCGCCCGGCATATCCAGTGACTGCAAATAATAAGATCCAATGTGAGAAGTTAGTCATATCATGCTTAAACCCGAGGTTAGACTGAGTTGTGGTGTAATTCTGCCCGGAACCGCCCGGCATATCCAGTGACCGCAACAACAGGTCTAATGTGAGTGGTTGGTGCATTAATAATTAATTAATACCAATAAACAGACATGCTAAGAATGGAAAGGTTAAGTAATATGACATGAATGGGTGGGTTAAGTAAACCTAAACTTGATTGCTCGAGAACACTTAACCATTTTAACATGTTAATTAGACAAGTGTGCAGGGTTAAGCAAATTGAGGACACTCAACTAATACAAGATGTTAATTAGACAAGTGGGTGTGGTTGAGTAGATTAATAGCACTTAACCAACATAATATGATACGTGGGTGGGTTAAGTTAACTTGAATTGATTAATATCACTTAACCGTTATAGCATGACTAGCGGATGGGTTGGTTTAACTTGAATGGGTTGATAACACCCAATCGATATAACCTGATGCGTGGTAGGGTTAAGTAAGCACACGAGGGTAACACTTAACCATTATAATATGACTAGTGGATTGGGTTAAGTTAACATGCGCTTAACCAATATACCGTGATGCATGGTAATGTTAAGTAACAACAGAGGGTAACACTTAACCGTCACAACATGATAAGTAGGTGGGCTAAGTCAACGTACACTTAACCAATATGACATGACATGTGGTGGGGTTAAGTTAACACAAGGGAGAACACTTAGCCGGTATAACAAGACTTGCGGTAGGGTTAAGTAACACAAGGAACAACACTTAACCGATATAACATGATGTGTGGTAGGGTTAAGTAAAACAAGAGAAAACACTTAACCAACTTAACGTGATGGACGGAGAGGGTTAAGTACATATCAGGTTGGTGGGTAATATTAGTATATACAGGCCCACGAACTTAACTGTTAAATAAACATACTTGAATCAGTGAGAGGGTTAAGTACATATCGGGTTAGTGGGTAATATTAGTAAACATAGGCCCACAAACTTAACCATTAATAAACATGCTTGAATCGGTGAGTTAAGTACATCACGGGTAGGTGGGTAATATCTGTATATATAGGCCCACAAACTTAACCAGTAGGAAACCTTAGTAACGGGGACCCATTTCAGCAGTAACCCACATTGGTGTATCATGGTACCCTGAAACTAGGCGGGGTGGGGCACGATTACTGGGCTGATTGTAAGCGGTCAAAGCGATGGCGAGTGGTGCAGCAATGTAGGTCCTAATGGAGTGCGGGCGTGCACGCACTTCGGAGCAGAAAAAGCTGGCACTGGGCACCAGTAATATACACTATGCATTCTAGAATTGTGTCAGGCCGCCACCATGGGACTTGATACACCCCATGGTGGGACCAGCATAGGTATCTACAATCATTGGGGGCCGTATGACACACGCAGGTAGCATAATCCCTAGTTGGACATAGGTCACATAAACCCTAAATCCGAGAAGAGTTCAGTAGGTAGCATAAACCCTAGTTAGACCTAGGTCGCGTAAACCCTGGTTGAATCTTGGAAGCGCCCGATAGAAAACTCTAGATTAGATCTAGGTGATAAATAATAGATGTACACCTGAAAGCAACCACAATTTCGGGGATTGGGATCACGTTATCATATGATCATTTTATATAGATCACTAATTGGGACACTAGTCAGGTGGTGCAGAGCAAATAGATATCATTGAAATATTTTTATGATGAAGCTTAGAAATCTTGCGATGTTATACTTGATAGAAACCTTGCGATGTGATACTTGGTAGGAACCTTATGATGCTACTCTTGATAGGAATTATGGGATGTTATACCTGATTCATCGTGCCTCTGTAGCTTATCTTGTCATCATGCTTATGTTTATTTTCATCATGCCATGTAATCTTTACTTGTTTTTATGCTGAAAGTCACTAGGACTTACTCAGTCTTTATGACTGACCCATTTTGTTTTGCCTCTTTTTATTCCGTCCCCCCCCCCAAGTTCGCAGGGTGGGAATACAACTTAGTTCAGATCTTACCAAGCTCCAAGGCTCTTTCATGTACGGCTGGATTTCTCTTGTCTATGGCTTACTTTGATTTTTTGGGGAATATCACAATTTATTTTTATGTTTCTTTGTTTTTGAGCAAGACAGATATTTTAGCTATGTAATTGGGTATTGGAAGTTGATGGGCTTTTATTGTAAACAATTATATTTAATAAATGATTTGAAGTACTTCTACTTTACTTTCCGCTGTTTTATATATGTCTATCTTGTAATATTTCTGTCCCAGTACCCATAATGCTCCATTGAAGTTAAGGCATTCACTTTGTGAGTGACCTTAACGGATGTGGGGTGCTACTATGCCAGTATGTATGTTCACCTTATTATCATGCTAGTTTATGTTTATGCCAAGATGATCACTTTGGTTAAATTCCCATTAGTTTCCCTATTATCATTTATTACAAGGCTGTTGTCTAGCCTAGGCACGCCACCAATTTTGTGAGAGTGCTAGTTAAGGAACGGGAGAAAAAGGGTTAAGAATGACATAATTTGAATATGAACATTTTTGGACGTCTAATTATAATTATTGGGTAAAATGGGTATTAACACCTAATGTTAGCCTGCTTTGTGATCAGACTATCCAAAGCCCAAGAACTCTATCAAGAAGGCCACTCAGGGCTTGTGTATGAACTGGCAGAGATCAGCATCTGCTTGGACGAAGTAACAAAGGATGGGATAACTCGTATTTCTACGCATATAAGCTTTGGGTTGGATTCCACCATTTTGGATCAAGCTAAAGCGAATATTTCTGATCGACCAAACCGGATCGGGAAAACCGGATCGGGTCATCCGGATCGGGTCATCCGGATCGGGTCAACCGGATCGGGTCATCCGGATCGGGCCATCCGGATCGGGTCACTCATCCTAACCGAATTCTGGGCAGTTAAAGACCATTTCCCCATGTTCTCCACTACTTTCGGGATTTACTCTAAAGCTGCCACGTGGCCACTCAACCCTAACCGAATTTCTACCTATAAATACACATACAACGCATCATTTTTGGGGGGTCTCGGACTTATTCTTCCATGGCCACCATGGCCAGTATTCTCCTACAGAAAACCATCTTCTTCTTCAATGAAAATCAATGAATTCGAAGGGAATAATTCATTGTATTCGAGTGATTGTGTGAATGTATTCATTGTAGCTGTAATCTACGAATGAAATGAGAATCTATGAAGTGGATGTAGGCTTGTTAACGCCGAACCACTATAAATTTTGTGTGTTGATTTCTTTTCTGTGCTTTTAGATCATTATTCTCGGTTATTCAATACGAAATTTATCATATTGGGTGTTAGTCCCATTTTTTGGTCTAATATTTTGGTGCTTTCACTGAGAAATGAAGATTCTCAACTTTTTGGATTATTTATCTACTGTTTGGATCACCAAGTCCGAAGAGATAATCCATATCTTCATCGCTTTCGAAGCTTTCAACGACGTCAACAAGTTTGTATATTACGGTTCCAAGAAAAGTTAGGTACCAACGAGTTTCATGAAGACAACAGAGAGCATCGGCGTAACAGAAAGCTCACAGCAGCAGCTTGAGCTCCGGGTCGGATGTGGTCAACCGACCTGATCCGAAAACCCGAGATATCTTTTTATCCAAGGCGTGGACGTCTTTCAACCCAATCACAACCCCAGTTCAGTGACCTACGGATCGAACAAGTGCAGATCAAACAAGCGCGAGCTGAACAAGGACCTCCGATCCGAACTGGAAGGGGAGATCCGAACCGAACATCTGCTAACGAAAAGAGCTCAACCCCGAGCCGAACCGAAAAGGGAGATCCGAACCGACCCAATGAAGCTTCTTCAAACAGAGACTGTTATCTCGATCCGACCCGGCATGGGTTCTGCGACCTAGAACGGATGCTGAAATTTCGTTCCGATCCGAAGTAGGCCCCCGACCCGAACCGAATGGCATCATCTAGCATGAATTGACCTGCGTATATAATTCGATCTGATGATAACTCCGAACCGCTTATTGAAATCAAATTCCGATCCGACCCGATGTAGCTGTTTTTGGGAAAAAATACATTTTTTGGATCATTTCAGAAAAGGCTCCATCTTCCAAAATTGAAAAAATCGTGCGATCGCCGCCGGGACTGTGGGGCCCCGGACCCCCACCGGCGCTGCGCCCGGACCCGCTGGCGGCCTCGCCTTCGGCTCGGAGCACGGCCTCGCCTTCGGCTCGGCGTACATTTTAGCTAACATCAGTTATCAAAGCTTGTCAATGAATATTAGACCGATAGTTTGAGAATATCACAGCAAGATTACAACGACTGGGATTTTTCCCATAGCCATGACACCTACTTACATCAGCAAGGCAATGTGAGGAGCTATCGATCAGATTCATCTTACTATCAACGAAAGTATATGAAATAATGATTGTCTCATAACAGCTTCCTCTTCTATATCTCCAGTGGTGTACAGATTTCACTGATGCAACTGATCTTGCTCCCTAACGAGTAGTGACCGTCTTACTTATGTGACTTAAACTTATTCAATCGGCGGAGCATCGAATGATGGTTATATGGAACAATCTGAGCACTACTCTGAAGATGACTCATATGACCGTAGTGACCACGATTGTCAATAATGGGATACCAGAAAGCGGCTAAGGATTCCAACATCTCAAAGCTATACTTCAATTGTATGATGTGATGAATGAAATATGTCCTGCGATTCACCTCCCAAACAACTCGGCTAACCTTTGCAATGGTTGTTTGATGTCAATCGCATCAAGGAAGATTGATTTCCATCGATTAAGGGTTGGGTCAACATACTTTGGTGCCCAGAGTTAGGTACTAGTTGAACCACCACACACCATAATTGGACCTATGGATCCTCCCGGATTATAGCAACTTGACTGCTCACCAGCCACCATACGACCTTAGTCAATTGACGAAAGCTCGAGATTAAAGCAAATGTGAATCAACCGTTAGCTCTCCACTTCATTTGTCAGTTGTGATAGAAAACATGAACATTACTTGAAGACTTGTAAGCCATGCTATCGTAGTCACGTTTGTCTGACCAAGGTCTAGACTGACCAGCTCTAGTGGCGTTCAGAACTTACATTGCACCCTTATGTCTACTGCTAAATTTCCTAATGAAAGTTGGAATAGGAATGGTCCATGGTGGCCAAGTTAGCAGAAGATCCTTCTATTTAGCAAAATGGGAGAAGTTATGCAATGGAGATAGCGTGTTACCCAAAAGTAATTCCCCTCCTCCAAAGGAGATGTCAGCATAGCAAATAAGGGAAGCATCGAAAAAGGAGTCACCAGATTATCTGCCTGAAGACATGGGCCCTAGAGAGGATGAAGATTCGGTATGCAGAAGGGTGACAACCGATGAAGCAACTACAGATATTCTGATTGAAGGCGACGACCTAACCAAAGTCTTGAAAAATTATACACACACAGTGCTAAAAATGATCGATGGTCCAGCTATAGAGTCATGTTAATAACTCCTGAAGGACGGTCAATTTACTATGCCTTGCCACTGGATATCCCTATTACTAACAACGATTCCGAGTATGAGACCTTGATCGCCGAAATGGAACTAGCTAAAGAAGTGGAAAGTAGTTGTATAGACATCTTAGGGGACTCCCAGATTGTTGTTTGCTATGTTCACAGAGAATTCCAAATAAAAGAACCGTGACTCGCAGCTTGCCTAGAAAGGGTTGAAGAGATATTGTATGGCCTAAAGCACTACAACATATCTCATATTCTGCGTGCCAGGAATTAAGACTCAGACAAGCCAGCCAAGTTAGTGAGCATTGACAATCCAGAATGGATGGATATGGTCCCAATCGAGACACTACAAACTCCGAGTATTGATCAGACGAAAGTTGATACGGTGTTGGAGACCGAACCCAAGAAAGGTCCATGGATGACCACCATAAAGAACTTCTGACAGCACAGAATGTTCCCAGCAAGGAGAAGAGAAGGGCGTACCATCGTTCGTTATGCCTCAAGATATGACATGCAAGACGACATCGCTTATTTCCTTTGAAAGGTTGTCCCGAGATAGATATCAACGAGTCTCATTACTCAATTCACTTTCATGAATGATTCGACAAAACCACTAATCAGCCCCCCACTAGATGGGAAATGAAAGCAAATGAAACTTCTAACGAATGACATCTTGGAGTTAGAAAATAAAGATTCACAGTTCCACCACATTGATCGATTATCTGCCAAGTAACTCATGCTCTAAATGCCGGGGGCAATAGGAGACTCAAGCATGGATTGCTCATGGTTACATCATCTAATTCAATGCTAATACATCATAAGCCTGCATGACCAATTGCCTTAGTCTTTCTGGAAGAGTGGTGAGTTGAGGGTTTGGAACACTTAAACCTGGATGCTAATTGATTGTTTGTGTATAAGCTTTTATCTTCGGCATGGGATCGAAAGCATATCTACAGACGGATGAGGCATATTTACCCTTATGGCTCGTGAACCAACTTCCTGAAATGGAAGGGAAAAAATCCTTTAAGCATGGACCCATTTTCAGCCATGTCCTACTTCATAGCATGAAGGGTGCAAAATTCCTCTAACCATAGATCTATTGTTCTCCTGCCAACCACCGTCCTAGAACCAATATGATGATGTGCTACTATTAGTGGTACAGACGTGACTCCCTGACACTCAATCCTTGCCTTTGGCATGGGGGCAAGAAGGTGATTCAAAGGATATGCAACCTCGTCATTCGCTTACAGTGTTTACCTAGCTGCCTTTGTCGCTCCAAGACCCCAATCAAGCCATCCCCTGGCAGAGATTAGGCAAGGCAAAATGGAACTACAAAGAACCTACAGTGCCATTTTCGCTTCGAATGATATTCATTCCTTTCAGAGGATTACTCTTTAACCATGACTCTTATATTTTCATGCTTTATAAGTTATTGATGTAATTGACTCAGATGAATTAATATGTGGATGGTGTAGGTACCTCGGTTTTGACATCGATCAGACTTCTAGCACCCGCATATGGAGTCATGGACTAAACCCATAATGGTCTCGACTAAACTGCTTGTATACAAAGCCACGCCCTCCGCCTGAAAGAGGTTGTATAGCTCAAGGTGAATCTGAGATGACCATTCACTCCTAGGCTCATACGTGGCAGAGCTGAAGATAATTATGCATTGACTTTTGCATTTCAAAGTTGGAATCCGATTTCAGATGGACGCAGCTCGACCGTCTACATGGCTCGATCCTATATTAGATGCCATCAAATTACATGAATCCAAATAAAGGAGGCAGCACTGCCCCTTGATATGCTTACTTTTCAATCATGCAATTTACTCTTACATGCTTCCCGAGTTATTGACATAACTAACTCATGCAATATGAATGATGCAGGTACCCAAAGTTTGGTGCCAATCACTCCTCACATGGATTGATCGGAGGAACGCAAAACCTTGGCAAACATTTTCTGACTGTTTTCCCAACTAACTCTAACCCTCAGAGCTTGGATATATGTATGAACCTAGGACGGGTGTGAGGGGCACCCCAGGATTAAAGACCAATCGATCTGTGACACTAACTCTCATGATTTGAGAGAGCGTTTAAAGGACGATACTGCAATGTCCGACCAAACTCCATCCCACGATTCGACGGGACAAGAGAGACTTGATTATTGCAAATGGCCACCTTTACCCATGAATCAGGGATTATGAGGTAGCGCCCCGGCAAGTGTGGTCCGACCGCTTGCCCAAAAAAACTCCATCCGCCAGAGTGAAGCATGGAGTAAGGACTAAAACTGAGTTTGAGAACGACACTCGACACGGTGGACTCCCACTCTTGGAAATAGAGTGTAGAAGGAGCGTCAGGGTGAATGATGTGACTGTTCGCCTAATTAACTCTAACTCTCATGATTCGAGAGAGAGTATAAAGGACGGGAGGACGACGTCCTCAAGGCGTGATGGTGCACCACGATTAAAGACCGTCTTGATTACATTCTAACCTGGGCATACGTCAGGAGAGTATAAAGGTGCTAAGATTAAGTACCGAAGACAACAGGCTCCTACCCTACTGATGGGTTGGGGATAAGATTGAAAGCTGAGCTGATGTCCCCTGTGGAAGGATTGGGGGTAACCCAATGTCGAACAAGCCCTGACTGGGCACTTTATCCATGATTGATTGGGGGCACACATACATCACCACCCCTTAGATAAATTCTATATGATTTGTTAGATACTATTTGATTGTAGGGATTCTGAATTGAAACCCTTATTTGATTGTGATATGTTTTATTACCTACTACTTAGAGATTCGCTTTGTTTACAGAGTACAGGATTGTAGAAGATAACATGACAAGAATGTGAGGGCCGCACTCGCGATAACCATAGCAGGCCAGTGGAAAACAAACAAAGGGCCACGTCCAGAAGGCTGACACTGATGCCCAATACTAAACTTCCCATGCGAATCAAGACGACGACCGAAAGGAGGCCTTGAGAGTGGATTGTTTAATGACGTATCACTCGACTTAAGGCCACTCGAGGACCATGGAATGGATGCAGACTAAACGTCCATTTGCTATTCCTAACCAACTTCCCGATTGAAAGAACCTGGATAAGGGGGGCACGCCATTACTTTGACTTCTAGCTCGCAAGGAAGCGATCTGCTTGATTCTCCGACTCAAAGGATAAGAAGAAGGAAGATATAAATTTCTTTCGTGCTAAGGATATTGGCGCAAAAGGCGCTAGGAACAAACGAAGTCAGCTGATTTCTTCTTAGGATGATCACTCAGCATGTCAAGCTAGATATGAAATGGATGGTACCCTTGCGGATTTGAGAACTCAGATGGTTTAGCAAGATGAACTTCTCCGGAAATGACAGAAAATGATGGATAACTTCTTTACTTGGATAGATGGAAGGCCGAGTGACTACGACTTACTCGCTGGAGCGAGCACCGTGGAAATTCAAGCGACAATGAACTTGGCTCAAACACTCCCTGCTCCGTGGTCCAGATCATATGAGGCCCTAGGGCAAGTTGGCATAGTCGTCTTTAATGAAACAAGATGCAAGCAACCTCCTCCCAGGCATTGGTAGCATGCAACTTCTGACCATAACATTTTGGATGAAAACGATGGATATGCAAGAGTCACTAAGAACTTAAACGGAGCCCGACCAACCTTTGCTCCAGTTCAGATGAATGTTTAAAATCCATCTCAACCTCAACATGAGGCTCCACATGTAGGGGGCAAACGAGCGCATTTGAGGCAACTATAATCTGACTTTATCGTTACCCGACTCCGAACCTCAGAGATTGGATGGGAGACCGAAGACTAACATGAGATGGACACGAACAAATCATTTTGTATCAAACTCTAACTCACAACTTGATGAGGGAGTATGAATTCAGAGAATACGTGGATTCGATGATTACCGTTTAGAAAAATCCCCGTGGATGGGGAGTGCGGGATACAAGCTTCGAGCAACATAATTTGACTATCCGCCAACTTTAGGCACATTTTCTATTATCGGATTTCCGCAAGATCCCATACTATAACCAAAAGAATGGCTCCTCAAGGACAACCTGCATACATCCGAGTAGCGGATCACCATCTATAATTAAAAGACAGAAGCCTGACTGACGGCTATTAAATATGCGCAACCAAGAAGCTAGAGACTGGCTTCGACCCACTTCAAGACATCATATCGGGGGCACCAGCGCTAAATTGGACAATTGGCGACAACTTCTCAAAGACGAGGGCCAGATTGCCAACATTAATTGATGCTTTAACAGAGCTCTGACGAGATCCTGCATGCATTCCTTGAAAGATTCAACGCCGCAGTGGCATCGGTAAATCGACCTGGACCATATGTGGTGTTGATCGCAGCAGTATCCGGCATTCTGGATATCTCAAACTTCAAAATCTCTCTACAATGGAACTACTCAGTACTCAATAGGACACAACAGTCTGATAAAGCCTCCTCAAGGGTGGAGGACGTTCCAAAAAGATTTAGCTCGACTTATTCAAAGCACATCTCATTTGCAATAAGATGTACTTTGGGGGGCAAAATGTTAGCCTGCTTTGTGATCAGACTATCCAAAGCCCAAGAACTCTATCAAGAAGGCCACTCAGGGCTTGAGTATGACTGGCAGAGATCAGCATCTGCTTAGACGAAGTAATAAAGGATGAGATAACTCGTATTTCTACGCATATAAGCTTTGGGTTGGATTCCACCATTTTGGATCAAGCTAAAGCGAATATTTCTGACCGACCAAACCGGATCGGGTCATCCGGATCGGGTCAACCGGATCGGGTCATCCGGATCGGGCCATCCGGATCGGGTCACTCATCCTGACCGAATTCTGGGCAGTTAAAGACCATTTCCCCATGTTCTCCACTACTTTCGGGATTTACTCTAAAGCTGCCACGTGGCCACTCAACCCTAACCGAATTTCTACCTATAAATACACATACAACGCATCATTTTTGGGGGGTCTCGGACTTATTCTTCCATGGCCACCATGGCCAGTATTCTCCTACAGAAAACCATCTTCTTCTTCAATGAAAATCAATGAATTCGAAGGGAATAATTCATTGTATTCGAGTGATTGTGTGAATATATTCATTGTAGCTGTAATCTACGAATGAAATGAGAATATATGAAGTGGATGTAGGCTTGTTAACGCCGAACCACTATAAATTTTGTGTGTTGATTTCTTTTCTGTGCTTTTAGATCATTATTCTCGGTTATTCAATACGAAATTTATCATATTGGGTGTTAGTGCCATTTTTTGGTCTAACACCTAAAAAAGGAAAGGATTAATTAATTGGTTAATTAATTAAAATTGGAAGTAATTACAATTAGGAATTGTAATTGTACTTATGACACGAGGTTAGGTTGCACTAGTGGTGAAAGTCTGCCCGGACTCGATTGGCATATCCAGCAACCACTAATGTTGAACCTAATGTGGGAGGTCTAAGTACGTAAATACGAATCGGGCAATGACACGAGGTTAAGCCCAACTATGGAATAAGTTTGCCCGGACCCGACCGACATATCCAGCATCCACATGTTGTAGGCCTATTATGGGAGGTCTAGCCCATTGTAAACCATAAATGGACATGGTAATGAATTGGACTACTTAACCTAAGTTAATCCATGGGGATTGTATGAACTTAAATTTAAGTTGAGGGTTAAGTAAACTTGGTTGAACAAAAGGGGTGGGTTAAGTAAATCCGAGGGGGGTGGGTAATATTCACATATAGGCCCACAAACTTAACCCGTTAAGATTATGTAATTAAAGATACCTAATGGTATACATAAACGGAGGAAATAATAAAGTTATTTAATTAAAGACACCCTTAGGGTAAGCATAACTGGTTGAAATAAATAAGGCTATGTAATTGAAGACACCTAGTGGTATATATAGTCAGTGAAAACCTAGTGGGGGATACAAGACAAAGGGGAGAGCTTGTATCATACTGTGTGGGATCCACTTCAGTTAGTAACCTGGAGTAGGTATCAAACAAAGTACTCCATACTAGGCGGAGAAGGGGCACACTTACTAACTATTTGTAAGAGATCCAAACGTGGAAGACGGTGTGGGTGGCGCAAACCGACCGGGCCATGTGCGAGCATGAGCCAGGCAGAGGGGGATAGGACGACCGTGACACTAGTAGATATGGGGTTATGCATATCAGTGAAGGGTTGCCACTGTAGGACCTGATACATCCTACCGTGGGGCCGGCACAGAGTATCTACGGAGTAGGGAGTCGATCGACTAGTGGTTAGGGTATATTTTGGACATATGCCCTGAGTCTACCACCTTATAGTGGAAGGGATCATCTCATTCTGGTTATACTAGTAATAGTGTAGAGTTATCATTAGCGAAGTGTATACACCTTACCTTGTCTACCTTGTCACATCTGCCATTTATGTCGTGATATCTCTTATCCACTTTATATGCCTATCTTGTTACTTTTATTTATTTACTGGCTAAAAGTAACTAGACTCGCCACACTTTATGTCTGACCCTTTTGTTTCTCCTTCTTTCTTCGGTTCCCCTCCAGGTTATCAGGGAGGAAACACTTAGGCTTAGTCAGGACTCAAATATCATTTTGCTAGGAGCTACTTCTGAAGTATGGCTCAAGTTCTTGTCTCTACTATGGATTAACTCTTTTGATTGAGGAATAATGTTTTCATATTCTTATGTACTCTGATGATGCAAGACAGAAGTTATTTTATTGTAATGGTTTTTGTGACTTATGGTATTGTGGTCCATGGTATTATGATTTATGTTGAAATAAAAATTTAAATTTCAGCTACTATCTTATTTATATCTACCTTGTAATTATTCTGTGTCTGTTTACCTATAACGCTTCACGAAACTTAATGCATTCCCTTAGTGAGTGACATTAACGGACGTGGGGTGTCACACTTGGTATCAGCGCTGAAGGTTACCAGATTAGATAAAACTTATTGAAAATTATTTTCAAAAAGATTTTAAAAGAAAGCATTTTCATAAAGAAAAGTTTGTTTTGAAGAACATTCCATAAAAAAGCCATATGTAGTATCCTTCGGTCCTTTATCTAAATTTCTTCCTTTCTCCTTTTTCGGCATGTCTGGGAACAAAACATTCCTAATTCCAGAGGGCGTCACAATACCCGGATGGTTCCATAGATATTTTGAGGCCACGACACCTTCCGAAGGCCAAAGAGATGTTCCTCCCCTAACTGCACCATTCATTCCTTATCCTCCCCCTCCAAGAGCAGATAACTTCGCCAAACTGCAAAGACTTCCTTGCTGTGGGAGGGAAGCCATTCCATGGGAACGAGACATTCGTAGAAGCATGAAGTTGGCTTAAGGAGACCGAGGGCTTGTTCATAATATTTGAAGTAGAGGATAGAAGGAAGGTTCAGTTATCCGCCTTGCTACTGAAGGACGAAGCCTCATTTTGGTGGGAAGTCACTCAAGCTAGACGTCCGGTGGAAACTTGGGAAGATTTTAGATAGAGATTCGAAATGAAATTTCTTTCCCAAGCTAAAAGCAGCATGCAGATGGAGAGATTCTTAGCACTCAAACAGAGAAACTTGACGGTAAAAGAGTATGTGAATAAATTCAACCAGCTAGCAAGGTTCATTTTAGAGTTGGTGGATACGCCGCACAAAAGGGCTTTGCGGTTTGATAAAGGGCTGAATGAGCCTCTGCATGGTCTAGCCATGTCCCATATCCGAATGGGGGCTACTTTCGAAAAGCTGGTCGATATGGCCCTAATGTATGAGGAAGACAAGGGAGAAAAGAAGGCTGAGGAGACATCGCAAAATAAGAAGGTGTGGCCCAAGAAGGGGCAGCAACAACAACAAAAGAAAGGAGGGAAGAATGATAAAGGCATGGATAAGAGAAATGTCACCATTGTGGGAAGGAAGGTCATCTGGTTAAAGATTGCAAGCGAAGAAAGAACTCTTGCTACCATTGTGGAGAGGCCGGACACTTTGCTAAAGAGTGCCCGAAGAAACGAGGATCACAAGGACAAGGTCAAAGGGCAGGAAATTCTGGAGGGCAGGTGCATACTCTCACGACCAGTGCTCCTGATAAAGGCAGAAAAATTTTTGTGGAAGGTTTAATTTCTCTTTCAAACCATCCTATTAGAACGCTTTTTGATTTTGGTGCCTGACATTCATTTATATCAAGTTCTATAGTTGAATCTCTGCTTCAAACCCCATTGGTGGTTCGGCTCATTTATCTATGATTTGTCGGGGTTTGAAAATATCTATATTACGCATCGAATTTGAATGCGACGCGTATGTACTCGGGTTTATGGGTTATGGGTTGATTCTAGGAACGGATTGGCTTACCACGTATGGTGCCATTCTGGATTGTGAGAAGAGGGTTGTTAGGCTTCTAACTTGTCATGGGAGAACCCTCGAGATTTCGTGTGACCCATAAGGGTCGGTTATGCTTAGTTTCCTAGAGACTCTTGATGCATCTATTGACGACCTGCAATCTATTCTAGTAGTCTGGGATTTTTCCGATGTTTTTGATGAGGTTCGGGGTTTACCTCCAAGGCGCGAGATCGACTTTCGTATATATTTGGTGGACAATGCAAAGCCAGTTGCATTGCCAGTGCACCACATGGATCCAAGGGAAAGGAGGGAGATGAGTAAACAAGTAGGGGAGCTACTTGCGAAAGGGTTTATCAAACGAAGCATATCCGAATGGGGTGCTCCAGCGGTATTCGCGACTAAGGCGGATGGCTCGCTTCGTTTGTGTGTTGACTATAGAGGGTCGAATAAACTCACTAAAAAGAATAGGCACCTGCTTCCGAGGATTGATGGTTTATTTGATCAGCTTGTTGGTGCCTCAGTATTTTCTCAGTTAGACTTGGCCACCGGGTTTCATCAGTTGAGGGTGGCTGAGGACAACATAGATAAGACTGCCTTTAAAACTCTGGACGGTTTTTTTGAATGGCTAGTTATGCCTTTTTGGCTAACGAATGCACCCGCCTATTTTGTTGATTTGATGAGTAGGGTGTTTCGGGAGTTCCTAAATGAATTTGTCGTGCCTTTGTTGATGATATTTTGATCTTCTCCAAGAGTGAAGAAGAGCATTCCCAGCATTTGAGAGAAGTTTTGAAAACTCTCCGTGAACATCAGCCTAAAGAAAAATTCTTCAAATGCCATTTTTGGAGAAAAGAGGTGAGATTCTTAGGGCATGTGGTCTCCAAAGAAGGGATAGCTATAGATCCCGCGAAGGTGGTTGCAGTGCAAGATTGGCAGGTTCCTAAAAATGCAACTGAGGTGAGAAGCTTTCTTGGGTTAGCAGGTTACTATAGGAAGTTATTAAGGACTTCGCAAAGATATCAGCTCCACTCACCAGGCTGACGAAGAAGAACTTGGCATTCTAATGGGATATAGACTGTGACTTTGCTTTCCAATGACTTAAGAGGGATCTGACAACAGCCCCAGTCTTGATCTTGCCTGACATGAATAAGGTGTTTTTTGTTTACACTGATCATGTGGTACAGGGCTTGGTGTGGTTCTAATGCAAGAAGGAAAAGTAGTATGTTATGGGGCTAGACAGTTGAGAGTTCATGAAAAGAACTACCCCACCCATGATCTAGAGCTAGCTGGCATAGTGTTTACATTAAAAACGTGGCGTCATTATTTACTTGGGGAGAAGTTCGAGTTATATACCAATCATAAATCTCTCAAGTATCTGTTCTTGTAGAAAGATTTCAATTTAAGGCAACGTGGTGGATGGAATTTCTAGCTTCTTATGATTTTGAGATTTCTTATACGCCTGGCAAGGGTAATGTGGTGGCAGATGCACTAAGTAGGCAGAGGGTGGCCCTGAGTCCTCTGTTTATGGAAAGAAAGAACTTGGAGTTCATATCAGCTTTTGATTTTTCTACCCTCCGTCGAAATTTTGCCTGATTTGTTTGCATCCTTGGAGATACGACCGACTCTTATGGACCAAACAGGAGCTTTGCAACAAGGTGACCCACAGATTCTAGACATCATGGATAAGCTCAGAAGAAGGGTGACTTCTAGTCACCTCAGTAGATATGCCATAGATGAAAAGGGGTGGTTGCGACGAGATGGAAGGCTTTGTGTTCCTCAAACTGGAAGCTTAATAAAAGCAGTCCTAGAAGAAGCACACCATTCTAAGATTACCATTCATCTAGGCGGTGATAAGATGTACAGGGACATGAAGAGGGTTTTCTTTTGGGCTGGGATGAAGAAAGATGTGGCCAAATTTGTTTCTCAATGTTTAGTATGCCAGCAAGTTAAAGCTGAGCAAAAGAAGCCCGGTGGATTACTTCATCCTTTAGAGGTCCCGCAGTGGAAATGGGAGAGCGTCTCTATGGATTTCATAGATGGTTTTCCTAGATCGAAGAAAGGCAACACCAGTATCTGTGTTGTGGTGGATAGACTCACTAAGAGCTCTCACTTTATTCCAGTTAAGAATAAGAGGACGACATCATGGTTGGCAGCAATTTATGTGTGTGAGATAGTTTGTCTTCATGGAGTACCTTCCAGCATCGTGAGCGATCGTGACCCCATCTTCACCAGTGAATTTTGGAGGAGCTTGTAAGAAGCATTAGATACACAGTTGTGTTTGAGCACCACTTATCATCCTCTGACTGATGGACAGACAGAGAGGGTGAATAGGATTCTTGAAAATCATTTGAGGCTGTGTATCCTAGACATCGGAGGGACTTGGGAAGAGCATCTTCCTTTGGTGGAGTTTGCCTATAATAACAGTTATCAAGCTAGAATTGGCATAGCACCCTTCGAAGCATTGTACGGACGACCCTGTAGATCACCAACTTGTTGGTGGGAGACTACAGAAAGATTATTACTTGGACCAAATATGGTTAGGGAAACATCCGAAAAGATTGACTTATTCGACGGCGGATGAAGACAGCTCAAGATGGGCAAAAATCCTATGCAGACAAGAGAAGGACTGACATCAATTTTGAAGTAGGAGACTTAGTTTTAATCAAAATATCACCTCTGAGGAATGTGGTTCGCTTCGGATCGGTAGGGAAATTGGCGCCTAGGTTTGTGGGACCATTTCCCATAACTGAGAGGATTAGCCAAATGGCCTATAGAGTAAAGCTTCCTGAAAATCTATCGGGTATTCGTGATGTTTTCCATGTTTCTCATCTGCAGAGGTGCTTGCATGATATCGCGGAAGTTGTTGAGTCGAGTATATTGGTAGAGGTAGAAGTGGAACAGGAGGCGACAGTCATACGAGTTCCTTACCGTATTCTTGGATCAAAAGTTAAGAAGTTACGCAATTAAGAGATCAAGTTGCTAAAGGTTCAATGGGGAGATAACCCAGAAGATGCGACTTGGAAGACCGAAGACAAGATTCGTGCTTCGTACCCTTTTCTTTTCGAGGGTATGTTCTAAACTCCTTTTTCCAAAGTTTTATCAGTACTTGTTTCTATCATTTGACTATACCTTATCCTTAGTATTTTTCGACCTTTAGATAGGAATCCTATGGAAGTAAACATGTATTTGAGACATGTTATATTGATGAATGCAAGTGTTTGCTAGTGGTTGCCTGTGGATGCATATACACACACATTAGGCACTAAATCGGCTCGATCACTCTCATACAGCATATGGATGTGTGTGCATTTTATTTGGAAATGGATGAACTAGCATATGGATGTTGCATTTGGACGAATGAGTGCGCACACATATAGAGCTTACTTGTTATAATAGGCTTATTTGCATACATATTGGATTCATGGCACTAACATACATTGCATTAAGGAGGTCAACTGAATCAGTAGACCGCCTGATCTTCGCATAAGTATTAGGACATATACACACACCTTTGCATATACTCATATAAGCATTAGAAATCCTTAAGGACAGTGGATGCCAGTGATGGATGGATGAGTAGATGGATAATGGATGGTAGGATACATTCTTTTCAACATAGAGATTTCGGGGACGAAGTCCTTTGAATAGGGAGAATGTAACACCCCGAATTTTTAACGACATTAAAGAGAATAAATTAAAGAATAATTAATTTAATATCTAGAATTAAGGGAAACGGATTAAGTCATTGCACCCGTCTCGAAATTTTGCTCAAGATAGACACGTGCTTTGCGTAAAACGGATAACGTATGAAGAAGTTACAGACGATAAAAGTTTCAAAATCAAACCAGGCATAACTGGCGCACTTCACAAGTGCGCCAAGGAAATTTTACACTGGCGCACCTATAAAGTATGCCCAGAATAGTTTTTGGGTATTCGGGCCTTTTTATAGTGGGTGGCGACCCATGACCCAATTCCTTTAGGGCTGAGGTGGCATCTGAATTCTATAACCTAGCAGCTATAAATATACCTCAATTCCTTTGTTTTCTTCAAAAAGAAACAATGGCGGCCAGATTCTGCTGATGTGTGAATTGAATTGGATCCCTTATCTTCTTCAATCAATTAAGGCAAATCAAATCAAGAAATTCAAGATCCATTCTCTCTGTTCTTTAAACGTAACGCTATGAGTTCCAAGTTATTTTTAGATTTAGATAAATAAAAGTGAATTATGAAAGACTGTGAATTGGATATGATGTAAACTATGAATCTATGCTATTATCATATCTTATGATATGTCATGATAGATCTATTTCTCTAGATCCAATTCAATTGTGATTATTCTACTATGTTATTATTGTGTATCTTGGTTTGTAACTATATTGTGGTTAATATAAATCTGTTAATTTGGACAGTTATATCATTGGATAGATCTAATGATTTATGTAAATCATGAACATATGTCACCTTGAATTGATTAGAATTGGATCTAAATCTTTGTCTTAATTGTAACTTCTATAACATGCTATGATGTGGATTTGTGTAGATCTATTTCTAAACTAGTAGATCTAATTTATGTGAACATTGAAACTATTAGTCAGATCTAGATTATCACTTGTGTTTATCATGTTAGATCTACTCTAACCTCTAGATCTGAATTATGTGATCTAATTTATCGCCATGTGTTATCATGTTGGATCTATTCTAACCTCTAGATTTGAATTATGTGATCTAATTTATCACCTTGTGTTATCATGTTAGATCTAAACCGATTGGACATCTAAATTGCTAATTTATATCTTACTATGTTTATTATGACATCATAGTTATGTTAGAATCAATTGAATGCCAACCATTCATCGTTTTTTTGTCCACCTTGTTATGATGACAATTTCATGTCCATGCCAGTATGTATGTTCACCTTATTATCATGCTAGTTTATGTTTATGCCAAGATGATCACTTTGGTTATATTCCCATTATTTTCCCTATTATCGTTTATGACTAGTCTTTTGTCTAGCCTAGGCATGCTGCCAATTTTGTGAGAGCGCTAGTTAAGGAATGCGGTAAAAAGGGTTAAAAATGACATAATTTGAATATGAACATTTTTGGACATCTAATTCAAATTATTGGGTAAAATGGGTATTAACACCTAAAAAAGGAAAGGATTAATTAGTTGGTTAATTAATTAAAAGTGGAATGTTTAGTAATTGCAATTAGGAATTGTAATTGTACTTATGACACGAGGTTCGGTTGCATTAGTGGTGGAAATCATCCCGGACCCAACCGGCATATCCAACAGCCACTAATGTTGAACCTAATGTGGGAGGTCTAAGTACGTAAATGTGAATCAGGCTATGACACGAGGTTAGGCCCAACTGTGGAATAAGTCTGCCCGGACCCGACCGACATATCCAGCATCCACATGTTGTAGGCCTAATGTGGGAGGTCTAGCCCATTATAAACCATAAATGGACATGGTAATGAATTGGACTACTTAACCTAAGTTAATCCATGGGGATTGTATGAACTTAAATTTAAGTTGGGGGTTAAGTAAACTTGGTTGAACAAAAGGGGTGGGTTAAGTAAATCTAAGGGGGGAGGGTAATATTCACATATAGGCCCACAAACTTCACCCGTTAAGGTTATGTAATTAAAGACACCTAGTGGTATACATAAACGGAGGAAATAATAAAGTTATGTAATTAAATACACCCTTTAGGGTAAGCATAACTGGTAGAAATAAATAAGGCTATGTAATTAAAGACACCTAGTGTATACATAGTCAGTGAAAACCTAGTGGGGGATACAAGACAAAGGGGAGAGCTTGTATCATATTGTGTGAGATCCATTTCAGTCAGTAACCCGGAGTAGGTATCAAACAAAGTACTCCGTACTAGGCGGAGAAGGGGCACGCTTACTAATTGATTGTACGGGATCCAAACATGGAGGACGGTGTGGGCGACGCAAACCGACCGGGCCATGTGCGTGCATGAGCCGGGCAGAGGGGGATAAGACGACCGTGACACCAGTAGATATGGGGATGTGCATATCAGTGAAGGGTTGCTACTGTAGAACATGATACATCCTACCGTGGGGCCGACGCAGAGTATCTATGGAGTAGGGAGCCGATCGACTAGGGTAGTGGTTAGGTTATATTTTTGACATATGCCATGAGTCTACCACCTTGTAGTGGAAGGGAACATCTCATTCTGGTTATACTAGTAATAGTTCAGAGTAATCATTAGAGAAGTGTATACACCTTACATTGTCTACCTTGTCACACCTGTCATTTATGTAGTGATCTCTCTTATCTACTTTATATGCCTATCATGTTACTTCTATTTATTTACTGGCTAAAAGTAACTAGACTCGCCAGACTTTATGTCTGACCCTTTTGTTTCTCCTTCTTTCTTCCTTTTCCCCTCCCCAGGTTCTCAGGGAGGAAACACTCAGGCTTAGTCAAGACTTAAATATCATCTTGCTAGGAGCTACTTTTGAAGTATGGTTCAAGTTCTTGTCTCTATTATGGCTTAACTCTTTTAGTTGGGGAATTATGTTTTTATATTCTTATGTACTCTGATGATGCAAGACAGAAGTTATTTTATTGTAATGGTTTTGTTGACTTATGGTATTGTGGTCCACGTTATTATGATTTATGTTGAAATAAAAATTTAGATTTCCGCTGCTATCTTATTTATATCTGTCTTGTAATTATTCTATGTCTGTTTACCTATAATGCTTCACGAAACTTATTGCATTCCCTTGGTGAGTGACATTAACGGACATGGTGTTTCACAACAATGGATGCCTATGATTATTGGATGAGTAGATGGATGATGAATGTTAGAACATACATTCTTCTTAACTTGGAGATTTCGGGGACGAAATCCTTTATGTAGGGGAGAATGTAACACCCCATAATTTTAAAGAACACTATAATGATAAACTAAAGAATAATTACTAAATGTTGGGAATTAAGAAAAAGGATTGCGCCACTGCGTACGTCTCGGAATTATGCTTAAGATATACTCCAAGTTTGCGTAAAACGGACATCGTATGAAGAAGATATTAAGGTTTGAAGTTTATATACATATAAGTCAAATGTATATAAAAAATCAATTCCCGAAAATCAAAAATCAAAGAGCACGAACAGATGGAATCGACCCAATAGGGGCCGATCCCATGCCCCATAGGTGTCGACCCATGGGTTAACCCTTACATGGGGGTGTCGACCCCACCCAGATCTGGGGAAGATCCATTTCTGTGAACGTGGACTCGTTTCTTACCAGATTCGTTGATCTTAGGATATAAATAGGACCTCATTTCTATTGTTTTGTTCATCAAAAACAATGGAGACAATGAGGTGCTGCCCCAACTCCGATTGAATTTGCCTATTCTTCTGGAACAACAACTTATAAGCATAGAAGAATCTCTGCTACAACATCAACAGTTAATTCTTTGTTCTTTAGATCCAATCACAGTCGGTTCATGTTATTTTTAGATATAAACATTTAAATAGTAATATTGACATGTTGATAAGTTTGGATCTAAACCCGTGCCTATTAATAACTTAAATTATAACTAAACAGATCTGCCACTACTTATACACCTAATCTACTATTTAGTTCTCACATGCCCATTCTTATGCTTATTCTGTAATTATGCCTAAACATGACACCATATGCCTATTCTGTTAGTATGCCTATTTCTGCCATCATAAGCCTGTTTTTATTTTATGCCTATTTATGTTTTCTTTTCTCCCTCATTCCCTTTTTTATTTTTATAGCTAGACTACCTTTGAGCTTAGGCCTATCGCTGAAATATGCGAACGCACGAAATTGGGAACAGCTGGGTTTGATAAATTGGGCCATTACTTATATCGTAAAACATGATTGGGATTTAGGGACATAATTTATACCTTAATCTAAAACTTTAATTTGGGCATAACTTGTATCGTGAATCAGACTAGGATTTGGGGCATAACCTTGGATAGACATGAAAAGTTGTTTAATAATGAACATGCCTAGATCTACAGTAATTAGAAACTGTAACAGCACTTAGACACGAGGTTAGATTACACTTGTGGTAGAAGTCTGCCCGGAACCGCTCGACAAATCCGGCGTCCACAAGTTGTTAATTAATATGAGGGTCGAGTGCATAAATGTACACGTAACGGTGGTAAGACGCGAGGTTAAGTACGACTGGTGGTAGAAGTCTGCCCGGAACCGACTGGCATTGTAACGGCCATCCTCGCACCAGATGACATTTCCCATGAAAGTGCGCTATGCCGATGTCCAACCAGCACGGGACGGTCGCCAAAGAAAGGGAAGGAAAGGAAGCTTAACAGTGGACTAACAAAGAACCTGCAGAATGTCTCACAGCGCATGGAATAAAATATAATAATAACATACTTTGACATAAAACAGGCGAGACAGTGCATAAGCTGAAAACTAAACATCATAGCAGCGGAAAATCCAAATACAGCTTATGTTCAACATCATCATCATTACAACTTTTGAAAACTGTCTCTAAAGAAAATAAGGAAGGTACACTACTAACGCCCAAAGTAGTGACCAGCAGCGACACAGGGAGAATATATAGCAAATAGTACGTGTAAGCCTCATGCTCGTCTCCGGACAGGTAATCGTGCACAACCAGCTAACTTGTCTCTAGTCTGCCCGTTTAAGAGCACCCAGAGTAATAAGAAGAGACATAAAACTCTGGGTCAGACAAAAGTCTAGTATGAGCGATAAGCAGCAAAACAGAACAATAACAGGTATACTAAATCATACCCGAACCTGGACCTGCAACCAAAGAGTTATCACAACATACCGTACAATACTCTAAGGTGCCACTAACATATGGTGTAAGAAATACGGGGAGTGGGGTGTGCATGTCATAGTGATGGAAACAATCAAGCATAGCAATCATCCTCACATCTCTCACTCAGTGCGTAAAGCATACGACATCCGCCGCTTTGATAACCCAAATCCTTACTATGATCACTCTGCCCCATGGAGTCATGGCGACTCCACTGCACTGATCCATAGCCACTAGTCCTTGCTATGTCCACTCTGCCCCCATGAAGTCATGACGACTTCACTACACAGGCTCATAACCATGCTATGTTCACTCTACCCCATGGACTAACATCTACCCCACTGCACTGATCCGTAGTCTAACATCCGTCTTGGTGGTGAATCAAAGTTATGGACGTCGATAACCCCTTTGCACACGTCCCGCAGCAAAGTCCAACTCATGAATTCACTCATTGGTTCCCATCTGGATCCTGAGTTACAACCTCTCATTTGGACTACCTTTGCATCTCGGGTTTTGGTATCCTCCAGATCGGTTCAGTCCTTCTCCTCTTCCTCGGTTCGGTTCTGTCGTGATGCTCATCTGGTACGGGTCGTGACACCCCATTCGGTTCGGATCGTGATTAACCACCTGGTTCGGGTCGTGACACGCCTCTCTGATCGGATCGGCCTCCCTTTGGTTTGAGCTGAGCTTTGGTTCGTGGGACCTATTCGGATCGGGTCGAGTTCCTTCATTTGTCCAAATCGGCTCGTGGACTCCCTCTCATGGCGGTTCGGGTCGTGGAGCTCTCCAGGTGAGTTGATCGGTTCGGTGCCTCCGTTCATGAACAGGTCGGGGTCGGGCAGGGCGATCCGATCCAGTTTGGTTCCTGCATATTTCCTCCACTTTGTCCAGTGAGTTGTTTACGCCATTTGACGGCGTTATCGATCAATCTAACGCTTCTAGACAATCACAAAGCATACCATACAGTCATAGCAACTTGTAGAATTGACCATAAACAACAAAACAAAAATTTTATGTGTTAAAACGGATCAAACATGGCCAAAACCCCATATTTTCCCTTAAGCGTGTTTAAGCAAAACTAATGATAGGATTAGTAAAACTTAACCAAATTAACCAAATTTTCTAACAGAGGCCTAAAACAATATTTCGAAATTTATGAATATTTTTCCAGAATTTAATCATGTTTAAATTCGCTAATTAACACTAATTACCCTTAATTAACCATAATTAGTGAGGAACTATGCAAATCACTCACCTTAGCCATAAACAAAATACCAAATCTGAAATTATCCTCTGTTTGGCACTGTTCCCAAAGCTATACAGCAGTTCCGACCTTGATTTGGTGCTATTTCCCTTTGATTTGACGTAGATTAGGCTAATACTTGATTAGAAAGTGATTAGAGGTGATTCTAGATATTGGAGGCCATTGTTAGGGTTCCTAGGAGGTAAATGGCGGCTAGAAAACGGAAATAGAATGAAAACCTAACTCATTTCAGCCTTCCTATAACCCTATCCTGAAATGGGTTATGGGCCCATTTGCTATTTAGCCTAATCAGCCCACTTAAGTAGTTTTTCACCTTCTAAACCTTGTTTCAGCCATATCTCCCTAACGGTAAGTCCGTTTTTATAATATGACCACTCTACGGAAAGGTAAACCATCATCCGGATCTAATGGAAGTGGTTTCAGGTCAAATTCCTTATCAATCAGAAGTTATGTCCAAAACAAGATCAGCTAGGGGCAAAACGGTCATTTAAAAATCGGCAAAAATCATGAACATGGGAAATGACCCCAATAGTTGTCCTCCGAAGTTACACGATTATACGACCTCATATGAAAATAAAATAAATATTCTACGATCCTCTGATGCGTAGAATGCGGGTCGTTACATTCTCCCCCCTTAAGAAATTTCGCCCCTGAAATTCCTTAACTAAGAAAAAAACAAAGGATCCCGCATGCCTATCAACCATTCAAAACAATCAAACATACATAACAAACTACCAAGTCTATCCTAGCATGCGGAAAACTAAATCGCAACTAGAATCTTAACAGGCAAAGAGTTCTGGACACGTCTTCCTAATGCTCTCCTCTATCTCCTAAGTACAGTCGTTCGCATTCTCACCCCACTGAACCTTGACTAGATTCACCACTTTCCTTCGAAGTTTCTTCGTATCACGTTTGATAATACGAATCGGCTAGCGGTTCCCAACCGCCTCGGGTTCTACTTCGACATCATCCAACTGATCAGGTGAAATAGTCACATCGGGGTCATGCACGAATTTCCTTAACTGGGAAACATGAAAAACGTTATTAACTCCTGCCATCTTCTCTGGTAACTCAACCTTATATGCTAAATTCCCAATTTGTTCAAGAACTGGGAATGGACCAACAAATCTTGGTGTTAACTTGCCTCTCCTGCCAAATCGAATCATGCTCTTTAACGGAGAAATCTTGACAAACACTAAGTCTCCAATGGAGAACTTTAAATCTCTTTTCCTCTTATCAGCATAAATCTTCTGCCTATCTTGGGTAGCATTCATTCGCTGTAGAATAATCTTTATCTTGTCTGAAGTTTCTCTTATCACATCTGGTCCAAGCACAAACTTCTCACTAGTTTCTACCCAACATGACAGTGAGTTGCACGCTCTTCCGTACAAAGCTTCAAATGAAGTCGTACCAATACTGGATTGATAACTATTATCATATGTAAACTCCACTAGATGCAAATGGTCATCCCATGATCCACCAAAATCTAATATGCAAGCTCTCAAGAGATCTTCTAGCACTCGATTCACCCTCTCTGTCTAACCGTCGGTTTGAGGATGATATGCGGCACTGAGATGTAATTCTGATCCTAACGCCACTTGTAAGCTCTTCCAAAACCCACTAGTAAACAACGGGTCTCGGTCACTCACAATGCTTTTAGGTACTCCATGAAATCTCACTACCCACTTTACATATAGTTCCGCTAGCTTAGCTGCCGTTCTATTCGACTTGATGGGTATAAACCTTACACTCTTAGTCAATCGGTCCACAATCACCCAAATGCTATCATGGCCCGATCTAGTTCTTGGTAACCCATCAATGATATCCATTGAGACTTGTTCCCATTTCCATTCTGGAATTTCTAATGGTTGCAACAAACCGCTAGGCTTCTTTTGCTCAGCTTTAACTAGCTTGCAATTCATGCACTTGGATATAAACATCCCAACGTCTCTTTTCGTTCCTTCCTAGTAGTAGGCCTGCTTCATGTCTCGATACATTTTGTTACCACCGGGATGTATAGTAAGTTTTGAGTGATGACATTCTCTAAGAACTTCATCTCTCAATTCATTGACATTGGGCACAACAAGTCTTCCATTCTTTCTAAGCCATACATCTCGATCAAGCCCATACTTGTTCATATCTCTGTCGATTCCTGTCTCTAATTTTGAGATGATTTCCGATAGGTTAGGATCGTCCCACTGACTGGAACCAATCCGCTCAATCAAAGTGGGTTTGATCGTCAAACTTGCTAACATTTCTGGATCCAGTTCACACTTTGGTCTGAAATCATACCCAGCGATGTACTCCAGTTGTTTCCACTCAAGAAACATAGACCCTAAACTGGCATGTCTTCTACTCAATGCATTAGCTACCGCATTTCCCTTTCCTGGTGTGTATGCGATATCGAAATCGTAGGAAGCCAAGAATTCTAACCACCTTTGCTGTCGGAGATTTATATCCTTCTGAGAGAAAAGATACTTTAACGATTTATGATCGGTAAACAACTCGAATCTTTCTCCGAAGAGATAATGTCTCCACATCTTCAATGCGAATACGATCATTGCTAATTCCAAATCATAGGTAGGTTATCTTCTCTCGTGCGGTTTCAATTGCCGACTTGCATAAGCTACAACCCTACCTCCTTGCATCAGTACAACACCTAGTCCGGTACCACATGCATCTGTATATACTGTCATCTCTTCATTCCCCTTAGGAATGACTAACACTGGTGCACATATCAACTTTTCCTGTAGACTCTTGAACACATTCTCGCACTTTTTGTCCCAGATGAAAGCTTGATTCTTCTTGGTCAACTGAGTCAACGGTGTCGCTATCTTGGAGAAATCTTGGATAAACTTCTGATAATATCCAGCTAATCCCAAGAAACTTCTTACGTCTATTGCATTCTTGGGCGTAGACCAATCTTGTACCCTAGCCACCTTCGCGGGATCCATGGCAATACAATTTTCTGAAACAACATGGCCCAAGAATCTCACTTCCCTCCTTCAGAAGTGACACTTAGAAAACTTTGCTTTCAATTGGTGTTTTCTCAACACCTCCATCACTATCCTAAAATGTTCCTTGTGTTCTTCCTCTGTCCTCGAATAAACAAGTATATCGTCCACGAACACAAGAACAAACTTATCCAGTTGATCCCTGAATACCCTATTCATAAGATCCACAAAATACGCCGGTGCATTGGTCAACCTGAATGGCATGACCAACCACTCATAAAATCCAGACGACATCCGAAAGGCCGTTTTAGCTATACTCTCAGCTTCCACTCTAAGCTGATAAAAATCTATCGCGAGATCCAACTAGGGGAACACTCTCGCGCCACTCAACTGATCAAATAAACCATCCATCCGCGGTAGAGGATACTTATTCGTCCCCGTCACCTTATTCAATTCGCGGTAGTCCACACACAATTGAAGGGAACCATCTGCCTTGGTAGCAAACAAAACTGGTGCTCCCCACTCGGAGGCACTTCTTATGATAAATCCTTTCTTCAAAAGATCGCTCACTTGCACCCCGAGATCTCGCTGCTCCCTTGGTGCCATACGATGAAGTGGCATCACTATAGGTCTGGCATCTTTTACTAAATCAATACGGAACTCAATCTCTCGGTGTGGTGGAAGTCCGGTCACTTCCTTGAAGACGTCCGGATACTGGCCAGCCACGGGCACATCTGACAACTCATCATGCGGGATGTCGAGGGAATTTAGAAAACTAGCCATTACCCCATCACTAGGTAGACCACCAAACACTTTCCTCCGCCCATCATTCACTCTAACCGTCACCAAAAAGCCCTCACAGTCTACCACCACCCCGTATCTTTGGAGCCAATCAACTCCCAAAATAATGCCAAACCTAGTAAAGCCCAAAACAAAGCAATCATAAGCAAACATGCATCCATGACTCGACAAAACTAAATTTCGACAAACCATGCTAAGGCTAGTCGAACCACCAATCGAGTTCATCACCGCTAAAGGTCTATCGACTATCTCGGGTTCCAATCCCAACCTATCTACCAGGTTACTAGATATGAAGGAATGGGAAGCCCCGGTATCAAACAATACTCGAACAGGAACATCATAAACAGAAAGCATACCTTGAATGATGACATTCTTTCCTTTCTCCACCGCAGTTGGGGCATTCGACGAAGAAGGAATAGCATATGCTTTCACAATCTGCTTTTATTTAGGGGGTTGCAGACACTTGTCCTTGTGATGTCCCACTTGGCCACAGTTGAAGCACTTCCTATCCGCTGGCTTGGCCCAACATTCTTTGGCATAGTGGCCCTTCTTACCACAGCTAAAGCACTCAACATCTTTCTTACTCTTTTTCTGGCCATCCTTGGTCTGATTCTGCTTTCTCTTATTCCGATAACCATTCTTGCCTCCACCGCTTACTTGCGGCTTTGGCTCCTCTGCAGATGCAACCTCAGTTTTTGTCTTAGGGTAAAGACTTTCTGACCTCAATGCTTTCCCCACAATCGATTCAAATGTCTCATCGATGTGGTTAATAAGCCTTTCCCCTAAGTATCCATCCAAACCAGTTATGAACTTCTAGTTCTTCTTCTTGGAATTGTCGATAAGAGATAATCCATACTTCGATAAAGTTTCGAACTCTGCAGTGTACTCCGAGACTACCCTACCATTCTGCTTAAGCTCCAGAAATTTCCTAAACAAGTCTGATTTCTGAGCAGTTAGGATAAACTTATCACTGAATCGAACCTTAAACTGATCCCATGTAACTTGATCCCCTAGAGTAGCTGCCTTAATAGCATTCCACCAATTCATTGCCCGTCCATGCAGCTGACGGGATGCTAACTTCCTCTTTATCGCATCCTTGATACCCAAGTCTTCGAAGATACGCTTACAGCTATCTAACCAATCCTGAACTTCTGTAGCCGATTTCGTTCCGTAGAATGACTTTCCACCAAGACTAGTGTAATCCTTACAAAGCTTGGCGAAATCGGCTCTAGGTGCCTGCACCGCTGCACCACCACCATTTGCAGCATTGGGAACTGCTCCTTGCACATTTCTAAGCATCTCTCTCATGAAGTCAGTGAACATCGTCCTCATATCAGGAGCATTCCCATTATTGGATCCTCTGCCAGTACCCCTAGTATATCGGCTCATCGTTCAATCTGTAAGGAGAAAACGATTAACCATCTCTTCAGTGGTGCCAGTGCAATGCGACTTCATCCTTAAATATACTAACAGTATATATATATATTTTCTGAAAACCAAAATATAACAAATACGCACTCACATATACGTACTATCTCTCCCTGATGTCTTTCCCTAGGTTAACTACGCAACCTAGAGCTCTGATACCAAATGTGACGGCCCGCCCCGCACCAGATGACATTTCCTTTGAAATTGGGCTGTGCCGATGTCCAACCAGCACGGGACGGTCGCCAAAGAAAGGGAAGGAAAGGAAACTTAACAGTGGACTAACAAAGAACCTATAGAATGTCTCACTGCGCATGGAATAAAATATAATAATAACATACTTTGACATAAAACAGGCGAGACAGTGCATAAGCTGAAAACTAAACATCATAGAAGCGGAAAATCCAAATACATCTTATGTTCCACATCATCATTATTACAACTTTTGAAAACTGTCTCTAAAGCAAATAAGGAAGGTACACTACTAACGCCCAAAGTAGTGACCAGCAGCGACACAGGGAGAATATATAGCAAATAGTACATGTAAGCCTCATGCTCGTCTCCGGACAGCTACTCGTGCACAGCCAGCTAACCTGTCTCTAGTCTGTCCGTTTAAGAGCACCTAGAGTAATAAGAAGAGACATAAAACTCTGGGTCAGATAAAAGTCTGGTATGAGCGATAAGCAGCAAAGCAGAGCAATAACAGGTATACTAAACCATACCTGAACCTAGACCTGCAACCAAAGAGTTAGCACAACATACCGTACAATACTCTAAGGTGCCACTAACATATGGTGTAAGAAATACGGGGGTGGGGTGTGCATGTCATAGTGATGGCAACAATCAAGCATAGCAATCATCCTCACATCTCTCACTCAGTGCGTAAAGCATACGATATCCACCACTTTGATCATCCAAATCTTTACTATGATCACTCTGCCCCATGGAGTCATGGCGACTCCACTGCACTGATCCATGACCACTAGTCCTTGCTATGTCCACTCTGCCCCATGAAGTCAAGACGACTTCACTGCACTGGCTCTTAACCATGCTACGATCACTCTGCTCCATGGAGTAACATCTACCCCACTGCACTGATCCGTAATCTAACATCCGTCTTGGTGGTGAATCAAAGTTATGTACTTCGATAACCCCTTTGCACACATGCCGCAGTAAAGTCCAACTCTTGAAGTTCACTCATTGGTTCCCATCTGGATCCTGAGTTACAACCTCTCATTTGGACTACCTTTGCATCTCGGGTTTTGGTCTGCTCCGGATTGGTTCCGTCCTTCTCCTCTTCCTCGATTCAGTTCGGTCGTGATGCTCATCTGGTACGGGTCATGACACCCCATTCGGTTCGGATCATGATCAACCACCTGGTTCGGGTCGTGACGCGCCTCTCTGATCGGATCGGCCTCCCTTTGGTTCGAGCTGAGCTTCGATTCGTGGGACCCATTCGGATCGGGTCGAGTTCCTTCATTTGTTCGGATCGGCTCGTGGACTCCCTCTCATGGCGGTTCGGGTCGTGGAGCTCACCAGGTGAGTGGATCGGTTCGGTGCCTCCGTTCACGAACAGGTCGGGGTCGGGTAGGGCGATCCGATCCGGTTCCTGCATATTTCCTGCACTTTGTCCAGCGAGCTGTTTACGCCATTCAACAGCGTTTTCGACCAATCTAACACCTCTAAGCAATCACAAAGCATACCATACAGTCATAGCAACTTGTAGAATTGACCACAAACTCCAAAACAAAAAATTTATAGGTTAAAACGGATCAAACATAGCCAAAACCCCATATTTTCCCTTAAGCGTGTTTAAGCTAAACTAATGATAGGATTAGTAAAACTTTACCAAATTAACCAAATTTTCTAACAGAGGCCTAAAACAATATTTCGAAATTTATGAATATTTTTCCAGAATTTAATCATGTTTAAATTCGCTAATTAACACAAATTACCCTTAATTAACCATAATTAGTGAGGAACTATGCAAATCACTCATCTTAGCCACAAACAAAATACCAAATCTGAAATTATCCTCTATTTGGCGCTGTTCCCAAGGCTATACAGCAGTTCCGACTTTGATTTGGTGCTATTTCCCTTTGATTTGACGTAGATTAGGCTAATACTTGATTAGAAAGTGATTAGAGGTGATTCTAGATGTTGGAGGCCATTGTTAGGGTTCCTAGGAGGTAAATGGCGGCTAGAAAACTGAAATAGAATGAAAACCTAACTCATTTCAGCCTCCCCATAACCCTAATCCCGAAATAGGTTATAGGCCCATTTGCTAATTACCCTAATCAACCCACTTAAGCAGTTTTTCACCTTCTAAACATTATTTCAGCCATATCTCCCAAACGGTAAGTCCGTTTTTCATGTATGACCACTCTACGGAAAGGTAAACCATCATCCGGATCTAATGGAAGTGGTTTCAGATCAAAATTCTTTAACATTCAGAAGTTATGGCCAAAACAAGACCAACTAGGGGTAAAATGGTCATTTAAAAATCGGAAAAATTCGTGAACATGGGAAATGACCCCAATAGTCGTCCCCCAAAGTTACACGACTATACGACCTCATATGAAAATAAAATAAATATTCTACGATCCTCTGATGCATAGAATGCGGGTTGTTACAGGCATATCTAGCATCCACAAGTGGTAGACTTAATGTGAGAGGTCACATAAATGGAAAATGATAATAACATGTTAACTTGTAATACTTAACCTGGTTAAATCTGTGGGGGTAACGTAAACCTGTCAAATTGAGTAGGCGTTAAGTAAACTTGCTTAAATCAGTGGGGGTTAAGTTAATCTTGTTAAATCTGTGGGGGCGGGTTATATATATAAACCTGACAAACTTAACCTATTTTATATGTTGGGGTTATGCAACATTGTTAAACTATTAGGCATAACCTGTCAAAATCCTAGTATTGGGGATGTAAGCCTAGGGGAAAGCTTGTATCATCTGTTGTGTGTGTGACCCATATGAGTCAGTAACCCATCTTGTATCAAACATGGAACCCCGAACTAGGTCGGGATCTGGGTATGCTTGCTGAGTTAATTGTAAGAGGTTCATTTAAGTGGGGTTGTTGACGGCGCACTCCGTCGGATTCATGTGCGTGCATAAATCAGCTTGCGTTGGGATAATAAGACATTGTAACATCAGTAGATGGCTGTGCATCTCGTTAATAAAAGGGGTTGCCACTTTAGGAAGTGATACATCCTACCGTAGGGCCAACACAGGGTATCTACGGGATAGGGAGTCGATCGATTGGGGTAGTAATGAGGGTACATCTAGTCTTGCTTGTTTAGGTCTCCGTTATTATCGTTGGGGGTAACACCTTTCATTTCTGTTGGGCTACCAGTTATTATTGTACGGGGTAAAACCCCTCACTAGAAGTACACCTAAGTCTACTGTGACACCCCACATCCGTTAATGTCACTCTATAAAGAATGCATTAAATTTCGTGAAGCGTTATTGGTAAATAAGAACATAATATCACAAGACAGTTATGTAAAATAGCAGCGGAATTAAAAAATTTATTTAAGTCAAAACATCATAGTCCCAAATAATGAGTTTACATCATAAGTTTGAAGAAACCAATTACATAAATAATCTGTCTTGCCAAAAATACTAGAGTACAAAAGTATAAAACCATATTTCTCTTGCAAAGCCATAAGAGAGTTGACAAGAAGTCAAAGCAGTATATCTATATCCAAAATCCAAGGTAAGCTGAAAGAATCCAAATCAACTCTATGCACTTCCACCCTGAGAACCTGGGGGGAAACGGAAGAGAGAGAAGAGGAAACAAAAAGGGTCAGACATAAAGTCTTGCGAGTCCAGTTACTTTTAAATATAAATAAATAAAATTATCATGGTAGGTATATAAAAACTGGAAGAACAAGATAACAATAACAATAATAAGTGTGAACTGAGCAAGATAAGATGAACATGATATATTGCGCTTCTTAAATACATTTCTCTGCACCGCACTGATACTAGTATATCAGAAATAGAATGATCCCTACCAATACCGTTCCATTACATTTTCTTGATTATTAGGTTACTGGGGTTAGTGGAACTCAAGACTCATCAGTGTATCATACCCGTTTACTTTCCCATGGATTTACCTAATACAATATATGTAGTTATCTCTCAATATTGAGATACACCCCATGGTAACCCACTCGTACGGTCTCCACCGTAATGAACGCAGTCCCTCATCCTACGCCGGAGTGACGTACGGATCTCTATATAACAATGTTACGTTCCGCATATATCTGTCATTACTATGCTACGTAAGCGTACGGACTTCCACCATCGATCGAATTAGATTCCTTATCGGAATAATGCCCTCTAGTCTACGATACACCACCCAAAGAAGATATGCATGTATCTAGACTGTCCCACGTATGTAATGTAATTGTAACTCGATGCCTCAATCACACGTCCTCTAATGTGCACCGAGTTCCGTGGCAGGGCTAAACAAGAAACACGGAACTCGGCCGACAGCTTTTCCATTCCTGTACAGGCCCGCTTTAAAGAGCCTCCAAATACAGATATTCCTGGGGTCTATTTTCCATGGTGGCTATAGCCCACCGCGGCCCCTCCCTTAACTAGTAAAGACTACAAGAGCTAAGCGACCGCCCCTAATAACAACCAATCTTAACATCCATGTGGCGTCTCCCCTTAACCCCGTACCACGATAGTGAAAGGTGAAATGGTATCTTGGGTTTAGCTGTAGTCTTTTCGCATCCTGCTGGCTGCAGATGATGGGTATCTGACGATCTACTATTCTTGTTGGTCGTGACCCTCTGCCTCCTCGTGAGGCAACTGCCGAACGTCCTTATGTCACCTCATCACAACATTCTGACGGCATAGCTACATCAGCAGTCAAGGCCCGCCCACCTAGTAGTTACGCGCAGACCTAATCTTTGCGAGCACAGCCTAAGACATCTATCACCGCACAGAGGACTACTAGGATCACCTTACATATCTCAGGAAGCCACGTGCTTTCCCTTCCAGTCCTTTGGAGCCGTCAAATCAATCAAACGAATGTGCGCTCCCCTCATGCCTTACAACACCTCGATGATATACCCCGTTGGGTTATTCACCCTCAAACGTGCGAACTGGTCCAAGCGCCTCACTTTAATATGTTATTAGACCTTATGTCTAATCATTTTATTACGCTCTTGCTTTTCCTCCTCAGTTTCCTTTTAACTTGGTTATTCCCATTCATATTGAATTCTTAATCAAGTTACCAAGTTCCTCTTGCTTATTAATTTAGGTTATATAACTTAACCCCTTTAAGTTCATTAATAAGCCCACAACATGTTATTCTCTAGATTGTGGCCCAAGGTCTATAATCCATAATCTCTTTTATATTTTCATAGTCCGATTCCATATTTACAATAACATGTTCTTATTTAATGTGTAATTAAGTACGTATCATTTTACATGTTCCCTTTTTAACATGTCATTGATTAAATATAACTTATATCATTTCATAAGTTTTCCTCATCCTTTCTTATTTAATCATAAATTTAATTTACACCGTCGTCACTACAACTTATCGTTGTTTACTTATTAACTTAGTTTTCTTAACTAAATCCCATTAACAAGTTTCTCAACCCATTAATTATAACCTATATTATAATTTCCTCTTGTCCCTAGGACAAGCTTAAACATGTTATTCACATCAGCGGGTTCCAGACTTTTTGACTACTTCATTTATAATTAAGTACCTCTTATCTTATTACACAAGTTGTCTCATTCCCTTACAAGTTATGGTTACCCTAAACAGTGTCTTTTAATTACATAACTTTATTATTTCTACCGGTTATGTATACCACTAGGTGTCTTTAATTACATAACCTTATCGGGTTAAGTTTATGGGCATATATGTAAATATTACCCACCCCCTCCGATTTACATAACCCACCCACTGTTCACCCAATTTTACTTAACCCCAACTTTAGTTTATATTCATACAATCCCTATGGATTCAACTAGGTTAAGTATTCAAGATTTATTACCATATTTTCATCTATGGTTACAATATGCTAGACTTCCCACATTAAGCCTACCATTTGTGGATGCTGGATATGCCGGTCGGGTCTAGGCAGACTTATTCCATAAATTGGGCTTAACCTCATGTCTGAGCATGTCTCATATTTGCACACTTAGACCTCTCACATTAGTTTCAACATCAGTGGCGGCTGGATATGCCGGTCGGGTCCGGGAAGACTTCCACCACTAATGCAACCTAACCTCGTGTCTAAGCATTACTACGGTTCCATTATTTTAGGCATATTCAAATAAATTTCCCTATTCTAAATATAGACTTTTATGCCCCTTTTCAATTCATCTTTACAATTATCCTATTTCAATTATAGGTTTCCATGCCCTAAATCGATATTCACATGTATTCCAGTTTACGCCCCAAATTGACATTTGCATATGTCACAATCTATGCCCAATTTCATAATTACATATGTTCCCATTTATATCCCAAATCAATATTTACATATTCCAATACAAATTTTGCCCAAATTCATGTTCACCTATTTTCCAATATATGCCTAAAATTTATGTTCACATACGTTCCAATTTATGCCCCAAATCAGTGTTTACACATGTTCCAATTTATGCCCAAATTATATTCATATTTTCCAATACCAATTATGCCCCAAAGTTATGTCTTTCCCAATCGTTCCCAATTTCGCACGTTCGCATTTTTTTAGTGTTAGGCCTAGGCTTGAAGGTTGCCCGGCTATATAAATTTAAAAAGGGAAAAGAGGGAGAGATGAGAATCAGAACAGGCATAATAACGAATCAATAACATAACGGTGGAAATAGGCATAAAAACTGAATGGACATATTATGACAAGATTAGGCTTGGTGACGAAAAACAAATAAGAACAGATCAGAGGAATATGTCATAATAGAACTGATTAGGCACCGATTCAAGATCCAATTTTTATATACATATCATGATTACTATTTAAATATTCAGATCTAAAAATAACATGAACTCACAGTGAATAGATCTAAGCAAATGGATCCAAATTACTGCGAAGAACACGTTGAATTTGTTGTAGTAATTGTTGAATTTGTATAATGCCCACTGAATTGGTTTTGGAGAAGATTAGGCCATTCAATCTACATTGCAGCAGAGCTCTGTCATCGCCACCAATTTTAGATGAATAAAACCTAGATTTAGGGTCCTTTATATAGCGTAGAACCAAAGAATCTAGCTCCAAAATCGTCCAGGTTCAGAAAGAAGTTTCCAGAGCCACGGGTGGGTCGACACCCCTTCAGGTGGGTCGACCCTTAGGTCGACCCCTTCAGATGGGTCGACCCCCAAAGGGCAAAATTCCCACCCAAACTCCCGCCTTGCGAATTTTGATTTTTGAACTGATTTTCGAATTTTCTGGATATATTTATTTAATATATATACACATATAAGCTCCTTATATGTATACAAACTTCAAACCTTAATAACTTCTTCATACGAAGTCCGTTTTATGCAAACCAAGTGTCTATCTTAACCAGAATTTCGAAACAGACGCAATGGGGTAGTCCGTTTCCCTTAATTCTGAATATTGAATTAATTATTCCTTAATTCACCATCTTTATTGTCGTTAAAATTTCGGGGTGTTACATCTACTATTCTGTTTCTTATTGGGATCATCTTATTTCTGTTATACTAGTATTAATGTAGAGAAAAGTACTTGAGAAGTGCAATATATTATGTTCTGTTTATTCTGTTTATCCTGCTCAGTTTGCTACACATGTCTTATGATACTGTTATCTCTCTTATCCAGTTTATATGCCTGTCGTGATGCTTTTACTTATTTATATGCTAAAAGTAACCGGACTCGCCAGATTTTATGTCTGACCCGTTTGGTTTTCTTTTCTATCCCTTCCCCCCAAGGTTCTCAGGGTAGGAATACTCAGGCTTGATTTGGATTCTCTCTTTCATTCTACTTGGAGCTGCTTAGACGTACTGCTCTAATTTCATGTCTTCTCTGATATGGCTATTTTTGGGGACTATGCTTTTATATTACTGTACTCTGATGATTTTAGTATAAGCAGATACTTTAAATTGATGTAATAGGTCTTCTGTATTTCAGAGTTATGTTGTAACTGAATTTGGACTATGATGTTTTCTATTTGGAAAATAAAGTTTTAAATTCTAATGTTATTTTATATCTGTCTTGTGATGTTTCTGTTTACCTATAACACTTGACGAAACTTAATGCATTCTATTAAAAAGTGACATTAACGGACGTGGTGTTTCACAAGATCCGTGTAATTTTCAAAAGCTAAAAGGTGGTTATCTAGATTGGTCGTTTCATCATACATCAGTGGGGTACTTTAATGTCAACTATAATTTTAATGTCCATTATTTCTTTTGAAAAATGTATTCTTGGTACTGTTCTTTAGCTCAATGATTTTTCTTTCTTTAAAGATTGGCTTGCCTACTGCTAATTGATTGGTCTCTCATTGAGTCGAACTACTTAATTGTTCTAAAGAAGTTTAATTTGTCTTTCATAATTCTGAGATGTTGACATGCTTAGTTCTCTATAGGATTTATTTGCATTAAAATATTCTTAAAGTTAAGCTTCCTCAATAAGCTTTCTCAGGTCAGCAAATTGTTGTGCCGAACCTTGAATTTCAATCTTGTCGTTAATCCCTTTGTTAAGGTTGATGATTTCTCAACTTCCATATTTGATAAACTGAAATTAAAAGTTATATCATTCTCTAAAGTCCATGATCAATCAACTTCTTCATGCATATTTCTCTTTAATCTCGCAATTTTGTTGAATCCTATTTCTTGTATTATTGGTTATGTGAAGAATGAATAAGAGATAAGAGGTTTGAGCCCTCCTTCTAGCGCCAAAAAATGTTATCTAATTTTTTTGTTAACACCCCTAAACAATGATAAGCTTTTCGACTAGGTCGGCAAAAATCTATGGTAGCTAGGTCAGTATTCGGTAGAAGCTTATGATGCTAGAAATAAGCTTATCGTTGAGGTTAGTAATATCCTATTGGACAGGTTGAAGGGGTTTGGAAATTTTATAGTTAATTTTTAATGGGTTGGTCAATAAGGCCTCATCGACAAGGTCAGGATGATTCAACAGGGATTAAATGTACATTTCTTGGGTAAAAGGAGCTTATTGATTTTATTAATAAATGTTTGCTACTTAGGTCGATGATACTCTGATGATATACACTTTCAAAAATGATCTTATCAATCCAGTCAATAAGTATCTGCAACTCAAGTCAATGAGATTCAGATAATATTTAATTTCAAAGATGATCTTATTGATGCAGCCGATAAGATCAAATTAACGTGTTTGATGAAGCAAGGAGACAAATAAGAATTTATAAGTACATAAGAATTATTCCAATAATATTGTTGTATACCAGAGTAGTGTGGAAACCATTCGAATTAAATATCAGCAAATCGATTTAAGGAATACAAAGGCAGATCTAGTACAAGTGATACGATGAGGTTTTCCAAAATATTCTATATAATAGGTCTATTTGCCTCTATTTATAGAGGCTGCGGGACCCGTCGCTTTTAAACTTATAGACACGACCAATATGGTTTGTAACTACCCAGAAAATCAGAACCAATTTAATTTTTTTATTTTAGCTATTTTAATGGATTTTGAATATTTAAAATGATTTATTTTAAATAATAACAATTTAAAATTTATTTAAATTGAAGTTAGAACATGTATATTTATTTTAATTATAAAACGAGCCTGAAATGGCGCGGTATTTTGAAAATTCGATTTCTAATTTCAAATGAATGTACACAATTCAAAATAAATCGGATTTCAGTAAAACCGGAAATATTTGAACCTGTTTAATTGTATATTTCTAAGGAATGTGAAAAATCCGAATTTCATAGCGAGAATTGAAAGTTATGTCCAGTTTAAGTTTTAAAATAGTCGCTATGGAATTTAAATATATATGGCCCTTAAAAATAGCCATTTTGCAAACGACCTCTGTTTTCGACGAAACCACTTTTTTTGGATCTGGAATGTCAAATTATTGCTAGGTTTAAAATTCCATAATTTTTAGAATTAATATGTAAGCATGGTAAATTAAAACACATTTGGTAATTTCAGTTTGAATTGGATCGGCCAGAAAATGGCCATTTTTCAAACGGTCTCCAAATTCAATGAAATTAATTTTGTTAGAACTGTATCATCAAATCTTAGCTAGATTTATTTTTCGGGAATTTTTGGAGTAAGTATGTGGCCCCGGTAAATTAAAATGTACATTCAAATCCAATATTGAATGTTTTATATTTTAATTTTGAGACAAACCGACTGAAACATTCGAATGGGTTTACGAAACATATTCCATTGTGTCTGGAATGGAGGTATTTAGTTAGGGCGACAGTCGTTGAGTTTGATTTGGAGTTCATATGGATAAATGGGTACTTCTGGAATTAAAAGAATTAAGAATTAAAATATATATAAATGGCCAACCAAAACCCTCGTCACTTTTCCGAACCCGCCTCCAGGTCAATATCGAACGATGGAAAGAGCTCCATTCTTTCCTCCTCGATTTCTTCCGATCCTTTCAATGAAATTCAGTGATCCTTAAGGGAATTTTGTAGAGAATTTCCCCAGCTTCAAATCCATTCTAATTTCGGATTCTATCGTTGTATATTTCTATCGAATCACCTTCCTGAAGATCCGCCGTGTCGCCAGGGGTTGCGCCTCCATCTGCAGTTCGAGTTCGACGAGGAGCACATCGCCGGGAAGCCCTTTCGATGCTCTCCGTCATGGTATAATCCGATCATCCTATAGCTACAGGGATTGAGCGCAATTGGCTGACCTAGTTTTGAATGATTTACAGAGGTAACGGTTTATATGTTTTAAACTATTTACAACATATAAAAGAGTTGCAAAGTTTGATTATCGAATAAAAATCATATTTTTTCATATGTTGTCGAAATCCAGTGAAACAGGAGACATTAGGACTGTGACATCGTACACTACATTCTAGAAGTGACCGAGAGAATTTTAGTGCTAACCATCAAACTAGAAGGAGTGGAACCCAATGTGAGATTTCTAAATTCAAATAAATTAGAGAAAAATATAATAGGTTGCAGACGGGGCTTAGTAGCTCCTGACACTACTTTCAGTTAAACCATGGATGATTGTGTGATGACTGTGGTGTGAAATTGATTGTGACTGTGAATGATTGATTGTGGTTGCAACAAAATTGATTGTGTTTGTGGTAAATTCATTGTGTCGTGAAAATTAATGGTATGTTGGAAATTATGGAAATGAAATTATTGTAATGCAGCAAGGCTAGGTTAGTAGAGGAGCTGTGCTCAGACACTTTGTCGGTGCTAAATACCCTACCGTTGTAATGCTGAATTTTTTTGAAATGAATTATATAAAATATTCATGTTTGAAATAAATTGTTTGAACAATAAAAATAACCTTTTTATTGTATGTATGAAGTATATAAAATATTCATGTTTGAAATAAATTGTTTAAACAATAAAAATAACATATTTATTGTATGTATGAAGTATATAAAATATTCATGTTTGAAATAAATTGTTTGAACAAAAAAATAACATTTTTATTGTATGTATGAAGTATATAAAATATTCATGTTTGAAATAAATTGTTTGAACAATAAAAATAACCTTTCTATTGTATGTATGAAGTATATAAAATATTCATGTTTGAAATAAATTGTTTGAACAATAAAAATAACCTTTTTATTGTATGTATGAAGTATATAAAATATTCATATTTGAAATAAATTGTTTGAACAATAAAAATAACCTTTTTATTGTATGTATGAAGTATATAAAATATTCATGTTTGAAATAAATTGTTTAAACAATAAAAATAACATTTTTATTGTACGTATAAAGTATATAAAATATTCATGTTTGAAATAAATTGTTTGAACAATAAAAATAACATTTTTATTGTATGTGTGAACTACGTAAAATGGTCATGTGTTAAAATATATATTTTTTGCCAAAAATATTATTTTTATCATGTATGTGAAGTCGCAAAAATGACCATGTGTTGAAATATATTTTTGTTCACTAAAAATATTATTTTTATCATGCTAATGAAGTAATAAAAATGACCATGTGTTGAAATATATTTTTGTTCGCCAAAAATATTATTTTTAACATGCTAATGAAGTAATAACAATGACCGTGTGTTGAAATATATTTCTGATCGCCAAAAGTATTATTTTTAACATGCTAATGAAGTAATAAAAATAACCATATGTTGAAATATATTTTTATTAGTTAAATTTTTTATTTTTATCACATGTTTGAGGTGTATAAATTAGCCATATGTTGAAATATGTTTTTGTTCACCAATAATATTATTTTTAACATGTATATGAAGTGTTAAAAATAACCATACATGGAAATAAATATTCCTTCGTTAAAAATATTATTTTTAGCTTAGATATGCATAAATATACACATGCTAAACAGGTAAATGGATTTGTTGTTGAGTAAAGAATTTATTTGCATGCCCGACAAATAGGTAAACCTTAATGAGTTGGCTTCGCAATTTTATTTATTATATAAACTCCTGTGAATGCCATTGGATGAGATGTGCTGATTGTTCTATATGAAATTATAAACGTCGCCATATGATAGCAACAATTAATTTTGAACTACACTACATGGTATACTACGTGAAGATAGCATACTCTATCATATTCCATATAAGCATTTGGAGCTTATATGATGAGGTTGGAATTACCATACAAGCGAGAAGCTTTTATGTCGATGACTACATTTCAGGTTGAATCGAAGACGAACTATTGATGTCATAGCACATCATATTCCATATAAGAATTTGGAGCTTATATGACAAGGTTGGAGTTACCATACAAGCGAGAGGCTTGATGGCGATGACTGAATTACAGGTTGAACCGAGGACTAATATGGACTAAATAAAATATAACGGTAAATTTGCAGATAAAATAAAAACCCCACACGGGTCTGGAGTTGACAATAATCACGTCTCTCTAGTTATTAGATACGGCACATGGATTATTTATTTTCCAACACTGGGCAAGGTGACGAGATTTGTCTCTGGAGTTATGATCTTTACACACTCCCTTGGGCATAGAATAAGTCACTAAAAATTGTATATGCTATTTCTGGATTTATTGGGTGCCTAATACGGCACAATACATTTCCAAAACGCTCTCCGAACAAAGGAGACTATGGCAAAAAAATTCGAAATTTAAAGGCTTTAGCCAAATTTTTGAAGTGAAAATGGTTTGGAAATCGCCAAAGGAATTATGTATATATATAAATTAAAATTAAAATCAAAGGAATCGCGTGTGGCAGTTCGTGTTCTGGAATCGTAACTTCAAACGATTATACCGAGAGATCTGACCGTCGGATTTTCCCGAAACTGGAACCTTCGGTTTGCTTTGGAAATATCTTTCCAACAATATTAAATTTGTTAGGATCCAACGGTTGAGAAATGTGTAATTCGAATATGAATAAAAACAGCGCTAGGGCAAAGCGTCGTTAATTTAAAATGGGCTATTTTTATATAAATAAAAATAGCGATGAATCATTTTAAAATATTATAACGATGTGGAAAGGAAATAAACCGATTTTACTCGTTTTATTGGATATTTTGATGGTTGGATGTATTTGACATAAAAATTATATTTATGAACTGAAACGTGAATGTCAAATAATTTAACCATGGAAAGAATTGATTTGAATTCTATGTATACATGAATTATTTGAAAAGGCCGAGTTAATTCTCATTTCAAATAATTGATCGATGATTAAAAGTCGAAGATATGAAGATGGTGCAAGACCAGTGATGTTCACATCGTGTGGATTACTATTGATGCCTTAGATATGGGTAGCTCCCTTGATGAGGTTACAGTGGTAGTGGTCAAGACGTATTTGTTGGTTGTCCGGATGTGCGAGGGCCTCTCTTCCATATTGGACATATGGAACAAGGAATAAGGTCCCTTCGGATTCGTTCAGACCCAGAACGGACAAGTAAATGGATGTGTGTCTGACATTGGATTTTGTTCTATGTTGATTAATCTCTATTAAATATATATCTATTTGGTGGCGGAGAATTTATTCTCTTTCTTAACACCCTTCTCTAAGACGTACGAGCTTAGAGGTTATATATCGATAGACATCAGTCGCATGGCATGAAATGTTAGTGTGGCATGCTGAGATGCAAGTGATAAAGGCTTTTGTTGAAAAGCAGAGCCTTGTGGTTGATGATCAAAGCATAGATTTAAATAGCATAGCTTTGTGTATAGCGTTAATTCGCAAGCCTCACACCTCGGTATGAACCAGAAACGGGAGAGGACTGCAGGGAGAACATGAGTTTCTTTCTTGCTAGGAGTGGTGTCATGGTATGGAGCCCAGACATTTTACTTATGTGGTTGTTGGAAAGCGGGGTACCTCGGACATATCGGTCACTACGGGGCCGATGGATGATATGGTCGACATACTGACCATTATGCCCCATAGGGCAGGGAAACATGTTGTTCCGGAATAACCAGTCCACAAACATAAGAGTGGACCGGCCTTGAAGATCCTAGGTGCAGTTGCGGCTATAGCCTGAGACATGGTAGCTAGATTGTCTCGAATTCGGTAAGGACGATCCCTTGCCTTGGTTCATGACAGAAATCCAATTTCCAATACGACATTGTGTGGTTTTGATTGTAAACCTATATATGGCGACATGATATATGGTACCCATGCCATCTATGATTGATGCATTATGATTGAAATTGTTTTTAAACATATAGACACTAATAATAATATCAAACGATTTTGTTTTATACGTACCAAGCATATTTTGGCCATTATAAGGTAAAACTCTATCCTCCAGCTTGCGTTGCATTGTGTGATGGGACCTGAGTCTTATAATGGCTTCATTTTTCTAAAGAGCATTGCGTTGTTTAAATGATTTACTTTATTTCATGCATTGGCAATCCAATGGAGTAAACCCATTCCGTGTTAGTGGCGTGGTCATGTGATTGACCTTATTGTTAAATAAGTTAGGTAAGATTTCTCATACCAGTCCCATGACTGACTCGTAGTTTGTTTCACTTTGCAAACTCGGGTGCCCCTATTTTCTACAACTCTGGATAGCTATGAAGCGGAAGATGGACTCTATCATTTCTATTGTGTTGTCCAGACTTCATTATGTCTATTGTGTTTGATTCCACTGCAGACATTGTATATTAAGTTGAAACCGTATTTTGTACTAAGTGTGATCCTGTTATGCTGTGTAACTCTGATAATTATATTATTTCCAGTGTATTTTGATGTACATTATCTGGAGTAATGTTATATTTTTGTTCTTCTGTTATGTTTTATTTGTTATATTCCACTGATTATCCTTGCTTCCATGGCATGGGGGTTCGGGGTTGGTCACAGTTGGTATCAGAGATTTGGTTAACCTTAGCTCCAGAATATAACATGTTAACGAACTCGTAAGAAATAGAATCAGTAGTATTCTAGGGTGAGTAACTCATTATAGATAGGATTAGTAATGTCCTAGAATGTGTATAGCAGAATAAAATAAACCCCAATAGATGCATTTATAGTTAAATTTATGTCTCTATGCTTTGTAATATCTTTTCTGTTGGCCTGACTCTTTATCTACTATTTGCTGACATAGTAGAAAATGAATGGTAGAAACAGAAGAATTAATTCTATGGTTCATCAATCTATTGAGCCAATTGTGCTCCCACAACCAGAATCAGATCTAGAAGTTCGAGTAAAGAAGTATCAAAATCTGGGTGGAGTACCACTCTTGGGCAAAGAGTCTGTTATTGAAACACAAGTGTGGATGTGTTCTTCTAAGAGAATTTTTGAAGGCTTAAAGATGAGAGATGATCAGAAAAGATTACTGGCATCTTGGGCACTCAAAGACGGAGCTTTAATCTGGTGGGAAACTAATGCTATGAAAAATCCAGAAGGTAAATATTACCCAGGATAGATTTAAAGAAACTTTCAAAGAAAGATTTATTCCTCCAGAAGTAGTTGAGCAGCTATATGATGTGTTCTACCATCTGAAACAAGGAGATATGACCATTTCGGAGTATCAGAATAAATTCAATGAACTTTCCCGCTTTGGCCCATAACTAATTCGAGATCCTTTGAGGAAGAATCTGAGATTTATTAACGGACTTCAAAGAAGGTACGAAAATAGAGTAACTGCACATGTGAATTTTCCTTTTTCTAATATGATAGAAATGGCTTGTCGCTATGAGAATCTTGATAAGCAAGGTGTTTTGGAAGATGAAGAGAAAGGTAGTTCTAGCAACAAAAGGAAGTTTGAAAGTGATAATCCTGAGGCAAGCACAAAGCCAGAGGAAAGTAAGGAACCTTAGGCAGGTACAAGATCTGAAATAAGTAAAAAGAAGAGGGTAAAGACAGTCATATGTCTCAAGTGCGATAAGCAAGGGCATTCGATAAGGAACTGTAAATCCTCAAAGAAAGATGGATCTAAATCCAGTAAGAAGTTTCAGGAGATCAGAGATTGCTATATCTGCCGCAAGACTGGCCACACAAAGCAAGATTGCCCATTGGTGAGAAAATCTGAAGTAGCGCATGTATGTGAAGCAGCAAATGCTCTAATACCCTCAGCTAGTCAAGAGAGGCCAGATGTTTTGGAAAGCACTCTTACTGTCAACAATATACCTGTTATAGTGTTGTTTGATACGGGAGCTTCACAGAGTTTCATTTTGAGTAATACAACCAAAAAGTTAAAGTTAAAATTAAGGAATGTTAAAATATTGATTAGAGTTCATAATCCAATAGGAGGTTCTCTTGTTCTCGGTTTGTAATGCAGAGTGCCCATTTCTTATTCTTGTTACCAGTTTTCCTTTGATTTAATTGTTATGGATCTTTCTGATTTGATATCATTCTTGGGCTAGACTGGTTAACTAAATATGATGCTGAGGTTAGATGTGCAGAAAGAGTGGTTAAAGTTAAAACGAAGCTTGGAAGTATAGTTATACCATGTGTAGGCTTAGATTCAGATAGAAAAGAATTTTGGGCTGCTCTGGAAGTTACTCCCACATTAATAGAAAATATTCATGTCGTTAGAAACTACGCGGATGTGTTTGAGGATGTTGATAGCTTACCTCTGCGAAGAGAAATTGACTTCAGAATTGATCTAGTTCCGAACGCAAGGCCAGTAGTGCATGCTATTCAGAGAATGACCTTAAAATAGAAAGAAGAACTGAGTGATCAAACTCGATAATTACTATGGAAGGGTCTGATCAGACCTAGTTTCTCTAGTTGGGGAGCAGAAGCAGTGTTTGTTCCTAAGTCAGACGATACTCTTCGATCATGTGTTGATTATCGAGACCTCAACAAGCAGACACTCAAGAATAAATATCCATTACCACGAATAGATGATTTATTGGATCGTTTGAATGGAGTGCGAGTATTTTCAAGAATGGACCTAGCTACAGGTTTCCATCAACTGCGAATTGCCGAAGAATGTGTTCCTTTGGCTGCTTTCAGAGGTCCAGACTTGTTTTATGAGTGGTTAGTAATGTCGTTCGGCTTATGCAACACTCCTGCTTATTTTGTGGATTTAATGAATTGAGTGTTTCGGGAAGTGTTGAATAAATTCGTACTGGTTTCCATTGATGATATATTGATCTTCTCTAAGTCAGCTAGCGAACATGCGAAACATTTAGAACAAGTTTTGGAAATTCTGAGAAAGAACATCTTAAAAGCCAAATTTTCTAAATGCATATTCTGGCAAGAAGAAGTGAAGTTCCTTGGTCACGTAGTATCAAAGGAAGGAATTTCAGTGGATCCAAGCAAAATAACAGCCATTCAAGATTGAAAGTAGCCTAGTACGCCTACAGAAGTCCGAAGTTGAAATGTATTTTTCAGGAATTGTTAGGATCTATCATCAAAACATAGCTAGATTTATTTTTCAGGAATTTTTGGAGTCAGTATATGGCCCCGGTAAATTAAAATGTATGTTCAAATCCAATATTGAATGTTTTATATTTTAATTTTGGGAGAAACTGACTGAAACAGTTGAATGGGATTATGAAACATATTCCATTGTGTTCGGAATGGGGGTATTTAGCTAGGGTCGACAGTCGTTGGGTTTGATTTGGAGTTCGTATGGATAAATGGGTATTTTTGGAATTAAAAGAATTGAAAATTAAAAAATATATAAATAGGCCAACCAAAACCCTCGTCACTTTTCCAAACCCGCCTCCAGGTTAATATCGAATGACAGAAAGAGATCCATTCTTTCCTCCTCGATTTCTTCCGATCCTCTCAATGAAATTCAGTGATCCTTAAGGGAATTTTGTAGAGAATTTCCCTAGCTTCAAATCCATACTAGTTTCAAATTCTATTGTTGTGTATTTTTGTAGAATCACCTTCCTGAAGATCCACAGCGTTGCCTGGGGTTGTGCCTCCATCTACAGTTTGACGAGGAGCACATCGCGGGGAAGCCCTTTCGTAGCTTTCCATCGTGGTATAATCCGACCGTCCTATAGCTACACGGATTGATCGCAACTGGATGACCTAGTTTTGAACGATTTACAGAGGTAACGGGTTATATATTTTAAACTATTTACAACATATAAAAGCATTGCAAAGTTTGATTATCAAATAAAAATAATATCTTTTTTATATGTTGTCGAAATCCAGTGAAACAAGAGACATTGGGACCATGACATCGTACACTACATTCTAGAAGTGACCCGGAGAATTTTAGAGCTAACCATCAAACTAGAAGGAGTGGAACCCAATGTTAGATTTCTAAATTCAAATAAATTAGAGAAAAATATAATAGGTTGCAGACGGGGCTTAGTAGCTCTTGACACTACTTTATGTTAAAACATGGATGATTGTGCGATGATTATTGTGTGAAATTGATTGTGATTGTGAATGATCGATTGTGGTTGCAACAAAATTGATTGTGTTTGTGGTAAATTCATTGTGTAGCGAAAATGAATTGTATTGTAGGAATTATGGAAATGAAATTATTGTAATGCTGCAAGGCCTAGGTTAGCAGAGGAGCCGTGCTCGGACACGGTGCCGGCGCTAAATACCCTGCCATTGTAATGCTGAAATTTTCTGAAATGAATTATATAAAATATTCATGTTTGAAATAAATTGTTTGAATAATAAAAATAACATTTTTATTGTATGTATGAATTATATAAAATATTCGTGTTTGAAATAAATAGTTTGAACAATAAAAATAACCTTTTTATTGTATGTATGAAAATATTCATGTTTGAAATAAATTGTTTGAACAATAAAAATAACATTTTTATTGTATTTATGAAGTTTATAAAATATTCATGTTAGAAATAAATTGTTTGAACAATAAAAATAACATTTTTATTGTATGTATGAAGTATACAAAATATTCATGTTTGAAATAAATTGTTTGGAAAATAAAAATAACATTTTTATTGTATGTATGAAGTATATAAAATATTCATGTTTGAAATAAATTGTTTGGACAATAAAAATAACATTTTTATTGTATGTATGAAGTATATAAAATATTCATGTTTGAAATAATTTTTTGAACAATAAAAATAACATTTCTATTATATGTATGAAGTATATAAAATATTCATGTTTGAAATAAATTGTTTTAAAAACAACATTTTTATTGTATGTATGAAGTATATAAAATATTCATGTTTGAAATAAATTGTTTGAACAATAAAAATAACATTTTTGTTGTATGCATGAAGTATATAAAATATTTATGTTTGAAATAAATTGTTTGAACAATAAAAATAACATTTTTATTATATGTATGAAGTATATAAAATATCCATGTTTGAAATAAATTGTTTGAACAATAAAAAAACATTTTTATTGTATGTATGAAGTATATAAAATGGTCATGTGTTAAAATATATTTTTGTTCGCCAAAAATATTATTTTTATCATTTATGTGAAGTAATAAAAATGACCATGTGTTGAAATATATTTTTGTTCGCCAAAAATGTTATTTTTAACATGCTAATGAAGTAATAAAAATGACCATGTGTTGAAATATTTTTTTTTTCACCAAAATGTTATTTTTAGCATGCTAATGAAGTAATAAAAATGACTATGTGTTGAAATATTTTTTGTTTGCCAAAAAATATTATTTTTAACATGCTAATAAAGTAATAAAAATAACCGTGTGCTGAAATATATTTTTATTTTTTAAAAATATTATTTTTATCATATGTATGAGGTGTATAAAATAACTGTATGTTGAAATATATTTTTGTTCGCCAAAAATATTATTTTTAACATGTATATGAAGTGTTAAAAATAATCATATATGGAAACAAATATTCGTTCGCTAAAAATATTGTTTTTAGCTTAGATATGCATATATATATACACACACACACACATGCTAAAAAGGTAAACGGATTTGCTGTTTGGTAAAGAATTTATTTGCATGCCCGAAAAATAGGTAAACCTTAATGAGTTGGTTGCGCAATTTTATTTATTATATAAACTCCTGTGAATGTCATTGGATGCGGTGTGCTGGTTGTTCTGCATGAGATTATAAACGTCGCCATAGGATAGCAACAAATAATTTTGAAATACACTACATGGCATACTACGTGAAGATAACATACTCTATCATATTCTATATAAGCATTTGGAGCTTATATGACGAGGTTGTAATTACCATACAAGCGAGAAGCTTGTATGGCGATGACTACATTTCAGGTTGAACCGAAGATGAACTATTGATGTCATAGCATATCATATTCCATATAAGCATTTGGAGCTTATATGACGAGGTTGGAATTACCATACAAGCGGGAGGCTTGTATGGCGATGGCTGAATTACAGGTTGAACTGAGGACTGATATGGACTAAATAAAATATAACGGTAAATTGCCAGATTAGATATAAACCCCACACGGGTCTGGAATTGAAAATAACCACGTCTCTCTAGTTATTAGATATGGCACATGGATTATTTATTTTCAAACACTGGATAAGGTGACGAGATTTATCTCTAGAGTTATGATCTTTACACACTCCCTTGGGCATAGAATAGGTCACTAAAATTTGTGTATACTGTTTCTGGATTTATTGGGTGCCTAATACGGCCTAATAAATTTCCAAAATGCTCTCCGAACAAAGGAGACTATGGCGAAATTTTTCGAAGCATTAGCCAAAATTTTGAAGTGAAAATGGTTTGGAAATCGTCGAAGGAATTATATATATATATATATATATATTAAAATAAAAGGAATCCGCGCGGTAGTTCGCGTTTTGGAATCGTAACTTTAAACGATTATACCAAGAGATTCGACCGTTGGATTTTCCCGAAACCGGAAACGTTGGTTCTCTTTGGAAAGATCTTTCCAACGGTATTAAATTTGTTAAGATCCAATAGTTAGATTTTGAGAAATGTGTAATTCAAATCTGAAGAAAAACAGGGCCAGGGCTGCGTAATGACTTGAAGCGTCGTTTATTTAAAATGGCTATTTTTATATAAATAAAAATAGCGATAAATCATTTTAAAATATCATAACGATGTGGAATGGAAATAAACCGATTTTACTCGGTTTATTGGATATTTTGATGATTGGATGTATTTGACATGAAAATTATATTAATGAACTAAAACATGAATGTCAAATAATTTAACCATGGAAAGAATTGATTTGAATTCTATGTATACGTGAATTATTTGAAAAGGGCGAGTTAATTCTCTTTTCAAATAATTGATCGACGATTAAAAGTCAAAGATATGAAGACGGTGCAAGACTGGTGATCTTCACATCGTGTGGATTGCTACTGATGCCTTAGATATGGGTAGCTCCCTTGATGAGGTTACAGTGGTAGCGGTTTGGACGTACTTGTTGATTGTCCGGACGTACGAGGGCCTCTCTTCCATATTGGACATATGGAACGAGGAACAAGGTGCCTTTGGTTTCGTTCAAACCCAGAATGGACTAGTAAATGGATGTGTGTCTGACATTGGATTTCCATATGTGTTGATTGATCTCTATTAAATATATATCTGTTTGGTGGCGGAGAATATATTCTCTTGCTTAACACCCTTCTCAAAGACGTACGAGCTTAGAGGTTGTATATCGATAGACATCAGTCGCATGGCGTGGAATGTCAGTGTGGCGTGCTGAGATGCAAGTGATCAAGGCTTTTGTTGAAAAGAAGAGCATGTGGTTGATAATCAAAGCACGGCTTTAAAACATAGCTTTGTGTATAACGTTAATCCCGACCTCACACCCCGATATGAACCAGAAATGGGAGAGGACTGCAGGGAAAACATGCGTTTATTTCTAGCTAGGAGTGGTGTCATGGTATGTAGCCCAGACATTTTACTTATGTGGTTGTTGGAAAGCGAGGTACCTCAGACATATCAGTCACTACGAGGCCGATGGATGATATGGTCAACATACTGACCATTATGCCCCATAGGGCAGGGAAACGTATTGTTTAGGAATAACCAATCCACAAACGTAAGAGTGGACTTGCCCTGAAGATTCTAGGTGTAGTTGCGGTTGTAGCCTGAGACATGGTAGGCTAGATTGTCTCGAATTCGGTAAGGACGATCCCTTGCCTTGGTTCATGACGGAAACCCAATTTCCAATACAACATTGTGCGGTTTTGATTGTAAACCTATATATGGCGACATGATATATGGTACCCATGCCATCTATGATTGATACATTATGATTGAAATTGTTTTGAAACATATAGACATTAATAATAATATCAAATGATTTTGTTTTATACGTATCAAGCATATTTTGGCCATTATAAGGTAAAACTCTATCCTCCGGCTTGCGTTGCATTGTGTGATGGGACCTGAGTCTTATAATGGCTTCATTTTTCTAAAGAGCATTGCATTGTTTAAATGATTTATTTTGTTTCATGCACTGGCAATCCAATGGAGTAAACCCGTCCCACGTTAGCGGCGTAGTCCTGTGATTGACCTTATTGTTAAATTAGTTAGGTAAGATTTCTCATACCAGTCCCATGTCTGACTCGTAGTTTGTTTCACTTTGCAAACTCGGATGCCCCTATTTCCTACATGAGCAGCCTTGTATTCAGGTTTTAGCAGGCTCGTTTTTGATAGCTATGGAGCTAAAGATGGATTTTATCATTTCTATTATGCTGTTCAGACTTCATTATGTATATTATGTTTGATTCCGCTGCAGACTTTGTATATTAAGTCGAAACCGTATTTTGTACTAAGTGTGATCCTGTTATGCTGTGTAACTCTGATGATTATATTATTTCCAGTGTATTTTGATGTACAATATCTGAAGTAATGATATATTTTTGTTCTGTTTTCATGTTTTATGTGTTATATTTCACTGATTATCCTTGCTTCCATGGCACAGGGGTTTGGGGTTGGTCACATGGTTCTTCAACGCAAGTTGTTAAAGGTAAAAAGACTAAGTCCGATAAGCTTGATGATGGCAATGATAGGGAACTCATGTGACAAAGCTGACGACGGTACATCAATCTTGACATGTGTGATAGGATCAGTAGTGTGCTTAGGAAATGTATTCTTAGAAGCAAGGGTATAGAAAATGTTGATAATCTGCTTTATCGACCAATTCAATTATCATTTGGTTTATGTAAATGCGATGAATTGTGAACACATGACTTTGTTATTGATAAAGCCTCCTCCCAAACCAAATCAATAGGCTCCGGACATTGATGATTAATCTTCTTTATCGACTTAGTCGATAACCCATTAGTGTATGCTTTCGATAGCGATAAACATTTCCTTATCAACCAAGTCGATAAGCAGTAAGCCAATGAACCTAATGTTGCAATCAAAAGTTTTTTCGGTGATCCTATGATGCTTTGTTCTATTGATCAACAATAAACGATTGGTGGCTGGACAAATTTGACTTCTGCTTGAATCCATATTGTATCCCATGTTTGGTTTTCGAGTGTAAGATAGAGTTTGTAGCTAAGGAAACGACACTTAGATTATGACGATGTATGGTTAGACAAATTTGACTTCTGCTTGAATCCATATTGTATCCCATGTTTGGTTTCGAGTGTAAGATAGAGTTTGTAGCTAAGGAAACGACACTTAGATTATGACGATGTATGATATATTCGTTAATTTTCTCGATTTTGAGTTTGTTAAGTAAGGGTCTTGAGCTGCTTAACTTTGGCTATTGCACTGGAGAGACTGCTATACTATGTTTCTGTGCTAGCTATGGAAACAATCGGTTGTTTCAGACTCTATGATGTTGGGCTTTCACACATAAATATGTAGGAACCTATAGTTGATCTACGATTGTCTGGATTAGAGGCCTATTCAGCATCATCGAACCTTTTATGGTAAGGTTTTTACCTGACTTCAATGTAAGACCATAATTCAAATTATTATTTAGGGATCGTAAGATCCTTTTAAAGACTTCCCATTTTTCAGCTGATGGTTGATGCATAAATTGACATAATTTGTTACTACTACAAACTATTTTTGGTCTAATTTTTTGTTGCATACTGAAAATCTCCAACTTTACTTATGTACATTTTCTGTTAGAAACAACTTTACCACTGTATTTTAATAGACATGATGATTAATCATTATGGTAGGCTTAGGTTTTGCTTTATCTATTTTGGACTTGGCGAGAAGCTCCTTCATATATTTCTTTTGAGATGGGTACATTTTTGTACACGATATTCTATTAGTTCTATTCCTAAGAAGAAATTTAATGTTCATATGTGAGGACCCAAACTTCCCCGGTCTCCGAAGAGAAGAAAAAGAACGGATTGTCTGAGAACACGACAAATCAGAACACAAACTGTAACATCCCGAGATTTGCGACGATTTGAATTATTAAATTTAATGTGATTTATTTACAATTGTTTTAATTTTTAAAAATTAATGATATATGTCATATATTGTTAAGATATGAACTTGAATTGACTTGTTTAACAATGAATTTCAATAAATATATACGATAATAATTTGTGTCTGGTAATTTATTTATATTAAATTTGAAACTAATATTGAAGTAACAAATATATGAAATGGATAAACTAATTTTGAAACTCCATTTATATATTGAAAATTTTAGATTTTTGAATACAAGGAATATAAATCATTTTGGGTATATAATGAACCTCAACGTGTTATAATTGCAATAATCTCCATTAATTGTAAATATTGCTATAATTTGGTATGTATGTAATTATTGAGAATTGAAATTTAAAAGTTGAATTATTTGGATTAAATTGAGTTATTAAACGTATAATTTAAATTTGATGATTAATTATGGAATCTAATGATGTAAACTTATTAGGTATTGAATTTTGACTGAATAAAACATAAGTAAAAAGCGTTGTTTGTAAATGAAATTATGATTTAATTTGTACTGATATACATTAAGACTTGAATTCAATATTAAACCATTGGGAATAAATTGATTTGATTCGCTTAAAATTGTAATTCAAACTAAATTTTTATATATATAAAAAAAAGGATTGAAAATTTAATGAAGTAAAGAATTGATGTAGTGAATAATTTTTGGAATGGAATCAAATAAAAATAAAATATTGAATGCCTTATTCCCTTAATAATGCTTAAAATTCCATAGCTATAAATAATCATAATTCTAACCTAATTCTCTCCTTAAAACCTAATGCTCTCTGGCGTCTAAATGAAACACAGATTCAAGGAACTGAAAAAAAATTAATGGCCGCCTTTGATCCAATCTTCAAATCCTAACTGAAAAATAATGGCGATTAAAGATCTGAAACAATGTCAAAAATTCAACTGTCTCAAACCATATTGAATTATGTGTTTTTGGAAAGGTTTCAACGATATGAACTGACGAGAAGTGTCCGTTTTCTGAAAAAACGCTTGAATCAATGGGAAATCGCAGTCAAAGTGGAAAAAAAATGGATAAAGGGGAATTTGGGGATTTTTGATTCGAGCGATTATAGGAAAATCAGAGATATGGGTATTGTGGGGATCGACGTCTGGAGTTGAACGATGGTAGTCTCGTAGTCTGTAATCAATCTAGTTAGCTGAAATTGATGATTTAGGGTTTCAAAACCCTGATTTCATGATGGCGTCATGGGTCCCACAGGAAGCCGGAGGCGATGGTATTTCAGGCGTTGGTGCTCCTCGGTGGTAGCTTCGCGATGGAGGTGATCTCAGGTCAAAGGAGTTCGGAGCATGGAGTTATGGCCGGTCAAAGTTTAGGCGTCATGGGTTCTCACGAGCGACAACAAATGGTTTCAGGCGCAGGAAGAAATGAGCAACGGTGATGTGGCAAGTAAATTTTATTTTGTGCTATTTTTTGTTTTTGATTTATATAATTTTCAAATCATGAAAACATAAATAACTTTTTCATACGGACTCAGATTGGCGTGCGGTTTGTTGTGTTGGATTCGTATCAAAATTACGGACGATGTGGAGTTGGTTTGGTTAGATTCTGAGACTGTTAAATTTTGGGCTAAAATTTGAATTTAAATCGCGTACAAAACCAACGTGAGTGATTAAACCCACTCACGTCTAACTAAAGTATTATAATATTAGTTGACAATTTAAATGGCATATTTATATTGATTTGCATCGATAGTGTAGTTTAATGTGACTATTAAATTTAATTTTACAGTTAAGTTTAAAAAAATCGACATTTAATTACTGTCTAAACCTGATTTCTAAAAATTTGAAAATTTATTTGATATTGGATTGTTTGTATGTATTGATGTGATGAATGACTTGAATTTGATATGTTTGACATATTGATGTTAATTGTGTGTCTGTAATTCACATTTATTCGTATATGACCATTGTTTGTGCTGATTAATCCCAATCATTTACCCTAGATGTTACGGGCATCAAATAAACCCGGGATTAATCATTAAAATAAATTAAGAACATAGGTTGAAATGATAAATACCTCTGACCCTGATTGGGATTGAAATGATATATATCCTTTCCCAAAGCACTAAAATTAAATTTAAGTATCACTTGGCCATAGGATAGAAAATTATATACGGACACCGGTTGGTTAAATATTTTTTTTCTTCTAACCATGAACTTTTAAATATTGTTTTGAGGAAAATATAAGCGATGTTTTATAATTTATTTTTCTTTGAACTTGAACTTTGAATTTTTGAAATATAAATAAAGGGGGAAATAAATTAGTGTTCTAATGGAAGCTAAATAAAAGTGAAATTGAATGTAAATCGAATTTATTGAAATTGAATTGTTTCACCCACCTTTGAAATTTATTATGAATCAACACTGATTTGAATTATATATGAATTGTGAACTCGACATTTGTTATAAATTGAAATCATTGACAATGAGAATCTGATTTAGAATGTAACTATTTGAACTAATTTGATCAAAGTGAAATGAATGTAAATTGGAAGTTTAGTCGATGGAATTATTAAAAATTGAGTTGGTTGAATTGAAGATTGAAATATGACTTCAAGTTTAATTGAAATTGTTAGAGAAACGATTCTAATTCCAACTATAGTATTTCAAAACCATTTTATAAACTATTTTAATAATAATTATATTTTCTGTATAAACTATTTAACTTTATTACTATTTTATTTTATAAATTATTTTAAATAAATCATTTTATAATTAACTATTTATTTTATAAATTACTTAATGTTTTAACTATATATTTTAATAAATTTGATATATTCTATTTTAATTACAAACTATTTGTTTTTAAACTATTTCAATTGTATATCTAAACTAATTTAAATTACTGTTAACTAATTTAATATTCAAATTATTAAAGTAAGTTGGAATTGTTTCAATATTTTAATTGGTTTAAATGGAGATTTTAGTATGAATAATATTCTATCTTGAATATCGAATGATTTTGAAACTCTGATATTTTGATACGAAGTATGAACCTCTTTGAAATGTAAAAGAACGGACCGGTGTGAAAAATGTAAACGATTGGTTGTTAAAGAGACCGGGATCAGATATTGTCATACTCTCTGCCAATACCGAAAACCGCTTTAACAACTGTGTACACGGTGGAGTTCCAAAAATGGTGTTGGATGGATTTGGAGGCGGTTACTGGATTTGAAGAAAGAGAACGATGATGGATATCCTTGACCTTCAGGTCATAATTAAAATGACTAAAACAAGGCTATACCGTGACCAAGTGGGGTTAGCTACCTCCATCGGCAACACTTCTTCCTTTATTACTATAGTCCCTCAGTTTGATTGATTTGATGCGCATTCGTGATTTGGGAGTGTTGTCCGAGGTGGGCGGTAGTTGCGGCTATGCGTTACCACCGGTCCGGGCATGCAACTAGTATATTTCTACTCTGGGCATTCCTCGTGTGCGTTGTCATATTATCCTGATCGAGCCCCATACGACTTTGATTTGTACCGTACCTATGGAGTTCCCTCTAATAGCCACTATGTACTGTGGACTTTACGATATCTGTATAGACTACGGTATTATAAACGGTGTAAGGGTAACAACGGTAATCCCTCTTACGCTATTTTAATATTTTATATTTAAACATAGACACTATTATAATAGCGTATTATATTATATAGTATCTAGTTTAACGGATCCTTAGGAGATGGAAATTCCCGTAACATCTCTTAAGTTAGTGCACTCATATTATCACATGAATTTGATTTAACTAATATGAGAATATTTTAGTTTTGATCCGAATATTTTTTTTGTCTTTTCATTTGTGCTCGGGCCAGCCTGAGTTTTCAGTTATTGAAGACGACGTTATGAGGATGAAGATGGAGCTTGCTAGAAGTATTATTATTTATTTCCGCTGCAAATATTGGTATGTTTATTATAGCTAAATCTAATAATTTTTCGTAAAATCTAATCAAATGTATGATTTAACTGCTTCATGAACTGTTATTCAATTATTATACTTTGTCTTTCCGCTGTGAGATTCTGTGTTTGTTTTTCTTCTTCTCTTCTTTTTCTTATATAAATCCTAATAACTATCCGTATTTTTGATTTTTTTATGTTTACATTGAGGATCATTGTCGATTTGAATGGTCAAAAATCGCGAATGTTACATTTGGTATCAGAGCTTTGGTTCAGCGAAAACCTTGGCTCTATTTTGGATTAACTCATTAGAGATAGGGTAGTAATACCCTAGAATGAGTTTGAGTGTATATGAGAGAGCGTACTTGTAACTTTGATATAAAATGATTTTGTATTGTGTTGATTTGTTCTGTTGAGTGTTTATGAATTTTGGTCGGTACTTGGGACACCAATGTATCGATAGGGATTTCTAAACACTCGAACATGGCTTGTCGACATAATATTATTTTGAATTATATTTTATACATATTGAATTATTTTAAAATATATGAATTTTGATTTTGTTGACGATAATATTAAAATTTTCACCATTTATCATTCGATTAAATAATATTTAGAACCATTGATTATTGAATGGTTTAAGAAAATCAAATATTGAAAATTAATTGGTAATGAAATTAGAAATTAAATATGAATATGAGAATTTAATTTCGGGTGGTTTTGTAATATCGTTTTGCAATTGGTTTGAAATAATATTTTTATATTTTAAAAAGTGTTTCATATAGAAATCGTTTTAAATGAATTATGGGAAAAAAGTGTATACCCTCTTGTTCTTGGAAATAATTTCGGTGATGAGTGCACGCATCATCAATGTTTATTTTCAAGAGTCTAAGTAAGGAGACATTTAATACTTTTGTACTTTGTTATACGGAATTGAACTTTATTTAAATCTTTTATAATATGGTTTTATGTAAACGATATATTATATGAAAAAAGGGTTGATTTAAAAAGAAACCCGAAATTTAATTCTTGAAATCTTGAATAGGTAATGAATTGGAACTTCTGAATATTAAGAGAGTTATAATTAAAATAAAGTTCTTAAGAATTGGATAATAAATTGAAACGAACGGTAACCACTGAAACTTGTGTAATAATTAATTCTGTTCTATAACATAAATAACTTACCAATTAACTAAGAAGTTGAATGTTATAAGAATAAGCAATTAATTAATGCACAAGCATAAGAATGAAAAATCAAAGTGGAAAATTTTGATTGGTTATAAATAAAATTTAAGTTATGGGATGAGTGATATATACTTGGTTATGTTTGAAACTGAATTCTACTTGGTAATGAAGATAAACCAAATCAATGAAATATCAATTAAGAAAATTATTTGGTTATACACTAAATGTATTGATATTAATGTATGGTTTGGTGAAAATATAAGTGAATATGCTTATAATTATAAACTTAACGATGGTTGAACGAATTAATTTAATTAATTAAAAACGAGCTCGCCGCGTAGCGGCAGTTCGTAATTTTCCGAATTGAAGTTTAAATGAATGTATAGGATCCAAAATAAGTCGGAATTCTTTGAAATAGGAATCCTTCGGATCTGTTTGAATATAGTTTTCTAATAAAAGAACAAAATTTAGAATTCGACTTGTAGATTTTAAGATATGTGTAATTCAATTTTTTAGAAAAATAGCGGTATGATAAGTCTTGATTTAAAACTGAATATCAATAAAATTAAGTTGAATAGGAAATTTATGGAAAAATATATCTAGATTGACAACCTTCTTACTACGCCTTTTCGAGGACGAAAAGTTTTAAGTGGGGGAGAGTGTAACTTCCGAGATTTGCGACGATTTGAATTATTAAATTTAATGTGATTTCTTTTTACAGTTGTTTTAATTTTAAAAAATTAATGATTTATGTCAATATTGTTAATATATGAATTTGATTTGACTTGCTTAACAATGAATTTCAATAATTATGTACTATAATAATTTGTGTTTGGTAATTTATTTATATTGAATTTGAAACTAATATTGAAGTAACAAATATATGAAATGGATAAACTAATTTTGAAACTCCATTTATATATTGAAAAATTAGATTAGTTAATACCAGGAATATAAATCATTTTGGGTATATAATGGATCTCAACGTGTTATAAATGCAATAATCTCCATTGATTGTAAATATTGCTATAATTTGGTATGTATGTAATTATTGAGAATTGAAATTTAAAATTTTAATTATTTGGATTAAATTGTGTCATTAAATATATAATTTAAATTTGATGATTAATTGTGAAATCTGATGATGTAAACTTAATGTAAACTTATTAGGTAATGAATTTTGACTGATTAAAACATAAGTAAAAAGCATTGTTTGTAAATGAAATTATGATTAATTTGTACTGATATACATTACGACTTGAATTCAATATTAAACCATTGGGAATAAATTGATTTGATTCACTTAAAATTGTAATTCAAACTAAAATTTTATGTATATAAAAAAAGAAGCATTGAAAATTTAATGAAGTAATGAATTGATGTAGTGAATAATTTTTGGAATGGAATCAAATAAAAATAAAGGATTGAATGCCTTATTCCCTTAATAACGCTTGAAATTCCATAGCTATAAATAATCATAATTCTAACCTAATTCTTTCCTTAAAACCTAATGCTCCTTGGCGTCTAAATGAAACGCAGATTTAAGCAACTGAAAAAAAATCAATGGCCGCCTTTGATCCAATCTTCAAACCCTAACTGAAAAATAATGGCGATTACAGATCTGAAACAATGTCGAAAATTCAACTGTCTCAAACCATATCAAATTATATGTTTTTGGAAAGGTTTCAACGATACGAACTGACGGGAAGTGTCCGTTTTCTGAAACTACGCTCGAATCAACGGGAAATCACAGTCAAAGTGGGAAAAACGTGGATAACGGGGAATTTGGGGATTTTTGATTCGAGCGATTTCAGTAAAATTGGAGATATGGCTATTGTGGGGATCGACATCTGGAGTTGAACGGTGGCAGTCTCGTAATCTATAATCAATCGAGTTGGCTAAAATTGATGATTTAGTGTTTCAAAACCCTGATTTCATGATGGCGTCATGGGTCCCACAGGAAGCAGGAGGCGATGGTATTTCAGGCTTGGTGCTCTTGATGGTAGCTTCGCGATGGAGGTGGTCTCAGGTCAAACGGAGGTCGGAGCATGGAGTTATGGCCGGTCAAAGTTTGGGTGTCATGGGTTCTCACGGGCAACAAATGGTTTCAGGCGCAGGAAGAAATGAGCAACGGTGATGTGGCAGGTAAATTTGATTTTGTGCCATTTTTCCTTTTTGATTTATTTAATATTCAAATCACGAAAACATAAATTACTTTTTCATACGAACTCAGATTGGCGCGCGGTTTGTTGCGTTGGAATAGTATCAAAATTACAGACGACATGGAGTTAGTTTGTTTAGATTCTAAGAATGTCAAAATTTGGGCTAAAATTTGAATTTCAATCACGTACAGAATCAAGGTGAGTGATTTAACCCACTCACACCTAACTAAAGTATTCTAATATTAGTCAAATTAATATCATGTTATGATATGATTGTATGCATTGATGTTTGATAGTTTAAATGGCATATTTATATTGATTTTCATCGATAGTGTAGTTTAATGTGACTATTAAATTTAATTTTACAGTTAAGTTTTTAAAAAGAAATTGACATTTAATTACTGTCTAAACCTGATATCTGAAAATTTGAAAATTTATATGATATTGGACTGTTTGTATGTATTGATGTGATGAATGATTTTAATTTGATATGTTTGACATATTGATGTTAATTGTGTGAATTTGTTTGTTATTCACATTTATTCGTATACGACCATTGTTTTGTGCTGATTAATCCCAATCATTTACCCTAGATGTTATGGGCATCAAATAAACCCGGGATTAATCATTAAAATAAATTAAGAATGTAGGTTGAAATGATAAGTAACTATGACCCTGATTTGGATTCAAATTATATATATCATGTCCCAAAGTACTAAAATTAAATTTAAGTATCACTGGGCCATAGGATAGAAAATTATATACGGACACCGGTTGGTTAAATAAAATTTGTTTTAACCATGAACTTTTAAATATTGTTTTAAGGACAATATAAGCGATGTTTTATAATTTATTTTTCTTTGAACTTGACTTTTGAATTTTTGAAATATAAATAAAGGGGGAAATAAATTAGTGTTGTAACGAAAGCTAAATAAAAGTGAAATTGAATGTAAATCGAATTTATTGAAATTGAATTGTTTCACCCACCTTTGAAATTTATTATGAATCAACACTGATTTGAATTATATATGAATTGTGAACTCGACATTTGTTATAAATTGAAATCATTGAAAATGAGAATCTGATTTGGAATGTAACTATTTAAATTAATTTAATCAAAGTGAAATTAATGAATGTAAATTGGAAGTGTAATCGATGCAATTATTAAAAATTGAGTTGGTTGAATTGAAGAATGAAATACAACTTCAAGTTTAATTGAAATTGTTAGAGAAACGATTCTAATTCCAACTATAGTATTTCAAAACCATTTTATAAACTATTTTAATAATAATTATATTTTCTGTATAAACTATTTAACTTTATTACTATTTTATTTTATAAATTATTTTAAATAAATCATTTTATAATTAACTATTTATTTTATAAATTACTTAGTGTTTTAACTATATATTTTAATAAATTTGATAAATTCTATTTTAATTACAAACTGTTTATTTTCAAACTATTTTAATTATATATCTAAACTAACTTAAATTACTGTTAACTATTTTAATATTCGAATTATTAAAGTTGTAATTGTTTCAATATTTTGATTGGTTTAAATGGAGATTTTAGTATGAATAATATTCTATCTTAAATATTGAATGTTTTTCAAACTCTGATATTTTGATATGAAGTATGAACCTCTTTGAAATGTAAAAGAACAGACCAGTGTGAAAAATGTAAACGATTGGTTGTTAAAGAGACCAGGATCGGATATTGTCATACCCTCTGCCAATACCGAAAACCACTTTAACAACTGTGTACTCGATGGAGTTCCAAAAATGGTATTGGATGGATTTGGAGGCGAATACTGGATTTGAAGAAAGAGAACGATGATGGATATCCTTGACCTTCGGGTCATAATTAAAATGACTATAACAGGGCTATACCGTGACCAAGTGGGGTTAGCTACCTCCATCGGCAACACTTCTTCCTTTATTACTATATTTCGTCGGTTTAATTCATTTGATGCGCATTCATGATTTGGGAGTGTTGTCCGAGGTGAACGGTAGTTGCGGCTATGCGTTATTACCACCAGCCCGGGCATGCAACTAGTATATTTCTACTCTAGGCATTCCTCATATGCCTTGTCATATTATCCTGATCGAGCCCCATACGACTTTAATTTGTACCATACCTATGGAGTGCCCTCTAATAGCCACTACGTACTGTGGACTTTACGGTATCTGTATAAACTATAGTATTATAAACGGTGTAAGGGTAATAATGGTAATCCCGCTTACGCTATTTTAATATTTTATATTTAAACATAGACACTATTATAATAGCGTATTATATTATACAGTATCTAGTTTAACGGATCCTTAGGAGATGGAAATTCCCGTAACATATCTTAAGTCAGCGCACTCATATTATCGCATGAATCTGATTTAACTAATATGAGAATATTTTAGTTCAGATCTGAGTATTTTTTTGTCTTTTCATTTGTGCTCGGGTAATCCTGAGTTTTCATTTATTGAAGATGACGTTGTGAGGATGAAGATGGAGCTTGCCAGAAGTATTATTATTTATTTCCGCTGCAAATATTGGCATGTTTATTATAGTTAACTCTGATAATTGTCGTAAAATATAATCAAATGTATGATTTAATAGCTGCATGAACTGATATTTAATTATTATATTTTGTCCTTCCGTTGTGATATTCTGTGTTTGTTTTTCTTCTTCTCTTCTTTTTCGTATATAAATACCAATAACTATCCAAATTTTTGATTTGTTTATGTCGGCATTGAGGATCATTGTCGATTTGAACGGTCAAAAATCGCGGATGTAAAACAAACAAAAGAACATTTCATTGGTTATTACAACAATTTACATCAGAGTACAAGAATATACATAGTACGAATAAATATTACACATTGTAACATATCAGAGATTAAAATACATTACATAGCAGCGGAAAATAATACATAACACAACTGAAAGAGATAAACGGATACAGAGCATTACGAATATAGCTCCAGTTGTAAACCAGGATCCTGTGAATATAATATCTGCAAAACCAAAACAACTAGCTGCCCGTGTGAAAAATAGGGGCACCCAGAGTTTAGGTTAAAACAGTAAACTTCAGGTCAGTCATGTGACTGGTGTGAGAACTAAATTATTAAATCTTTACTTCAAAAATAAAGTAAATCAAGGGACTGCGCTGTATAACACGGAACGGGTTCCCCCTAAGAATACTAGTGCATAAAACAAACAACGCAATGCTTTTGGCAAAAACATAGCTATTATAAGACCCAGGTCCCATCATACAATGCAACACAAGCGGAGGATAGGGTTTTCCCTTATAATAGCCAAACATGCTTGATACGTTCAAAACAAATCATTTGATACTATTATAAGGGCATAGTATATAAAAACAACTTCAAATATAAATGCATCAATCATAGACGGCATGAGTACCATATATCATATCGCCAATACTATGCTCTACAATCAAAACCGCAAAGTCACGTATTGGAAGTTAGATTTCCATCCATGAACCAAGGCAGTGGATCGTCTTTACCGCTTTGAGACTCTCTAGCCCAAGCCTCAGGACCCTGGCTTAGGTGGGCCCTTGGATCGTCAGGGCCGGTCCACATGGAGTGGATTAAAATGCCTGAACCATGCGTTTACCCACCCTATAGGGCGTAAATAAGCCAGATGACTCAATATCAATCAGCTCCATAGTAACCGATATATCTGAGGCGCCTCGTTATCCATCATCCACATAAGTAAAACGTCTGGGCTTGCAAAACCCTGACACCACTTCTTGCTAGAAGGAAATGCATGTCCTCCCCAAGTTCCTCTCCCGTTTCTGGTTCACACCGAGGTGTGAGGCTCGCGAATTAACGCTATATACAAAGTTATACTATATTAAACCCGTGCTTTGATCATCAACCACAAGAGTCTTCTTTTCAACAGAAGCCTTGATCATTTGCATCTCAGCATGCCACATAGGCAATTCACGCCATGCGATTGCTGTCTATCGATATATAACCTCTGAGCTCGTACGTCTCAGAGAAGGGTGTTAAGCAAGAGAATAAATTCTCCGCCACCAAACAGATATATATTTAATAGAGATCAATCAAAACAGAATGAAATCCAATGTCAGACACACATCCATTTACAAGTTTGTTTTGGGTCTGAACGAAACCGAAGGCACCTCATTCTTCGTCCCATATGTCCAATACAGGAGAGAGGTCCTCGCATATCCGGTCGATCTGCAAGTACGTCTGGACGATCACTACTTATTACCTTGTCTTGAGTGTACAACCCAATTAAGACATCAGTAATCATCCAAACGATGTGAGGACCTCCGGCCTTCAGCCATCGTCTTCATCATCGACTTATCGTCGAATCAGTTATTCAGAATGGGTATAAACCCGGCCTTTTCGAATAACTCTCGTATATTATAAACAAGTGCAATAAAACACAATATACACCTTATTCCAATTCTGAATATGCTTTTATTTAAATATTCATATCCTTTGGGAAAGGTTCCCATTAATTTTATCAAAGATAAATACTTTAAATTTATTCTTCAATCTTCCTTTGGATATCAATTCAGACCAAATTAGGTTTATCCAAACTAGTCGGCATTATCTCACCTTACCGAAGTAATCATTTGTTATATTTCCCAATCCCAACCTATTCATCCCATAAAGCAAAACTAGTAATACTTCATATCTAACACCATGGTGTTATCAGTTAAATTAGTTACCATTTCACGTTCAAATCTAATTAAAGATTTAACTATCGCTTGGAGCAAAACTGGTGATACTCCATTCTCGATCATTCCATGAATTCGATAAATTTAATTATCCCATCCACATTCCAATCTAATTAAAGATTCATTAAAATTCTAATTCAGTTTTAATCCAAAAAATCATTACTTAATGATTATTCAAAGTTAAGAAATTAATCTTATCTTTAACTAGGTTAAAGAACTAATGTCATTTAAAACACAGTTCACGATAAACCCAAATCACATTCCATTAATTATGGAATCTTCATGGTAAATAGATCAAAATATATAATTGATATCAATTTCTGTATCGAACTAATAATATAAATGGAATAATGACAAAGCCTTTTAAATTCCATATATATTAACAATCTTCCTCCACAGAAGCTCACTTCGATTATTATCAAATCGAATTCCATTCCGTTCCAGTTTATTATATTAAATTGGAAAACTTTACTTTGGAAAATTTTCTTTAAATCTTATTAAAAGATTTATAAATTCCAAATCACATTTCACTGTAAATTGGGTTAAAGAACGAATGTCGTTAAAAACACAGTTCACGATAAACCTGATTCACATTCCATTTTATTACAATTACCAAATGTAACTGGAAACTCTAATAATCTTAATTAAATTATTCATTCTTTTCAAACAGGGTTTAAGAATAGTGTCAATGAAGACACCATTCACGACAAACCCAAAATCCCATTAAACACAAGGCTCTGAATAGAAAATATATCGGCTTATATTCAATATCAAATTCTGAAACCAACAAATATCGTATTGGAAATAACAATATAAATATATTTTTCAAATTTCCATAACAATATCTGTATAATCACGAAATCAAACATCGAAATATTCTGAATATTATTTCGATTCAAATCCATTCCAACTCATATATTGGGAATTTTGGTTATATTAAAACCCATTCTCAATCCAATTTATTTATTTAAATATAATTGGATTATAATTCTAGTTAATAACTAGTTCATTTTGATAAAAATATATTTTTATCTTTTCAAATATGGAATTTTTCATCTCAATTCTTTCCAAATTATTTATTATGATTTTACACAAATTATCAATATTTTTAATGATTTTATTAAGGCCCTTTTAGTCGATTTTCATAAACGGTTATCGAATTGCACTTACAATGACCTTTTCCAAATTTGATTTGGACATAATTCCGAATCTAGCCATTAGATTTCAAATCTCTTATATTAGTTTGAAAGCTCTTTTCGATACGACCCCAACGGGGTTTGGTTTTGGGAGAATCCAACGGTCGGATCTCCCGTAATGTCCATCCGAAGCCAATGGTCGAAATTCGTGAACGGTCGCGGCGCATTCTATTCAGACCATTAAATATATATTATATATATTATATATATTTCATCGATTTCCATTTAAAATGTATTTTATAAATCGTTTTAAATTCGGTTTAAAAATGATTTCAACTTCATTTTCAATTTTAAAATCAAAATTGAATATTCCTTTATAAATCCGCCTTAAATTCATTTTAAAACGATTTCAAATTCATTTCAAATCAAACTAGAGTATTCCTTATAAATTCGTTTTAAATTCATTTTAAAACGATTTTCCATTTCATTTCAAATTTCAAATCAAATTTGAATATTCCTTATCATATTATTATTTAAATGATAATATTTTCAAAATATCAGATTTTGAAATAATTTCCTTTTCGATATTCATTATAAAAATGAATAAAATCAATATAAATACCGTTCGCGTCAAAATGGCGCATATCTAACCAACACGACTTCATATATTTAAATATTTTCATGTCCATCCAAAATCAGACATCAAAATCACATTTTGATTCTTTTCTGAATATTATTTTGAAATATTCATTATTTTAAAATATTAGTTATTTTAAAATATTCCTTATTTCTGAATTGGAATCAGATCCAATCAATTACCATACAATTTTATTTATATGGATTTCATACAACACATGTATATATCAACAATGATAAACAATCAACCATCAGCCAGAGTGCACTACACAACTGCATAAACATTAAATATAAATAATTAACGCTTACAACAGTCTGTCAACCCATCGACTGACATAAAACTAAACAATTGGGTTTAGTGTACGTTAAATATCATCCCAATACCCGTGTGGGGTTTCAATCAATAAACACAGATTTTATTTGTGCAGTTGGGTGATGTGTAAAATATATCGTCCCAATCACTATCAGAAAAATGGGTGTACATAAACAAATCGTCCGATTTGTTTATGAATATTTACTTCAACACATGACTATTTTAAACAGTTCATATATACAATAAAAATGATATTTTATTATTCAAATATTTTATTCCATACATGAATATTTTATATATTTTATTCATTCAATAAAAATGATATTTTCATTGTTCAAATATTTTATTCCATAGATGAATATTTTGTATATTTTATTCATTCAATAAAAATGATATTTTCATTGTTCAAATATTTTATTCCATACATGAATATTTTATATATTTTATTCATTCAATAAAAATGAAATTTTTATTATTCAAATATTTTATTCCATACATGAATATTTTATATATTTTATTCATTCAATAAAAATGATATTTTTATTGTTTAAATATTTTATTCCATACATGAATATTTTATATATTTTATTCATTCAATAAAAATGATATTTTTATTGTTTAAATATTTTGTTCAATACATGAATATTTTATATATTTTATTCATTCAATAAAAATGATATTTTTAATTTTCAAATACTTTATTCCATATATGAATATTTTATATATTTTATTCAATCAATAAAAAATGATATTTTTATTGTTCAAATATTTTATTCCATACATGAATATTTTATATATTTTATTCATTCAATAAAAATTATATTTTTATTGTTCAAATATTTTATTCCATACATGAATATTTTATATATTTTATTCATTCAATAAAAATGATATTTTTAATTTTCAAATACTTTATTCGATATATGAATACTTTTTATATTTTATTCATTCAATAAAAATAATATTTTTATTGTTCAAATATTTTATTCCATACATGAATATTTTATATATTTTATTCATTCAATAAAAATGATATTTTTATTGTTTAAATATTTTACTCCATACATGAATATTTTATATATTTTATTCATTCAATAAAAATGATATTTTTATTGTTTAAATATTTTATTCCATACATGAATATTTTATATATTTTATTCATTCAATAAAAATGATATTTTTAATTTTCAAATACTTTATTCCATATATGAATATTTTATATATTTTATTCATTCAATAAAAAATGATATTTTTATTGTTCAAATATTTTATTCCATACATGAATATTTTATATATTTTATTCATTCAATAAAAATGATATTTTTATTGTTCAAATATTTTATTCCATACATGAATATTTTATATATTTTATTCATACAATAAAAATGATATTTTTAATTTTCAAATACTTTATTCCATATATGAATACTTTATATATTTTATTCATTCAATAAAAATAATATTTTTATTGTTCAAATATTTTATTCCATACATGAATATTTTATATATTTTATTCATTCAATAAAAATGATATTTTTATTTTTCAAATATTTTATTCCATACATGAATATTTTATTCCATACATGAATATTTTATTCCATACATGAATATTTTATTCATTCAATAAAAATGATATTTTTATTATTCAAATATTTTATTCCATACATGAATATTTTATATATTTTATTCATTCAATAAAAATGATATTTTTATTGTTCAAATATTTTATTCCATACATGAACTTTTTTATATATTTTATTCATTCAATAAAAATGATATTTTTATTTTTCAAATATTTTATTCCATACGTGAATATTTAATATATTTTATTCATTCAATAAAAATGATATTTTTATTATTCAAATATTTTATTCCATAATGAATATTTTATATATTTTATTCATTCAATAAAAATGATATTTTTATTTTTCAAATATTTTATTCAACACATGAATATTTTATTTTCATTTCACATCACAATCACAATCAATTTCTACATCACAATACAATCAATTTCTACATCACAATACAATCAAACAAGTCGTCCATGGTCTGTGGACGACGGGGAGCTGTTCATATATGTAGTTATAAAATAAATAACTGTCCAAGGAATAATAGTGAGAAATTCTCACAGTCGGTTTCCACTCCGCTAGTTTTATTTCTGAATTTCTGAACCGTTTGCATTTGAATTTGCCCGAAATTTTGTCGTGCTCCAAATTGCTTCTAGTTAGTTCCATGTTGAAGTGTTCGTTGTCACGATCCCAATGGATCTGAAATCGTCGGATTCCGACCTCGTATGAAGAAGTTACAACATTTTATAGGTTAATTACATAATTAAATTACTAGTGTTTAATTAACCTTTAATTTATCTCCCTATCCCTTTTATCACTCCAGGAAATTACGAAACCTATCGTCGGCATAGAACCTCCCCGTCGCTCACCCCTTCAAACCTCTGGCCGCCCATCTACCCCTACCATGAGATCCGCCTTTGAAGCGACCCGAACTTCCCCGGTCCCCGAAGAGATGAGAAAGAAATGTATATAAATGTATATAAATGTGAAAAGTATATAAATGTCAGGGCTGGTAAGTCACTGACACCACCAAAGCTAGAAAGAAACGTCGTGCTCTCCCTGCAGTCCGTATCCCTTTTTGACTCATACCGAGGTGTGAGGCTCACGAATTCACGTTATACACGAAGCTGCCACGTAGGCCGTGCTTTGATCATCAACCACAAGACTCTGCTTTTCAACAAAAGCCTTGATCATTGCATCTTAGCGTGCCACACAGGCAATTTATGCCATGCGACTGATGTCCATCGATATACAACCTCTGAGCTCGTACGTCTCAGAGAAGGGCGTTAAGCAAAAGAATAAATTCTCCGCCGCCAAACAGATGTATATTTAATAGAAATCAATCAACACAGAATAATCCAATGTCAGACACACAATCCATTTACAAGTCCGTTCTGGGTCTGAACGGAACCGGAGGCACTTTCCTCGCATATCCATCCATCTCCAAGTACGTCTGGACGACCACCAACTATTTCCATCCTCTTGGGTGTACAGCCCAATCAGGATCGTCAGTAATTATCCAAACGATGTGAAGACTTCCGGTCTTCGACCACCGTCTTCATCTTCGACATATCGTCGAATCGGTTATTCAGAATGGGTATAAACCCGGACTTTCCGAACAACCCGCGTATATTAAAAACAAATGTTACACAAACACAACATACGCCTCATTCCAATTCATTAGTCACTAACCGTAAATCAGTAAGAGAGCAATTCCCCAAATATTAACCTCGAAGGCCGAAACCAACATCAGATCAATATCCAGGAAACCATTCTGCTTAGCTAACCTACCGCTAGTTTCTAAATTTCATATTCTTAGGGAAAGGTTCCCATTTATTTTATCCAAGATAGATTCTTTAAAATTTATCCTTTAATCTTCCTTTGGATGTCGTTTCAAACCAAATTATAGTTTTCTAAACTAGTCGAGATTAGCGAACCACACCGAAGTAATTATTTATTTTATTTCCCATTCCCAACCTATTCATCCCATGAAGAAAAACTGGTAATACTCCATATCTAACACCACGGTGTTATCGGTAAAATTAATTACCATTTCACGTTCAAATCTAATTAAAGATTTAACTATCGCTTTGGAGCAAAACTGGTGATACTCCATTCTCGCTCATTTTCTAAATTTGATAATCTAAATTATCAGTTCACATTTCATTCTAATTGCAGATTCATTAAAACTCCTTTTACTGGGTTAAAGAACTAATGTCATTTAAAACACAGTTCACGATAAACCCACAAATCACTTCTAATTTAATTTCAATCAAATATATTAGAAATTCCGATTTTTCAAAACCCCTTTTTAAATCCAATTTATTTATTTAAAAACAGTTGGGTTTTAAATTCAGTTCAAAACTAGTTCATTTCGATAAAAATCTATTTTTATCTTTTCAAATATGGAGTTTTTCGTCCCAATTTTTCCCAAATCATTTCTTATGAATTTACACAAATTATTGCTATTTTTAATAATTTTATCAAGGCCCATACAGTCGATTTCCATCAACGGCCATCGAACTGCACTTACAGCGACCTTTTTCAAATTTGATTTGGACGTACCTACAAATCCAACCGTTAGATTTCAAATTTCTTATATTCGTTAGAAAGCTCTTTTCGATACGAACCCAACGGTTCCGGTTTAAGGAGAATCCGACGGTCGGATCTCCCGTAATGTCCGTTTGAAATAAATGGTCGAAATTCACGAACTACCGCGGCGCGGCGCGTTCTATTCAGGCCATTATATTATATATATAATATATATAATAAATATTTCGTCAATTTCTATTTAAAACGAATTATGTAGATGGTTTTGAATTCGTTTCAAAAACATTTTCAACTTCCATTTCAATTCAAATCAAATTTAAAATTTGCTTTATAAATTCATTTTAAAATTCATTTCTATTCAATTCAAATTTCAATTCAATTTGAATTCATTTCAAATTGATTTTACTTCTATTTCAATTCGTTTTCAATTCAATTTAATTCGAATTCGTTTTCGATTCAATTCAATTCAAATTAGTTTTCTATTCGATTCAGTTCGAATTCGTTTTCTTTTCAATTCAATTCAAATTCGTTTTCTTTTTAATTTAATTCGAATTCGTTTTCTATTCGATTCAATTCAAATTGGTTTTCTATTCGATTCAGTTCGAATTCGTTTTCTATTCGATTCAATTCAAATTCCATTTCAAAATATTCGATTTCGAAATCACTTTTCAATATTCATTTTAAAATGAATAAAATCGATATAAATATCGTTCACGTCAAAATGGCGTCAATCTAATCAACACGACTTCATATATTTCTATTTTCAAATATTCTATTTCAAATATTTATATTTCAAAATATTTCGTTCAACACATGACTAATCTCAACGGATGGGTACTGTCAACACATGAACCTTTATTTTATATTGATAAAGATGTAAATTTTATTATTAAAATATTTCGTTCAACACATGACTAATCTCAACGGATGAGTATGGTCAACACATGAACCTTTATTTTATAATATTCTTTATTTTTCCGATTGGAATGAGGCCCAATCAATTACCATATAATATTAATTATATGGATTTTCATACATCACACGTATATAATAGCATTGAAAAATAATCAACCATCAACCAAAGTGCACTACACTGTATAAGCATCAAATATAGATATCTAACGCTTATAACAGCCTGTCAATCAATCGATCGACATATTTAATCAATCAGGATGAGTGAACTTCAAATTTCATCCCAACACCCGTGTGGGGTTTCAAACAATCAAACACAGATTTTATTTGTGCAGTTGGGCGATGTGTAAAATTTATCGTCCCAATCAATGTCCTTCAAATAGGTGTACATAAACAAACCGTCTGGTTTGTAAATGAATATTTTATTTTATTCACTTCCACGTTAAAAATTATATTTTTAACGATAAAATATTTTATTTTAACACATGGATTTTTATTTAGTTCATTTACAAAAATAAAAATGATATTTTTATTTTTCTAACTTATTTTAGAAAATTTCGGCAGCATAACGGCACGATAATAGAAACGGGACAAGGCCTAGCCTTATCCCCGGTCTAGTGAAGGCCCACGCCATTCACACATCAATCAAATCCATTCCATTTCACCAAACAATTCAATTCAAACCAAATAATCTAACCAACTACACAACCAAACAAACAAGTCCACGGTCTGTGGACGATTGTGTCGGGTGCTACTAAACACCGTCTGCATCCTAGTATATATATATATATATAACTAGAAAAAGAAATCAAAGAGTGAGAAATTCTCACCAATAGCTATCCTAACTCAACGGCTCTTCTTTTGCAGAAACCTTCGTCGTTCTCGCCTTTTATCGCTTTCGTCGCCCGTAGCCACTACATATATAAAAATCACATTTTTATATACTGATGTCTTTAAAATAAAAATCACATTTTTATTTGTTCACTTTCAATTTAAAAATCATATTTTTATAATCGCTTCATATATTTCTAAAAATCGAATTTTCACTTTGCCATTCAATATATAAAAATCGAATTTTTACTTCGCTATTCAATATATAAAAGTCGAATTTTTACTATGCTATTCAATATATAAAAATCATATTTTTAATATCTATACTATATAAAGATCATATTTTTAATCCATTACATATGTAAAAATCACGCCTTTCTCCATTTAAAAATATCGTCTTTCTTCCTTTAAAAATCTAATCTTTTCTATTTTAAAAATCTAATCTTTTATATTTTAAAAATCTAATATTTATGTAAAATAAAGATCCAATCTTTTTAAACAATAACACATATAAAAGTTCTCTTAACAAATAAAACTGATTTTTAATCCAATGTTCTATAAAAGAACTGATTTTTAAAGAGTTTTAAAAATCAAAAACAAATTAAACGAGGAAGAACTTACTGTCTAAGGGGGAGGATGGCACCGGAGAACCTCAGTGCGGCGGGGAGATCGCGTCAGGTGGTGGCGGGCCTTCCTCGACTGGCGGTGGCTAGGGTTTTTGGGCGGAAATGGTAGGGGCGATTTGTAGTGGTGGAGTGGTCTTTTTAATTGAAGAAAAGGGGAGCGAGGGAGGAGATAAACGGCGTGAGGAGGGGGTTTGGACGGAAGGGCGGCGCTAGGGTTTCGTGCGGTGGTCGGGAGGCTGTTGGCGCGGGTTCAAGGAGGCTCGATTTGGGGGTTCAGGGGAAGAGGAGGACGTCGAAGGGAGGGAAGCAGGGTCAGGCGGTGCGGCGGTTGGGGGGGGGGGGACTTCCGTCGACGGTGGTGGAGGCGTAGGGGCGGAGGAGCGAAGAGGAAGAACGTTTTTTCCCTTCTGATCGAACTAATGAATAAGGGGGGGCCAGAATGATTAAAGGGGGTGAGGAGAGAGTTATTTTTTTTATTATTTTAATTTCAAAACGTTGACTTTTACATACGGCCTCGAAACGAGGCCCACCGCCTGTCGTCCATAGCTAATTACCCCCATTCCGAACACAATGGGATATGTATCGTAGGCTGATTCGATCGGTACAATCAGTTTCTGTTAAAATCAACATATAACTCTATATATTGAATTTGAACGCGCATTTCAATTTACCGGGGTCACATACGAACTCTAAAAATTCCATAAAAATATTTTCCAGCTTCGTATTGACGATACGGTCCTAACAAAACTAGTTTCGTCGAATTCTGAGACCGTTAGAAAAATGGCCATTTTCCAGTCGATTAAAATCAACTGAAACTGGTCAAACGCGTTTTCCTTTGCCACGCTCACATATTGATTCGAGAAAATATGAAATTTGGAATCTAGCAATAATTTGACATCACGGATCCAACAAAAGTGGTTTCGTCGAATTCCGAGGTCGTTTGCAAAATGTCTATTTTTAAGGGCCTGAATTCCATAGCGACTATTCAGAATTTTCAACTAGACATATCTTTTGATCCCCGCTATGAAATTTTGATTTTTCGGATTCGTTGGAAAGATATTATCAAATAGATCCTAATGTTTTTGGTTTCACTAAAATCCGGATTGTTTTGCACTCGGTACATTCAATTGAAGTTTGAAATCGAATTATCGAACTACCTCGCCATTTTCAATTCTATTTTTATAATTTATATATAATTATTATATTCCAACAACGACGTATATATTTATATACATCGAATTATATTCAAAATAAATTTATCGTCCATATTATTTAAAATAATTCATTTTAAATATTCAAAATTCATTAAAATTGCCAAAATAAAAAATTTAAACTGGCTCGGATTTCCCGGGTTATTACAATCTCCCCGACTTAAAACTTTTCGTCCCCGAAAGGGAACAAAGTCGAAAGTGGTTTGATTAATCAACTCTACGTTCGATCTGGCTTTCGTTCTCCAACTTTTCAGTTTCTGAGAATTTTCAAATTCTTCAAAAATTTGGCTAACACCCTAAATTTTTGAAAAATTTCGCCATAACCTCCCCTGCACCGGGAGCCACGGGAAAATCCCGAAATTGCCATATAGGCCTTCTGATCTCAAAAAAAAAAGAAAAAGCCAAGCGGCTAGCCAATAAGCTCATAAAATCATCATCACCCAAACAAAACAGTAAATTATGATAAACATGTTCCTATTTGTCGGGCAAACAAATTTTATTGTCTGCTCTAGCCTCCTTGCTATGACCTGTTCAATGTAAGTACTTGCATATGCAAGCAAATGCGACCAATTTTCAATACAATTCAATATTTGATGCAATTAGGCTAAATGGTTCAAAATTAGCAAACAAATAAACAAACAACGCAAACATCAATCAATTAGTGAATTAGAGTTTCAAATTCATAAATTTGATATATAAACGAAAATCATGTTTTTGATGCCAATTCACAACAATGTGTTCTAGCTATATTAGTTTTGGTTCTCACACCAGTCTAATGGAAATATATAGATATCACACCTTCGAAATACGAAAATAAATACTGGTGATGGCGCGCCATCAACAGAATCATGCCCGGGTGACTAGAATGTGATTCTATATCTATCTAATATATTAAAACTTCGAATATACGTTCATGACGCGTATATGCAAAATCTTTATATATTGGATTGTCCAAATTCAAAATAAATAAATATTCAAATACGTATAAAACGATTTAAATTTTCAAAACAAAATTGTTTTCATTTGAAAAATATACTCTTCACACCCGTTCTAGGATACTACTGATCCTATCTCTAACGGGTCATTCTATTGAATTTTGCTAATCCAATATCTGATGAATTCTTTCGTATGGTTCTAATGTGTCTTTTTCTCGAGCTCTGTAAACCAAAGCTCTGATACCAAATGAAGCGACCCGAACTTCCCCGATCCCCGAAGAGATGAGAAAGAACGAATTACTGTGAGGACAAGACAAATCAGAACGCAGACGGAAGAACATTTCATTGCTATTACAACAATTCTATCAGATACAAGAATATACAGAGTATAATTGAATAAATTACATTCGATAAATATCAGAGATTACAATAAATTACATAGCAGCGGAAAATAATACAAAACACAACTGAAAGTAATACACGGATACAGAGCTTTCCGAGCATCGTTCCAGCTGTAAATCAGGATCCTGTGAATATAAATCTGCAAAATCAAAACTACAAGCTGCCCGTGTGGAAAATAGGGGCACCCAGAGTTTAGGTTAAAACAATAAACTCCAGGTCAGTCATGTGACTGGTGTGAGAACTAAAACAGTTATTTAAACTTTACTTTAAAAGAGAGTAATTCAAGGGACCACGCCGTATAACACGGAACGGGTTTCCTCCCAAGAATACCAGTGCTTAGAATAAACAACGCAATGCTTTTTCGAAAAATGAAGCTATTATAAGACCCAGGTCCCATCACACAATGCAACGCAAGCCGGAGGATAGGGTTTTACCTTATAACAGCCAAACATGCTTGATACGTTTAAAAACAAATCATTTGATACTATAATAAGTGTATAGTGTCAAAACAATTTCAATCATAAATATAAATCATAGACGGCATAAGTGCCCCATCCCACTATGTCGCCATACTAGGCTCTACAAATAAAGCCGAAATACACGTATTGGAAATTGGATTTCCGTCATGAGTCGAGGCAAGGGGCAAGCTCCTCTCCGCTTCGAGACACTCTAGCAAATGTCTCAGGACTACACACTCTGGGAAATCCTGGATGCTTCAGGGCCGGTCCTCACTTACGTTAGAGGATTATTTATTCCTGAACACACGTTTCCCGGTCCTTACAGACCTATAATCGAGGCGCCTCATCCAACAACCACAAAGGTGAAAAGTATATAAATGTCAGGGCTGGTAAGTCACTGACACCACCAAAGCTAGAAAGAAACGTCGTGCTCTCCCTGCAGTCCGTATCCCGTTTTTGACTCATACCGAGGTGTGAGGCTCGCGAATTCACGTTATACACAAAGCTGCCACGTAGGCCGTGCTTTGATCATCAACCACAAGACTCTGCTTTTCAATAAAAGCCTTGATCATTGCATCTTAGCGTGCCACACAGGCAATTCATGCCATGCGACTGATGTCCATCGATATACAACCTCTGAGCTCGTACGTCTCAGAGAAGGGCGTTAAGCAAAAGAATAAATTCTCCGCCGCCAAACAGATGTATATTTAATAGAAATCAATCAACACAGAATAAAATCCAATGTCAGACACACAATCCATTTACAAGTCCGTTCTGGGTCTGAACGGAACCGGAGGCACTTTCCTCGCATATCCATCCATCTCCAAGTACGTCTGGACGACCACCAACTATTTCCATCCTCTTGGGTGTACAGCCCAATCAAGATCGTCAGTAATTATCCAAACGATGTGAAGACTTCCGGTCTTCGACCACCGTCTTCATCTTCGACATATCGTCGAATCGGTTATTCAGAATGGGTATAAACCCGGACTTTCCGAACAACCCGCGTATATTAAAAACAAATGTTACACAAACACAACATATGCCTCATTCCAATTCATTAGTCACTAACCGTAAATCAGTAAGAGAGCAATTCCCCAAATATTAACCCCGAAGGCCGAAACCAACATCAGATCAATATCCAGGAAACCATTCTGCTTAGCTAACCTACCGCTAGTTTCTAAATTTCATATTCTTAGGGAAAGGTTCCCATTTATTTTATCCAAGATAGATTCTTTAAAATTTATCCTTTAATCTTCCTTTGGATGTCGTTTCAAACCAAATTATGGTTTTCTAAACTAGTCGAGATTAGCGAACCACACCGAAGTAATTATTTATTTTATTTCCCATTCCCAACCTATTCATCCCATGAAGCAAAACTGGTAATACTCCATATCTAACACCACGGTGTTATCGGTAAAATTAATTACCATTTCACGTTCAAATCTAATTAAAGATTTAACTATCGCTTTGGAGCAAAACTGGTGAAACTCCATTCTCGCTCATTTTCTAAATTTGATAATTTAAATTATCAAATTCACATTTCATTCTAATTGCAGATTCATTAAAACTCCTTTTACTGGGTTAAAGAACTAATGTCATTTAAAACACAGTTCACGATAAACCCACAAATCACTTCTAATTTAATTTCAATCAAATATATTAGAAATTCCGATTTTTCAAAACCCCTTTTTAAATCCAATTTATTTATTTAAAAATAGTTGGGTTTTAAATTCAGTTCAAAAATAGTTCATTTCGATAAAAATCTATTTTTATCTTTTCAAATATGGAGTTTTTCATCCCAATTTTTCCCAAATCATTTCTTATGATTTTACACAAATTATTGCTATTTTTAATAATTTTATCAAGGCCCGTACAGTCGATTTCCATCAACGGCCATCGAACTGCACTTACAGCGACCTTTTTCAAATTTGATTTGGACGTACCTCCAAATCCAACCGTTAGATTTCAAATTTCTAAAATTCGTTAGAAAGATCTTTTCGATACGAACCCAACGGTTCTGGTTTTAGGAGAATTCGACGGTCGGATCTCCCGTAATGTCCGTTTGAAATAAATGGTCGAAATTCACGAACTGCCGTGGTGCGGCGCGTTCTATTCAGGCCATTATATTATATATATATAATAAATATTTCGTCGATTTCTATTTAAAACGAATTATATAGATGGTTTTGAATTCGTTTCAAAAACATTTTCAACTTCCATTTCAATTCAAATCAAATTTAAAATTTGCTTTATAAATTCGTTTTAAAATTCATTTCTATTCAATTCAAATTTCAATTCAATTTGAATTCATTTCAAATTGATTTTACTTCTATTTCAATTCGTTTTCAATTCAATTTAATTCGAATTCGTTTTCTATTCAATTCAATTCAAATTGGTTTTCTATTCGATTCAGTTCAAATTCGTTTTCTTTTCAATTCAATTCAAATTCGTTTTCTTTTCAATTCAATTCGAATTCGTTTTCTATTCGATTCAATTCAAATTGGTTTTCTATTCGATTCAGTTCGAATTCGTTTTCTATTCGATTCAATTCAAATTCCATTTCAAAATATTCGATTTCGAAATCACTTTTCAATATTCATTTTAAAATGAATAAAATCGATATAAATATCGTTCACGTCAAAATGGCGTCAATCTAATCAACACGGCTTCATATATTTCTATTTTCAAATATTCTATTTCAAATATTTCTATTTCAAAATATTTCGTTCAACACATGACTAATCTCAACGGATGGGTACTGTCAACACATGAACCTTTATTTTATATCGATAAAGATGTAAATTTTATTATTAAAATATTTCGTTCAACACATGACTAATCTCAACGAATGAGTACGGTCAACACATGAACCTTTATTTTATAATATTCTTTATTTTTCCGATTGGAATGAGGCCCAATCAATTACCATATAATATTAATTATATGGATTTTCATACATCACACGTATATAATAGCATTGAAAAATAATCAACCATCAACCAAAGTGCACTACACTGTATAAGCATCAAATATAGATATCTAACGCTTATAACAGTCTGTCAATCAATCGATCGGCATATTTAATCAATCAGGATGAGTGAACTTCAAATTTCATCCTAACACCCGTGTGGGGTTTCAAACAATCAAACACAGATTTTATTTGTGCAGTTGGGCGATGTGTAAAATTTATCGTCCCAATCAATGTCCTTCAAATAGGTGTACATAAACAAACTGTCTGGTTTGTAAATGAATATTTTATTTTATTCACTTCCACGTTAAAAATTATATTTTTAACGATAAAATATTTTATTTTAACACATGGATTTTTATTCAGTTCATTTACAAAAATAAAAATGATATTTTTATTTTTCTAACTTATTTTAGAAAATTTCGGCGGCATAACGGCACGATACTAGAAACGGGACAAGGCCTAGCCTTATCTCCGGTCTAGTGAAGGCCCACGCCATTCACACATCAATCAAATCCATTCCATTTCACCAAACAATTCAATTCAAACCAAATAATCTAACCAACTACACAACCAAACAAACAAGTCCATGGTCTGTGGACGATTGTGTCGGGTGCTACTAAACACCGTCTGCATCCTAGTATATATATATATATATATATATATAACTAGAAAAAGAAATCAAAGAGTGAGAAATTCTCACCAATAGCTATCCTAACTCCACGGCTCTTCTTTTGCAGAAACCTTCGTCGTTCTCGCCTTTTATCGCTTCCGTCGCCCGTAGCCACTACATATATAAAAATCACATTTTTATATACTGATGTCTTTAAAATAAAAATCACATTTTTATTTGTTCACTTTCAATTTAAAAATCATATTTTTATAATCGCTTCATATATTTCTAAAAATCGAATTTTCACTTCGCCATTCAATATATAAAAATCGAATTTTTACTTCGCTATTCAATATATAAAAATCGAATTTTTACTATGCTATTCAATATATAAAAATCATATTTTTAATATCTATACTATATAAAGATCATATTTTTAATCCATTACATATGTAAAAATCACGCCTTTCTCCATTTAAAAATATCGTCTTTCTTCCTTTAAAAATCTAATCTTTTCTATTTTAAAAATCTAATCTTTCCTATTTTAAAAATCTAATCTTTATGTAAAATAAAGATCCAATCTTTTTAAACAATAACACATATAAAAGTTCTCTTAACAAATAAAAACTGATTTTTAATCCAATGTTCTATAAAAGAACTGATTTTTAAAGATTTTTCAAAATCAAAAAACAAATTAAACGAGGAAGAACTTACTGTCTAAGGGGGAGGATGGCACCGGAGAACCTCAGTGCGGCGGGGAGATCGCGTCACGTGGTGGCGGGCCTTCCTCGACTGGCGGTGGCTAGGGTTTTTGGGCGGAAATGGTAGGGGCGATTTGTAGTGGTGGAGCGGTCCCTTTAATTGAAGAATAGGGGAGCGAGGGAGGAGATAAACGGCGTGAGGAGGGGGTTTGGATGGAAGGGCGGCGCTAGGGTTTCGTGCGGTGGTCGGGAGGCTGAGGGCGCGGGTTCAAGGAGGCTCGATTTGGGGGTTCAGGGGAAGAGGAGGACGTCGAAGGGAGGGAAGCAGGGTCAGGCGGTGCGGCGGCTGGGGGGGCTTCCGTCGACGGTGGTGGAGGCGTAGGGGCGGAGGAGCAAAGAGGAAGAACGTTTTCTTTTTTTTTTCCTTCTGATCGAAATAATGAATAAGGGGGGGGGGGGCAGAATGATTAAAGGGGGTGAGGAGAGAGTTATTTTTTTTATTATTTTAATTTCAAAAAGTTGACTTTTACATACGGCCTCGAAACGAGGCCCACCGCCTGTCGTCCATAACTAATTACCCCCATTCCGAACACAATGGGATATGTATCGTAGGCTGATTCGATCGTTACAATCAGTTTCCGTTAAAATCAACATATAACTCTATATATTGAATTTGAACGCGCATTTCAATTTACCGGGGTCACATACGAACTCTAAAAATTCCATAAAAATATTTTCCAGCTTCGTATTGACGATACGGTCCTAACAAAACTAGTTTCGTCGAATTCTGAGACCGTTAGAAAAATGGCCATTTTCCAGTCGATTAAAATCAACTGAAACTGGTCAAACGCGTTTTCCTTTGCCACGCTCACATATTGATTCGAAAAATTATGAAATTTGGAATCTAGCAATAATTTGACATCACGGATCCAACAAAAGTGGTTTCGTCGAATTCCTAGGTCGTTTGCAAAATGTCTATTTTTAAGGGCTTGAATTCCATAGCGACTATTCAGAATTTTCAACTGGACATATCTTTTGATCCCCGCTATGAAATTTTGATTTTTCGGATTCGTTGGAAAGATATTCTCAAATAGATCCTAATGTTTTTGGTTTCACTAAAATTTGGATTGTTTTGCACCCGGTACATTCAATTGAAGTTTGAAATCGAATTATCGAACTACCGCGCCATTTTCAATTCTATTTTTATAATTTATATATAATTATTATATTCCAACGACGACGTATATATTTATATACGTCAAATTATATTCAAAATAAATTTATCGTCCATATTATTTAAAATAATTCATTTTAAATATTCAAAATTCATTAAAATTGCCAAAATAAAAATTTTAAACTGGCTCGGATTTCCCCGGTTATTACAGCCTTTCTCCGATCCCCCCATACCCTGAAAATCGCACAGCTCGGTGGTCCTTTAACCCCCCCCCCCCCCCCCAAAAAGACTATCGTCGCCGCAGACTTTCTCGTTAAATTCTGGCCAAACCCTAGAAATCATCTCGACCGTTGACATCGAAGCCCTCGGGGAGTAAAACATTTTTGCAGTAAAATATCCCGGCTATAGGTGAACGGAGAGTGAGATCGGTGAGGAGAAATGGGGGAGCATATCGACCTTTGAATAAAAACTAACAACGACTCTTAATTGTGGGCTAGGGTTTTCATTTGGGGAGGGATATTTATATTATTATTTTATTCAATTCATTGTTTTATTAGGAAAATTTATATTTGAACTCCAATTCAAACCCAACGACTATCGCCCCTAGCTAAATACCCTCATTCCAAACACAATGGGATATGTTTCATAAGCCAATTCGACTGTTTCGATCAGTTTTTGTCAAAATTAAAATATAATTCACTATATATTAAATTTAAAAGTACATTTTAATTTACCAGGGCCACATACTGACTCCAAAAATTCTAGAAAAATAAATATAGCTATTTTTACGATACGGTCCTAAAAAACTAATTTCATCGAATTTGGAGACCGTTTGAAAAATGGTCAATTTCTGGTCAGTCCAATTCAAATTTAAATTAACCAAACACGTTAAAATTCACCACCCTCACATATTGAATCCAAAAATTATGAAAATTGGAATCTAGCAATAATTTGACATTCTGGGTCCAACAAAAGTGGTCTCGTCGAAAATGGAGGTCGTTTGCAAAATCGCTATTTTTAAGGGTTATATATTATATAAATTCCATAACGACTATTCTGAATTTTCAACTGGACATAACTTTTTATTCCCGCTATGAAATCTGAATTTTTCACATTCGTTGAAAAGATATTTTCAAACAGATTCTAATATTTATGGTTTCACTAAAATCCGGTTTATTTTGAGTCATGTACATTCATTTGAAATTTGAAATTGAATTTTCAAACTACTGTGCCATTTCCAATTCCTTTTATAATTAAAATAAATATTTATATACTAAATTCATTATAAATAAGTATATACATTCTAATTCTATTTAAAATAAATTTCTAATCGTTATTATTTAAAATAAATCATTTTAAACATTCAAAATTCATTAAAATTGCCAAAATAAAAATTTTAAATTGGTTCCGATTTTCCGGGTTGTTACAATCTCCCCCACTTAATATCTTTTCATCCTCGAAAAGGAACGGAGCTAAAAGTTGTTTAAATAATCGACCTAACTTTCATTCTGGCATTCATTCTTCAACTTTTCAGTTCTAAGAATTTCTAATTTTTCAAAAATTTGGCTAACACCCTAAATTTTCGAAAAATTTCGCCATAACCTCCTTTGTACGAGGAGACATTTAAAACCTCAACTAGCCACGCAGGGCCCTCATCATTCGAAAAGAAAAAGCCAAGCGGGTAGCCAATCGGTTCATAAAATCATCAAGATCCAAGGAAATGGTAAACATGTACCTATTTGTCGGGCATAAAATTTTATTCCTCTTCTCTATCCTCCTTGCTATGACCTGTCCAATATATATGCATGTACATGTATGCAATTTCCAAAGAATTTTCAATTCATTTCAACATTCGATTCAATTTGGCTAAATATTCGTCTTTCTTTCACATGTTGGTTTAAATGGATAATCACACAACACAATCATCAATCAATTAGTTGATTAGCGTTTCAAACACACAACTTTACTATATATACTCAAAAATCCATTTTTGATGCCAAGTCACAACAATAGACCCTATCTAATTTTGGTTCTCACACCAGTCAATTGGAAAATTATAGAAATTCCACTTTTGAAACTCGAAAATAAATACTGACTATGGTGTACCATCACCAGAATTATCCCCGGGCGACTAGAGTGTGACTTTATATCCATCCAGTATATTCAAGAATTCGAATACACGTTTGCAAGACGTATATTCAAATTCTTCATATACTCGATTGTCCAAATTCAATCTAAAATAAATAATCAAATAAGAATAATAGGATTTAAATATTTAAAACAAAATTTGATTTCATTTAAAAAAAAAAACCCTCTTCGGATTCATTCTAGGATACTACTGATCCCATCTCTAGCAAGCCATTCTTATTGGATATTACTAATCCAATCTATGATGAATTCTTCCGTTTGGTTCTAATGTGCCTTGTTCTTGTTCTCAGTAAACCAAAGCTCTGATACCAAACTGTGAGGACCCGAACTTCCCTAGTCTCTGAAGAGAAGAGAAAGAACGGATTGTCTGAGAACACGACAAATCAGAACACAAACAGAAGAACATTTCATCTCTTATTACAACATTTTACATTAGAGTACATGAATATACATAGTATGAATAAATATTACACATTGTAAAATATCAGAGATTAAAATACAATACATAGCAGTGGAAAATAATACATAACACAACTGAAAGAGATAAACGGATACAGAGCGTTCCGAATATAGCTACAGCTGTAAACCAGGATCCTGTGAATATAATATCTGAAAACCAAAACTACTAGCTGCCTGTGTGCAAAATAGGAGCACCCAGAGTTTAGGTTAAAACAATAAACTCCAAGTCAGTCATGTGACTGGCGTGAGAACTAAAACAGTTATTAAATCTTTACTATAAAAATAAAGTAAATCAAGGGACCATGTCGTATAACACGGAATGGGTTTCCTCCAAGAATACAAGTGCATAAAACAAACAACGTAATGCTTTTTGGAAAAATGAAGCTATTATAAAACCGAGGTCCCATCACACAATGAAACGCGAGCCGGAGGATAGGGCTTTCCCTTATAATAGCCAAACATGCTTGGTACGTTTAAAACAAATCATTTGGTACTATTATAAGTGCATAGTGTATAAAACAACTTCAAATATAAATGTATCAATCATAGACGGCATGGGTACCATATATCATGTCGCCAATACTAGGCTCTACAATCAAACCGCAAAGTCACGTATTGGAAGTTGGATTTCCATCCGTGAACCAAGGCAAGGGATCGTCCTTTCCACTTCGAGACTCACTAGATTGAGCCTCAGGACCCAGACTCAGGGGGGCCCTTGGATCGTCAGGGTCGGTCCGCATAGAGTGGATTAAAATGCCTGAACCATGTGTTCCCCGCCCTATGGGGCGTAAATGAGCCAGATGACTCAATATCCATCGGCTCTGTAGTAACCGATATATCTGAGGTGCCTCGCTATCCATCATACACATAAGTAAAACGTCTGGGCTTGCAAAACCCTGACACCACTTCTAGCTAGAAGGAAACACATGTCCTCCCCAAGGTCCTCTCCCGTTTCTGGTTCACACCGGGGTGTGAGGCTCGCGAATTAACGCTATACACAAAGCTATGCTATATTAAAGCCGTGCTTTGATCATTAACCACAAGACTCTGCTTTACAATAGAAGCCTCGATCATTTGCATCTCAGCATGCCACACAGGCAACTCACGCCATGCGACTGATGTCGATCGATATATAACCTCTGAGCTCGTACGTCTCAGGGAAGGGTGTTAAGCAAGAGAATAAATTCTCCACCACCAAACAGATATATATTTAATAGAGATCAATCAACATGGAACGAAATCCAATGTCAGACATACATCCATTTACAAGTTCGTTTTGGGTCTAAACGAAACCGGAGGCACAATATTCCTCGTCCCATATGTCCAACACAGGAGAGAGGTCCTCGCATATTCGGTCGATCTCCAAGTACGTCCGGATGATCACTACTTATTACCTTATCTTGGGTGTATGGCCCAATCAAGACATCAGTAATCATCCAAATGATCTGAAGACCTCCAGTCTTCAACCATCGTCTTCATTGTTGACTTATCGTTGAATCAGTTATTCAGAATGGGTATAAACCTGGCCTTTCCAAATAACTCGCGTATGTTATAAACAAGTGCTATAAAACACAACATACGCCTCGTTCCAATTCTGAATATTCTTTTATTAAATATTCATATCCTTCCGGAAAGGTTCCCATTGATTTTATCAAAGATAAATTCTTTGAATTTATTCTTTAATCTTCCTTTGGATACCAATTCAAACCAAATTAAGGTTTATCCAAACTAGTTGGGATTAGCGCACCTTACCGAAGTAATCATTTGTTACATTTCCTAATCAAACTATTCATCCCATGAAGCAAAACTAGTAATACTTCATATCTAACACCTTGGTGTTATTGGTAAAATTAATTACCATTTCACGTTCATATCTAATTAAAGATTTAACTATCGCTTGGAGCAAAACTGGTGATACTCCATTCTCGATCATTCCATGAATTCGATAGATTTAATTATCCTATCCAGATTCCAATCTAATTAAAGATTCACTTAAACTCTAATTCAATTTTAGTCCCAAAAATCATTACTAAAAGATTATTCAAAGTTAAGAAATTAATCTTATCTTTAATTGGGTTAAAGAACTAATGTCATTTAAAATACAATTCACGATAAACCTAAATCACATTCCATTAATTATGGAACCTTCACGAAAAATAGATCAATATATATAATCGATATCAATTTCTGTATCGGACTAATAATATAAATAGAATAACGACAAAGCCTTTTAAATTCCATATATATATTAACAGTCTTCCTCCACAGAAGCTCACTTCGATTATTATCAAATCGAATTCCATTCCAATTTATTATATTAAATTGGAAAACTTTACTTTGGAAAATTTCCTTTAAATCTTATTAAAAGATTTACAAATTCCAAATCACATTTCACTGTAAATCGGGTTAAAGAACGAATGTCGTTAAAAACACAGTTCACAATAAACCCGATTCACATTCCATTTTATTCCAATTACCAAATGTAACTGGAAACTCTAATAATCTTAATTAAAAGATTTATTCTTTACAAACAGGGTTTAAGAACAGTGATAATGAAGACACTATTCACGACAAACCCAAAATCCCATTTGATATTAAAAACAAGGCTCTGAATAGAAAATATATCGGCTTATATTCAATATCAAATTCTAAAAACAATACATATCGTATTGGAAATAACGATATTAACATATCTTTCAAATTTCCATAACAATATCTGTATAATCACGAAATCCAAAATTGGAATATTCCGAAGATTATTTCGATTCAAATCCATTCCAATTCATATATTGGAAATTTTGGTTATATTAAAACCCATTCTCAATCCAATTTACTTATTTAAATATAATTGGATTATAATTCTAGTTAATAACTAGTTCATTTTGATAAAAATATATTTTTATCTTTTCAAATATGGAGTTTTTCATCCCAATTCTTTCCAAATTATTTATTATGATTTTACACAAATTATCAATATTTTTAATGATTTTATTAAGGCCCTTTCAGTCGATTTCCATAAACGGTTATCGAACTGCACTTACAACGACCTATTCCAAATTTGATTTGGACATAATTCCAAATCCAACCATTAGATTTCAAATCTCTTATATTCGTTAGAAAGATCTTTTGGATACGAACCCAACGGTTCTGGTTTTGGGAGAATCTAACGTCCATTCATAGTCAATGGTCGAAATTCGCAAACGGTCGCGGCACGACGCGTTCTATTCAGGCCATTAAATATATATAATATATATTCCGCTGATTTCCATTTAAAACATATTTTATAAATCGTTTTAAATTCAGTTTAAATACGATTTAAACTTCGTTTTCAGTTTTAAAATCAAAATTGAATATTCCTTTATAAATCCGTTTTAAATTCATTTTAAAACAATTTCAAATTCATTTAAAATTTCAAATCAAATTTGAATATTCCTTATAAATTCGTTTTAAATTCATTTTAAAACGATTTTCCATTTCATTTCAAATCAAATTTAAATATTCCTTATCATATTATTATTTAAATGATAATATTTTCGAAATATCAAATTTTGAAATAATATCCTTTTTGATTTTCGTTATAAAAATGAATAAAATCGATATAAATGCCATTCGCGTCAAAATGGCGCATATTTAATCAACACGGCTTCATATATTTAAATATTTTCGTGTCCATCCAAAATCGGACATCAAAATCACATTTTGATTCTTTTTTGAATATTATTTGAAATATTCATTATTTTGAAATATTAGTTATTTTAAAATATTCCTTATTTCTGAATTGGAATCAGACCTAATCAATTACCATATAATTTTATTTATATGGATTTCATACAACACATGTAGATATCAACAATGATAAACAATCAACCATCAGCCAGAGTGCACTACACAACTGCATAAGCATTAAATATAAATAATTAACGCTTGGAACAGTCTGTCAACCCATCGATTGACATACAACTAAACAATTGGGATTAGTGTACGTCAAATATCATCCGAATACCCGTGTGGGGTTTCAATCAACGAACACAGATTTTATGTGATGACCCCAAACTTCCATAGTACGAAAGCAAGGATAATCATTGGAATATAACATAATTGCAACAATAGCAGATCTCAGATAACATCATAACACATAAACCATTGCAGCGGAAATAGAAATGTCATCAACATCAAACCAATAAAGCATCAGAGTGGCACAGTTACAGGATACAACTTAGCAAATAGAAGTCCCGGCAAAAAGAAATAAGTCTAAAACTCCATTAAGTACAACATAGATTAATGATGGCTAAATGTCTCAAAGCATAAATAAAAAGATAAAAATGTCCTTAATCTTCTTTCCTTAAGCATGCTCCAATGCAGAATGTATCCATAATAACTTGAACCTATCACTTGGCTGCCCGTGTGAAAAAGAGGCACCCAAGTTTTCAAAGTGAAACAAACTATGAGTCTGTCGTAGGACTAGTATTAGAAATCTTTCCTAACTTATCTAACAATATTGCTAATCACAGGACAACGCCGCTAACGCGGAACGGGTTTACTCTATTGGATTGCCAGTGCATAAGTTTTAAAAAAAATTTATTCAAAACAACGCAATGCTTTTTAGAAAAATGAAATCATTATAAGACTCAAGTCCCATCACACAATGCAACGCAAACCGGAGGATAGAGTTTTACCTTATAATGATCAAACATGTTTTATACATGGAAAATAATATTTTAATATTATTATTAGTGTCTAATTAGTTTTAAAATACTTCAAAGTAAATGTATCAATCCTAGATGGCAAAGTACCCCATCCTACTATGTTGCCATATATAGGTTTACAATCAAAACCATAATGTCGTATTGGAAATTGGGTTTCCATCATGAGTCAAGGCTAGGGACGATCTCCTTACCGATTCGAGACACTCTAGCAATGTACCAGGATTCAGATGTTGGCGAACCCTTGGATCCTGCAGGGCTGGTCCACAAATACTTTAGTGGATTGGCAATTCCTGAAAACACGCTTCCCGGTCCTATTGAACCTCTAATTTGGTCACTATCGACCAATAAATCTGAGGTACCTCATAATCCATCAACCACATAAGTAAAATGTCAGGGCTTGCAAAACCCTAATACCACTTCTAGCTAGAAAGAAACGTGTGCACTCCCTGCGTTCCCTTGTCCCGTTTTTGACTCTTACCGGGGTGTGAGGCTGCAAGGTAATGTTATACACAAAGATATGCCGAAATAGGCTATGCTTTGATCATCAACCACAAAACTCTTCTTTTCAACAAAAGCCTTGATCATCTGCATCTTGGCATGCCACATTGACAATCCACGCCGTGCGATCGATAACTACCAATATATAACCTCTGAGCTGCGTCTCAGAGAAGGGTGTTAAGCAAGAGAATAAATACTCCGTCACCAATCAGATATATATTAAATAGAAATCAATTAACATGGAATGAAATCCAATGTCAGACACACATCCACTTACAAGTCCGTTCTGGGTCTGAACGAAACCGGAGACACCTTATTCCTCGTCCTCCAATACGGAAGAGAGGTGCTCGCTTATCCGGACAATCAACAAGTACGTCCGGACAACTACCACTTTAACCCTTTACTGGGAGCTAACCAATGTCAGGCATCAGTAGTTATCCATTCGATGTGAAGATCGTCAGTCTTTAATCACCATCTTCAATATCTTCGATTTAAATCGTCGTATAATTATTTGAAATGAGATTGAACTCGGCCTTTTCAAATAATCCTCGCATATATATAATTTAAAACCATTTCACATCATTAATATTGTTTAATAACGATTTATCGCTATTTTTATTTATATAAAAACAGATCAATTAATTTAACGACGCTACAGGTCAATAGGTGGCCCAGGCGCTGTTTTTATCAAAATTTGATTTACACATTTCTCGAAATCTAACCGTTCGATTTTAACAAAATTTATATCGGTGGAAAGATCTTCCCAAAGCGGTCCTAACGGTTCCACTTTTGGGAAAATCCGACGGTCGGATCTTTCGGTATGATTGTTTAAAGTTACGATTCTGAAACGCGACCTACCGCGCGCGATTTGTTTAATTTTAATTTTAATATATATATATATATATATATATATATATATATAATTATGTATAAATATAAACCATTCGACGATTATACTAACGCGTTTAACACGCCAACTAAAAGGATGTTTTAATTTGCATAACCATTTCTACATGTTTACAATGTCCAATAAAATGTATTTATTTACATGATATTTGCTAATGACAAATAAAAAGATAATTTTTATTTGCACTTCTATTTTTAACTTTAACAAATAAAAAGGAATATTTTATTTATATATAGTTTCAATGCATGTTTTGACAATAAAAATAATTCATACAAATTCTAATGTATGTATTATCAATACAAATGGTTTTTTGACTTTGCATACAAATTCTAATATATGCATTGTTAATAACATGATATTTTAACTTTGCATATAAATTCTAATATATGCATTGTCAATAAAATGTTATTTTAACTTTGCATATAAATTTTAATATATGCATCGTCAATAAAATGATATTTTCACTTTGCATATAAATTCTAATATATGCATTGTCAATAAGAATGATTCTTTCACTTTGCATATAAATTCTAATATATGCATTGTCAATAAAATGATATTTTCACTTTGCATATAAATTCTAATGTATGCATTGTCAATAAAAAGATATTTTAACTTCGCATATAAATTCTAATATATGCATCGTCAATAAAATGGTATTTTCACTTTGCATATAAATTCTAATATATGCATTGTCAATAAAAAGATATTTTAACTTTGCACATAAATTCTAATATATGCCTTGTCAATAAAAAGATATTTTAACTTTGCATATAAATTCTAATATATGCATCGTCAATAAAATGATATTTTCAGTTTGCATATAAATTCTAATATATGCATCGTCAATAAAATGATATTTTTACTTTGCATATAAATTTTAATATATGCATTGTCAATAAAAAGACATTTTAACTTTGCATACAAATTCTAATATATGCATTGTTAATAAAATGATATTTTCACTTTTCATATAAATTCTAATATATGCATCGTCAATAAAATAATATTTTAACTTTGCATATAAATTCTAATATATGCATTGTTAATAAAAAGATATTTTAACTTTGCATATAAATTCTAATATATGCGTTGTCATTAAAAAGATATTTTAACTTTGCATATAAATTTTAATATATGCATCGTCAATAAAATGATATTTTCACTTTGTATATAAATTCTAATATGCGTCGTCAATAAAATGATTCTTTCATTTTTGTTGAAAATTCTTTTTTTTTTCCTAGTTTCTTATATTACATTAAAAATGTGAATTTTTAATGTAGACATGTTTTTATTTTAAAACATGAACATTTCTCTATTTCCTTACGTTACATTAAAAATGTGAATTTTTTTAATGTAGACATATTTTTATTTTAAAACATGAACATTTTTCTAGTTTCTTACATTACATTAAAAATGTGAATTTTTAATATAGACATGTTTTTATTTTAAAACATGAACATTTCCCTATTTCCATCCATTACATTAAAAATGTGAATTTCTTTAATATAGATATGTTTTTATTTTAAAACATGAACGTTTTTTATTTTTTATTACATTACATTAAAAATGTGATTTTTTTAATGTAGACATGTTTTTATTTTAAAACATGAAAATTTTCTATTTTTTTATTTCAATTCAATAAAATGATAAAAATGGTTCTTTTCATTTTTGTTGAAAATTCTAATTCAACAAAATGATAAAAATGGTTCTTTTTATTATAATCTTTTAATTATAATCCTTTTATAATAATCTTTTTATTATAATGAAAACAAATTTTTGGACAAAGACCATGTTTCATGGGAACAATAAAAATGAGATTTTTATTGTAAATCTAATTTTGACAAAACCATGTTTCACGTTAACAATAAAAATGAGATTTTTATTGTAAATCTAATTTTGACAGAACCATGTTTCATGTTAGCAATAAAAATGAATATTTTTATTGTTAATCTAAATTTGACAAAACCATGTTTCATGTTAACAATCAAAATGAGATTTTTATTGTAAATCTAATTTTAACAAAACCATGTTTCATGTTAACAATAAAAATAAATATTTTTATTGTTAATCAAAATTTGACAAAACCATGTTTCATGTATCTAAATAAAAGATGAAACTTATATTATAAAATTAAATCAATATTCATAGATCTGAAATAAAAATAAGATTTTTATTTCAAATTGAGATCTAACAATAACGTATAGATTCAAATAAAAGAAATAATTTCTATTGTAGAACAAAATCTAACAACCATGAGCATCACAATCAACAATCAACATATTCCAATCCCAAGCATCATAGATCTGATTTTATTAACATAACTACATGGATTCCGAATAGCGAGAAATAATTAAATGTTTAATTATAAAAATAGAAATCTCGCAGTTGGTTTAAATTTTGAATAATTCAAAATCGATTTTTTTTGTCTGAAATTTGATCTGCTCCAAATCAGTTCTAATCAGTCCAGCAAAGTGGATCTCGGACTCACGATCGTAACGGATCTGAAATTATTCTATTCCGAGTTCGTATGCATTAGTTGTGAATTAATTTAGGTAGATAGTATTTTAAAATAAATTGACTAATTATTTAAAAATAGAATTATACCCTTTCTTCTTATCAGAAACACAGGCCGATGCTTTTCCCCTTTTGTTCAATCTTAGGTTTAGCAATTTCTTTGAATTGGTAAAGCTAGAAGCCGATCGGGCTTCACCTCGTCGAAGCACCTGGAGAGGCACGTCGGCGGCCTGAATGACGACGAACTCGGCAGCTGTAAAGACCCGACAACCCCCACTCTTTGAATTGACCATAAACCACACAAGTCTGAACCAAAGATTGGAAATCCGCGAATACTTTTAACTTTGGGGATACAATTCATTGGAACAAATAACAACAGACTTTTATTGCATCATGATAATATAACATCAGAGTACAGAATATATCAGAGTACATTGAAAATAATACAAAGGAAGATAAAATTACAAAAGATTTAATACAATGCAACGTAAATAACTAAACTGACACAGCGGAAGTCTATCAACACTCTGGACACAGCTTTAAGCTCCGATCCAGAATCCTGCTCAACATATCTGCAAAACAAGCTACTCGACTGCCCATGTGGAAAAGAGGGCACCCGAGTTTGCAAGTGAAACAAACTACGGGTTAGTCATGGGACTGGTATGAGAAATCTTACTTAACTTATTTAATACTAAGGCTAATCACAGGACCACGCCGCTAACGCGGAACGGGTTTACTCCATTGGATTGCCAGTGCATAAATAAAGTAAATCGTTAAACAACACAATGCTTTTTAAAAAAATGAAACCATTATAAGACTCAAGTCCCATCACACAATGCAACGCAAACCGGAGGATAGAGTTTTACCTTATAATGGTCAAAAGATGCTTGATACGATAAAACGAATTTGATATTATTATTAGTGTATATATGTTTAAAAACAATTTCAATCATAATGTATCAATCATAGACGGCATAGTACCCCATCCTACTATGTCGTCGTACTAGTTATACAATCAAAACCGCATGGTGTCGTATAGGAAGTTGGATTTCCATCATGAGTCAAGGCTAGGAACGATCTCCTTACCGATTCGAGACACTCTAGCAATGTCCCAGGATTCGGACGCTGGCGAACCCTTGGATACAGCAGGGCCGGTCCCGCAATAGTGCAATGGGTTGGATTAGTTATGCCTGAACACATGCTCCCCGGTCCTATTGGACCTATAATACGACCATTGGCGACCGATAAATCTGAGGCCTCGAAAATTCCATCATCCACATAAGTAAAATGTTAGGGTTGGTAAGTCGCTGACACCACTTCTAGCTAGAAAGAAATGTGTGCACTCCCTGCGTTCCCTCGCTCCATTTTAGACTCTATCGGGGTGTGAGGCTCGCGAAGTAACGCTACACAAAGCTATGCTAATTAAAGCTATGCTTTGATCATCATCCATAAAGCTCTGCTTTTCAACAAAAGCCTTGATCTATGCATCTTAGCATGCCACATTGTCAATCCTTACCATTGATTTCTGTCAATATATAATCTCTAAGCTCATACGTCTCAGAGAAGGGTACTAAGCAAGAGAATGAATTCTCCGCTACCAAACAGATATATATTAGTAGAAATCAACGGATACAATGTAAAGGAATACAACGTCAGACATGCCATCCATTTACAAGTTCGTTCTGGGTTTGAGCGAAACCAGAGGAACCTTATTCCTCGCATATCCGAACGATCAACAAGTACGTCCGGACGGCTACCACTGTAGCCCCTTTAAGGTAGCTACTCCAATCATGGGCATAAGTAGAAACTCATCCATTCGACGTGAAGATAGTCGATCTTGCACCGTCTTCAATTTCTTCGACTTTTAGTCATCGTATTCATTATTCAGAATGGATTAAAGCCGGTCTTTCCGAATAACTTGCGTAATTTATAATCAAGTGCTATAAAAACCCATCCAACGCCTCATTCCAATTCAGAATATTCTTTTAGTAAAATATTCATAATATTAGGGAAGAGTCCCCATTAATTTTATCAAAGATAAATGTTAGCCTGCTTTGTAACCAGACTATCCAAAGCCCAAGAACTCTATCAGGAAGGCCACTCAGGGCTTGAGTATAAACTGGTAGAGATCGGCATCTGCTTGGACGAAGTAACAAAGGATGGGAAAACTCGTATTTCTGTGCACATAAGCTTTGGGTTGGATTCCACCATTTTGGATCAAGCTAAAGCAAATATTTCTAACTGACCAAACCGGATCGGGTAAACCGGATCGGGTCATCCGGATCGGGTCAATCAGATCGGGCCATCCGGATCGGGTCATCCGGATCGGGCCATCCGGATTGGATCACTCACCCTAACCGAATTCTGGGCAATTAAAGACCATTTCCCCATGTTCTCCACTACTTTCGAGATTTACTCTGAAGTTGCCATGTGGCCACTCAACCCTAACCGAATTTCTGCCTATAAATACACATACAACGCATCATTTTGGGGGACTTTTGGGCACTTCATTTATTCATGGCAGCATGGCTGAATTCCTCCATAAATGACCACCTTATTCTCCAATGAAAATAATGAATTCGGAGAGAATGATTCATTATATTTGAGTGTTTGAGTGTAAATATTCAATGTAATTGTAATTCCGAAATGAAATGAGGAACTATAAAGTGGATGTAGGCTCATTAATGCCGAACCACTATAAATCTTGCGTGTTGATTGATTTCTCTTGCTTTTTCGTACATGATTTCTTATTATTCTCTGCAAAACATGATCAATTGGGTGTTAGTGCCATTTTTTGGTCTAACATTTTTGGTGCTTTCACTGAGAATGGACTGATTCTTAACCATAGATCTCCTCATCTACTAATGGATGTCATAGTTCATTGAGGGGAGATCCGTTTTCAATTCTGAAAGAGTCGCTTACTGCTTAGATGGGATGAAGGAGTTAGACATGTAATGAACCAACAGCGTTTTGATTGGAAGTCAAAGCTGGATATACCGAAGTAGATTTGAACAAAGCTGCACAGGCCTTGCGGATCAGATCAAGCAAAAGGTCAGATCGGATGGAAATTGGTGTGGACACAGTAGATAAACAGACCATGGCTCGGATCGATGTAACCGGCTCGGATCGATGTAACCGGCTCGGATCAAAGTAACTGGGATCGTAGTAACCGGTTCAGATAAGGCAGATAAGTATACCACAGACCCGAGGGTGACACCACGATCCGACCTGGAAGAGTGAACCCGAACCGAACCGTAGGAGGGGCACCCGAACCGATCAGCTGACGATGCTCCGATCCGGATCGGATGAACTGGTCCGATCCGACCCAACATGAAGACATCTCTGAACCGCCACTTGAAGGCATGATCCGATCCGACCCGAAATAGTGGTTTTTGGGAAAAAAATGCATTTTTATGATCATTTCATAAAAGGCTCCACCTTCCAAAATCGAAAAAGTCGTGCGGTGCCCACATTTTTGACCTAACCGGCTAGGTCGATCGCCGCCGGGACTGTGGGGCCCCGGACCCACACCGGCGCTGCGCCCGGACCCGCTGACGGCCTCGCCTTCGGCTCGGAGCACGACTCGCATTCTGCTCGACATATATTGTGGCCAACAGTAGTCATCAAAGCTTGTCAATGAAGATTAGATGGATAGTCTAAGAATATCACAAAAAAATGAGAACAATTGGGATTTTTCCCAGAGCCATGACACCTACTTACATCAGTAAGCCAGTGTGAGGAGCTATCGATCCGATTCAGCTTGTTATCATCGATAGTATACGAGACAATGATTGTCTCATAGCAGCCTCCTCTTCTATAGCTCGGATGGTGTATAGATTCCACCGATGCAACTGATGTTGCTCCCTAACGAGTAGCATCCACCTTATTTATGTGACTTAAACTTATTCAATCAGCGGAGCAACGAATGACGGTTACATGGAACGGTCTGAGCACTACTCCGAAGATGATTCATATGATCTTAGTGACCATAATTGTCAATGATGGGATACCAGAAAGCAGCTATGGATCCCAACATCTCAAAGCTACACTTCAATATTATGATGTGATGAATAAAGTATGTCCCGCGGTTCACCTCCCAAGGAACTTGGCTAACTTTGCAATGGCTATTTGCTGTCAACTGCATCGAGGAAGACTGATTTCCATCGAATAAGGGTTAGGTCAACATACTTTTGTGCCCAGAGTTAGGTACTAGTTGAATCACCACATGCCATGATTGAACCTATGGATCCTTTCACGGATTGTAACAACTTGGCAACTCACCAGCCACTATACGACCTTGGTCAAGTGATAAGGGCCGGAGATTAAAGCAAATATGAATCAACCATTAGCTCTCTATTTCTTATTTCTGTTGTGATGTAACGCATGAATATTACTTGAAGTCTCGCCAGCTATGCTATCATACTCAAGTTTATCTGATCAAGGTCTAAACCGACCAGCTCCAGCAGAATTCAAAGCTTACATTGCACCCTAGTGTCTACTGCTCAATCCCCAAAACATTAGCCAAATCCATCGCTGAATTTACCATTCCCAAAGAGGATGTGTTAGATGAAGAAGATGGCCCTTCAAAACGAAAAATGAATACAAGCACCCGTTAAGTGCAATGAATGATCGATGACCCGGCGTTGGAGATGTATTGATTCGAAGGAAATTCCAGATGAAGGGACTATAACTCGTAGCTTACCTAGAATAGGTAGAAGAGTTGTTGGATGAATTGGAACGTTATAGCATATCTTACGTCCTACGAACGGAAAATCAAAAGGTCAATAATCCGACCAAGTTAGACAGTTCCGACAACTCAGAAGAGAGTCATAGACAACCCCATGATGAACTTCCTGCAGCACTGAATGCATTTAGCAAGGAGAAGTGAAAGGCGTGCCATCGCTCTTTATGCCTCGAGATATGACATGCAAGGAGACAATGCTTATTTCCCTTGGAAGGTTGTCCCAAGACAGACACCAATGAGCCTCATTGTTGAATTCACCGCCCTAAATGATTGGACAAAATCACAAATCAGCCTTCCGCTAGATGGGAAATGAACGCAAATGAAACTTTTGACAAACGACGTTTTGGAGTTAGAAAATGAAGATTTACAATTTCACTCCCTTCATCGAGGATTAGTCAAGTAACTCATGTCCCAGACATTGGGTGCAACCAGAGATTCGAACGTCGATTGCTCATGATTACATTATTTAATTCAAAGTTGATAGATAATAGGCTTGCATGATAGACTGCCTCAGCCTTGCCCGAAAATTGACAAGCTAAAAGTTTAGAGCACTTAAGCCTGGATGTTGATTGATTATCTGTCCATTAGATCTTATTCCCGACATGGGATTAAGGGCAAACATGCGGATGGATGAGATATAACTATCCCCCTAGCAGCCATATCTTATTTCCTAGCATGGAAAGCACAAAAGCTTCTATGAGCATGGATCCATTATTCTCCTGCCAATTACTGTCCTAGCACCAAAGTGATGATATGATACCATTAACAATACATACATGACTCCCTGACATTTGACCCTTGCCCTTAGCATGGAGGCAAAAAGGCGATTCAGAGGAGACATGACCTCGTCATTCGCTTATAGTATTTACCTAATTGCCTTTTTCACTCCAAGACCACAATCAAGCCATCCCCTGGTAGAGATTGGGCAAGGCAAAATGGAACTGTAGATAGCATGCAATGCCATTTTCACACAGAATCATATTCATTCCTTTAACAGGACTACTCTTTAACCATGACACTTACATTTGCATCCTTTATGAGCTACTGATAGTTATGGAGCAATACCATGACGAGCTTGACTGAACAGCTCGTTTACAAAGCCACGCCCTCCGCCTGAAAGAAGTTGTATAGCTCAAGTCGGATCCGAGATGACAATCCACTCCTTGGCTCACACGTGGTAGACATAAAGATAATTATGCATTGACTTTTTCATTTCAAAGTTGGAATCCGATTTCAGATAGATGCAATTCGACCATCTACACGGCTCAGTCCTATGCACGACGCCACCAGATTACATGAATCCGAATAAAGGAGGCAGCACTACCCCTTGATATGCTTACTTTTCAATTATGCGATCTACTTTTACATGCTTCCTGAATTATTGACATGACTAACTCATGCGACATGATTGATGCAGGTACCTGAAGTTTGGTGCTAATTAATCCTCCCATTGATTGAATGGAGGAACGTAAAGATTCGGCAAATGTGGCCTGACCACTTTCCCGATAATGTACATCCTCCAGAGAGAAGTGGGAAGTATGGATTAAAATTGAGTTCGAGAACGACACTCGAGCCGGCAGAATCCCACTCTTGGAATTAGAGTGCAGAAGGAAATCTGGGGCAAATGACATGACCGTTTGCCTGATTAACTCTAACTCTCATGATTCGAGAGAGAGTGTAAAGGATGGGAAGACGACGTCCCCAAGGCGTGATGGTACACCACGATTAAAAGACCGCCTTGATTCCACTCTACCCTGGGCATTCGACGGGAGAGTATAAAGGCGCCAGGGACTGAGCACTGCAAATGAACTCCTACCCCACTGAAGGATTGGGGGGCAGAATGAAAGCTGAGTTCAAACTCTACCCTGGGCATACGACAGGAGAGTGTAAAGGCATTGCGATTAAATGCCACGGAAGGTCTCCTACCCCACTGCAGGATCGGGGGCAAGAATGAAAGTTGAGCCATTCCCGGACATGGGGGGCCAATGCACTATCGATCCTAATCAATCCCAAACAAGCCCTGGCCAGGCACTTTATTCACTATTGATTGGGGCATACACACACATCACACCCCTACGATGGTTGTGATATGATATGCTATTTATTTATAGGGATTATGATTTGCAGGGATACTGAATTGAAACCCTTATCTGATTTGTGATGTGATTTATTGCTTACTACTCAGTATAGTAATGCTCTGACTAGAAATATATTCGATTGAAATATATAACAAACTTGCAAACGTATGATATTGCAGGAATACCACTTTGTTTGCTGATTGCAGATTTACAAAGGATAACTGGTCAAGAACGCGAGGCCCGCACTCGCAAGAACAACAGGCTAGTAGAAAACAAATAAAGAGCCACGTCGAGAAGGCTGATGTTGATTCCTAATGATAAGCATCCTACGTAACTCGAGGCGACAATCCAAAAATGGCCTTGAGAGTGAATTATTCAATGACATGTCATAAGACTTAATATTCGTGGCTGGGAAGGACCCGGCGAAGCCCGAGAATTCTTGGATTTCTACTCGACCTTAATTAGCGATCGTCGATTTTTCGGTCTTAATACGATCTGACATAGTCATGGCATTCAGGATTTCTATGGATTGAAGATTCCCCTAACTATCAAGAATACGCCTCCCATCGTTTATATTTGAAAAGGACGTGATCTAACCACCACCTGTCTTATTCCGTTACCCCTGGATTGGAGGCCGCTTGAGGACCACTGAAAGGATGCAGAGTGAACTTCCATTTGCTAGTCCCGACCGATTTCTCGATTGAAACACCCCTGATGAGGGGGCATGCTATTACTTTGACTTCAAGCTTGTAAGGAAGCGAATCGCTTGATACTCCGACTCAAAGGCTAAGAAGAAAGAAGAGAGAAATTTCTTCCATTCAAGGATGTTGGTGCAGAAGGCGCTAGGAATGAAGAAAGCCAGCAGATTTCTTCTTACGATGATCCCTCAGCATGTCAGACTAGATATGAAATGGATGGTGCCATTGCTAAATTGAGAACCAGATACTTAGCAAGACGAACTTCTCCAGAAACGACGGAAAATGATGGATAACTTCTTTACTTGGATAGATGGAAGGCCAAGAAACTATGATTTACTCGCAGGAGCGAGCACCGTGGGAATTCAATAAACAACGAACTTGACTCAAACACTCCCTGCTTCGTGGTACAGATCATATGGGACCCTAGGACAAGTTGGCATAGTCGTCTTTAATGAAACAAGATGCAACCAACCTCCTAGGCATTTGTAGCATGCAACTTCTGACCGTAACATTTTGGATGAAAACGATGGATATGCAAGAGCCACTGAAAACTTAAATGGATCCGACCAACCTCTGCTCCAATTCAGATGAATGTTTAAAATCCATCTCAACCTCAACATGAGGCTCCCCATGTAGGGGGCAAACAAGAGCATTTGAGACAGCTATAATCTGACTTTATCGCCACCCGACTCTGAACCTCAGAGCTTGGGTGGGAGACCAAAGACTAACATGAGCTAGACACGAAAAAATCATTTTGTATTAAACTCTAACTCACAGCTTGATGAGGGAGTATGAATTCAGAGAATACGTGGATTTGATGATTACCGTTTAGTAAAATCCCCGTGGACGGGGAGTACGGGATACGAGCATCGAGCAACATAATTTGACTATCCGCCAACTTTAGGCACATTTACTATTATTGGAGTTCCGCAAGATCCCAGACTATAACCAGAAGAATGGATCCTCAAGAACAACCTGCATACATCCGAGTAGTGGATCATCATCCATAATTAAAAGACAGAAGCCTGATTGATGACTATTACGTATGCACAACCAAGAAGCCAGAGACTGGCTTCCACCCACTTCAAGACTTCATACCAGGGGCACCAGCGCTAAATTGGACAATTGGCGACAACTTCTCAAAGATGAAGGCCAGATTGTCAACATTAATTGATGCTTCAACATAGCTCCGACGATACCTTGAATGCATTCCTTGAAAGATTCAACGCCGCAGTGGCATCGGTAAATCGACCTGGACCATGTATGGTGTTGATAGCAGCAATATCCGGTATTCTGGATATCTCAAACTTCAAAATCTCTCTGCAACGAGACCCACCAAGAGGACTCGGCAGATTCACCTCTGAAACAAACCTCGGTATCTCTCTACCATGAGATTTTCCTAGAAACGTTGGAAAATCCTATCCTGAGACAGACAGATTCATGCAACAAAAGGGTGCTAATATTGAAATGGACGATCTCAATGTCTTCACGACAAAATGGAGCACCATCTGACTCTTGAAATGATAAAGGAAAAAGAAAAGCTCTAGGAATTTACAATTCTAGAAAAGACCAATGTCATTAATCGGGCCCGCGATCTTGATTGTCAAGCTTAATGGAACCAAGCATGGGAGATAGACTCAACAAGACTATGATGGCTATTTCGGATCATGCCAAAGTATGAACGAAAGAGCTTGAATAACTCACTAACGATGTTCGTTCGCTTGCAAGATTGACGAGCTTACTCAACTCTGTGGCTGATGCGAGGAGAGTATCTAAGTTCGTTGATACTCAATAAGGCGATCACTACTTTCTGACTAAACAGATGGGATGACTCCGACGTGAATGTAATTCGACCATTCGCATATATAACTCCAACCCTTGATGACTTAGGAAAGTGCACAAAACGACACAGGGTGACTAAGATTGTTGAACCTGCATCTCTAACCCGATACGGCGGAAAAAAGTATAAAGGCTAAAAGGCTGGATGTCTAATTGACTTTGCATAACCCCCACCGATGCTAAGGGCATAAGCACTGACTTTGCTCGTCCTCCACTGATGCTAGAAGCATCACCTTCAATCGACAGATTGACTTTGAACATGACCCTGACTCAATGCATGATTCAGAACGTATACATTCTATCTTTAGAATATGACGTGGTTCATCTCGACCATCCAAGTGAGCCAACTAACGAATCAAGCATAAATCCAAAGACTTGATCAGCAACTGCATCAAATGGAGTGTATGATGAACTCCTCTACTGCCTCACGGTTGTGATAATCCTACCAACTATTGACTTGCATGTTTTCAACAACATCTCGTATTGACTCATATGTGATCACGGGATTATAAAACGATCCGAAGTGATCATGGCTTTCGGATACCCTATTGTTACGATTAGATGCAATCATGGAGTACTAGATTAATATCCTAATATCGAGATATTCCAAATCCAAGAAAAAATGACAAATTCATATGCCAACTCTGATGCGCTCCGTCCCAACGGTCCAGATGCTAGCTCAAAACACGAAGATTCCGACACCACCCTATGACTTGGATGGCTATTTTATACATTGACTTATACATAAATGAAATACTAGCCTAGTAATGCACTTGACTTGTTTAGGAAGACGGTGTTGTTTGGCATTAACTTTTGCAAGTACGATCTCACATGGGAGCTAACGATATTGCATGACCTATGATGAAGGAATTCAACCTCTTAATTTGATGAGGTCTAAACGATTACTTGATCATCTTGACCACTCTAGCCATGGAATTTGGCCTGATAAACATCAATGGAAGCAGTGTGGTATATGACAAGCCATTTATACAGGAAAAGATCCATATGACGGAACTATTCAGTACTCAATAGGACATAGCAGTCTGACAAAGCCTCCTCAAGGGTGGACGACATTCCAAAAAGATTCAAGTCGACTTATTCAAAGCACATCTCATTTGGATTAAGATGTACTTTGGGGGGAAAAATGTTAGCCTTCTTTGTAACCAGACTATCCAAAGCCCAAGAAATCTATTATAAAGGCCACTTAGGGCTTGAGTATGAACTGGCAGAGATCGGCATCTTCTTAGACGAAGTAACAAAGGATTGGAAAACTCGTATTTCTACGCACATAAGCTTTGGGTTGGATTCCACCATTTCGGATCAAGCTAAAGTGAATATTTCTGATTGACCAAACCGGATCGGGTCAACCGGATCGACCCATCCGGATCGGGTCATCCAGATCGGGCCATCCGGATCGGGTCATTTGGATCGGGCCATCCGGATCGGGTCATTCACCCTAATCGAATTCTGGGCAATTAAAGACCATTTCCCCATGTTCTCCACTATTTTTGAGATTTACTCTAAAGTTGCCATGTGGCCACTCAACCCTAACCGAATTTCTGCCTATAAATACACATACAACGCATCATTTTGGGGGACTTTTTGGCACTTCATTTATTCATGGCAGCATGGCCGAATTCCTCCATAAATGTCCACCTTATTCTCCAATGAAAATAATGAATTCGGAGAGAATGATTCATTGTATTTGAGTATTTGAGTGTAAATATTCAGTGTAATTGTAATTCCGGAATGAAATGAGGAACTATAAAGTGGATGTAGGCTCATTAACGCCGAACCACTATAAATCTTGTGTGTTGATTGATTTCTCTTGCTTTTTCGTACATGATTTCTTATTATTCTCGGCAAAACATGATCAATTGGGTGTTAGTTCCATTTTTTGGTCTAACAATAAAATTCTATAAAATTTTCCTTTTTAATCTCTAAATCATTAACTTAGGATTATTCAAGTTTAAGAGATTAATCTTATCTTTAACTGGGTTAAAGAACTAATGTCTTTTAAAAACATTGTTCACGATAAACCTGTAATGACCCGGGTATTTACACTGATCACTGACACAGATATTGAATTAATCGTAAGCACATATTTTCCAATATGATTTAAAAAACTGGACTTTGAAATTAAAAACATGGTAACCTGTGAATGATAGCATTTACTAATGTGTATAGCACAGCACTTACAAAAATTCATTTTTTCATATTCATGTATGATAGCAGGTATTTAATAGCATTTGTGTAATTTTATTTATACATGTATATGAAAACCAACACTTTGTAATAGCAAGTTTTGATGCCATTTTTATTATACATGTTTTGTTCATTTTTTTTCAAAAGTTTTAGAAAATTAGTTTTTGAAAATTCTTGGATTTTAAAAGCTTTTGACACTTGAATTTAAAATAAGTCAAAACCATTTTCTTGTCAAAAGCAAGGATTAAAGCAAAGCTTAAGTTACATATACATAAACAAAACATGTTTAATACTCTCTTTATGTTCTCATACAATTGCAAGGAAATATTTGTATTTTCATATGCATAAAAACAAGAGCAAGAATTGTCAAATCTCCTTGAAAACTCATGATCTCACATACACTATGAATCATGATAGCAACTAGGTTTTTAGGCACATGACAAATCAATTTAAATGGGAGCATTCCCTGTTTTCATTCCTTTTCATTTGAATTTCTGAAAATGGTCACTTCTTTTGTATTTTCAAAAACATGTTTGTTTTGTCAAAACCCATGTGCATAAGGATTTGCAAATCCTTGCATGTACACCTAAGATCTTACCTACACTAGATGTATACAAACACATAAAGATATGTTCACATGGTAAATCATTCTTGTATCAATACATTTTCAGTTTAGTTTTTTCCTTTCTTTTCCTTAAGATTTTTCTGAAATTTTCTTCTTTATATTTTTCCAAAAACACTTTCAATTTGCCAAACCCCATGTACTAAAAGATTACCCAATCTTGTGCAAAAATACCATGGATCATTCCTCCCCTAGATGAGCACTTAAGGAGTGATTTTCTGAGATTTTCTATGCCAAATACTCACATGGCCGTGAGCAAGATAGTGCTGAAATTTCAGATTTTTTTCATACCTTGGAGGCCAAGGTAATGTAATTTATATTATATGTTAAATCAACATTTTTATATGAGGAAAATGAGCTAGTAAACATGTGAAACTGAGCTTGTATGGTACAAGAGAATGATGCTATAAATTTGTTCATATCTAGAATGATTTGTGAAAGAATAGGGGTGGTACATGAGCATATATTTGTGATAGAAATCAATAGGGAGGGAAGTAGGGGTTGCCTAGGGATTTTCAAAGTGATCATGGCTGATATAAGCCATGTGAAAGGGTGGTGGTGATGTTTTTATTTGGTAAGAGGAGAGGGATTTTCTGAATTGTCAAATCCTTTGTCGACATCAAAATCTAAAAGCTGATTTTTGTGCACCAATATTTAATAGTTTTCCATCACTATATAAAGGCACAAACACACACCATTCTCCTCACACAACACACACAATTTCAACACAAACACTGGAAATAAGATCAGTAAGAGGAAGAGAAAAGCAAAGGGTTCAAGCTTTCTTAAGTGAGTAAAACTGCTCTTAATTTTCTGTTTTGAATTTCCTACAGTTTTGTTGTTTGAACTATGAGTAAACTCTCCCTACATTTATGAATTTTTATATACATTGGTGCAAATAGTATAGATGAATATATGCTTCAGAATGGGATGGTATTTTGTCCATTCTGATTTTCAGATTAAACTAAAATGTATATCCTGGAAATTGAACAAAGCTGAAGTAACTATAAGAGTAAGAAAACCCCACTGTGAAGCTTCCATTTAGATCATTTCTTGATCAGTATGTTGTTTGATATACCTTTGCTTGTTTATGGTATCTTGTATGATTAAATATTATGACCTTCATGAATGAATAACCTGGTAAGAGTATATATGTAAGATGCCTAAAACAGTAAAACATGTCGTGAGTAAACTATTTTCTTAAATTTCCTGTCTTATAAACCCCTGCATTTGCTATTTGAACATGTCAAAAGGGTAAACTTGCTTGTTTGTTTTATGTTACTTGTGGAATGCAAACCTTGTTTGAATCTACTTTCTAATCAAGGAGCAAGGGGTAGGTCACTTTAGTTATTGATCAACATTTGGCTTATAAACCTGCATTAACAGGGTAACAAAAACCTGTTGTTTGCATAAAAAAATTTATGATCCTTAGTAAATGACCTTAAGTAGCTGATTTCAGTATGGTTCCAAGTTAGAATTGTTGCCACTACATCAACACTAAATCATTTAAAAGCAAGAATAGCCTAAATGAAAAAAATATAAAGCCTGGTACTTGAAACCAAAGAACACAGACAGTAAATTGCTCTCTGGTTCATCGAATTTTCAAACCCCATATAAAATCGAATTGAATATATGAATGGAATCATTAAACAAAATGATGGTTTTTAAAAGTAGTTTCAAGATTTTTAAGTCTATATATCAAGAGAATTTCGAGATGATCAATAAATGGAACTATGGTCAAAATCCGGCGAACTAGTTGACGAAATTCCACGGCATTGGAACTGGAGGGTCGTGAATCATCGTGGAGTGTGGGAAAAATAGCAGATGATTTTTCCATTGAAGGAGTTTAGCAAACGAAGTGGGTTTAGGTTCTTAGTCTGTCAATGGGTTCATGAGTTTTGGGGGGGCGTCGCATGGGGTCCCCACGTGTTCGAGTGGGCCAGGTCCGAAGGAGGAGGTGCGTGTGGGTCCAGGGGTTCGATCGAAGGGGTGGCCGACCGTCCAGTGGGCTGAGGAGGGAGAGCGTGGAAAATTCTCTGGTGATACTCATACGAGAAAGAAAAGAAGAAAAATAATAATAATATGAAACACTGAAATCCCGATCCAGGTGCTGATGATCGGATCAGAGGTTGGTGGCGAGGTCCGGAGGTGGAAGGCAACTTGTCTGAGCAGTCGGAGGTGGTGGATTATGGCCAGGTTAGTTGTGCAAGTGCACAACTGTGCATTTAAAGGAGAAGAAGAAGATGGTGATCGGGCAAGGGTGGCACACGGGTTTTTGAGTGATCGGGCAAGTAAAACAAAGGGTTTCTGAACCTGGTACTTGGCAAGGTGAGAAAGTGATCGGGCAAGTAAAATCATAGTGTTTCGGGTGCCTTGGCAAGGGGCGCGACCATGTTTTCCAAAGTGGTACTTTATATAAAATGGTACTTTGCAGTTTTAGCTTAAAAATGTAGATTTTTAAATAAAATTTAAATTTAAATTAGTTTTAAATTAAATAATAGTTTAAATTAAAAGAGAAAATTAATAATTTAATAAAAATGGAATTTTTATTTAATTAGTGAATGAGGAAAGTAATAAGTGAATCAGGATATTAAATACAATTTTTGTCAAAGACTGTAATTTAAATACAGAAACTAGAATTTTAAATTATAAATTTAATTTATAAATATAATTAGAAATGATTTTCTAATGAGATACTTAAACTGTAAAGAAGTCATTCAAGAATAGCCGATCAGATATGGTTTTGACAAACGTAGAGAAATCAGCACAGAAGTTGTTGTTTTAGTTAAATTATAAATCTATTTTATAATTTGAATTAGAATCTATTTTCTGATGAGATATTTTAAATTTTAAACAAGGTAGAAAAACCGTATGTAATACATACGGTAGGATTTGTCAATTTGTATCTGATATCTAAAATATTTGATATAAGGAACTGAGCATGAACAGTTCTGTACTTTTTAAACAAGAACTGTAAGTAATGTTTTTAATCATGTTTTGACAGATAAATAAAAGAAGAAACTTTATCAGTATAAGAAGAAGAATAAGTAAATCAAGAAAGAAGAATCAAAGGGAAAATTTGACAAGAAAAATACCAAACATAAAAGTTGATTAAATCATAATCTAAATCATTTATGAGTGATCAGATTAAGGAATAACGATGAGAAATATTTTTCTAGAGAAAAATTAAAGTAAGAATTCATTTTAAAGGTGACGATCAAAACAGGAAGAAAACCCGTGTGCGACGCACACACTAAAATTGGCCGTTTTGAAAAGATGATCAAAATAACTAGATAAAGACCAGTTGATCTTATATTATTTAGCTTGACTGAAATTATATTTGCATATTAGATTATAATCTTGTTAGATTTATAATTTAAAGAGAAAATTTTTCGTTACTCATTTCAAAGAGGCCGAAATAAATATTTCACTTGATTTGAATATACGTCGCGCGCCAGAGATTTTGAAAATTGAAGACGACGATATACAAGGGCTATTTTTGAATAGTGCCTTCGGCTTGTCCAGTCGCAGGAAAACTTGTATGGACGAATGTCTGACAGAGTATTTCCAATGGCCACGCCGTTGATAATTACGAATATACCAAGTTGGTGGGGAGAAGGTAACTTCTCCTTATTTTACACCCAGTGTGTATTTGTATAATCAATATGTGATCACGGATTTGACAATGTGGCATTCAAAGTGAATGGTGGACAGGTGTTCTAGAAGATAACGTAGACTCAAGCCTCACACCCAGGAAATGACAAAAATCGGGCAGGCAGCATGGCTATGTGGGTCGCTCCCATTAGGGTGTAGCATCACCTATCTAGAGAAATTCCTTTTGTTTCTTAATCTATCGATTCTGCCCATTCAGGAATGGTTGCCGTACACAACCATTGGTGATATACATTCGATACACTCAAGAGAAATGAGTGGTCGGTCATGTGAGGGCCGGGTTGCAAGACGTTCTTGTTGAACTCAGGTGTATTTGCCTCTAGAGATACATCATCGGAAGGTGGTCCCATACCTTGTCATAGTTAGAAATTCAATTTCCATAAGCGCCAAGCGGTTTTATTTGTATACTATATAGGAGAATGTGAGATGCAAGCATTCTTCTAGATTCTAATTTATTTGTGAAAACACCTAGACACTATAATAATATCTGATTTCAAGTATACAAAGTGTTTTGATCTCATAAGGTAAAAACCCGTTTCGTATTTATGGCGTGGTCTTATGAGATATTTTTATTTGTTTTAAATGATTTACTCAAACCAGTCCCCTGAATGACTCGGAGTTCATTTTTCTGTGTTTTCCCTTAAACTCTTGGGTATTCATAACACTTGTTATGAATAGACAAGTGAATCAGGATTGGATAACACTTGTGAAGCTAGATGGAGATTATCTGTGTGCTGGTCTACCTATCTTATCTACTGTATAATTGAGTCTGTCAGTTGGTCATAAATGATATGTATAATTACAGATGGCTTGTATCACTAAATCTATGATGCTCTGATGTAATATTTTCCGCTGTATAATAATATGAAGTATTATCTTTTGTAAAAATTCCGCTGTGAGATTCTGATGTTTCTGTGATTTTATCTTCTATCTATTCTTATTCTTATTAATGGCACGACTTCCGATGTGTTCGAAAGTTGGGTCATTACAAAACCCAAATCTTCTTCCATCAAAATGGAATCTACACGGAAATCATAACGGTACATAATCGATATAAAATCCCGTACCAGACTAATAATATAAATGGTATAACGACAAAGCCTTTTAAATCCCATATATAGTATCGGCCTTCATTTATAGGAGCTCATTTCGATTATTACCGAATCGAATTCCATTCAATTCCAATTTAATGTATTAAATTGGAAAATTTTATTTTGGAAAATTTCCATTTAAATCTTAATAAAAGATTTATAAATTCCAAATTATATTTCCACTGTTAATTGGGTTAAAGAAACAATTGTCGTTTTAAAACATAGTTCACGATAAACCCAATTCACATTTCACTTTATTCCAATTACTAAATATAATTTAAAAACTCAATTAATCTTAATTAAAAGATTAATTCTATTACACGGGGTTTTAAGAATAGTGTTATTCAAGACACCATTCACGATAACCCAAAATCCAATTTATTAATTTTAAAACATTGGATTATCTTTCTAGTTAATAACTAGTTCGTTTTGATAAAAATATATTTTACCCTTTTCAAAATTGGAGTTTTTCATCTTAAAAACTTTTCAAATCATTTATTATGACTTTACATAATTTTCCTATATTTTAAATAATTTTATTACGGCCTTTACAGTCGATTTTCCTAAACGGTCATCGAACTGCACTTATAGCGACCTTTTCTGAAATTGATTTGGACATATCTCCAAATCTAACCGTTAGATTTCAAAACTCTTATATTCATTGGAAAGCTCTTTCCGATATGAACCCAAGATTCCGGTTTTAGAAGAATCCAACGGTCGGATCTCCCGTTACATTAATTTGAAGTTAATTGTCGAAATTCGCGAACGGTCGATGTGCGGCGCGTTCTATTCAGGCCATTATATATATATATATATATATATATTATATATTATATATTTCGTCGATTTCCATTAAAATGTATTTTGTAAAATATTTAAAAATTCATTCTTAAAATGAGTTTAACTTCCTTCTCAATTTTAAAGCGACATCGAATATTCTATATTTTTATCATATTAAAATATTTATATTTTCAAAATATTAGATATATAAATCACTTCTTTTTATATTGATTTTAAAATGGAATAAATCGATCGATAAACCCGTTCGGGTTAAAATAACGTCTGCTACTTAATCCGGCTTCACATTTTTATATTTTTATATTCATCTAAAAGGGACATAAAAATCATAGTTTTATTTTACTCTGAATATTATTTAAAATATTCATAATTATAAAATATTCTTTATTTACAAGATTCTTTACTTCAAAACATTCTTTATATAAAGATGTTCTTCATTTTAAAAGTATTATTTTATTAAAAATATTCTGAATCGGAGTGTGACTCAATCAATTACCATATAAATTCAGTTATATGGATTTCATACATGGCATATGTTCAACCCAAATGAATAACAATCATTGAACAATACATTCACATCCATAGTGAGATTTATAACTGTGTGAACATTTAAATAAATAAATAAGTAATGTTCAACACAGACTGTCAATCCATCGATTGACAATTAATTAAATATTGGGGCTAGTGTAAGTCAAATGTCGTCCCAACACCCGAGTGGGGTTTCAACCAACAAATAGTAATGGATTATTTGTGCACTTGGGTGGTGTGTGAAAAATTATCGTCCCAATCACATAAACAAGTCGGATAAGTTGTAAATGGAAGTGTAACTTTTCAACATCACAACTTATATTTCAAGAAATCACTACATTATATTTTCAATACATGAATATTTTCATATAATTTCATTTTACAATAAAAATGTGAACTTTTTATAGTTAAACATTTTAATGCAACAACGAATCATTTTCATATACAATAAAAATGTAGGTTCTCATGTTAACATAATTTATCAAAATAATGAATCGTTTCTACTGATTCATTTACATTAAAAATGTGAATTCTAATGTTGAATCATCTACAATGAAATGTAATTTTTTTACATTACATTAAAAAATGATATCCTTTTTACATTGTATAAAAATATAATCTTTATATTACACTAAAAATGTAACCAAATGTGACTTTTAAAAAATCTATTCCCCTTTTTCTTTATTGACCCAAAAATGACAACAAAATTACAACTCTTTAATTCTAGAAATTTACTACAACCAAATGTATAAAAATGTAACCTTTATATTCTAGCTTTTATTTACACCTAAAATGTAAATAAAAATGCAACTCTATAATTTGGTCTTTTATTTACATCTAAAATGTAAATAAAACTATAACTTTTTATCCTATGTTTTAATTTATATCAAAATTGCAAATAAAAATGTAGCCTTTTAATTCATGTTCTTATTTACATCTAAAATGTAAACAAAATGTTATTTTTATTATAATGTTTTTATTGCATCTAAAATTGCAAACAAAAATGTAACCTTCATTAAATGTTTTGTTTGCAACTAAATTTGCAAACAAAAATGCAGCTTTTTCCCACGATGTTTATTTGCATCTAAATATGCAAAGAGAAAAAAAAATGTAATTTTTCTCTATGATGTTTATTTGCATTTAAATATGCAAAAAGAAAAGAAAATGTAATTTTTCTCTACGGTGTTTATTTGCATTAAAATATGCAAATAAATATGAAACCTTTTTCTATGATGTTTATTTGCATCTAAAATTGCAAACAAAAATCATAATTTTAATTTTAATGTTTTTTTCTGCATCTAAAATTGCAAACAAAAATGTAACTTTACAAATCATGTTTCTAACTTATATCTAAATTACAAATAAAACTATAACCTTTTTAAAACTATGTTTTATTTGCATCAAGAAATGCAAATAAAAATTTAACTTCCAATTTCAACATTTTCTCCGTATCAAAGAATGCAAATAAAAGTATAACTTTTTTATCTTAATGAATATTTGCATCAAAGAATGCAATTAAAAGAACAACCTTTTTATTCAATGAACCTTTGCAACGAAGAATGCAAAAAAGCACAACTTTTTATATCAATATTTATTTGCATCAAAGAATGCAAATAAAAATCTAACTTTTAATCTCATGTTTCATTTGCATCAGGGAATGCAAATAAAAATGTAATTCTTTATTTCATGTTTTATTTGCATCGAGGAATGCAAACAAAAATACAACTCTTTATTTTAATGTTTAGTTTGCATCAAGGAATGCAAACAAAATCGTAACAAAATAAAAATGTAGTCTTTTCAATGAAATCCTTTATTTCATTAAAAATGTAAACTTCAGTGAAAAACATATTTCATATAACAATGGACATTCTTATCTCAACTAACACGTACTAACACAAATGCTATTTTTTTATTTCACTAACATGTTTTAAGAAAATGAATATTTCTAATTCACTAACATGTTTTAACAAAAATTACAATGAAAAATGTACTTTTTAATTTTCAACTAAATGATGGTGAAATAATGTCCATTTTATTTTCTAACAAATTTAACATTGAAAATTGTTCTTTTTAATTCTAGCAAATTTAACATCGAAAATTGTCCTTTTTTAATTCTAACCAAAAACAATGAAAATATTGTTCCCTTCAATTTCAACAATAATAATGATTTTATTTTTGACAAATCAATCCTCAACAAAAGGGTATATTTTGATTCAAAAATTGTGTATTCAACAAATATCATCACATCCACACATCCACAAAGCAACATCAATCAATTCAGATTTCATGAAAGTCAACAATATGAATTTCACAACATACATATATAGAATTCACATGGCGAGGAATAATTTTATTTTAATAATTAAATATAGAAATCTCACATTGCTTTTAATTTAGATCTGAAATTTCCTCAAATACTAATTTGCTTCGTTTTTGTTCCGGTCAGTTCCATCGTCTAGATCTCATCGCTGTGATTCCAACAAAGCTGAAATCGTCAAATTCTGTTTTATTTTGAACGAGATATGATAGTTTAAAGATTTGATAATAATTAAAAATTCTTGATTACATTCATTGGTTAAACAGTGGCCGTTCTTTTTCCCTTTCTTCTTCGTTCTACAGACATCGCAAAACCGAACCCATCCTCCTTTCTTTGTCACCCCGTCGCACCTCGCATCGGACCACCTGGCGCCGATCGGAAACCATCCCCTCGAAGCCCACACTAACCTCTCCTTGCGCCCAGAAGTGGGCCCCACTCGCCGCCACCCTGTGCTTTGAAAACCCCTCCAAGCGCTGGTACTTCATGGCCAGAAATCCGCCCCTATGCTGCATGAGAACCCATCATATCCGTACCCATTCGAAGATTAGAGATTGCTCTTTGATTTGGTATAGATTTCATATTTTAAAATGAATTAATTTGGGAGAAATTTAGGAAGTAATCTCGTGTGTTTATGGCCATCAAAAGTTAAGGTGGCGGCTGTAGCTTTTGGTGAATTAGGTTTTAGGGTTTCCTATTTATAATATTATATTATTATATTTTCTTATTTTCAGAAAAGCCCTTCTTATTCCTAACCGCTCCAAATTTAACCCGACGAAAGTTGTTACTACCCAATAGCCCCCATTCCAGATCAAATGGGCTAGGCCTCATCAGCCAAATGACTGTCTGTGGCCTGAAACCTTTAATTTAATATTTAAATCCTTTATTTAATTAATTCCAGCTTACATTTAAATTCACTTGGGCCACATACGAACTCAGAAAAATCCAGAAAAATTATTCCTGGCTTTTTTTCGATGATACGGTCCTAACAAAATTAATTTCGTCGAATTCTGAGACCGTTGGAAAAATGGCTAGTTTCAAGTCGATTAAATTTGACTGAAATTGACAAAACACATTTTCATTTGCCATGCTCACATATTAATTTCGAAAATTATGGAAAAATAAACTTAGCAAAAATTTGACATTCCTGTTCCAACAAAAGTGGCTTTGTCGAAAATGGAGGTCGTTTGAAAAATGGTTTTTTATACGGGCTATAAATTATACTATAGCGACCATTCTGAATATTCAACTGGCCATATCTTTTCATCCCGGCTATGAAATTTCGATTTTTCGGATTCGTTGGAAAGATAATTTCAAACAGATTTAGATATTTTTGGTTTCACTAAAATCCGTTAAATTTTGAATCCGGTACATTTGGTCAAAGTACAGGTTTGACTTTTTAAACTACCGTACTATTTCTAATTCCTTTAGAAATCAAAATGAATACATTTGCTCTAACTTTGATTAAAATAAAATTTTAATCGTTATTATTTAAAATAAACAATTTCAAATATTAATTTTTTATTAAATTTCCAAAAATAAAAATTTTAAATTGGTTCAGAATTTGCGGGTTGTTACAATCTCCCACACTTAAAATCTTTTCGTCCTCGAAAAGGAGTGTAGCTAAAAGTCGTTTAATTAATCAACTCAATTTTCATTTCTTATCAATATAATTCAATATTAAATTCGATTTAGTTCAATATTAGATTCGATTTAGCTAGATTTATCATTCTTTCTCATATTGGTTAAATTAATTATCATACTAACATTTTAATTAGTTAAACTAACTATCAAACATCACAACCAGAAATCAATTAGGTGATTAACTTTTTTAAATATATAACTTTTATATATAGTCAAAAATCATATTTTTAGTGCAAAACACAGCAATAAACCCTAATTAAGTTTTAGTCCTCATACCCGTCGATTGGAAATATATAGATATCCCACTCTGAAACTCGAACATAAACACTGATGATGATGCCTCACTATCAGAATCATCTCCGGGCGACTAGAGTGCAAATCTATATCTAACCAGTATATTTGAGACTTCGTATACACGTGGATCAGACGTATATTAAAACCTCTATATACTCGATTGTCCAAATTAAAATATAATAATATCTCAAATATGTATTTTAAGATAAAATTTTCAAAACCAAATTTGTTTTTATTTATTTTAAAAAAAAATAGCACTCTTCAGACTCATTCTAGGATACTGCTGATCCTATCTCTAACGAGTCATTCTTTTTATAGGATATTACTAATCCTACATCTGATGAGTCTTTTGTTCAGTTCTAATGAGTTGTACCCTAAAGATTTGAGCTAACCTAGCTCTGATACCAAATGTAAAGACCCGACAATCCCCACTCTTTGAATCAACCATAAACCACATAGGTCTGAACCAAAGGTTAGAAATCCTCGGATACTTTAACTTTGGGGATACAATACATTGGAACAAATAACAACAGACTTTTATTACATCATGATAATACAACATCAGAGTACATAATATATCAGAGTACATTGAAAATAATACAGCGGAAAATAAAATTACAAAAGATTTAATACAATGCAACGTAAATAACTAAAGTGATATAGCAAAAGTCTATCAATACTCTGGACACAGCTTTAAGCTCCGATCCAGAATCCTGCTCAATATATCTGCAAAACAAGCTACTCGACTGCCCGTATGGAAAAGAGGGCACCTGAGTTTGCAAGTGAAACAAACCACGGGTCAGTCATGGGACTGGTATGAGAAATCTTACTTATTTAATACTAAGGCTAATCACAGGACCACGCCGCTAACGCGAAACAGGTTTACTCCATTGGATTGTCAGTGCATAAATAAAGTAAATCGTTAAACAACGCAATGCTTTTTAGAAAAATGAAACCATTATAAGACTTAAGTCCCATCACACAATGCAAGGCAAACCGGAGGATAGAGTTTTACCTTATAATGGTCAAAAGATGCTTGATACGATAAAACGAATTTGATATTATTATTAGTGTAAATATGTTTAAAAACAATTTCAATCATAATGTATCAATCATAGATGGCATAGTACCCCATCCTACTATGTCGTTGTACTAGTTATACAATCAAAACCACATGGTGTCATATTGGAAGTTGTATTTCCATCATGAGTCAAGGCTAAGAACGATCCTTAATGATTCGAGACACTCTAGCAATGTCCCAGGATTTGGACGCTGGCGAACCCTTGGATACAGCAGGGCCGGTCCCGCAATAGTGCAATAGGTTGGATCAGTTATGCCTGAACACACGCTCCCCGGTCCTATTGGACCTATAATACGGCCATTGGCGACCGATAAATCCGAGGCCTCGAAAATTCCATCATCCACATAAGTAAAATGTCAGGGCTAGTAAGTCGCTAACACCACTTCTAGCTAGAAAAAAACGTGTGCACTCCCTGCGTTCCCTCGCTCCGTTTTAGACTCTACCGGGGTGTGAGGCTCGCGAAGTAATGCTACACAACGCTATGCTAATTAAAGCTATGCTTTGATCATCATCCATAAGGCTCTGCTTTTCAACAAAAGCCTTGATCTATGCATCTTAGCATGCCACATTGTCAATCCTTACCACTGACTTTTGTCAATATATAACCTCTAAGCTCATACGTCTCAGAGAAGGGTATTAAGCAAGAGAATGAATTCTCCGCTACCGAACAGATATATATTAACAGAAATCAACGGATACAATGTAAAGGAATACAACGTCAGACATGCCATCCATTTACAGGTCCGTTCTGGGGTTGAACGAAACCGGAGGAACCTTATTCCTCGCATATCTGAACGATCAACAAGTACGTCCGGACGGCTACCACTGTAGCCCCTTCAAGGTAGCTACTCCAATCATGGGAATCAGTAGCAACTCATCTATTCGACGTGAAGATCACCAGTCTTGCACCGTCTTTAATTTCTTCGACTTTTAGTCGTCGTATTCATTATTCAGAATGGGTTAAACCCGGTCTTTCCGAATAACTTGCGTAATTTATAATCAAGTGCTATAAAAACACATCCAACGCCTCATTCCAATTCATAATATTCTTTTAGTAAAATATTCATAATATTAGGGAAGAGTCCCCATTAATTTTATCAAAGATAAAATTCTATAAAAATTTCCTTTTTAATCTTTAAATCGTTAACTTAGGATTATTCAAGTTTAAGAGATTAATCTTATTTTTAACTGGGTTAAAGAACTAATGTCTTTTAAAAACACTGTTCACGATAAACCCAAATCTTTTTCCATTAAAATGGAATCTACACGAAAATGATAACGGTACATAATTGATACAAAATCCTATATCAGACTAATAATATAAATGGAATAAAAGCAAAGCCTTTTATATCCCATATATAGTATCGACCTTCATTTATAGGAGCTCATTTCGATTATTACCGAACTGAATTCCATTCAATTCCAATTTAATGTATTAAATTGGAAAACTTTATTTTGGAAAATTTCCATTTAAATCTTAATAAAAGATTTATGAATTCCAAATTATATTTCCACTGTTAATTGGGTTAAAGAAACAGTTGTCGTTTTAAAACACAGTTCAAGATAAACCCAATTCACATTTCACTTTATTCCAATTACTAAATATAAATTAAAAACTCTATTAATCTTAACTAAAAGATTAATTCTATTACACGGGGTTTAAAGAATAGTGTTATTCAAGACATCGTTCATGATAACCCAAAATCCAATTTATTAATTTTAAAACATTGGATTATCTTTCTAGTTAATAACTAGTTTGTTTTGATAAAAATATATTTTACCCTTTTCAAAATTGGAGTTTTTCATCTTAAAAACTTTTCAAATCATTTATTATGATTTTACATAATTTTCCTATATTTTAAATAATTTAATTACGGCCTTTACAGTCGATTTTCCTAAACGGTCATCAAACTGCACTTATAACGACCTTTTCTAAAATTGATTTGGACAAATCTCCAAATCTAACCGTTAGGTTTCAAAACTCTTATACTCATTGGAAATCTCTTTTCGATACGAACCCAATGGTTCCGGTTTTAGGAGAATCCAACGGTCGGATCTCCCGTTACATCAATTTGAAGTTAATGGTCGAAATTCACGAACGGTCGCTGTGCAGCGTATTCTATTCAGGCCATTATATATATATATATATATATTCTATATATTTCGTCTATTTCTATTAAAATGTATTTTATAAAATATTTAAAAATTCATTTTAAAATGATTTTAACTTCCTTCTCAATTTTAAAGCGACATTGAATATTCTATATTGTTATCATATTAAAATATTTATATTTTCAAAATATTAGATTTATAAATTACTTCTTTTTATATTGATTTTAAAATGGAATAAATCGATCGATAAACCCGTTCGGGTTAAAATAACGTCTGCTACTTTATCCAGCTTCACATTTTTATATTTTTAGATTCATCTAAAAGGGACATAAAAATCATAGTTTTATTTTACACTGAATATTATTCAAAATATTCATAATTATAAAATATTATTTATTTAAAATATTCTTTACTTCAAAACATTCTTTATATAATGATGTTCTTCATTTTTAAAGTATTATTTTATTAAAAATATTCTAAATCGGAGTGTGACTCAATCAATTACCATATAAATTCAGTTATATGGATTTCATACATGGCATATGTTCAACCCTAACGAATAACAATCATCGAACAATACATTCACATCTGATATACACATAAATGTGTATATTTTATCTGCATATTTATCTTATTTTATCTTTTAAATAATTGATATTGTGTGTTTATAGCTGTGTTTTCAGATTGTTGACAAGAATCATGGTTTAAAGCATTTGATGAATAAAGCATGAAGAATTTGCTGAAAAAGAGTGAAGTTAAAATTACTTAAGCTTGAAGAGTTTAAAGCTTGAAGAACGGTTGCAAATAGAGTTTAGTTGGGTAGATTTGGCTCACTAAAGACTCATATTGAGTTCACATTGGCTCAATTGCAGACCATTTCACTCATGTAGCGTTCACATTAGCTCCTTTGCAAGGCTTCTCATTCATGCACTACACGCGTTCACACTGGCTCACTTACAAGGCCTCTTGCTCTACAACCCCGTTCACACTAGCTATTGTGTTATTTGGGCTAATTCTTTAGTCCCACATTGTGGAATTTGCCAAGTAGCCTTTGTCATATCAGCTATAAATACACTTTATCTCATTCATTGTAAAACACACTTAGTTTTATTCTGTAATCCTCTGCTTGGAATAAAACTCTTCTTTCTCTCTTCTATTTAGTTTTATTTGCATTTTATTTATGTTCATGTCTGTTATTTTCTTTTTATTTTCTTCTTCTTTAGCTATGTCTAGCTAATCCCCTTTGATTAGGGGGTGATGACGCTAATAGATATGATTCGATAAGAATCACATAGCCAAAGGATGAGGACTTTATATATGTAGATCTAGATCTGTTCAAGGGTTAGATCTGAGCCTTCATATTCTGTGTCGTTTAAGAGCTATGCTCCTTCACAGGGTATATTCGTGTTCGGTCTAACAATTATCAGATTTAGATCTAATTTTAGGTTTTAGAAATTAATTAGTGAATCTGTCCTGATAGTCTATGGTTGTAGAGCTGAGCTCCTGCATATGCTATGCTTGTCGTTATTTACATATTTGTTTCTAAAAACCTATTATCGTTGATTCATGTTTGTGACAGAAACATGTATTAGATCTGGTTAATCTTTTGGCTATTGATGATTATGAATCTAATCTATGTCATTATCCCCTAATTGCTTTCACTTATTGTTAAAACTCTCTGTTATTTAATTTCTGCTATTTTCTTTGTTTTAAACCAATCAAAAGTTAGGGATAACTTGATTGGATTTATTAATAAACTAATTTGGTCCCAGAGTTCGACACCCTCTACAACAATCCTTGTTGTTTAGGAAAGACGAACGAATTTTACAGTTGTTTACAATTGTTTAATTTGTTCGCAAACAACATCCAAAGTGAGATTTATAACTGTGTGAACGTTTAAATAAATAAATAAGTAATGTTCAACACAGACTGTCAATCCATCGATTGACAATTAATTAAATATTGGGGCTAGTGTAAGTCAAATGTCGTCCCAACACCCATGTGGGGTTTCAACCAACAAACAGTAATAGATTATTTGTGCACTTGTGCGGTGTGTGAAAAATTATCGTCCCAATCACATAAACAAGTCGGATAACTTGTAAATGGAAGTGTAACATTTCAACATCAAAACATATATTTCAAGACATCACTACATTATATTTTCAACACATGAATATTTTCATATAATTTCTTTTTACAATAAAAATGTGAACTTTTTATAGTTAAACATTTTAATGCAACAACGAATCATTTTCATATATAATAAAAATGTAGGTTCTCATGTTAACATAATTTATCAAAACAATGAATCTTTTCTACTGATTCATTACATTAAAAAAGTGAATTCTAATGTTGAATCATCTACAATGAAATGTAATTCTTTTACATTACATAAAAAAATGATATCCTTTTTACATTGTATAAAAATATAATCTTTATATTACACTAAAAATGTAACCAAATGTGGCTTTTAATAAACCTATTCCCCTTTTTCTTTATTGACCCTAAAATTACAACAAAATTACAACTCTTTAATTCCAGCAATTTACTACAACTAAATGTATAAAAATGTAACCTTTAAATACTAGCTTTTATTTACACCTAAAATGCAAATAAAAATGCAACTCTATAATCTAGTCTTTTACTTACATCTAAAATGTAAATAAAACTATAACTTTTTATCCTATGTTTTCATTTATATCAAAATTGTAAATAAAAATGTAGCCTTTTAATTCATGTTCTTATTTACATCTAAAATGTAAACAAAATGTAACTTTTATTATAATGTTTTTATTGCATCTAAAATTGCAAACTAAAATGCAACCTTTATTAAATGTTTTGCTTGCAACTAAATTTGCAAATAAAAATGCAACTTTTTTCCCACGGTGTTTATTTGCATCTAAATATGCAAAAATAAAAAAAATGTAATTTTTCTCTACGGTGTTTATTTGCATCTAAATATGCAAAAAGAAAAAAATGTAATTTTTCTCTACGGTGTTTATTTGCATTAAAATATGCAAATAAAAATGAAACCTTTTTCTATGATGTTTATTTGCATCTAAAATTGCAAACAAAAATTATAATTTTAATGTTTTTGTTTGCATCTAAAATTGCAAACAAAAATGTAACTTTACAAATCATGTTTCTAACTTATATCTAAATTACAAATAAAAGTATAACCTTTTTAAAACTATGTTTTATTTGCATCAAGAAATGCAAATAAAAATTTAACTTCCAATTTCAACATTTTCTCCATATCAAAGAATGCAAATAAAAGTATAACTTTTTATCTCAATGAATATTTGCATCAAAGAATGCAATTAAAAGAATAACCTTTTTATTCAATGAACATTTGCATCAAAGAATGCAAATAAAAGCACAACTTTTTATATCAATATTTATTTGCATCAAATAATGCAAATAAAAATCTAACTTTTAATCTCATGTTTCATTTGCATCAGGGAATGCAAATAAAAATGTAATTCTTTATTTCATGTTTTATTTGCATCGAAGAATGCAAACAAAAACACAACTCTTTATTTTATTGTTTTGTTTGCATCGAGGAATGCAAACAAAATCGTAACTTTTTTATTACATTCATTATTACAAAATAAAAATGTAGTCTTTTCAACGAAATCCTTTATTTCATTGAAAATGTAAACTTCAGCGTAAAACATATTTCATATAACAATGGACATTCTTATCTCAACTAACACATACTAGCACAAATGCTATTTTTTTAATTCACTAACATGTTTTAACAAAATGAATATTTCTAATTCACTAACATGTTTTAACAAAAATTACAATGAAAAATGTACTTTTTAATTTTCAAATAAATGACGGTGAAATAATGTCCATTTTATTTTCTAACAAATTTAACATTGAAAATTGTTCTTTTTAATTCTAGCAAATTAAACATCGAAAATTGTCCTTTTTTAATTCTAACCAAAAACAATGAAAATATTGTTCCTTTCAATTTCAACAACAATAATGATTTTATTTTTGACAAATCAATCCTCAACAAAAGGGTATACTTTGATTCAACAATTGTGTATTCAACAAATATCATCACATCCACACATCCACATAGCAACATCAATCAATTCAGATTTCATAAAAGTCAACAATATGAATTTCACAACATACATATATAGAATTCACATGCCGAGGAATAATTTAATTTTAATAATTAAATATAGAAATCTCACATTGATTTTAATTCAAATCTGAAATTTCCTCAAATACTAATTTGCTTCATTTCAGATCCGGTCAGTTCCATCGCCTAGATCTCATCACTGTGATTCCAACAAAACTGAAATCGTCAAATTCTGTTTTGTTTTGAACGAGATATGATAGTTTAAAGATTTGATAATAATTAAATTTAATAATTAATTAAAAATTCTTAATTACATTCATTGGTTAAATAGTGGCCATTCTTTTTCCTTTTCTTCTTCGTTCTACAGACATCGCAAAACCGAACCCATCCTCCTTTCTTTGTCACCCCGTCGCACCTCGCATCAGAACACCTGGCGCCGATCGGAGATCATCCCCTCGAAGCCCACACCGACCTCTCCTTGCGCCCAGAAGTGGGCCCCACTCACCACCCCCATGCTTCGAAAACCCCTCCAAGCGCCAGTACTTCATGACCAGAAATCCGCCCCTATGCTCCTTGAGAACCCATTATATCGGTACCCATTCGAAGATTGGAGATTGCTCTTTGATTTGGTATAGATTTCATATTTTAAAACGAATTAGTTTGGGAGAAATTAAGGAAGTAATCTCATGTGTTTCTGGCCATCAAAAGATAAGGTGGCGGTTGTAGCTTTTGGTGAATTAGGTTTTAGGGTTTCCTATTTATAATATTATTTTATTATGTTTTCTAATTTTCAGAAAAGCCCTTCTTATTCCTAACTGCTCCAAATTTAACCCGACGAAAGTTGTTCCTATCCAATAGCCCCCATTCTGGATCTAATGGGCTAGGTCTCGTCAGCCCAAATGACTGTCTGTGGCCTGAAACCTTTAATTTAATATTTAAATCCTTTATTTAATTAATTCCAACTTACATCTAAATTCACTGGGGCTACATACGAACTTAGAAAAATCCATAAAAATTATTTATGGCTTTGTTTCAACGATACGGTCCTAACAAAATTAATTTCGTCGAATTCCTAGACCATTGGAAAAATGGCTAGTTTCAAGTCGATTAAATTTGACCGAAATTGACAAAACACATTTTCGTTTGCCACGCTCACATATTAATTTCAAAAATTATGGAAAATTAAACTTAGCAAAAATTTGACATTCCGGTTCCAACAAAAGTGGTTTCATCGAAAACGGAGGTCATTTGAAAAATGGTCTTTTATACGGGCTATAAATTATACTATAGTGACCATTCTGAATATTCAACTGGCCATATCTTTTGATTCCCGCTATGAAATTTCAATTTTTTGGATTCGTTGGAAAGATAATTTCAAACAGATTTAGATATTTTTGGTTTCACTAAAATCCGTTAAATTTTGAATCCGGTACATTCGGTCAAAGTACAAGTTTCACTTTTTAAACTACCGTACTATTTCTAATTCCTTTAGAAATCAAAATGAATACATTTGCTCTAACATTGATTAAAATAAATTTTTAATCATTATTATTTAAAATAAACAATTTTAAATATTAAATTTTCATTAAATTTCCTAAAACAATAATTTTAAATTGGTTCAGAATTTGCGGGTTGTTACAGCGGCGCTGGGAGGTCGGGGCGGAGCTTTGAATGTGGCGGGTTCGCGGGTCTATATCTCGAGCTACGTGCAATTTCAGGTGGCGTAACCTGTATGGATGTGGAGAGGAATCTCTACGAATTTCTCCGAAGGACCGGTGTGTTTTACTGATTGGATCGTGGGATTTTAGTGGATGAAGTTTTGAGCAGCTTTGGCCATGGAATGAATGATAGTGGCGGATACTGTTTAGAGATTAGGGTTTTCTCATTCTATTATTTATAATATAATAATATTAAATGTTCAAATTTATAAAAAAAACCATTAATTCATGATAACTCCAATTCCAGCCCAACAAAAGTTGTCCCTACCTAATTGCCCCCGTTCCGGACACAATGGGATAGGTCCCGTCAACCCATAAGATCGTTTTCAGCCTGTTTTATTTAATTTAAAATTTGACTCATTTATCTATTTAATTCGATCGTACATTTAAATTTACCAGGGCTACATACGGGCTTCGAGAATTCCCGAAAAATAAATCTAGCCATGTTTTGACGATACGGTCCTAAAAAAATTAATTTTGTCGAATTTGAAGACCATCTGAAAAATGGCTTTTTTAACGGTCGATTAAATTCAATAGAAATTATCGAACATAGTTTAATTTACCACGCTCACTAATTAATTCCAAAAATTATGGAAAACTGAAATTAGTAATAATTTGACATTCAGGATCCGAACAAAATGGTTTTGTCGAAAAAAGGAGGTCGTTTGTATAATGGCCATTTATACGGGCTATAAATTATATTAAATTCCATAGCGACTATTCTGAATATTCGACTGGCCATAACTTTTTATTCCCACTATGAAATTTCGATTTTTCGGATTTGTTGAAAAGATATTTTTAAATAGATTTAAATATTTTTGATTTCACTAAAATCCGGTTTATTTTGAATCCTGTACATTCAATCAAAGTTCAGATTCAAATTTTCAAACTGCCGTGCTATTTCTAACTCCTTTTAAAATTAAAATAAATATATTCATTGTGACTTCAATTTAAATAAATTTTAAATCGTTATTATTTAAAATAAGTTATTTTAACTATTCAAAATTCATTGAAATAGCCAAAATAAAAATTTTAAATTGGTTTTGATTTTCCGGGTTGTTACATTTTATTTGTGCAGTTGGGCGATGTGTAAAATATATCGTCCCAATTAGTATTAGATAAATGGGTGTACATAAACAAATCGTCCGATTTGTTTATGAATATTTACTTCAACACATGACTATTTTAAACAGTTCATATATACAATAAAAATGATATCTTTATTGTTCAAATATTTTATTCCATACATGAATATTTTATATATTTTATTCATTCAATAAAAATGATATTTTCATTGTTCAAATATTTTATTCCATACATGAATATTTTATATATTTTATTCATTCAATAAAAATGATATTTTCATTGTTCAAGTATTTTATTCCATTCATGAATATTGTATATATTTTATTCATTCAGTAAAAATGATATTTTTATTGTTCAAATATTTTATTCCATACATGAATATTTTATATATTTTATTCATTCAATAAAAATGATATTTTTATTGTTCAAATATTTTATTCCATACATGAATAATTTGTATATTTTATTCATTCAATAAAAATGATATTTTTATTTTTCAAATATTTTAGTCCATACATGAATATTTTTTATATTTTATTCATTTAATAAAAATGAAATTTTTATTGTTCAAATATTTTATTCCAAACATGAATATTTTATATATTTTATTCATTCAATAAAAATGATATTTTTATTTTTCAAATATTTTATTCCATACATGAATATTTTATATATTTTATTCATTCAATAAAAATGATATTTTTATTGTTCAAATATTTTATTCCATACATGAATATTTTGTATATTTTATTCATTCAATCAAAATGATATTTTTATTGTTCAAAATTTTATTCCATACATGAATATTTTATATATTTTATTCAATAAAAATGATAATTTTTTTTTCAAATATTTTATTCCATATATGAATATTTTATAATTTTTATTCATTCAATAAAAATGATATTTTTATTGTTCAAATATTTTATTCCATACATGAATATTTTATATATTATATTCATTTAATAAAAATGATATTTTTATTTTTCAAATATTTTATTCAACACATGAATAAAAATTTCACATCACAGTCACAATCAATATCTACATCATAATACAATCAATTTCTACATCACAATACAATCAAACAAGTCGCCCATGGTCTTGGACGACGGGGAGCAGTTCATTTATGCAGTTATAAAATAAATAACTGTACAAGAAATTATAGTGAGAAATTCTCACAGCCGGTTTCCACTCCGCCAGTTTTATTTCTGAATTTCTGAACCGTTTGCATTTGAATTTTCCCGAAATTTTATCGTGCTCCAAATTGCTTCTAGTCAGTTCCATGTTGAAGTGTTCGTTGTCACGATCCCAACGGATCTGAAATCGTCGGATTCCGACCTCATATGAAGAAGTTATGACATTTTATAGGTTAATTACATAATTAAATTACTAATGATTAATTAATAATTTAATTAACCTTTAATTTATCACCCTCTCCCTTTTATCACTCTAGGAAATTACGAAACCCATCGTTGGCAAAGAACCTCTCCGTCGCTCACCCTTCAGATCTATGGCCGCCGATCTACCCCTACCACGAGATCCGCCTTCCTCCGAGCCCCCTACGCCCTGAAAACCGCACAGCTCGGTGGTCCTTTAACCCCAAAAAAGACTCTCGATGCCACGCCTCAGGGAGTAGAACATTTTTGCAGTAAAATATCTTGGCCATAGGTGAACGGAGAGGGAGATCGGTAAGGAGAAACGGGGGAGCATATCAGCCTTTGAATAAAAATTGGTGGCTACTCTTAATTGTGGGCTAGGGTTTCATTTGGGGAGGGGTATTTATATTACATTTATATTATTATTTTATTCAATTTATTGTTTTATTAGGAAAATTTATATTTGAACTCCAATTCAAACCCAATGATTGTTGCCCCTAGCTAAGTACCCCCATTCCGAACATAATGGGATATGTTTCATAAGCCAATTCGACTGCTTCGATCAGTTTTTATCAAAATTAAAATATAATTCACTATATATTAAATTTAAATGAACATTTTATTTTCTAGGGCCACATACTGACTCCAAAAATTCCAGAAAAATAAATCTAGCTATGTTTTGACGATACAGTTCTAACAAAACTAATTTCATCAAATTTGGAGACCGTCTGAAAAATGGTCAATTTCTGGTCGATCCAATTCAAATTTAAACTAACCAAATACGTTTAAATTCACCACGCCCACATATTAATTCCAAAAATTATGAAAATTGGAATCTTGCAATAATTTGACATTCCGGATCCAACAAAAGTGGTCTTGTCGAAAACGGAGGTCGTTTGCAAAATCGCTATTTTTAAGGGCTATATATTAAATAAATTCCACAACGAATATTCTGAATTTTCAACTGGACATAACTTTTTATTCCCGTTATGAAATCTGAATTTTTCACATTCGTTGGAAAGATATTTTCAAATAGATTCCAATATTTCTGCGTTCACTAAAATCCGGTTTATTTTTAATCATGTACATTCATTTGAAATTTGAAATCGAATTTTCAAACTACCGCGCCATTTCCAATTCCTTTTATAATTAAAATAAATATTTATATTCTAACTTCATTTTAAATAAATATATACGTTCTAATTCTATTTAAAATAAATTTCTAGTCATTATTATTTAAAATAAATCATTTTAAATATTCAAAATTTATTAAAATTGCCAAAATAAAAAATTTAAATCGCCTCCGGTTTTCCGGGTTGTTACATCATAGCTCCTTAATTGAGAATTGTTAAAACAACCTAAAATATAAGGTACAATTAATTGAGAAATTCAATTGTAAAGAGCGAATGTTATGAAAATAGAATTTTATAAAAGTAATAAATATGTTCATAAGTAATGTTATAAACATAATGGAAAATTAATTTGCATTTAAAGTTAATAATAGAATAAATGCGTTAATGTTAACATGTGTGTTTGAATTTTATAAAGGTAACACGCATAATAAAACGATAATCAAGTTTGGTATTAATGCAATCAAATGGAAGTTAAATAGTATTAAAGGAAGAGGTTAAAAGAAGAATATTAAAGACATAGTAATTGACTGAAAAATCAACTAAATAATAAATAAATTTATTTAAACTCCAAAATCTTCTACGAGTTGTGTCCGCAGTGATTTTCTAATCAGTCTAGACACCAACTTTGCAAAAATTGGAGTTAAAATGAGCATGATGTAAACTAAACCAAAATCAGAAAAAGAAAAAGAAAAAAATAGATATGTGTGTCGATACACCTCTTGAGTGTGCAGAAACACCTCTTGAGTGTGTCGACACATGTGCCAACACACTTGGTTAGTGTTTCGATGCACCAAGCACCTAGACGATAATTCATCCAGGTATTTTACTACGACGTTATTTTTGTTAATAAGGTGACGTGGCACACTCCAATTGGTACAGTTTTGAAATGTTGAGCTCTGATTGGTATCACATGTGGTTAACACAGATTCAATCTGAAAATCTAACGGTTTAAACTCCCTAACCTAAAACTACAAAATAGATCCTAAATCCTGGCTCTCCAATCACACCTAACTCTTCTCTCTGGGGTTTACTCTTTATCGAGAAGAACCTTAAAATAAATTTTTTTTGGAGAAGAGGAAAAATTATATGTATATATGGGGAATCCGATGCAGCCACAAATTTTCAAGCTTAGGGACAAGGTAAGTATTATAATTATTTAGAAATTAGTAGATTAAAGTAATTAGAGGTCTTAATAGTTATTTTATAGTTCTGTAGCTTTTCTTTTTAGTTCTAGTCTTATTTCATTATTTAGCAGTAGTTTTATTTTGTACTCAAGTTTTCTTCTTCTTCCTTGCAGCCTTTTATGTTATTTTGTAAGCTAGTATTATTTAGTATTTTTCTTTCATAATATTTTTGTTTAGTATTTCTACACAGTTCTTCTCTCTCTTTCCTGTGCTTAATATTTGAACAATTGCATAAAAACTGCAAATATGTAATTGACAAATTTAGTTTAAAAAATATAGTTAAAATGGTGAATTACAGAGAAAGGGAAAATAGACTACAAAGAACAGAATTACATTAAAAAGAAGAATAGACTAAAATTGGCAAATCAACAGTAGTTTATGAGTAGCTTTCATGAACTATTAGAAATGGCAGAATTATTACGACAATTAAAAAGAACACAAAATCATAATAATAAGAAAAATATAGCATAACCTATTATGATACTCAGTAAATATCATACTCAATCAGAACTGGGCAAATAGGTCAAGATGCAGATTTCCAGATTAGGCTAAAAGAAAACATATACATTTAGGAATCATCCAACGACCTCCCATTTCAGATAGGATCTGATGGTCATAAGATGGCCAGACATGCTTAAGTGGAACAATGGTATAAGTGGTAATAGAAAAGGATTGGGATTGGGGGCGCATCTTATCTTTGTTTGATAGGACCATCTGACCAACTCCCATTCGGACTAGCTTCCTAATGATCATAGGGTGATTACGGGCACGCTTAGGTGGAACAATAGTATAAGAGGTCACCTTAGTTGAAAAGTAAGTAACATTTGACATTTTTTGAGCATGCTGATATCAATTAGGGATTATTATGACATGCACTTGAGAATGTGCCTTTCTTTGCTAGTTGGCAGGACCTTTTAGTGGCACGTAGACCCCCTCTCCCCCCTAGTTTGGGTCTGGCCCCAGCTTTGGGTCGTAGTTTGGGTTAAGAGCCGATTGAAGGGTAGACATAGGAAATTAATCCTAAGAACAGAAATTCAAAATAAAGGAATAACTTCATAGAAATAATTACATATTATATAATTTATATTTACTCTAATCACATCTGAGCACATACTCAAAAGTATTATCAAGTCTAATTCCTTTTCTCTATCTAATATGTTAGTAATAATCTCACTCACTACACTTAAAAGTATGATTCGCCCCTCTTCTTCATTCCTCCTTTGGGTTCATAGGTTTGACTTGAACCATCTTTGCTTTCTTTTTGGAGCATCTCTTGGAGTTCATATTTGACATATTTATCCAATTTTCTTCTATTTCATGTTAGTTGAGTTTTATCTACATTTGAGAAGGATATTGTTGTACTATAATGCTGGTGAGATTGAGAGATATGTACATTGTATTTGGTGATTTAAGACTTATGATGATTTGATAGTGTTTTCTGAAAATGAAATAACTTATGTTTTGAAATTTCAATATTTTTCCGCTATGTATTGTTTTATATTTTTACATATCTTACATGCTTGGTCTCTGTGAATTATATTCACTTTTACCAGCAGCACCCCTCGAACCTTGGTATTTCTTATTTTGAGAATGCTAAGGCTTGCGGCGTGTTATATTTGGTGTCAAAGTCAAAGTTATAGGATCCTAAAAAATCAATTTTCAAAAATACAAAAATAATTTCCAGAAAAAAATTATTCTTGAAAAGTAAAATATTTTCAAATATATTTTGAAAAACTTGGAAAATTGAGAGTATATCCCCTCAAATCTGCAAAACCTTCCTTTTGACTCCTTCAAATCTTTATTCCTTTCTTCTTTATTTATTAAGTTATCTATAGGACAACCTACTAAGCTTACCCATGAATATAGGAACCCTAAGTATTTATAGATTGGAGTTTTGATTTTTAGATAAAAACACGTTCAGTTCGTTAATGGTAAGCCATTTAAGAGTCCAGAGTTAGGAGGTAAACCTTTTATTCATCATTATATAATAGAGTTTGGAAACAACATATGGGATGTGAGGACTTAAGTGTATCAACTCAAGAAGAGAGAATTTCACTAGCTTCAGTAAAGGAATAGTTGAGGTGAGCATTATTCCAAGAACATTAGAAGAAAGGTGTGGACCAAAAAGGAACAAGCGAGGAAGATAAGGAAAAATAAGGATAAGGGTAGATAAATGAAGAGTTAACTATTTTTGGTCATTTCTAATTTGTATTCCTAGAACAAGATTGTTGAACCTTAAGGAACACTTTCAACTAGTAGGCCCAACAAAGTAGTCCCTTTTAGATATAATAAATTCCCAGAGTATGCATTATAAACACTAGCTGATTGTTTGCTCTTACGCACTTTTCTAGACCTAATAGTAATATCTTAACCCCATAGGTAGATCGACATATTTTTATGGTTTGTAGGGGTTGTCTAAGCGTAGAGTTTGAGTGCGACGCCTTTATCCTTATATTTTCTAGGTACATACTTGGGATAGGTTAGCTAGCATTGTATGTAATGATACTTGATTACGAGAGGAGAGTAATAGAATTTGAGACCAATAGTGAGTGCACTCTCGTGGTATCTCACGACCCAACGGGTCAGTCATGCATAGCTTTCTGTATTCCGTAGATTCATCTTTAGATACAGATTCAATTTTAGTAGTAAGAAAATTCCCAGGCATCTTCGTGGAAGTTAGAAGTATAGCCAAATAATTGGTTATTCTAGATTTTGGTACTAATAGATTTTTTTAACTAGGATGTTATTGTTTTAGGATAGGAAAATTTTGAGAATAGATTGGTTAGCCACAAGTGGGGTTGTGTTGACTGGAACAAGAAGATTGTCAGTTTAGGACATACAACCACAGAAAACTCTTACGACCAAAAGGATCAATCATACTTAGTTTTCTATTTCTCTGAGTACATCTCTAAGCAGTATCGATTCAGTTCTCATTGTGTTACATTTTCCAAATGCGCTATATTAGTATGTTACCTAATAGAAGGGAGGTTGATTTACGGATTCATACTTATGGCAATATGGTATTGTCATAAGGGCATACAGTTCCAAAGGGACGAAGAAAGTTAAGTTTTATATCTATAACCAGAGGCATTCTAAAGTGATGCTCACAAATTTTAGAGGAGTGGATAGATTTGGAGTTAGATAGGTTAGCTATGCGATTAGCCATCTCATAGATTGGAAGAAGGATAATTACTTGAGCGTGCATAAGTAAATGCACCAAAGATTTGGCCCGTGAAGGTTCAGTTGACATAAATAATTTTACTCCTTGGATCTTTCTTTTGGTTAGTTTAGTCTCTTACTTACGATAGAAGCTTTCCAGATATATCTTGAGGAAGTTATTTGACTTCAACCAAAGCATAAGAATTTTTAGGAGAAAAAATAATGTAATGAACCTTTGGAAGATTTGTAAGAGTAAGCACTTTTGGACAAGAAGCACCACTTGTCTTCACTATGAAGATAGACAGTCGCCTTAGCTCTATAATAATCATAAGCAAGTGTTTTAGAAGACTATTATTCATTGCCTCAAGTAAATTGTCTTTTTGATCAGTAAGAGCTCAGTTTTCCCGTATAGCCAAATTTCTTTATCAATAGTTTTCACAATATTGAGTAGTGAATAGAATTAAGAAAAGGAATTCACTACAAGAACTATAACAACTGGTTATTTGCAACTAGCGCCATATGGCACTTGCAAGAAATGGTCTTTAATAACTGGCCTCTCATAGCACAACGAATGAGATTTCGCAACTGACGTTTTGGGCCAGTTGCAAAATATTTTTTTCTGCTATAGCTTTCGTGTCAGTCATGAAAAATATAATTTTAGCAACTGCGCTTCTCTACCAGTTGCGAAAAAATGCATCTTTAGCAACTGTGTTTTTTTGCCAATTGCAATAAACATATTTTATAACTAGTATTTCCTGCCATTTGCAAAAAAAAAATATTTTTAACAAATGTGATTTCTTATAGGTAGCGATAACTAAATACCTCCAATTAAATATTTGAGACTTTTTACTTGATTACCAAATAATTACTTTTAATATTTAACAAATAACAAATAATAATTAATAGTTAAAAATTACTATTGAATCATTAAGAAGTAACAATAAATCTAAGGCCACTATTTGAATTTAATTACTATTAAATAATTAATTTTTAATAATTAATGGCTATAATATAATTTTTCATAAGTACAAGAAAATATTTAATATTTATAGTTATATGATATTAGTTAGAATGTTTTAAATTAAATTTTAAAATAAAATTGAATTTTTCATAAAATTCAAAAGCTAAAATTATATATAAACCTGAAAATTTATGATACAATAAAATTTTGAAAAATTCAAAATTGTTTAAAAATTTAAAAAATAATAATAAATGACATTTAATATTTATTAATCAATAATTAGTTTTAATTTTTGGATTTTTTATATTAGATATGTAATAATTAATAATATTTACATAATAATTAACAATCAATCATTAATATTTTGCTATAATGAAGAAGAAATAAGCAATAACTATCAATGATTCTATTGTAAATAAAATATACTATTTACTAATTATGGATAATAATTAAGTTGTAAAATGTAATGCACCTTGTTGTACAAACACTACAAGAAAAAGCTAATTTTGCAATAGCAAAATCCGCTGCCAACCCCTCACTATATTGGTTGTAGCGACAGATTTCCTATAGATCACGGTAGTCGATAAAAACCATGATGGTGACTATGCCAAAATTTTGCGACGGATATTAGCGTGAATTTTCTAACAATTTTCGTCATTATACTAAATACATAACAAAAATATAATTTTTTTATTTTTTCTTTACCAATAATTTTTTTTCGTATACATATGTATATATAAGAATAAATAATAGCTGCTAGCATGCCTGGCAGGTAACCGAATGTATACAGTTAATTCTGACTATGACATGAGTTTATGAAGTAGATGGATGAGCTCCGGCATGGCCACCGCCCATCATACTTCAAAATTGAGTTCCGGCATGGCCACCACCCAATTATGAAGTATATCTACTCCTAAAAATACAATGGTTATTCCATAATATACAAGAAAAGCAATACAACGTAAAAAGTAGAACTCTAAACATGGTCTCCAAAAAGCTCCTCATCCACCTCAACCAAACCTGTATCCTGAAGAAGACAATCAGAAGCAGACGTCCAGCCAGCCAAAACCGCTGCAAAGAGATATGGCGACCGACAATACAAGACAACCGCTTACTCGAAATCGCCCACATGACAAGGGCGAGGAACCCCCGCAAAGGTCGAGCTACTCCAAAGGTAGATGATGCAAGCGACCATATCCGTCTAGGAGCTCCAAAATCCAGACCGCTACTCTAGAACTGATAGATCCGTAGACCGGAGATCTAATAAAGACCTATAAATCCAGACCCTGCAATACTAGCAAACAAACTCTGAGCTGGGGGTGTGTGAGGAGAGGATAGTGGGACGGATCCCGCTAGTATAACGACAGACGGTTCATCCAATCCCCGCCCGCGGGATAGTTGGTACCGATGTAACATCAAAGGTTCGACCCACTACCTCGATCAAGAACCAATAAAACATCAAAATGGTCTGCCACGAAATGCAATGAGCACATCATTCCTGACCCTTCTGATGATGGTGGTAGGTCCATAGAAACCTCACCAAAAATTGCCTTATTCCGTGAGCACCATATTCGCCAGTAGATAAGACAAGGGATTAACCAAAACAGGATAGAGTGGAAAGATTTACCTGAGATTCTGGCCAAGTAGTATCTTAGTAAGTCAGCAAGAGAAGATGCATTACTTCAAAGACCAACCAAGTTTCCAATGTAGTTCCAAACAGCTTTGGCAGAGAAGCCAAAGAAAAACAAGTAAGCTATGGATTCCGTGTCGCCAGACCCACAACACCTGCAACGAGACACAATTGGGATGCCAATCCTTTGGAGGCTCTCGTCTATCGGTAGCCCATCATGTAGGGTCCTCCGCAAGAGAAACCTTTTAGGGAATATGAACATCCCAAATGAAAGGGAAAAGACGGAGATGTGGAGCTGGCATCCTCGTCGAGCTCCTTGTCGCCCTAATCGAAAAGGGACCACCGTCTCATCTAGATCCACCACCATGTGAATCCGAAAAGGCCTTCATGGATTGCATCCATTTCCACATCTCACTAACGTAGGATGGGACACCGGAGAAGTTTGCGTCCTGAAGTCTGCAGTACTTGGCGTGAAGGAACGTCGCGCACAAGGAATCGTTCGCATCAAACCTAGCCCACAGCTTACAAGCAAAGGTAGTACAGGTGTCCTTTGGGTTTTTGAGGCCTAAGCCCCCTTCATTTTTGGGACAACAAACAATGTCCCAAGAAATCCAATGGTGACAATTAGCGTTGTCCTTTTTGCCCCAGAAAAAGGACGAAGTCAAGGAACGGTGAGAACGCAAGAAAGCATAGGTAGGAGTCATATCAGCAAGGACGTGTGATCCTGTAGAGTCAAGCACAAATTTTATGAGAACCAGTCTTCCTGCCTGAGAGAGAAGCATCGCATTCCACCTGATGATCTTTCCCTTGGCTCCATCGATCAAGTGGTCAAAAATGAAGTTGAGCTTACGGCTTCGGTAAAGTACAATACCGAGGTACGGTAAAGGAAGGGGTGTAGCCTTGAAACCGGTGAAGGTTTCATTCCAAGAAGATCTAACCGTAAACAAGTCACTCGCTGGGACGAAGAAAATTTCAGCAGAGTTTACGCGCTGGCCTGAACACCTCTCGTACTGCTGGACAAGGTAGACAAGGTGACGGACTAAGCGACGACTACCATTCGTGAAAATGATATTGTCATCAACGAAGGATAAGGGAGGAAGGAGAGGCAGCTCGAAGGGATGACAAAACTCCGAATCTGATTTTCTACCATAAGAGAATGTAAGCCACGTACAAAAGCCTCAGCAGCGATAATGAACAGAGTAGGGGAGAGAGGATATCCTTGACGAAATCCCCTTCCCGCCTTGAAATACCCGTTGGTTGATCCGCTGATGAGAACGGAAAACCAATAGTTGGAAATGAGCCTCCAGATAATATCGATAAAGGGTTCGGGAAACCCAAAATCCCTTAGAACCTTAATGATGAAAAACAAGGACATGCGATCGTAAGCTTTAGCCATATCCAGCTTGACGACCACATTAGAACCCTTGACTTTTTGATCAATCTAAGATACCAGCTACTGGGCTAAAAGGACGTTACCTGTAATCAGTCGTCCTTTTACAAACCCAGCTTGAGAAGAGGAAATAATACGCTAAAGAAACGGAGCCAGCCTAGTGGCTAGGACCTTAGAGATAACCTTATTGGAGAAGTTGCACAAAGCTGGTCGGGATGAAATCCACACACATGCGAGGATTTTCACACTTAGGAATAAGGACCAGATTGGTGGAAGTCCAACCCTGAGATAGATTTCCACCAGAGAAGAAAAACTGAATTGCTAGGCAGAAATATGATTGGACGATCGGCCAGGCACTCCGGAAGAATATCCCATTGAAGCCATCAGGCACACTAGCACTATCCTTACTAAGAGCGAAGACACAAGCGCGTATCTCTTCCGAAGAAGGAGCAATGACAAGGTCAACACTCTACGAGGGAAGAACCAATCTGGGAATGAAGGCTAGAAAAGTTGGATCAGAAACTGAAACCGATGGAGAGCCAAGGATGGTTTGGAAGTGAGAAAGGATAGTCTCCTTGACTTCCCCCAGAGTGGAAGCCACAGAAAGATTAGGGAACTGGATTTGAAGAATCGTAAGAAGTATGTTCTTTTAACAAATGGTAGAGTGAAAGAACTTGGATTTCGAATCACTATTGACAACCCACTTGATCCTCGCCTTCTGGCGAAGATAGTCGTTTTCGAAGCGGAGCTCCGATGAAAATGCTAACTGGGCCAGAGGCCACGCCTCCTTCTTAGCTAAGGAGGGAGCTTCAACGAAATAATCTTCTGCTAGAATAAAAATCTCTTCGAGCGCACTGACACGGTCAAAAATATTCTTGAAAACTTGCATGTTCCAAGACTCGAGGCAGGTGTTGAGACGTTTAACCTTACGAGAAAACACAACAGAAGGCGAGCCAACTTCCTGGGAGTTCCATGAGTCTTCCACAACCCGATGGAACGAGTGATGAAATATCCACATACTCTGGAACTTAAAACAGGAAGGCCCAGATTGAGTATGAGGAGTGCAGCTGAGAAGCATAGGAGCATGGTCCGAGAAGGACCGATGCAGATGAGGAACAGAGAAAGAGAAAGGAAGGAAGAACCAACTTTCTGAACCAAAGACTCTATCAAGTCTAGAAAGAATATGATTAGGCCCGTCTTGGTTATTACACCAAGTGAAAGCCAACCAACGAAAGAGACTTCAGAAAGACCCGAACTGATGATGAGAGCATTAAAATCCGCAATCGTCGCACGGCTAACGGCATTCCATCCCCGTTTCTCACCTGGCAGGCAACAACCTTGAAGTCACCTCCCAATACGTAAACTGATCGACGCTTATCTATGAGCTAGAAAAGCGCGATTTATGAAATAATTACTGCAAGTGTACAGGTGTGTAGCATACAGGTCGAACACAGGGAGGTAGATTAAAATCAAATTATTTATTTAATCTCTTGGGCGAGTTAGACAATTTTCGAGGTTAGTTTTGAAAATAATAAAAATTGAAACTGCGATCCGATTCAGAACAAATCTAATTGAACCGACGATCAAATCACAATTATCAATTGGAAATTAAAATGCAAAATAGAAATAAAATGCAGAAATTAAAATTGCAGGAAAAGAAGAACAACAAAAAGTAAATTAGGATTGTCATTGAAACTAATCAAACGAATAATCACTAACAAAAAATGTAAAATACAATTGGTGTTCTTCCAAAACTAATTGTGAAGACAACACCGATTGCTAAGAAAAAGAAAAATGCAGAAAAATAAAAGAGAACTAAAAACTTTATTAATGAATAAGAAGAGAAAATATGATTCAGAATAGGATAGTGGCTACAATGACATTACAAGGGTATTTATAGGATAGATAGCCAAACCCTAACCCTAATTACAAATGGGCCTAGCCATTACATTACTAATTAGTTTACAATGAGAATCTCAAATGGGCCTTAGTTAAATCTATTAAATTTTTGGCCTTTCTTCTTTTCCTCTTGGTTCTTTGACAAGCCTCCCTTGATTTGAGATGTGCATGGCCTTTTTATCAATAAATTTCTTGTCCAACAGCAACTAGATGTGGGATCATCATCTACAATTCTTCAAAATATAAATATATAGCAATCTGATCTCCATTTCTCTACTTTTATGGTTGCATGCGGGTTGGGTTGGAATATCTGTAAAAGTGACAAAACAATACTCAAGTAATATTTATTTATATACAAAAGATAAGATATAAGAGCACAAAATAAACACATTTCTATGTCAATCAAATACCCCCACACTTATCTTTTACTCGTCCTCAAGTAAAACAAGAAATGAAAAACTAGACTAGATAGGTCACACTTTCGTAGGAAACACGATTGCATTGACCGTATGCAACAAGCCGTTAAACCTCTAGGTGTCCCTAGTAGGACGAGTGGTGTCTCGTGAGGGTTTTCGGTGGATACTACCCACAAAATCCAAATGCAGTATGCTATGATTCTAATGAAACTACATGAATGCAATGGACATATGCAAAATAAAAACAAAAAATGAAAACAAGGCTTGTTTCTTAAGTGGTACAACAAATTAAATTAACAATTTCTAGTCAGTTGATTTTATTTTAGATATCTCAACTTGTCACAAATTTTCAATATAAATCAAGTTTTCAAATGTTAAATTCTAGTTTGGCCAGTTAGTTCGGTCGATAACATAGTGCAGTCATGAAATAGATTCTTAGTTTGCTTGGCACAGTTTGCAAAGTGGTATTATTATTTTATCATGTATGGTTAGTCAAATCAATAAGGTCAAGAAGTGTTTGGGCATCATCGCTTATTCTTTATTCTATAAAATTTTAAAATTTATGATTATGTACATACACCTAACTTAGAAGACCAAGGTTTACCACCCATGCACTGCCTCGCGGACGAACGGAGAGTGGGTAAAGAGCTTGGCGGATTGTGCAGTCCGACTTTGACTTTGTCAACAATGTGTCGGTAATCCTTAGGTGTCCAATCTCATAAAATGAGTCCAAGATATTCCAACGCTGACTTTGTCAACAACATGTCGGATAGAGCTTGGCGGGTTTGCACACCAACGCTTGATATACAAGCAATGTTGGATACCCTTGGATTACTATTATTATTATCGAATATATAAGCACAAAAGAGGGTTACGCGAATTCAACTTAACACAACTTAGTTTTAAAGATTCGAAAAGCCAATATAAGTATTTTAAGTCCTCCACTTAGTAAACAAAGACTGCAATTTAGAATAAACTTCATGGCCATCACCTAAGAATCTCCCTATGTACCGGTTACACTATTATCCCTCAAAATTAAACTTTTCATTATATTTCATATTCGATCTTAGCTGAGAGAAAAAATACTATCAACTGATTAACAATCCTTAACTTATTTTGTTGTATCAATCTAAAATGAGTCATGTTTCAAAAAAAAAAGGCATGTTAGTATGATCTGAATGCATGATGGTCGTACATGAAAAGAAAGAAAGAAAAATTAGAGAAAAATCAAAAGAATGCAATGCAGACTCCCCCCCCCCCCCCCCACACTAGAACTATACAGTGTCCACACTGTAAACGTTTCCTAAATTTGAAAGATCGTACCCAAAGATGGATTAAATGTAAAATGATTTGTAAAATGAAATGCAGTCTAACTATATGTAAGAATGGATCATATGTACAATGATATATGTGTTTACGATGCATGCGATGCAAAGAATGCCACCATCTTTTTCCCCCACACTTGGTTCTAGCCCTATGAATCAGACTCCCATTAAGTCTAGGCATGTTTTCTAATAAACAAAGGTTTTTGAAAACCATCTCATCTTTATACCTAGATTTATAGTCCAGTAGATAAATATCCAGGGTCGTCCTAACATGAAGTTTTTCAACAAAGCTAACATTCCAAAAGTAGTTCATGTGTTCAACAAATTTATCAGTGTAATTTTTCAAAAATTTGTGATCGTATATAAATTCAGTGAAATTTGAAATCTGAGTGTTGTTCAAGACTATGTGATCAAATTTATCATCATTAATTGACAACGTATTTTCGACACTGACAAATTCAAGTTTGTTTAAAAAAATTCAAAGTTAAAATTTTTGAATTCGTGCCTTGAATCTACTTCTTCCTTATTTGGCAATTCATCCTCGTACAACCCAAAAAATTCATGTTCATTAAAATCTTGTTCCAAATTTGAATTGAAAAATTCAACATTTTTATTCCGTTCAATTTCAAAATTTTCAAGTTTCTCATAGCCCAAAAGAGGAAGATCAAAATCCAAGCTTAAATCTTTTTTCTGAAAAGAATCTAAATCCAAATCATTTATTGAATTTTGAACAACTTCATTTAGATCATCATTCTCAATTCCCAAAGTTGTTATTTGAAAATTTTCACTATCAGTAAAGAATGGATTATTTTCTGAATCATCGCATGTTTGAATTTGATTTTGTTGCTCGAGTTGTTCTTTAAAAGATGTCATTAAAGAAAGAAGTTCATCAAGCTATCTATCTTTTTCACCAAGCTGTCTATCTTGCCTTTCTACCCTCTCTCTAAGAACGTTAAGATGATATTCTTCAAAATCGTTAATTTGAGAGCTCTCGTTTTGGATTTCTTGATTTTCAAAATTATAGTCCACATTAATTTCACAATCAATATTATTTCCAATGTGGTGGTTGTTTGAATTTTCAGAAAAATGGTATTGGAAATCATTTTGATTTTGAAAATTATGTTCGTAACCAAAACTATCGAAATTCGAGGGAAAATTACAATTTTGGTCATATTCAAAATGTGGATATGGGTTGTAATTTTGAAGATTTTGATCGACTTGATCGACTGGAAAATCATTTTCATATCCAAAATTATGTTCGAATTGGTTTCCAACCCCGCATTGATGTTGATCAAAGGTATATTGTGATTCAAAGCTATTTGGATGTGGCCCATAATCGAAATTATTGAAATTTGAATTGAAGTCGCCATTTCGATCATAACTTTGAAAATGTTGATCATTTTGAAAATTTTGAAAATTGTTGATATTTAGCTTGCTAAATTTTGGAAAATCTTGCTTCATGAGTTGTAATTCAAAATCATATTCTTCAAGAGGACGTCTACTCCGATTATTATCCCATATTTCTCTCAAAGATTTTTTTGAATCAGACATTTGAATGAAATCAAGGCAAGACAGAAATTATTCTTAGTTCAAAATAGTGTAAAAGAATGAGTTGTGCTTTATTAATTAACCGACTCAATCAAAAGGGGGAAGAGGGTATTATGGCCGTTCACGTATAGTATAAATACTAAGGGATACGACCAATGTTTTACGGGTAGTATGCAACCTCTTTTGCTAATAGTTCAATAAATTGAACTACTATATATCCACGATCTAATTATACGAGACAGTCAACTTCACAAAGCACCAATTTTCAATTATATTATTTTGCAAATTAAATCATGTTTCAGAATTGAAAAACGACGAGAGAGATGATTTTAGTTATGAAAATTCGTTCCTCACAAACAGATTCATAAATATCAGTCATAGGACAGTCACAGAATAATAACAGAAAATTGAAATATTGTACAAGCAAGCCGCTGCCCCTGCAGAAGATTTTTACAAGCAATGTCTATATTTTTTCTTTGCAACAGAGCACCTGTAGAGTTGAGAGAAATTTACAATGAGGTATGGCTGTCCGTCCAGAAAATTTGAGTAGAGCTAGCTATTAACTCCACTGTTTCTTTGCTTGGTTTCGATTCCAATTCTGTTGCTTGAACTCTTTCTTCCTTTGATCTGATTTACCTCTCCCTTTTTTCGCTTTTTTTTATTAACCTGCTAGCAAAATAGGAAAAGGAAAGAAATAAAAACCAGAACAAAACCAACGCTGCTATCTAATCAAAACGAACTCAGCAGTTAACACAAAAACAAATCCAAACAAAACCAAAAAAAAAAGGTGTGCACAAAGATAAAATGCTTGTTGTTGTGTTTTTTTTTCAAGAGAGAAAACAAATCTTGTTAAGTCAAAGGGCTTTAAAAGAACGGTCTATATATTCAGAAGCCACCAAATGAAATCAAACAAAACACACATTACATAACCCAATAGCCACGTTAAATATAAACACTGGACTTCCAATCAAATGATACCCCAAAACAGAGAAAATTCAACACGCCCCTTATTTGTTTTATTTTCTCAGTATAGTCGCGATTTCCTCAACAAAAAATCAGTGCGCCCTTCTCTATTTTTTTTGAAAACAAATCGCCAAAGTTCCGATAATTATAAAGAAAAACTTTTGGTTTCCCGATGCGATGTGGTTTCGATTGTTTTGATGTCGTGATTTGGGGTTTGGATCTATGGGTTCTTCGATCTGGTTTGACGCAGGAGGGTGTTCGAATTTGAGTTGTCTGGTTTGTAGAGAGCGGTTTCGGTTTGTATCGGGTTTGAGGCGATGGAGTTCGGGGTTGCGAGAAGTGGTCTGAATCGGGTACTGATGTAGGGAAGAACGGGAGGTAGTGCTGTAGTGGTGTGGTTTTGGTGCGAGATGAGGTTATGAAAGGAAAGTTTGGTAGCGGCAAGAATGGTGATGGTGAAAGGGTAGCGATGGTCTGAGGATGATCTGCGTTTTGCGATGATTGTTGATGGGATTAGGAGATGTGATTTTCAGGACTTTGTTGAGAGGATAGTGAAAGGTATTGATGAGGGATTGATCGGTTGTGAATTGGTGGTTTATTTGTGAAGGGATGAAGGTGATTGGTGAAGTATATGGTGGAAGAAAGTTGTGGTTTCAGGAAGTTGGTATGTTGGATTTGGTGGATTAACTGTTGTATGAGTTTGAAAGGGGAGGTATTGTTTTTGTGGGTGGTGATTTTTGAACACTTGGTTTGTCAACTGTGTGAAATGGTAAAAGGAAGGGATGGTCGTGGTGATGGATTTCAAGTGCGTGAGGCAGGTGAGGGCATTTCAGATTGTGTTTAAATGGTAATGGCATGAATTTTAGATGTAGGTTGAAGACGCAAGGATTATGAAATAGAATCGTGGAAGGAAACAGGTTGGTTGAGGATGAAGTGGGGGTTTGAAGATCTGGGCGTGAAGATGAAGATGGTCTGTAATGCAGAAGGAATATAAAAAAAAAATCAAAGTAAATGGAGAGGAAAAGTAAGATAATCTAAAAGAAATGGAAAGGGATTATAAGATGGAAAGAAATAAAAATGAGTTTTATTTAAGAAAATTATAAAAGAAGAAAGGATATGCGATATTAGGAAGGAAATTTGTAAATAGAGAGATCAAAGGAAAAAAGGATTTTTTTTTTTTAAAAAAAGAAAGAAATCAAAAACAGGGCAAGAACTTGTAAACTAGTAAGGGAATTGAAAAAGGATTTTTAGTGTGGGGGTATTGGCTGTTTGTGAAGAGGATGAAGTGCTTCAGGTGGTTGCGTCAGAAGATGTATTTGTGTTGGGCTGGGAATACTTGTTGAAGTGGTAGAGGGGAGAGTTGATGGGTATGAGCGAAAGCAGGAAGAGGATGTTCTGGCACAACCGGGTATTGGCGTGAAGGTGATGTTTGAACGTGTATTGGATGGGTAGAAGAAGATGTTGATGACTGTAAATTGTGAAGTTGTGACTTCTTGTAGGAAGGAGGAGAAGATTGTAGATAGCTAATTGAAGCAGAAAAGGGAAATAAAAAAATACAAAAGGAAAATTTTATTTTTTTTATATTTTTTGGAAAGAAATTGTAGACGGAGGAAAGAAATTGTACTGAACAGTGAAGGAACAAAAGGAAGAAAATGAAAACAAAAGGCAAGTTTTTTTTTCTTATTAGAAGATTATAGTATCAATGTTTTAATACCCAATCAACCAATCTAGATTTTTTTTCTATATATACAAGAAAACAAAAATGAAAATTAAATTAAAAAAACTAACACGAATCAGAAATTAAATAAATAATAAAATTTAATCGTTACCTCCCCGGCAACGGCGCCAAAAACTTGATCGACGCTTATCTATGAGCTAGAAAAGCGCGATTTATGAAATAATTACTGCAAGCGTACAGGTGTGTAGCATACAGGTCGAACACAGGGAGGTAGATTAAAATCAAATTATTTATTTAATCTCTTGGGCGAGTTAGACGATTTTCGAGGTTGGTTTTGAAAACAATAAAAATTGAAACTGCGATCCGATTCAGATCAAATCTAATTGAACCGACGATCAAATCACAATTATCAATTGGAAATTAAAATGCAAAACAGAAATAAAATGCAGAAATTAAAATTGCAGGAAAAGAAGAACAACAAAAAGTAAATTAGGATTGTCGTTGAAACTAATCAAACGACTAATCACTAACAAAAAAAATGTAAAATACAATCGGTGTTCTTCCAAAACTAATTGTGATGACAACACCGATTGCTAAGAAAAAGAAAATTGCAGAAAAATAAAAGAGAACTAAAAACTTTATTAATGAATAAGAAGAGAAAATATGATTCAGAATAGGATGGTGGCTACAATGACATTACAAGGGTATTTATAGGATAGATAGCCAAACCCTAACCCTAATTACAAATGGACCTAGCCATTACATTACTAATTAGTTTACAATGAGAATCTCAAATGGGCCTTAGTTAAATCTATTAAATTTTTGGCCTTTCTTCTTTTCCTCTTGGTTCTTTGACAAGCCTCCCTTGATTTGAGATGCGCATGGCCTTTTTATCAATAAATTTCTTGTCCAACAGCAACTAGATGTGGGATCATCATCTACAATTCTTCAAAATATAAATATATAGCAATCTGATCTCCATTTCTCTACTTTTCTGGTTGCATGTGGGCTGGGTTGGAATATCTGTAAAAGTGACAAAACAATACCCAAGTAATATTTATTTATATACAAAAGATAAGATATAAGAGCACAAAATAAACACATTTCTATGTCAATCATAAACCAAAAAACCCAATTTGAATAGGGCGAGGATGTCATACCAAAGAGCCAAACGCTCAATCCTGTCACACTTAGCGTATAAAGCAGAGAACAGAAAGGAAGAGAGAAGGACGGGATTGAACAGGCTACCGAAAGTAGCTGATCCAAGTCGAAAATAGGGTGAACAATAATGTCTTTGGACCAAAGAATCCAAATCTTGTCTAACACATTGGCTAATGTGCCACCAAAGCCAAAGGACAAAACCAATCTCCTCCGAGCCTGCCATAGGTTCCAGGAGCGCCATCAAAAGGATAGAATGCTTTTTGACAATGCGCTTGAGTCTAGCCATAAACGCATTGTTGCCTATACCACGAATATTCCAGAAGTGGAAACTCGCCATCTGGAAACCAACAAATACTACCAGAGACACAAAGAAAATAAAGAGAACACAGACCAAAAGACAGAAGCAACACCTACCCGACTTAGATAAGATACATCGTGTGTCGAGTAGATCTAACAATCTGCTCAGACGCCGCTATAGATCGTGTGCGAATGGTCCGAGGAGTACGAGGCACCGCTCGCTAACTACGGCACGTGGAGCGTGTAGAAGAGTGAATGGAAGCCTCACAGGACATAGAATCCAAAGATATCCCCCGACTCTGATGTGGAGGATAAGAAGACGACAAACCATATCTAGAGGGGAAGGAATTCTTAGTAAGTCGAGATGGACGATCATTAATGATTGTTGTCTCTTCCTTACTAAGAAGAGGAGACGAGACTGAAAACGAGAAAACGGGGAGACACTAAGGGAGAGGGGGACCTAACGGGATAACAAAAGCAGAAGAAGCAGAACAATCAAGAAAAATAGAACAAATAGACAAAGGAGAAGCAGGGCTAACAGTGGGTGGTGAATGACACAAAAGGACAGAAGAAAACGAAAAAATATTTATAAATGTAGGGTAGCTCAAGTGACGCACACATAATTGTTGTGTGAACGTTACCAAAGCTGAGTTGTCATAAGATTGATAGCCCCGCATACTAGGTGGAGTTCCTAAGCCCAGGACCGGGTAAGCGACATAGTGTGCAGAAAAAACGGTCGGCAATCTTCCTGGTAGCCCATATAGTGGATCATATCAGAATCCACTATACGCCTACAACGGAAAGACCACCAAACCCGAATATCCCACACTCTATGAAGCCACTTACAAAACCTCTGAAAGCCCACAAACCACAACCAACAAGATAGAGTCTTGAATGACACAAAGATGGCCTCACTAAGACTCACCCGAACAAACATCCCATAATGAACATACACCACCATTGAAAATCCTACAAAAACACAAACAACAAACCCATAAACCGAGCTTCCAACACAGTCATAAGCTAGGAAAAAGAAGTAAGTAGATTTAACAATGCCAAAAGGCCAAAGTCTAAGCATGCACAAACTCATTCATGGTCAGAAAACCAGAAAGAATCAACATGATCAAAACCTAAGGGCTGAGCCCAGGAACAACCACAGACGTGTGCAAGAAAACCAAAAAACAGGGGCAAAGCAAAAATATCAACAAGTTGTATGCAACTAATAAGCAAAACAAGGGCACATAAAGGAACCATAAAATCAAAACAAGAAAACTGCAAATCAAGCAACACCAACTTGCCATCGCCCATAATAAAAAAGTGATTAATGCATACCTGCCTCGCAAGAAAATAAACAGAACCAAAGCAATGATGACCCACTACAATAAAAGATTGCACAGCCTCTGAATCCACCCGCTCCACTGAGCCAGCATCTACCAATCCCAAAACAACCGTACTGACCATGCGGATGCTACCTGAAGGAGAACCAAACAAATCCACCACTGTTTCCTTGGCTTCCAACTGATCCTGACAAGACGAGAGAGCCAATAGAGAAAGACAACTGGAAGCCAGAAAGTTTAAAGGTCCAACCTTAGTTGCATCTCCACAATTTGCCGAGGTACGTGTATAGAGTACATCCAAACTTGTAAACCCTATAGGTGCCACTAGAAAAGCATCAACCAAAGCAACGCTGCGAAGATCAGGCATACTGAAACTCTTCAAAACCCCCTTTGCAACCCGCACAATTGAAGCAAAGGTGATGAAATCCTCTACTTCACACAATAAGCCCTGCTGACCGTAAAAGCTGGAGAACAACTCCTCCGAAAGAGCTTCACAACGCTGCGACGAGGGAAGCCTCGAACGACCAATGACCAACGATACACCGCTACTCGGTGTTAAGAAACCACCCATCAGAGCATCAGGGGCTGTCTGAATAGGTGAAGTAAAGGTGATGAAATCCTTCACTTTGATTAGAGACAAGCAAGTCTGAAGCAGATCCAAACAATCGGATGCAACTAGTTCAATGATCTCCTATGAATCCGACTGTTGCACCTTACATGTGCTGTGAGCCAGAACAGAGATCGATGGAGTCAAGGTAGATGGAGAGGCTGTCAAAGCGTTCTTCGGATGTCAAGAAGATCGTCGACACTGACGTTGGCCTGAAGCTTTTCCAATTTTACCCTTACTCATCACTGCAATGCCTGGAGCAGCATCGAAGAGTGGTGCAACCGCACGGAAAGACGTTGAGGCGATTAACTCCCCAACAACCTCCAACACAGCGTCATACACTTCGCAAAACTCATTACCAAAAAGGACACCACAAATCAGTGAACCAAACAAAAATTGAGGAACAACGCAAACGAGGTATGAAAGAGGTGGTCAGATCCCCTTCGACTCGTTTTCCTTCAACACCAACTTGCAAGCTAACTGTTATCTCGCCGACCGACTCGACCTTTTTCTTAGAGAGATTAGGATACAAGATTAGTGTGCCGATATAATGTGGAAACAACTCCATGAAAGAACCCTGCATGACAACAAATTTATGTCTCATAAGGGCCAAAAACGAGTTTAGGAAACCCATCCTGACCGTCAAAGAGGAAACACCAGAGATCTCAACGCTAAAAGGACCTTCCGCTACTACCTTGATCGATGCCTGAATAGAATTTATCGAAGGATGGTGCTCGACAAAAGTCCCATGGAGCTCGAAATTGCCAGAAAAGTCGATTGGGTACATAACCCTAGAAATTGGGGCTTCTGTAGATAGGTGGGGAAAGAACTGATGAGCTCGCAGCTAGATCGCTAAAAGCAAGAGATAAAAAAGCTAGAGAGATAGCAACGTATTTACCGACGGATAAGTAATTATAATAAATTATTATTTATTAAAGATATTTGTAAACCCTTGATAATTAGAAAGAGATTAACAACGAATAATAAGCCTTAGTCAACCCATTTGTGATGGTAATCTATTGCTATTCTCTTTCTAATATGCTAACAAACATTCTCCTAATTTTCCACTTCCAGCATTACTGGCAACAATCATTCAACTGCGAATACTGAAATAAATAGCATATCCAAAAAACAAAGACAAATTTTCCAAACATATACGAATAAAGTTATGCCATAAGCAATAATATTAATATCAAAAAGGAACATGACATTATTATTATCTCACATATAAACATATCATAGAGACAAACAATACATTATCATTATCTCACATACAAACATGCATGTTCAAATTGATATTCCATGAGGTATATATGACAATTATAATCACCTAACCATTTTTATTAAGCATAAACAACACAGAGAGGAGAATTAATGCACACGATATAACTATTCACTATTATGTGTTTCACAGTCAAAAAATATAAAATATACCCAATAACAAGCCTTCCAGGAGCAACTGGATTACATCTATGGTATAGCCTTCATCTTTGTGCCCATCAAACATCATTAATGGAGCTTTATTCTGAATATTGTTTCCTCCTCTACTGGTATCAACTTCAGATTCGGCTAAAGCATTTAAAAAATTGTTTCTAAGAGATACACAATGACATAGTTGTAAAGTTCAAAGAGATCATAAGAAGTACATCATGATTGATTCCAGAAAAATGACTTATTAACTAAATAAATTTTTAAGGCAGCTTACTTCTAGTAAGTAATTATGTACAACAAATAATCATTTAAGACAATAAAAATATTGTTTGGGAAAATAGACTTACAATATCTAGAGTTTAGGCAATGCAGTAAAGCTGAAAGGAATGGTTCCATTAAGAAAATTGCTAGACAGGTTGCCTTAAAATTTAAAAACCAAAGGAAACATATATGTACTTAAGGATCCCCTTAATAATAATAACAACAATAATGATTGCCTACATATGGCTGGATCAAGAGAATTACTTACATAGTAGTATTGTTTATAAAAAGCTTCTTCCTTTAACTGGGTAACATCACCAGAAAAAGGCTCACCACAGATCCAGACCTGTCAGATAATGCATAATAATGGAAGCATGGTATTAAGGTAACATCACCAGATAGTGATAGAAAGCTCATGGTAAGCAACATATAACAAGATCATACATAATCCAAAAATAAATAAATATGGAAATCATAATCCATTAAATGCAGATGTATGGCTAAGACACAAGGCAGTTGTCTTCCTTTAACACTTACATGCCAAAATAAACTAACCGCCATCTGAAACATAACCCAAAGCCATGTACAATACTGATCGGCCTAAAGCAAGCAACAACCACATAAATTGACACCCAAATGACCAAAAATAAGACGATACACCAAAAGGTCCTATTCAGAAACTACGTCGCGCACAATCCTAAATTCTTCTTAGCTAAATAAAATACTCATAGGGCACATTAAACAAAATTAACGAAGTGTTAAAAAATTGCCACCTTGAATTTTAAATGGTCCACTGCAAGCTCGTAAATACAGTAACCCAACCATCATTTTCCTTATCTTTGTGAATTATTGGAAAAGAAATACAAGTTTTTAATGCGATCTTTAAAAAAATTAACATCTTTTTTCACATGAATATTTTGAAATGTAAATTAAGCTACAAATTTGATATTCTATTTCGAAAAAAAATATTTGTTTACAATTTTCAGTTTATAATTTAATTCAACTAGATTACATGAACTTGTCACAGAATCTCTCTCTATATATATACACCCACTACTGTTACCTCGACAATTCTTTCTACATCTTCTAATATTACAACCATTTCTTCTAAATGGCATAAGAAACTTGTCTATATGATGCACATAAATATTCCACTAAATTGGGTCTAATAAGTTGCAGCAGTTTTTGCGTTTTAACTATGTATTCTTTCGGTGATTTCCTGAAAGAAAAAAACAAATTGATTAGAAGGGGATATTGATAATAATACATGGCGTTGGTACAATGACAAAAATTAGGTGAATGATATGATGATCCATGGCTCTTTTTCCTAAAAAACTTAAAGCAACAGTTATAAAATAGTACGCAAGTCACAAACGAAGTAACAGTAGATAAGAAAGTACCTTCTCCAATGATACCAACTCAATCTCATAAATGACAACTAAGTTTGGAGGAACCACAACAAGGTCCTACTTCGATTCGGTTGAAGAAAAATCATATTACGGTGGAATGGTAACTACAACCACTTCACCTTTCTTCAAAGTACCTGAATGAGGAATTATGGCAAGATAAAATTGAAGAACGAGGGAATTAGGGCATCCGATAATTGTTTTCCATCCACATGAGAGAATCTTTGCAACAACATCGAGGTAGAGGTAGGCTTCGGACCTTATAAGGGATTTAGCTTCGAAACCTAAACATGAAGCTGTTAGGGATTGTAGAATGGATCGTTAAGGCAAAACAAACACAAGAAGAGGGAAAATAGCATTTTTGAGAATTTAATAAAAATCTAAAACTTATGTGATATACTATATGAATCAATCACCATAGAAACAATCACAGAAAAATAAAGTGCAAAAAAGGAAAGAGCACACCGGATTTTATACTGGTTCAGAATTGCTCCAACGTACAGTCCCGCACAACGCTGGATTGTGCAGAGTTTTACTACTATATCAATATCCAATTACAACCTCCTTGATTTCACGGCTATAAGGGATACCACCGATTCCAACCTCCTTGATTTCACGGCTAAAAAGGGATACCACCAATTACCCGTCCTTGATTTCATGGCTACAAAGGATACCACTTATTTATTACACAACCCAAACAATTACAGACAACTCTATAACTCCTCAATAGCACTTGATTCAGAGAGTAATGAGTAGAGAGTGTAGAGAGAAGAAGATTAATGAAAATAGAATTGAATTCGGTAGAGTATATGTGTAGAAATCATAAAAATGATAAAGAATAATGGTGTAATGAAAGGGAATGAAGATGGAGAAGAAGAATGATTAAAAAATTCTAAATCAATCCCTATTTATAACATTTGAAAGGTTGCAACGTTTCTGAAGCATCACAAATAGTGAAAAGACATTTCCTTTCAAATTTAAATTTTTGACAGTTATATATCGACATAACTAAGAATGTATGTCAACATACCCATCATTTTTATGATTTTTGAACTGTTTTTAAATATTAAAACAATATTTAATTTTGGAAATTCCTGAAATAAAACTAGTTGCCAAACCATTATTTTTCAAGTATAAAAACATAAGAAAATATTATTTAAACGTACGATTTTATATATATATATATGTATGTGATATAAAACTATATATAATATAATTATAACATATATATAGGAATTTATAAAGAAATATTTATAAACTATATATAAACAAAAAAGGTTATATGAAAACTTAGAGTTCAAATAAGAATATTATAATCAAATATAAACTTAGTAAAATATATTTAATAAAACAATAAAAATAAGAATACTTATAAATTAGGAAATATATTTGAAATCATAAGTTTGAATTTTTGGAAGATTAAAAATTATTTTGGGAGAAGTTTGAAATCAATTTGAAAATAGTTTTGAATTTGAAAAACGATAATTTGAAAAACAGAGTTTGAACCTGTAGTGTTATTCAGAGTCTTACATAAACTAGACTCTATTATTATATTTATCTTGAACTCTTGTAATCCTGATTACTCATGAGACTTGAATCTACTTTAAATTTTGAGTCTCTAAAAGTTCTTAAATTGTACAGTCTTCAGTATTAATTCCTGCATACAAATCCTGCATATGTATATATATATATATTCTAGATAAAGGTGTTAGTATATATTTTATAATCAATTAATACCGAAATAATGTTGTTGTCATCAAAACTCCATTCTCCAACAATCTCCCCCTTTTTGATGATGACAACCTTAGTTTATAAAATATCATTCCCATACATACATGTTGATGATGATCCTTCTAATACTCCCCCTGTCTATGTGAATCCTATAAACTAAATCTATATTTTATAATATCTCCCCCTTTGGCATTATCAAAAAGAAATTCTAAAGATACTGCACCTAAATCGTATAACTATCTAAACATATCTTATTGTTAAATTTATACTAAATTTCTAAGGTATATAAATAACTCCCCCCTAAAATTATGACTATACAATTCTAATAAACTAAATAGAAGGATAATAAACTAAGCAAACCAATCAATATTTATAATCAATTCAAACAAGCAAGTCAATCCAAATAAGCAATTCAAACAAACAATTCAAGCAATCAACTCAAGCAATCAATTCAAGCAATCAATTCAAGCAATCAATTCAAGCAATCAATTTAAGAAATCAATTCAAGCAATCAATTCAAGAAATCAACCAAATTAAATAATATGTTTTAATAAACACTTCTTGAACCTTCTATTAATCCTAGAAACTATAAAACTCCCCCTTAATCTAATACAAGACTAAACCTAGCCTATACTCTAATTCCCTTAAAACTATAATAAGACTTTAATCTAGACCAAGAAATAACTCTGATAAGATATCCTTAAAACTATGATACAACTTAAAGTTATATATGTCAAGTAATGATAAGTCAATATTCAAGCAATTTAAACTAATTAATCAACCAATTTAAGTTTTGTTGAGAATACATAAACTCAAACATTTCTTGTAACTTCTATTTTTCCTAAAAACCTATAAAGCTCCTATCAACTACAAATGCATAAGTATTTTTTTAAACAAATCAATCAACCACTAATGAAATTTAACCATGTTAAGTAAGTCAATCAAGTTATTCAAGTCAAACAAATCAAACAAACCAAAAAGTCAATCAATCCAATCAATTCAACCAAGCCAAAAAAAAAGTCAATCAAGACAAAGTAAATATGTTATGTATTTGATTAATAATCCTATATTTCTAATTAGATAAAAACTTCTCATATTGTATACTTGTTATGTATGGAATTAAAGTTAACATGTGATGCAATGTATTCAGTATGTCATATGCAAAACTATATAAAGTGATATATTGAATACAACTTGTGATGTGAATGATTTTAATTTGAGACGTTGCATGATATGAAATAAGATGTGTAATGACAGTACTCTAGACTTAGGTTAATGATACTTATGAAAGAGGTTTAAAGGATAGTAAAGATGAAAGTTTTATGGTATTCATAAAAGATAATAAAAAATTTAGAATAATTCTATGAGAAATGTGGAGTTAAATAATCTTAGTAGGGTGCTTCTTTAATATAGTAAAAATTGTAGATCTTTTTAAAGAGAATATAAAATTATATAAAGTAAACATATATTCATAATTGTATATATATAAACTAATTTAAAAAAGAATTTTAAATTTAATTTATTATGAAATATAAATCAATCTCTTGATACAGATAAATTTTAAATTTAAACTATTAGAAATCAAAATATATTAATTTGATAAGGAACCATTTATATGTTAAAACTTTAAAAAGAATTCTATATTCATAACAAAATCATGAAATCCGGATATAAATTAAACTATAAAATTATAACTTTTATATTTAAACTACACATTTAAGGCATAAAATCATATATTATTATTATTATTTTGTACCAAAATATTAGGTTAAAGATTTAAGCTTTTATAAATCTTAATAAGAAATCAAAATAAATATTAAGTTACAAATATTATTTGTGATAATGTAACCCAAAATTGTTATGAAATCATATGAACAATGTATAAGTAGACTATGCATGTTTAAACTATATAAAAGATAAGTAATTTATATTTTACAACAATAAAAAATATTCTTTTAATATATATATATATATATTGAAACAAGATATAAGAAAATAAGTAGATTGACAAAGTTAATAACTAGAATTTGAACTGGCATTTTCTTATTGAAAAGATGGAGGGAATTTTGAAAGTTCAAAATTTGAATTTATTGGTACATATGTCGACATGCCCTTCTATGTATGTCGACATACGTGTAGAAATTTCAAAAAACATATGGTTTTGCGACTTTGGAATTTAAATTATCGATTTATATTTCAAGTTTTACTATTTCCTGAAATAATATTAATCCTAACAAATATCCAAAATTTATTTATTATCAATTATTTTATTGATATTTTGAATTCAAAATTAGAATTTCAAATTAGAATTTTAAATTCCAAGTTTTAACTTTGAAATTTTAATTTCAAATTTAAAACAAAGCAAAGCAAACAAAACACCCATTCAACCAAAAAAATTAAAAATTAATTAAGACTACCCGGTTTTTAGATCCATTTCTTTAACATTCTCTGAATTCTGAATTGCTGCTAAACACATATTTGAATTTCTGAATTCTGGCTCTTCATCGCTTGATGATGAATCTGAATCATATTTACGTCTTCTGGAATTTGATGATGAGATCGATGATTTAGTATTTTAACTAATTTGGAGTCAAAATTTTGAATTTGAATTTGAATTTTGAATTTAGTAGTTTAATTATAAGCCCAAAAGTCAGATCCCTTTATAAACTCTTCTTTTCTTGATTGATGAATGGTCATCTTGGTGTCTCTTGGCCAATAGTCATCGAAGATAACTTCTTTTCCTACAAAACAACATACCTTTTCAAAGAATCAAGTGACTATTCAAAAAATCTACTTGTAATTTGAGATAATAATATCATGATGATTTGTGATGTATCTATTTAAAATTTTCAAGAAATCATATCATGATAACTTGATTTTTCAATAAAATTGAATGCAGACTCATCTAATACTGATCCAATACATGAATTAAAACTATTGTTAACAATTATTTCAAAATTTTCCATTTTAAAATTTTTCAAAAATCAGATTGTGATCTTTTTGAAAGACCTTGCTCTGATACCAATTGTTAGGGATCGCGGAATGGACCGTTAAGGCAAAACAAACACTAGAGCGTGGGTAAATAGTGTTTTTGAGAATTTAAACAAAATCTATAACTTATGTGATATACTATATGAATCAATCACCACAGAAACAATCACAGACACAAAATAAAAAACAAACACAAAGATAAACAAGAATAAAGTGCAGAAAAGGAAAGAACACACCGGATTTTATACTGGTTCGAAATTGCTCCTATGTCCAATCCGGTACAACGCTGGATTATGCAGAGTTTTATTACTATATCAATATCCAATTACAACCTCCTTGATTTCACGGCTACAAGGGATACCACCGATTCCAACCTCCTTGATTTCACGGCTACAAGGGATACCACCGATTAGTCGTTCTTGATTTCACGGCTACAAGGGATACCACCGATTCCAATCTCCTTGATTTCACGGCTACAAGGGATACCACCGATTAGCCGTCCTTGATTTCATGGCTACAAGGGATACCACTGATTTTTTACACAACCCAAACAATTACAAACAACCCTATAACTCCTCAATAATACTTTATTCAAAGAGTAATGAGTAGAGAGTGTAGTGAGAAGAAGATTAATGAAAATAGAATTGAATTCGGCAGAGTATAGGTGTAGAAATCATAAATATGATAAACAATAATGGTGTAATGAAAGGGAATGAAGATGGAGAAGAAGAATGATTAAAAAAATCGAAATCGTCCCTATTTATAACATTTGAAAGGTTGCAACGTTTCTGAACCGTCACAAATAGTGAAAAGACACTTCCTTTCAAATTTAAATTTCTGACAGTTATATGTCGACATTGCCATGAATGTATGTCGACATATCCATCATTTTTATGATTTTTGAACCATTTTTGGAGTATTAAAACAATATTTAATTTCTGGAAATTCTTGAAACAAAACTAGTTGCTAAAACATTATTTTTCAAGTATAAAAACATAAGAAAATATCATTTAAACATATGATTAAAAACTATATATGTATATATGATATAGAACTATATATAATATAATTATAAATATATATATAGGAATTTATAAAGAGAAAACTATATATAAACAAAAAAAGTTATATGAAAACTTAGAGTTCAAATAGGAATATTATAATAAAAAATAAACTTAGTAAAATATATTTAATAAAACTATAAAAATAAGAATACTTATAAATTAGGAAACATGTCTGAAATCATAAGTTTGAATTTCTTGAAAGATTAAAAATTATTTTTAGAGAAGTTTGAAATCAATTTGAAAATAGTTTTGAATTTGAAAAGAGATAATTTGAAAAACAGAGTTTGAACCTGGAGTGCTATTCGGAGTCTTACATAAACTAGACTCTATTACTATATTTATCTTGAACTCTTGAAATCTTGATTACTCATGAATCTTGAATCTACTTTGAATTTGAAACTTTAAAAGCTTTTAAACTGTACAGTATTCAGTATTAGTTCCTATATACAAATCTCGCATATGTGTGTGTATATATATATTTTCTAGACAAAGGAGTTAGTATATATTTTATAATCAATTAATATTGAAATAAGGTTGTTGTCATCAAAACTCCATTCTCCAACAGAAGCATCATCTCCTTTTCCAAAACTTAGGTAAGTGGTTGTAAGATCGAGAAGAGGAAGGAGGCGATGATAACGAAGGAGAAGGCGGAAGCGAAGGACATACGTGAAGTTAGGGATTTTGGTGAAGGAGGTGGAAGTGGATTTGGGATTGGGTTTGGGAAAGTCTAGAATCCAATAGTTCGATAACGTGAAATAACTAGGGGGCACAAAAGTTTCATAGGTTAGAGCCAATTTTTTAGTTGTTTGGAGCCAAAATTTTAGCTGTTTGGAGACAAAAATAGTTAACAGTATAAATTGAAGTTTGGTAAGATTTAAAGTAGATTATTAACAGAAGTTTTACTTGAATATGAAGAGTGCAATTTGAAGTATTATAAACCTAAAGTAAACTTTCTTTAAAATAATGCATAAATATTTATTCAAATTTTGAACATTTTATAAAATTTTATGTTTATTTCAAAATTATGAAAACTTTAAGAGTTTATATTTAAAATTTATATTTATTTTTGAAAATACGAAAGTTCTAATTTTTTGAATTAATGCGTATTAAACATAATTATCAATTATAATTATTAAATTTTAGATACTATATAAAAAAATTACCTCTTGATTATTAAAAATTACATATAAATCCTTGATTATTAAAAATTACTTATTAATCTATATTATTAATTATTAATACCTCTTAATTATTTAATAATTATTAATTAATCAACACGGACTATTGAACTTTATTTACTATTAATAGTAATTATTTATTTTTTGTTATTAGTATATTGTTATTCACATTTATTATTTAAAATTTAATTTTACTTATTAATTACTTATTAAAAACATAAAAGTAAAACATTTTAAGAAGAATACACATACCAGTCCCTTGCAAATCCCTTGAAAACCTGCTGCAAAATAGCTTCAAAAAATTCACGACGGTAAACTGCTTCAAATTGTAACGGAATTCGACGATGAAAAAATAGTGACATTATGCCGTTGCAATTTACTATGGTTTAGTGACGGAAATCAGAACTTGGCAGTAATATTATAAAACTAGTTGAAATAAAAAATCCTAGATAATATCCCTTACAGATTCCACGAAAATTCGTCGCTAATTTGCAATAGAATTTTCAGCTGCTAAAATCTGCCGCTATTTGCAGTTTTTCTTGTAGTGAAATTGTTGCTTCCATACGTGCATATGTAGTTTCTAACGCTTGCTTACAACCTACGCATAGCATTGCAAATTTTATATGAATATCCGTTTGTGTTTGTGACCGAAGTACGTCTGATTTTTATTTAGGAAATAAGTTAGGAAACAAAATTTGTGCAAGAAAAAAAATCACGTTCAGTCCGTATTCATTTGAGTTTGTCCAAATTCCTTGTAATTCGGTATATAATTGAGAGAAAATGGAATAAAAAGTACAAAATTTGATACAAATAGTCATGTACAACCGGGTTCGTTCGTGTCCGAAAAACACATGTCCAAATCCGATCGATTTTGTTTAGAACATGAGCTAGAACAATAAAATTTGTACGAGAAAAAACTTCTTTCGACCCGTATCTAATCCAGTTTTATTTAGGATAGAAACTGGACACATCTGTGTCCGGTCTAACGGATCTGCGACTCTAAGAGCTTCTCCAACAAAAGGTTAAATTTACGAACCTTGTAAATCTACACCTAAAAACGCTTCCAACAAAGTGTGAAAAGAGCAGCTTGTTCGAATTTCGGGGGGGGGGGGGGGGAAGAGTTCCGAATATGCAAACTATCCAGTCGCTTGTTGACCAAACGCCTCAATTAAGGCGTCTATTCAACAAACGCCCAAGATATAACATTTGTTGAACAAGCACTGATTGCAGGCATTTGTTCAATAAGCGCCTAGATTCCAACAACTTTATTATACTAGGAATCTATTGAACAAATGCTTGGTGGCCAATGGAATTATTTCCAACTGCTCCTTTTAACTACGGCTATTTTCCCTTTTAAAATATAAATATACCACTCCTCTACCATCTTCAACAACAAATCTTCTTCCACAGATATAAACTTCTAAACTAAAATAATACTGATTTTGATATTGATGCAGTAAGAAATAGCTTCCAAGGTTTTGATTTACAAGATGGTGCACATTCAATTAGTGGAATGATTACTACCGCTAGTTGGAGTGCTGTGGAAGACTATGATTTTTGCTACATCTACCACTCACTTGCCCTCGATCATGTTCGTGGTGCTGATCAGAGTGGTGAAATTTTCTGGGGTAGAATTGCTAATGCATACAATATGAAGAACATAGATTGAAATTGAAGTTTAGCTTCGATCAATGACCGTTACGATAAAATAAATCATTAAACCTAATGTTATGATTCTCAGATGTTCAAGCTGAAGCAAAGTGACCTAAGCGGATTCAGAAGTGATACATGTATGGTAAGATTTAATTAATTTTGATTGTCATACTGTTTTACATATAGCTATACTTGAAGTATCATATTATTGTTGTAGAGACTGGCCGCAAACAAGTTATTCAAACAGATATATAAACCAGAAGGTAAACAAGGATCTCATTCGTATCAGTTCATGCATGTGTATGATCTCCTGGTTAATCACATGAAATAGAAATCATCACTTTAGAATACTATTCAAGAGGTCCAAACTAGCAATAGTCGTAGGAAAGCTAGAAGAGTTGCGGAAAGTTCAAGTCTTAGTGAATCGCACAACAGTTTCGGTTTAAGATCAAAAGACTTAACCCCTAATGATGATTGATATGATAGGCCAGAAGGAGCCAAGACGGCAAAAAAGAAGCAAGCTGTTGTAGGAAATCAAGCCGAAATCAGAAAACTTCTAAAGGAGTCTGATGAAAGGTATGATTGTGAAATGGAGAGCAAAGCCAGTCAGCACCAAGAAAGGATTTATTCCCTTAATCAACTTCTAGATGTAAAGCGACGAATAGAGGAAGATGCAATAATGTTAATGGATACTTCACACATGGATGAATTACACGTGAATATACGGAGTCGAGGAGAAGAGAGATAATAAGGCGAAGAAAAGAAGAAGGTCTTTGATTTTAGTTGGTTATGTAGCATTTATATGGTTAAATTTTTATTATGTTTGATAAATTATTAATGTAACTAGTTAGTTTAGTGGCTTCAATATCATTCAATATCGTACAGAAACAACATGTTGTATGTTACTACGATTTACTAATTAAAAATTACGTTACGTTTATATATTAGGTTGTCAACAATTCTACAGCGACTTTTCGAAAATTTAATTTTGAAATAACTCGAAATCTACAACTTGAAATCTCGGGTTTTCTCTTTCATATGAAAATTATACTCTACTAGATTCGAAATATTCTTGTTTCAAAAAATTCTGACTTAAAATTGTATTATGTACACTAAATCGAAGTTCAAATCGTAAAACGACAAACTACTGCGACGTTATGAGCTCGTTTTTAAATAGTTTATATTATTACGAACTAACTTCGATTAATTAATATATTCCTATTATGATGAGTTAATAAATCGAGTCATCCTTGTTTTAATGAGATAATAAATTATTAATGTAAGCATTTAGTTTAGTGGCTTCAGTGTCGTTCAAGGTTAAGAATCCTTTTATTTAATTTATATGAAAATCGTTTTATTTAATTTGTTAAATTGTTATCTTTTTATAAACGATTTCATAGCTAATATTTGAAATTTTAATTCGTACAGAACTTACAATTTTTAACACGAAATCTCAATTTCTCACTTTCGTTAGAAAGATATAATTCAATAGTTCCTAACTTTTCTTATTTTTCAGAAATCCGACTTATATCGAATTATGTACATTCATTTGAAGTTCAAAACGTAATATTACGAATTACCGCGGTGTTACGAGCTTGTTTTATAAATAATATAAATTTATACGTTCGAACTTCGTTTTAAATAAGTTCTACGTCGTTAGTTCTAAAATAAAATAAAAATTCATATTTTAAATTGACTAACTTGTATCATGTACACTTAGTCGAAGTTCAAAGCGTAAAACGATGAACTACCGCGACGTAACGAGCTCATTTTTAATTCGTTTATATTATTACAAACTAACTTTGTATTTAATTCATTATGGTTTATAAGATAAGTCGTTAGGAGTTAAGCGATCGGGTCATCCTATGTATGTTGAACGTAACACTAGACCAAGAACAAACAATGAATGTAATAAAACTGACATATAAAACAGATTCCAGACGTTTGTTGAACAAACGCGTTGTCCAAAACTGTTGGAAATTATCTTGTTTCAACAATTCTGGTGCTTTGGGAAATCAAGAATTCGCACCCACACTATTAGAGTTCTCTAAGGGAAAATCCTACAAATGCATGGATATCCGCATTTGTGAAATCCGCACCCGTTTTGAGCTCCAACAGAGGATGAAAAGAGGAAGCCGTTATGAAATCGGGGGGAAAGCGTTGTATATAACGTAGTTGTATACACAATTATATGATTTTTGTTTGATGATAACAAACAAATATTATTTTAAATGTGTTTGTTACTGTAATGTTCTATATATACATCACAGACAGGAATATAATATTTATATTTAAATAGAATACGGCTGTACAAACATTCATATATTCATAAAATTGAATATTATATTTCAAATATTCAAATAGTACAACTATTTATAACTCCACTATTTGAACACATCACATTTCATATACTTCACAGAATACTGTACTTGTAAATAATCTGAATACGATAGACAAATCTGTTTGAACACAATAAAATAATCTTTTATTCAAACAAATTTTTTTAATACAAACATCAATACAATTCTGTTGTTACATAGTTCCTCACTATAACACTCAGTCTATACATCTCATATATAAATATAATCACTTAGTTTACATTTCAATTTACAGACACATTGACACGTCTTCATATTGTCTTCTATCTTCACAGCTCAGTCAGTCCAGTCTTCATACCTGTCATATACAGAAACATACACATAGTATATGGAACAGAAATAATATTCTAAATTCTAGCGAATATAAATTTTGGTTTTAAAATTTTATTTGCCTCAGATTTCGGTTTGTTTCTCATCATCTTTCATGACTTGATCTGATTTATCTATGTCTAGACAGACAGTTTGTATATGTACAGGGACAGGAAATTCTCATATCGACTGCAAATACACACGTGTATAAATATACACGTGTGCACTGCCTCGCCAATCCAGTGTGCAACAGAGGAGTAGCCATGTGGACCATCTCGACTTAGTGCACACTCAAATGGACAGTGCAACAGAAATGCATATGCAGGAAGACAGGTCAACATGAATGCAAGCTATTTCAAGCTCAAAGTCATATCAACATGCAGCAAATGTGAATATGGTCGAGGACAAAACAAAGTGAAATGGAGCACCGTGATGAATACAAAGTCAACATACAAACTCATGTGTCGAGCCATGCAAACTCAAGTCAAACCAGCATGGAAATTGGTCAAGGCAGATTTAAGTTCAGTTCAGCATTTACAAGTAACCAGGTCAAGGAAGCTTACACAGTCGTGCATATCGATGAATTCCAGATAGTGCAACAAATAATACTTCAGTTTTTATCATGCAAGCATCTCAACAGTTCAAGCCAATGGTACAAGGTATTTTTACAAATGACATGCAAGTGTACAAAGTTCAGCACATATGTGCAATTGTTAATCTAATAGTTCAGCACATATCAAATAGTGGTGCAACATAAAGCATCATATATACAAAATGAAACATGGTCAAAAGCTGTAAACAGTGATGAACTCCATGTCTACAAATGGAAGCAAGTAAAGACATTTTTTTTGAATGGTCATACAAACACAGGGGCTTGACACATATGCACAAAGAATAAGTTTCAGTATAAAGAGTGGCAAGCTAAATGACGATGCAGCATTATGAATAATGAAGACATGTATCATGCATGTGGACTGGTCGAGCAAGCATGAATGGTGACTGAGGTAAGATCAAAATAGTATTCAAAATGGTCATGGAAATGCAAATACACATTGATGCATTGGTCAAGAACATCACACAAAACAGAGCTGGAAATCGTGTTTCTTTTTGCAAGAAGTTATTTCAGAAATCATTCAATCAGGCCATCAAAGAGCATAAAACAATTTTGATGCGTTTCCATAAATCAGAAATTTTCTTTGGCAATGTTTTCAATGCAATATTTGGGGCAAGAAATCTCTGCAAATCAGCAAGCATTTTTGGGAAGAATAATTCAATTTTTATGGAAGTTTTAAATCGAGCAAGTCATCAAAAATTAGCAAGAGCCATTTTTATCAATGCAGAGAATTCAAAAGAGGATTTTACACGCAAGAACTCATTCAAGCCGAATTCACACATGTGGAACTGTTTTAAAGATCATTCCAATCAGTCAAAGAATTTGCAAAAGAGGCAACATCAATCATTCAAGCCAAAAGAGGAAACCGAGGCCAACATTTCATTTATCACGCAATATATCAGTGATTTAAAAGCTGAGTTTTTTCATTTCAATAAAAGAAATCAATAAGGGGAAACTGCATGAATCAGATCGAATCATTCATTTGTGAAATCAGAGATTTATTTTAGGGTTTTCTACCCTATGTTAACAACCTATCATCATCGGCGTATATAAGATCGAACCAACAAAATCAATTCAAGAATTTCAAAGCAAGAAATTTTAGAAAAAAAACTCACAATTTCGATCAAGTACCAGAGAGGGAAATTCCGAATCGAAGCACCAGAGAACAACTCCATGTGAAGCTCATTCGAGATTACATCTTCTCACAGCTATTTAACTGACCTCAATTCGATTTGGAGAACCCAAAAGAAAACCCTAGTTCAAAGGAGCCGCCGCCATTTCTGTTCAAAGAAAGCAAAGTGATCGAGTGAAATAGAGAGGGGTGCACCAATTAACAAAGGGCCGACCATGTTCCTACTTATTAAAAAGGGGATAACCCTTTTATATTAACTCCTGGGTTTTTTTTATTTGTTTATTTTTTTTGTATTGTTTTTATTTTGTGTTGTAAAACAATTCTGAACAGTTCTAGAGTCTATAAAATCTAGGGGGATTCAGTTAGGGGTTAACTGACAATTCACTAGAATCTGTAAAAAAAACTAGGGGTACGGATTACGGGGTTGTAACTCGGGAAAAATCTGGTCTAGGGTATATAGATCAGTCTACGGTTTTGAACGGAGGGTTAGAATAAGAGCAGGGATTGCGAGTGTACATGTTTTTGTATGCGATATCTGTTCTATCACCTAGTAGAAACCTTGGGAATGCAGCAGTAGGCAGGGTTTTGCCGAAGCTGGGTATCTCTTGTGTCATTTACTTTCTGCATTTCTATTTCTGCTATTATCTATGATCTGTTTATTATCCCGTAATATTTGAACTCAGTAAAAATTGTAGTTAACCCTATTTACCCCCCTCTAGTGTTAATCTAGATCCAACAATTGGTATCAGAGCAGGTATTTTTAACTCCAGAGTCATGGGTAACCCTAGTTGTCAGTCTAGTGAGAGTCAGTCCAGTTCATCTCTAACTATTTTCACTGGAACAGATTTTTTAAATTGGAAATCCAAAATGGAATTTTATTTAAAATCTGTTAATATTAAATGTTGGGATGTTGTTTTCAATGGGTACGATATGGTAGATAAAGCTTTTAATTCTCGTGCTACACGTATTTTTTATTCTTATCTTGATGATGATCAATTCAGTATGATCTCCCATTGTTTGACTGCGCAGGAAATCTGGAAAACTCTCAAAAAGCTGTATGGAAAATCTGACAACAACTCAAAACCCCAGGATTACCACTCAGATTCAAATCTATGCTTAACAGGTCATGTAGATGAAACTTTAGATGGATCAAATGATGGAGAATCAACAGACGCTGAAATAGAAAATTTCTCATATGAAGAACTGGTTTACATGTGTCTTGATTTAACGAAATCTATTGATAAACTCCAACTGAAAAATAAGTCTCTGAAATCTAAGAATTCTGAGTTGACTAGCTAAATTGATAATTTGGATAAACTCCAACTGAAACTGAAAAATAAGTCTCTGAAATCTAAGAATTCTGAGTTGACTAGCTAAATTGATAATTTGGAATCACAACTCGAATTTGGATAAACTCCAACTGAAACTGAAAAATAAGTCTCTGAAATCTAAGAATTCTGAGTTGACTAGCTAAATTGATAATTTGGAATCACAACTCGAATATTTTAAAAACCTTTCAAATTCAGATTGCAAAAATTATTTGAAATTGGAAACCAATCTTGTTCATCTTAATAAAAATATTCAAAGATTTGAAAATGAAATTCTGATCTTAAAAGAAAACAAGATTGAGTTATCAAATTTGAACAAGTTTCTACAAAAGGAATTTGAAGTTTTTAAGACTAATATAAATTCCAAATTTGAAATTGCTGAAAAAGAAAATTTGTTGAAAAGTGATTCGATTTTGAAAGAACTTGAAAACAAAATTGAAAAGTCCAAGAATTTTGAATTTGAAAGTCAAAAACCTTTTTGAAATTGAAATCTCTGAGTCCCAAACCAAAATCAAATTACTTGAATCTGAAAATTTGGTTTTGAAACAACATGATATTGAAAGGAAGATTACTAATAATCGATATTCTGATTTAATAAAAGAAAACAGTGATCTTAAATCCAAATACAACGATTAGAATCAACTTTAAATAAATTTTCTAATGGGGAAAAATCGTTGAATATGTTGTTGCAAAATCAATTTTCTACTGGAAATAAATATGGTATTGGCTTTGGGAAAAATAATGTTTTTGAAAATATCAATTCAAATGGTTTTAAAAATCCCTCAAGTTGCTTCAAGAAGGATAGTTTTGAAAAGTTGAACTCTGGATATTTCAAAAGTTTTGTGAATCACCAACGTGAAAAGAAATTGTTTGATAACAGTCTATCTAATCCATTTTGGACCCCAAAAAGAAACAAAGTGAATTCATATAAATTCAAACAGATTTGGGTCCCTAAAGGAACTTTAGCAAATTCTGATGGACTGTTATACAAACAGATTTGGGTACCAAAACGTAAGAAAACAATTGAGAGTGGTTTTACAAATTTTGTTAGACCACTCAATCCTCTTAACAGTTAGGTACCGAAGATAGTTGAGGAACTACTTTGCTAAAGAGAATCTGAAATCAAACTGCCTCATCTCATTGAATCATTTGAAGTTCCTTGGCCTAGTCTATTGAGTTAGAGATTTTGATTTTCATTGGATTCTGGTATGATGTCGAAACTCATCTTTGTAAATATTCTCTGTTTTTATTTTCTTTGTTTATTTCTCCTTCTGTCCTTTCTGTTTATTTATTTTTGGATTTAGCATTGTCATTTTTTTGTCTCTTTATGGGCTTCATTAACTTCCAACAGCAAAAGTCATGTTTTTCTGGAAATTTGCTTCTTTTGAATAAAACTCTAATGTTTAATAATTTCCAGATCTTGAATTCAAATTTGTAAATATTTCTGCAATTGTTTTGAAGCTTATTTTCTGATTTCTGATTTCTGAATTTCTAACAGTGCTGAAGCATTCATATCATATCTCAGACACTGTTAGTTTAAATTCTAAATTTTTGAAGATATGAAAAACAATTGAAATTTCACACATCTCTGCTGTTCTGAGGTTCTTCTAATTCATTTTAGAAAGGCTTGAAAATTTATACTCATTACAGCACATTATTATTTCTCAGTCGTGATAATTTCATTTGTTTTTTCAGATTGTCTTGGATGTTTTTTGAATTGTGTTGAATCTCAGTGATACATCCTGAAATTCATTTTGTATTAATGATCAGTATGGTTGAATTTTTTTTATTTGAAATCATCTGAAATTCTTGATATTTTGAATTTCACACACCTCCTAAATTTGAAATTATCAACCTTGTGTGACTAATTCATTATATCTCAAAACTTAACATTGATTCAAGTGATTTCAAATATATTATTTTGTATCATGAATATCTCTAAAATGTGATGTAAATGATCTGAAATTTTTCTCTTGTGATTGTCAAAAAATATAATTGAAAATTCTTTGAAAAAAAAATGGTCTTAAAACTCCCTGTTATTTCATGATTGTTTGATTTGAATATATGTTTGTTTAAAATCATTTGAAATTATTGATTTATTGAATCACACACATATCTTGGATCTAAAATTCATAATCTTGTGTGATTGATTCATTAACTCCTGATATTTTCACATTTCTTCAAATGATTTAAAATAAACTGTATATTTCATCTTGAGTCATGAATCATGCTTTGTGACCTTCAGAAACATCTTCTGACAAGTCTGCTGTGATATTGTTTTTTGTGCTGCTCTGATACTGTCTTTGAAAAATGTTTTCAAATACTGCCTATTTTGTTTCTGCTGCTCTTAAATTGTTGAGCTGTCTGTTTGGGCTTTGTGATCAAAATTCTATTGTCTGCAATGTATTTGTTCATCTTCAGTGTCATGTTAAAATCATCGTAAATAGAGACATCATTTGGTATCAGAAGTGCCATATATTTTTGTTTATCTGTCTTTTTGAATCTTCATCTTGTATAGTTCTACACACCCTTTTTGCCTTGTACAAATTTATCCCTCTTGGCATGTATAGATCTTCGTATTCCTCTTGTAATTGATTTTCAATTTTAAAGTTATTTATTGATTATTCATTCAGAAATTGAAATCAATATCCAAATTGAACTGTATTTACAATTCATCAAATTTATATTAGATTTTGAAATTGTGATGAATCATGACTGCAATATATTTCACAACAAGAGGGGATTTTTATTTTCATGATGGTTGAACATTTATTATAATATCTTTGAATTGGCAATTATTTCACGACCATCTCCTTTATCTACCATCATTCTGCCATCCATGATAATTTTATATAATTGTGGAGAGTTAATTTTTTTTTATAAAAAATCATCTTGAATAAACAGTGAAAATATTTGTGATGGAATTGTGGTTATGTTATTATTTAGAATTAGTGATAATTGAAAATTTTCAATTATCCCAGTACAGTCGAGCATATTTCATAATATAATTAATTTAGAAATTTATTTCACAAACCATTTCTGTACTTACTGCATTTCTATCATCCATTTTTGGTTTTATATACTGAGGAGTTTTTCATTTCTGAAACTGAAAATAATTAAATTAATACATAAGTGTGTCTCTAACCTCATTTAAAAATCCAAGCTCTGGTCATGCATGGTTATGAGACAACTTATAATTTAAGCTGCGACTGACCTCATTTAAAAATCCAAGCTCTGGTTATGCGTGGTCAGTGTGCTCCTAAATAAAATAAAAAGAAAATGAAAAATGTACTATAAATAGAAATTAATTTGAAATTCTTCTTGGTGTATAAAAACTAGCCTATCAATCCATCTTTCTAATCTGTGAAATGTGTTGATATTTTATGATGTATTATGATTTGTTGATTGATAGATATTGGGATTTAAGATTATTAGATTTTGTCACTTGAATTGAATTATTAATTATAGTCCAAATCCATCACTGTTTTTGTGCTTTATTTTTATAAAAAATCCTTTGAAAATAATTGGAAATGATTTGTTTCCAAAACTCTCTCCATTATGTATGAAATTCATCGTAAATCCTTCATTCTCTACAATGTGAAATATTGTAACGACACGGATTTTGCCCGACCTTAATTGATCGCAAAATCGACCAAGACCGTTCAAAACTCGCATACGTTAACTTTGGGAATACAATACATTAGAACAATAACAACAGACTTTTATTACATTACAATAATGTTACATCAGAGTACAGAATATCAGAGTACAAATAAAGTAAACTACAGCGGAAGATAAATTACAACAGATTTAAATACATTAAACAGCGGAAGACTTCTATGCTCTGGACACAGCTTTAGGCTTCGATCCAGAATTCTGCTAAAGAGATAGATATCTGCAAAAAGGCTACTCGACTGCCCGTGTAGAAAAGAGGGCACCCGAGTTTGCAAAGTGAAACAAACTACGAGTCAGTCATGGGACTGGTGTGAGAATTCTAAACTAATATAACTAATAAGACAAATCCAAGGACCACGCCGCTTTCGCGGAACGGGTTTACTCCTATGGATTGCCAGTGCATAAAATAAAGTAAATCGAGAAATAACACAATGCCTTTTTAGAAAAATGAAACCATTATAAGACCCAAGTCCCATCACACAATGCAACGCACACCAGAGGATAGGGTTTTTCCTTATAATGATCAAAAGATGATAAATACGTTAAACCGATATTATTATTAGTGTGTGTATGTTTTAAAAACAATTCAAAGTAAATGTATCAATCCTAGACGGCATGGGTACCATATATCATGTCGCCATACTAGTTATACAATCAAAACCGCAAGGTCGTATTGGAAATTTGGATTCCATCATGAGTCGAGGCTAGGGGCAAGCTCCTCTCCGATTCGGGACACTCTAGCAAATGCCTCAGGATCCTCCGCAGTGAACCCTTGGAAGCGGTAGGGCCGGTCCACACATATGTGTATGGATTAGTTATGCCTGAACACACGTTTCCCGGTCCCTTTGGACCTATAGTATGACCACCAACGGCCTATAAAACACGAGGTACCTCAAAATCCATCATCCACAATGAGTAAAATGTCAGCGCTGGTAGGTCCCTGACAACACTCTAGCTAGAAAGAAACATGTGCACTCCCTACGGTCCGTATCCCGTTTTTGACTCATACCGGGGTGTGAGGCTCGCGAAGTTGCGCTATACACAAAGCTACGCCTAAACAGACTGTGCTTTGATCATCGACCACAAGGCCTGCTTTTCAACAAAAGCCTTGATTCATGCATCTTGGCATGCCACATTGTCAATCCATACCACACCATTTATTTCTACCAATATATAACCTCTAAGCTCGTACGTCTCAGAGAAGGGTGTTAACCACCAAACAGATATATATTAAGAGAGATCAACGAATGTAGTATAAAGGACTACAACGTCAGACATACATTCCACTTATAAACTTATGCTCTGGGTCTGAGCGAAAGTCAAATCCGTACAAATCAACACTTCGTCCGAACGGCCACCACTGAAGCCCTTTCAAGGTAGCTACTCCTCTCATGGGTCTCAGTAGCAACACATCCATTCGATGTGAAGATCGTCGGTCTTCAATCACCGTCTTCAACTCTTGGACTTAGATCGTCGTCTAATCATTTGAAATGAGATTGAACTCGGACTTTTCAAATGATTCTCGCATATATATATATATATATATATATATATAATTTGAAATCATTGCATATCGTTATTGGATTTTAATAACGACCTATTTCTATTTTTATTTAAATAAAAATAGCTTAAATTAATATAACGACGCTTCGGATCAATGGGCGACCCTGACGATGTTTTCAACCCAATTTGATTTACACTTATCTCGAAAACTAACCGTTGGATTTTGATGAAGTTTATATCGTTGGAAAGATCTTCCCAAAGCGGCCCCAACGGTTCCAGTTTTGGGAAAATCCGATGGTCTGATCTTTCGGTATAACTATTTAAAGTTACGATTGTCGATACGCGAACTGCCGCGCGCGTTTTGTTTAATTTATAATTTATATTTATATATATACATATAAATATAAATCGTTTGGCGATTTTAATTATAAAAATTTATTCTTTTTATCGCATCTAAAATGACGATAAAATATCACTTGTTTTATTTTACTACTTTTTTGTTTTATTTACACTAACTGTAAATAAATTATAATTTATATATCCTTTCATTTTATTTACACTAAGTGTAAATAAATTGTATTCTTTTTCCTATTTATTTACCTAATTGTAAATAAACGTTTTCTATTCTTTTCCTTATTTATTTACCTAAGTGTAAATAAATATTTCTCCTTTCCTTATTTATTTACCTAAATGTAAATAAATGTTTTCAATTGCTTTTTCCTTATTTATTTACACTATTTGTAAGTAAATGTTTTACTATTCTTTTATCTTATTTATTTACCTAAATGTAAATAAATGTTTACTTCCACTTTTCTATATTTATTTACATTAATTGTAAATAAATATGTCTAATTTCTTTTTCTTATTTATTTACACTATTTGTAAATAAATGTTTTTATTTTATTTTTCCTATTTATTTACCTAAGTGTAAATAAATATATTCTTATCCTTTTGTTATTTATTTACCTAAATATAAATAAATGGTTTCATCTTCTTTTTCTTCCTTATTTACACTATTTGTAAATAAAGAGTTTTAATTTCTTGTTCTTATTTATTTACTTAATTCCTCTCCAATCTAATTAAAGTTTTAATTAAAACCTTATTTCGTTTTAACCTTCCAAAGTCATTATTAAATAATTAATCAAAAATTAGGAAATTAATCCCCTCATTAATCCGGGTTAAAGAATAAATGTTATTTAAAACATAATTCACGATAAACCCAAATTCAAATTTCATTGTAAATCCGTAGGTATAATAAAACCATTTTTTTATTCCTTTTATTTATTTTAAAATAAATAAACCATTTATTCTGATCAAAATATCATTTCTCATATTAAAACATTATTTTCAAAATATTAATTTTGAAATTAACTCTTTTAATATTCATAATAAAATGGATAATATAAGTTAATAAACTTATTCAGGTTAAAATGATGTTTCTATTTAAAATGGATTAAATAATCCAATTCGTTATATAATCCATTTATGTTTTATAATGGGCCAGACTTCTCACATTAGGCCTACAACTTGTGGATGCTGGATATGCCGGTTGGGTCCGGGCAGACTTATTCCACAGTTGGGCTTAACCTCGAGTCAAAACCCAAATTGTATTCGTGTACTTGGACCTCTCACATTAGGCCCAACATTTATGGCTGCTGGATATGCCGGTTGGTTCCGGGCAGACTTCCACCATACATGTGACCTAACCTCGTGTCCAAGAACAATTTATAATTATAATTGTTTCTTAAAAATCTTATTTTAAAAATATTTCATATTTTAAAACCTCTAAAATATCATTCATTCCTTGAAATACTCTTTATATAAATTCTTATCTTTCCATTTCAATACACATTAATTTTTCCCCATTATTATAATACTATAATAATAATCACTTCAAAAATGGTTTTGATTGTTAGATTAAAAACCTACCATTCCAACATTAAATCAATCATTTATGTCAAGTTTTGAAATCAATCTTCCAAATTTAATGTTAACATAAAACAGAATCTTTCAGTTTCAAATTCTCCTTATAGTTGGAATGTAATTTACCAATTCTAGAAATTTGTTTTATAACTTTCCAAATAAAAAAGGATATATCCTCCTTAATTTAAGCGTCCATTAATTCTATTAATTGAGTAATCAATGGAATTTATTTCATTCATTCCAAACTTCTATTTTATCCTTTTTAAATAGTAAAATACATAACTCCTTAATCCAATTTCCAATTTATTGTATTAATTGCATATTTATTTGTTTGACTCAAAATTGGAATGAGACCCACACCATTCATTTCCATATAATTCGATTATACGGAAATTGTACATTTATTACATAGCAAATTTCAAACATCAACAACCAAAGTGCATTTTCTAATTAAATCCAAGGGTGACGTGTATTCAAATGCCAACCCATGACCCGTGTGGGGTTTCAACCAACACCATTCAAATATTGTAAAATAAACGGTGCTTCTGGACAATGTGTTAAAATTGATCGTCCAATCACATAAACAAGCCAAGGTCGCTTGTAAATGGCAGTGTATACAAGTGCATTAAATAACAACATAAATAACATACCCAATTAACGATGTTCACATAATAGGTATGACGGTTCCAATTTCATCCCTTTTAAATGAAATAAATTTACAATAAACATATTCACTTTATACCATTTCATTTAACGTAAACAACCCATATACAAACTATTTCCTTTTTAAATCCGTTCCTAAATAAAGAACAAATTTTATTCATTTTAAAATAAAGAAATATTTTTTTTTCATTTAAGTCCTTTATTAAAATAAAGAACAAAACTTTGTTCATTAAAGTCCTTTTTATAATAAAGGATAAAACTTATACATCTTAGTTTCTTTAAAATAAAGAAATAAACTTTTACCTTTTAATCCTTTTTAAAATAAAGGAATAATCTTTATTCTAATCTTTTATTAAAAATAAAAGTCAAACACTATCTTAATTTCAAAACAAAATAAAAAAAATAAAAAAAAAATAAAGATAAAGTTTCATTATGTTTTAACAAAACAAAATCAAAAAATAAAGTTGCATTCTATGTTTCAACAAACAAAAAGAAAAGTTTCATTTTGTTCTTCAACAAAATAAAATATAAGAATGTTTCATTTTTGTTTTCCAACAAAATAAAATATAAAAATGTTTCATTTATCTCCAATAAACCAAAAATATAAAAAGGTCTATTTTTGTTACAACAAACAAAAGTAAAAGTTTCATTCTTGTTTCACTAAACAAAATATTTGTGCTTCATTTGTTTTAACAAAATTAAAGGTTCCATTTCGACTCAACCCAATAGTATCAACCACATATGCAACATCAACTGACAATCATAGTACAAGCAACAACATCCATATTCAAGCATACATCACAGATTCATATTTATTCACATCATACAATGATTTCATACAACGAAAGAAAGAAAAATCAAATTAAACATAGAATCTCACCGAAAGCTTTCCACTAAACATTCACGTCATGCCGCCACTACAGGAGTTCAGATTGCATCTGTCTTCACCACGTTAGAGCCCCTATTGTGTGCCACCGTCGCCCGCAACCACCACCAGTTCGGTGGTCTCTCGAGACCCTCTTTCATTTTTGCTTTGGAAATTTCGAATTTTACTGAATGGGTTCAAAGTAAAGGGGAAAGGAATTTAGGAGTGTTAGGGCCATTGATAAAGAACATGACGGCGGCTTGGAATAAGAATTAGGGTTTAGTTTTGACCGTATATATATTAGGTTATATGTATATTAAATAATATTTAATTTAATAGGTGTTTATCTTATTTATTTTTTTCCTTGAATTTATAAAAGGGATAAAATATGACATATATGCAAATGAGAGGAAGAGAGAGAGAACATAGGAGAAATAAATGAAATGCATGCGGCCATTATTATTCTCATTTTCATTATTCTTTTTCCTTCTTTATTTTTCTTGCAATGAAGGACATGCCTCTAATTACCATTGATTATAATTCCAAATTAACACGACGGTGTAAATTGCGTCATCACACTATTTTGACACAAGTACAATTGGGTGTAGTTCTGATGAGTCACAATAAAGGTCCCAACTTCACTTTTATTTGTAAATGAAAATGAATATTTAAACTCACATTTTATATTATACATAAAAGTAAAGGTTAAACTTGCATTCTATTATGTTCTCCAAAACCAAAATAAAAATTAGTATTTTGATTTGTGCAAAAAGATAAACGTTTGCTTTTATTTTAGTAAGCAAAATAGAGATAAAAATTGTCCTTTAATTTATGACCATAAAAATTGTTCTTTTTATCTTGTTGACAAAACCAACATAAAAATTGGTCATTTTATTTTGTTAACAAAAGAAACATAAGATTTAGTCTTTTTATTTTGACCACAAAAACTATGTTAAAATTGTCTTTTTTATTTTAACAACAAAATTAAATGTTAAACTTGAAAAAAATAAACAAACAAGATTGTATGTCTTAATTTTATTTAAGAAAATAGAATGAAAATAAAAACCAAAATTAAAGTAAAACTTTGTCATTTATGTTTTGTAAATAAAATTTTAGCCTCAAATAGAACGGAGCAAAGATAGAAATAAGATGGGAATTTTATTATGACTACATCAAGATTTTACGGTCTGACTAACATAATTAATCTATCCATTTGTTTGGTCTCACACGTATATACAAAGTATGTTACATACGTGCATGGCAATATGATAATAAATTTTGTGTATTAATTGTAACTTATTTCCAATTCATCACCAATGAATTAAATAGCAATTGGTTTCCCACACTAGTCCATTAATCTATTGCAATCGTTATTTTAAAACTAGTTACCATTCAATGTATTTCTTTAATTACCATTCATAATTAATGTTATCCTTTGTCTTACAATTTATACAAACAAAATTTCCAAATATATACATTACAACACAATGTAAAATACACATTAATTCATATATATATCCTATGCATTGATTATTCTGCTTCTCATTTAATTATAATATATTTGTAAAAATTTACAAAATTTGTTAATAACAAAATGCCAGTTACTGTCCAATAGCTTAACAACTGCTTTACTTAATAGAATTTGATAACTGATTGCAATTAAATGTAAATTTCAAATTTTCAAACTGCAGCGCTGTTCTAACTCCTATTACCCTTGTATGTTTTATTATTATTATTATTATTTAAATTAACAAGAACGTGTTTTCCTTCATTTCTTTTATTACATTAAAATGTAATCTCTTCTTTCATTACATGATTCAACGTGACACTAAAAATGCGTTTATTCTTACTATTTATACATGATACTAAAAATATGCTTTATTTTTAATATTTAAAAAAACATGATATTAAAAATATTTTTTTTCTTACTCTTAATATTCCAACTAATGACCATTTCTATATGTACAATAAAAATGAAATCTTATCATTTGTATATTTCTCCATCATAACATTCTTAACATAATGACATTTTTTATTAACATGACATTTTTATATAACTTACATTACTAACTAAAATGACGTATTTATTTTAACTAAACATTCCTAATAAGAGTGATGATTCTATATTAATACAACGTTTCTAAACAAATAATGTTTATATTAACATGACGCTAAAAAAAAGATATCCTTATTCACATATATTAATATGATGCTAAAAATATAATTATTTCAAGTATAACACAACGACGCTAAGTTCATACTTGTTTTTAGTGAAAATACACAACCCAAATTTTATATGTTTGATGTCAACATATAATTTCAACATAAATTATTTAAAAATAGAATTTTTATTTTCTGCCTCAATTTCTTAACAAACTTCATAAAAATAAGATTTTAAAATTGGTCCAAAATTCCGGGTTGTTACAATCTCCCCCACTTAAGAACTTTTCGTCCTCGAAAAGGAGCGTAGCTAAAAATTGTAAAATTAACTATCTTAATTTTAAATTTTAATGGTAGATTATCTTTTCAAAATATACATAACTTTATATATATAAAAATCATATTTCAAAGAATAGATTATAAATATCAAAAATGCGTTAATTATAAATTCGTAACTCTTAACTCGTTCTAGGGCATTACTAACCCCATCTCTAACGAGTTTACTCATTCTAGGATACTGCTGATCCTATCTCTAATGAGTATTCTTATTGGACATTACTAATCCAATCTCTGATGAGTCTTTTGTTCAGTTCTAACAAGTTGTACCCCAAAGATTTGAGCTAACCAGAGCTCTGATACCAACTGTAACGACACGGATTTTGCCCGACCTTAATTGATCGCAAAATCGACCAAGACCGTTCAAAACTCGCATACGTTAACTTTGGGAATACAATACATTAGAACAATAACAACAGACTTTTATTACATTACAATAATGTTACATCAGAGTACAGAATATCAGAGTACAAATAAAGTAAACTACAGCGAAAGATAAATTACAACAGATTTAAATACATTAAACAGCGGAAGACTTCTATGCTCTGGACACAGCTTTAGGCTTCGATCCAGAATTCTGCTAAAGAGATAGATATCTGCAAAAAGGCTACTCGACTGCCCGTGTAGAAAAGAGGGCACCCGAGTTTGCAAAGTGAAACAAACTACGAGTCAGTCATGGGACTGGTGTGAGAATTCTAAACTAATATAACTAATAAGACAAATCCAAGGACCACGCCGCTTTCGCGGAACGGGTTTACTCCTATGGATTGCCAGTGCATAAAATAAAGTAAATCGAGAAATAACACAATGCCTTTTTAGAAAAATGAAACCATTATAAGACCCAAGTCCCATCACACAATGCAACGCACACCAGAGGATAGGGTTTTTCCTTATAATGATCAAAAGATGATAAATACGTTAAACCGATATTATTATTAGTGTGTGTATGTTTTAAAAACAATTCAAAGTAAATGTATCAGTCCTAGACGGCATGGGTACCATATATCATGTCGCCATACTAGTTATACAATCAAAACCGCAAGGTCGTATTGGAAATTTGGATTCCATCATGAGTCGAGGCTAGGGGCAAGCTCCTCTCCGATTCGAGACACTCTAGCAAATGCCTCAGGATCCCCCGCAGTGAACCCTTGGAAGCGGTAGGGCCGGTCCACACATATGTGTATGGATTAGTTATGCCTGAACACACGTTTCCCGGTCCCTTTGGACCTATAGTATGACCACCAACGGCCTATAAAACACGAGGTACCTCAAAATCCATCATCCACAATGAGTAAAATGTCAGCGCTGGTAGGTCCCTGACAACACTCTAGCTAGAAAGAAACATGTGCACTCCCTACGGTCCGTATCCCGTTTTTGACTCATACCGGGGTGTGAGGCTCGCGAAGTTGCGCTATACACAAAGCTACGCCTAAACAGACTGTGCTTTGATCATCGACCACAAGGCCTGCTTTTCAACAAAAGCCTTGATTCATGCATCTTGGCATGCCACATTGTCAATCCATACCACACCATTTATTTCTACCAATATATAACCTCTAAGCTCGTACGTCTCAGAGAAGGGTGTTAACCACCAAACAGATATATATTAAGAGAGATCAACGAATGTAGTATAAAGGACTACAACGTCAGACATACATTCCATTTATAAACTTATGCTCTGGGTCTGAGCGAAAGTCAAATCCGTACAAATCAACACTTCGTCCGAACGGCCACCACTGAAGCCCTTTCAAGGTAGCTACTTCTCTCATGGGTCTCAGTAGCAACACATCCATTCGATGTGAAGATCGTCGGTCTTCAATCACCGTCTTCAACTCTTGGACTTAGATCGTCGTCTAATCATTTGAAATGAGATTGAACTCGGACTTTTCAAATGATTCTCGCATATATATATATATATATATAATTTGAAATCATTGAATATCGTTATTGGTATTTAATAACGACCTATTTTTATTTTTATTTAAATAAAAATAGCTTAAATTAATATAACGACGCTTCGGATCAATGGGCGACCCTGACGATGTTTTCAACCCAATTTGATTTACACTTATCTCGAAAACTAACCGTTGGATTTTGATGAAGTTTATATCGTTGGAAAGATCTTCCCAAAGCGGCCCCAACGGTTCCAGTTTTGGGAAAATCCGATGGTCTGATCTTTCGGTATAACTATTTAAAGTTACGATTGTCGATACGCGAACTGCCGCGCGCGTTTTGTTTAATTTATAATTTATATTTATATATATACATATAAATATAAATCGTTTGGCGATTTTAATTATAAAAATTTATTCTTTTTATCGCATCTAAAATGACGATAAAATATCACTTGTTTTATTTTACTACTTTTTTGTTTTATTTACACTAACTGTAAATAAATTATAATTTATATATCCTTTCATTTTATTTACACTAAGTGTAAATAAATTGTATTCTTTTTCCTATTTATTTACCTAATTGTAAATAAACGTTTTCTATTCTTTTCCTTATTTATTTACCTAAGTGTAAATAAATATTTCTCCTTTCCTTATTTATTTACCTAAATGTAAATAAATGTTTTCAATTGCTTTTTCCTTATTTATTTACACTATTTGTAAGTAAATGTTTTACTATTCTTTTATCTTATTTATTTACCTAAATGTAAATAAATGTTTACTTCCACTTTTCTATATTTATTTACATTAATTGTAAATAAATATGTCTAATTCCTTTTTCTTATTTATTTACACTATTTGTAAATAAATGTTTTTATTTTATTTTTCCTATTTATTTACCTAAGTGTAAATAAATATATTCTTATCCTTTTGTTATTTATTTACCTAAATATAAATAAATGGTTTCATCTTCTTTTTCTTCCTTATTTACACTATTTGTAAATAAAGAGTTTTAATTTCTTGTTCTTATTTATTTACTTAATTCCTCTCCAATCTAATTAAAGTTTTAATTAAAACCTTATTTCGTTTTAACCTTCCAAAGTCATTATTAAATAATTAATCAAAAATTAGGAAATTAATCCCCTCATTAATCCGGGTTAAAGAATAAATGTTATTTAAAACATAATTCACGATAAACCCAAATTCAAATTTCATTGTAAATCCGTAGGTATAATAAAACCATTTTTTTATTCCTTTTATTTATTTTAAAATAAATAAACCATTTATTCTGATCAAAATATCATTTCTCATATTAAAACATTATTTTCAAAATATTAATTTTGAAATTAACTCTTTTAATATTCATAATAAAATGGATAATATAAGTTAATAAACTTATTCAGGTTAAAATGATGTTTCTATTTAAAATGGATTAAATAATCCAATTCGTTATATAATCCATTTATGTTTTATAATGGGCCAGACTTCTCACATTAGGCCTACAACTTGTGGATGCTGGATATGCCGGTTGGGTCCGGGCAGACTTATTCCACAGTTGGGCTTAACCTCGAGTCAAAACCCAAATTGTATTCGTGTACTTGGACCTCTCACATTAGGCCCAACATTTATGGCTGCTGGATATGCCGGTTGGTTCCGGGCAGACTTCCGCCATACATGTGACCTAACCTCGTGTCCAAGAACAATTTATAATTATAATTGTTTCTTAAAAATCTTATTTTAAAAATATTTCATATTTTAAAACCTCTAAAATATCATTCATTCCTTGAAATACTCTTTATATAAATTCTTATCTTTCCATTTCAATACACATTAATTTTTCCCCATTATTATAATACTATAATAATAATCACTTCAAAAATGGTTTTGATTGTTAGATTAAAAACCTACCATTCCAACATTAAATCAATCATTTATGTCAAGTTTTGAAATCAATCTTCCAAATTTAATGTTAACATAAAACAGAATCTTTCAGTTTCAAATTCTCCTTATAGTTGGAATGTAATTTACCAATTCTAGAAATTTGTTTTATAACTTTCCAAATAAACAAGGATATATCCTCCTTAATTTAAGCGTCCATTAATTCTATTAATTGAGTAATCAATGGAATTTATTTCTTTCATTCCAAACTTCTATTTTATCCTTTTTAAATAGTAAAATACATAACTCCTTAATCCAATTTCCAATTTATTGTATTAATTGCATATTTATTTGTTTGACTCAAAATTGGAATGAGACCCACACCATTCATTTCCATATAATTCGATTATACAGAAATTGTACATTTATTACATAGCAAATTTCAAACATCAACAACCAAAGTGCATTTTCTAATTAAATCCAAGGGTGACGTGTATTCAAATGCCAACCCATGACCCGTGTGGGGTTTCAACCAACACCATTCAAATATTGTAAAATAAACGGTGCTTCTGGACAATGTGTTAAAATTGATCGTTCAATCACATAAACAAGCCAAGGTCGCTTGTAAATGGCAGTGTATACAAGTGCATTAAATAACAACATAAATAACATACCCAATTAACGATGTTCACATAATAGGTATGACGGTTCCAATTTCATCCCTTTTAAATGAAATAAATTTACAATAAACATATTCACTTTATACCATTTCATTTAACGTAAACAACCCATATACAAACTATTTCCTTTTTAAATCCGTTCCTAAATAAAGAACAAATTTTATTCATTTTAAAATAAAGAAATAATTTTTTTTCATTTAAGTCCTTTATTAAAATAAAGAACAAAACTTTGTTCATTAAAGTCCTTTTTATAATAAAGGATAAAACTTATACATCTTAGTTTCTTTAAAATAAAGAAATAAACTTTTACCTTTTAATCCTTTTTAAAATAAAGGAATAATCTTTATTCTAATCTTTTATTAAAAATAAAAGTCAAACACTATCTTAATTTCAAAACAAAATAAAAAAAATAAAAAAAAAATAAAGATAAAGTTTCATTATGTTTTAACAAAACAAAATCAAAAAATAAAGTTGCATTCTATGTTTCAACAAACAAAAAGAAAAGTTTCATTTTGTTCTTCAACAAAATAAAATATAAGAATGTTTCATTTTTGTTTTCCAACAAAATAAAATATAAAAATGTTTCATTTATCTCCAATAAACCAAAAATATAAAAAGGTCTATTTTTGTTACAACAAACAAAAGTAAAAGTTTCATTCTTGTTTCACTAAACAAAATATTTGTGCTTCATTTGTTTTAACAAAATTAAAGGTTCCATTTCGACTCAACCCAATAGTATCAACCACATATGCAACATCAACTGACAATCATAGTACAAGCAACAACATCCATATTCAAGCATACATCACAGATTCATATTTATTCACATCATACAATGATTTTCATACAACGAAAGAAAGAAAAATCAAATTAAACATAGAATCTCACCGAAAGCTTTCCACTAAACATTCACGTCATGCCGCCACTACAGGAGTTCAGATTGCATCTGTCTTCACCACGTTAGAGCCCCTATTGTGTGCCACCGTCGCCTGCAACCACCACCAGTTCGGTGGTCTCTCGAGACCCTCTTTCATTTTTGCTTTGGAAATTTCGAATTTTACTGAATGGGTTCAAAGTAAAGGGGAAAGGAATTTAGGAGTGTTAGGGCCATTGATAAAGAACATGACGGCGGCTTGGAATAAGAATTAGGGTTTAGTTTTGACCGTATATATATTAGGTTATATGTATATTAAATAATATTTAATTTAATAGGTGTTTATCTTATTTATTTTTTTCCTTGAATTTATAAAAGGGATAAAATATGACATATATGCAAATGAGAGGAAGAGAGAGAGAACATAGGAGAAATAAATGAAATGCATGCGGCCATTATTATTCTCATTTTCATTATTCTTTTTCCTTCTTTATTTTTCTTGCAATGAAGGACATGCCTCTAATTACCATTGATTATAATTCCAAATTAACACGACGGTGTAAATTGCGTCATCACACTATTTTGACACAAGTACAATTGGGTGTAGTTCTGATGAGTCACAATAAAGGTCCCAACTTCACTTTTATTTGTAAATGAAAATGAATATTTAAACTCACATTTTATATTATACATAAAAGTAAAGGTTAAACTTGCATTCTATTATGTTCTCCAAAACCAAAATAAAAATTAGTATTTTGATTTGTGCAAAAAGATAAACGTTTGCTTTTATTTTAGTAAGCAAAATAGAGATAAAAATTGTCCTTTAATTTATGACCATAAAAATTGTTCTTTTTATCTTGTTGACAAAACCAACATAAAAATTGGTCATTTTATTTTGTTAACAAAAGAAACATAAGATTTAGTCTTTTTATTTTGACCACAAAAACTATGTTAAAATTGTCCTTTTTATTTTAACAACAAAATTAAATGTTAAACTTGAAAAAAATAAACAAACAAGATTGTATGTCTTAATTTTATTTAAGAAAATAGAATGAAAATAAAAACCAAAATTAAAGTAAAACTTTGTCATTTATGTTTTGTAAATAAAATTTTAGCCTCAAATAGAACGGAGCAAAGATAGAAATAAGATGGGAATTTTATTATGACTACATCAAGATTTTACGGTCTGACTAACATAATTAATCTATCCATTTGTTTGGTCTCACACGTATATACAAAGTATGTTACATACGTGCATGGCAATATGATAATAAATTTTGTGTATTAATTGTAACTTATTTCCAATTCATCACCAATGAATTAAATAGCAATTGGTTTCCCACACTAGTCCATTAATCTATTGCAATCGTTATTTTAAAACTAGTTACCATTCAATGTATTTCTTTAATTACCATTCATAATTAATGTTATCCTTTGTCTTACAATTTATACAAACAAAATTTCCAAATATATACATTACAACACAATGTAAAATACACATTAATTCATATATATATCCTATGCATTGATTATTCTGCTTCTCATTTAATTATAATATATTTGTAAAAATTTACAAAATTTGTTAATAACAAAATGCCAGTTACTGTCCAATAGCTTAACAACTGCTTTACTTAATAGAATTTGATAACTGATTGCAATTAAATGTAAATTTCAAATTTTCAAACTGCAGCGCTGTTCTAACTCCTATTACCCTTGTATGTTTTATTATTATTATTTAAATTAACAAGAACGTGTTTTCCTTCATTTCTTTTATTACATTAAAATGTAATCTCTTCTTTCATTACATGATTCAACGTGACACTAAAAATGCGTTTATTCTTACTATTTATACATGATACTAAAAATATGCTTTATTTTTAATATTTAAAAAAACATGATATTAAAAATATTTTTTTTCTTACTCTTAATATTCCAACTAATGACCATTTCTATATGTACAATAAAAATGAAATCTTATCATTTGTATATTTCTCCATCATAACATTCTTAACATAATGACATTTTTTATTAACATGACATTTTTATATAACTTACATTACTAACTAAAATGACGTATTTATTTTAACTAAACATTCCTAATAAGAGTGATGATTCTATATTAATACAACGTTTCTAAACAAATAATGTTTATATTAACATGACGCTAAAAAAAAGATATCCTTATTCACATATATTAATATGATGCTAAAAATATAATTATTTCAAGTATAACACAACGACGCTAAGTTCATACTTGTTTTTAGTGAAAATACACAACCCAAATTTTATATGTTTGATGTCAACATATAATTTCAACATAAATTATTTAAAAATAGAATTTTTATTTTCTGCCTCAATTTCTTAACAAACTTCATAAAAATAAGATTTTAAAATTGGTCCAAAATTCCGGGTTGTTACAAATATGCCACCAGTTCTTAGAATATTATGATTTTTGTTTGACTGATTGAGATTTATGATGATTATTCTTCCTCTTATGCTGAAATTATAATTTTTAGTCATTTTTCATCTGTATTTTAAATTCTGTATCCTTTTGATGATAACAAAAGGGGGAGAATGAGTTGAGATTTTTATTTATGAGTGATTATTTTATAAATATTTTTAATTTTGAAAATTCATTATTATACATTCATTTCACTCATGCACAGTTATAGGGGGGGTTTCTGCTGTAGAGGGAGCTAATAAATAGGGGGAGTTCAATATTCACTGTCAAACACATTTATTGTGCTCGAAATCTTTTATTTGTTTGTCATCACCAAAAGGGAGAGATTGTTGTATATAACGTAGTTGTATACACAATTATATGATTTTTGTTTGATAATAACAAAAAATATTATTTTAAATGTGTTTGTTACTGTACTGTTATATATATACATCACAGACATGAATATAATATTTATATTTAAATAGAATACGACTGTACAAACATTCATATATTCATATAGTATTTTATTTAAATTGAATATTATATTTCAAATATTCAAACAGTACAACTGTTTATAACTCCACTATTTGAACACATCACATTTCATATACTTCACAGAATACTGTACTTGTAAATAATATGAATATGATAGACAAATCTGTTTGAACACAATAAAATAATCTTTTATTTCAAACAAATTTGTTTAATACAAACATCAGTGCAATTTTGTTATTACATAGTTTCTCACTATAACACTCTGTCTATACATCTCATATATACATCTCATATATATATATATATATATATATATATATATATAGTCACTCAGTTTACATTTCAATTTACAGACACATTGACACTGATACATTGACACGTCTTCATGTTGTCTTCATCTTCAATCTTCTGTCTTCACAGCTCAGTCAGTCCAGTCTTCATACCTGTCATATACAGAAATACACACATGGTATATGGAACAGAAATAATATTCTAAATTCTAGAGAATATAAATTTTGGTTTTAAAATTTTATTTGCCTCATATTTCGGTGTGCTTCTCATCATCTTTCATGGCTTGATCTGATTTATCTGTGTCTAGACAGACAGTTTGTATATGTACAGGGACAGGAAATTCTCCGATCGACTGAAAATACACACGTGTATATATATACACGTGTGCACTGCCTCGCCAATCCAGTGTGCAACTAAGTAGTAGCCATGTGGACCATCTCGACTCAGTGCACACTCAAATGGACAGTGCAACAGAAATGCATATACACGAAGACAGGTCAACATGAATGCAAGCTATTTCAAGCTCAAAGTCATATCAACATGCAGCAAATGTGAATATGGTCGAGGACAAAATAAAGTGAAATGGAGCAGCATGATGAATGAAAAGTCAACATACAAACTCATGTGTCGAGCCATGCAAACTCAAGTCAAACCAACATGGAAATTGGTCGAGATAGTTTTAAGTTCTAACAGTTCAGCATTTACAAGTAACCAGATCAAGGTAGCTTACACAGTCGTGCATATCGATGAATTCCAGAAAGTGAAAAAAATAATACTTCAGTTTTTATCATGCAAGCATCTCAATAGTTCAAGCCAATGGTACAAGATATTTTTACAAATGACATGCAAGTGTACAAAGTTCAGCACATATGTGCAATTATTAATCTAACAGTTCAGCACATATCAAATAGTGATGCAACATAAAGCATCATATATACAAAATGAAACATGGTCAAAAGCTGTAAACAGTGATGAACTCCATGTCTACAAATGGAAGCAAGTAAAGACATCTTTTTTGAATGGTCATACAAACACAGGGGCTCGACACATATGCACAAAGAATAAGTTTCAGTAAAAAGAGTGGCAAGCTAAATGTCAATGTAGCATTATGAATAATGAAGACATGTATCATGCATGTGGACTGGTCGAGCAAGCATGAATGGTGAATGAGGTAAGATCAAAACAGTATTCAAAATGGTCATGGAAATGCAAATACACATTGATGCATGGATCAAGAACATCACACAAAACAGAGCTGGAAATCATGTTTCTTTTGGTAAGAAGTTATTTCAGAAATCAGTCAATTAGGCCATCAAAGAGCATAAACAATTTTGATGTGTTTCCAGAAATCAGAAATTTTCTTTGGCAATGTTTTCAATGCAATATTTTAGGCAAGAAATCTCTACAAATCAGCAAGCATTTTTAGGAAGAATAATTCAATTTTTATGGCAGTTTTAAATTGAGCAAGTCATCAAAATTTAGCAAGAGCCATTTTTATCAATGCAGAGAATTCAAAAGAGGATTTTACATGCAAGAACTCATTCAAGCCGAATTCACAAATGTGGAAACTGTTTTAAAGATCATTCCAATCTGTCGAAGAATTTGCAAAAGAGGCAACATCAATCATTCAAGCCAAAAGAGGAAACCGAGGCCAACATTTCATTTATCACACAATATATCAGTGATTTAAAAGCCGAATTTTTTCATTTCAATAAAAGAAATCAAAAAGGGGAAATCGCGTGAATCAGATCGAATCATTTATTTGTGAAATCAGAGATTTATTTTAGGGTTTTCTACCCTATATTAACACCCTATCATCATCGGCATATATAAGATCGAACCCACAAAATCAATTCAAGAATTTCAAAGTAAGAAATTTCAGAAAAAACTCACAGTTTCGATCGAGTACCAGAGAGGGAAGTTCCAAATCGAAGCACCAGAGAACAACACTACGTGAAGCTCATTCGAGATTACATCTTATCATAGCAATTCAACCGACCTCAGTTCGATTTGGAGAACCCAATAGAAAACCCTAGTTCAAAGGAGCCGCCGCCATTTCTGTTCAAAGAAAGCAAAGTGATCAAGTGAAATAGAGAGGGGTGCACCAATTAACAAAGGGCCGGCCATGATAACCCTTTTATATTAACTCCTAGGGTTTTTTTATTTGTTTAATTTTTTTGTATTGTTTTTATTTTGTGTTGTAAAACAATTCTGAACAGTTCTAGAGTCTGTAAAATCTAGAGGGATTCAGTTATGGATTAATTGACAGTTTACTAGAATCTATAAAAAAAAACTAGGGATACGGATTACGGGGTTGTAATTCGGGAAAAATTTGGTGTAGGGTATACAGATCAGTCTACTGTTTTGAGCGTAGGGTTAGAATAGGAGTAGGGATTGCGAGTGTACATGTTTTTGTATGCGGGATCTGTTCTATCACCTAGTAGAAACATTAGGAATGCAGCAGTAGGCAGGGTTTTGTCGAAGTTGGGTATCTCTTGTGTCATTTACTTTTTGCATTTCTATTTCTGCTATTATCTGTGATCTGTTTATTATCCCGTAATATTTGAACTCAGTAAAAATTGTAACTAACGCTATTCAACCCCCTCTAGTGTTAATCTAGATCCAACAGAAAGTTCTGAGATCCCTAAACTGCCGAAACGCTTGTTGAACAAACGCCTAGAATCAGGCGCCTATTCAACAGACGCCTGAACCCAGGCGTCTGTTCAACACACGCCCAGGTATTATTCTTTAATTCTTCATTCAATAATTTTGGACACATGCTGCCTTTTAAATTCAAGTGGGCATGCAGACACTTCACACTCACTGCCTCATGCCTCAGCACCTGCACTTGTGGTGCCCAGGTCTTCACTACCATCCCAACCTCTTTCGTCCTCTCCATGAACCCTTCCAGCAATAATTCTTCCAAGTCCACATCTTCCATTAGATCGGTCCTATTTGTTCTATCCACAGCCATCAGATTCTGGACCACCCATCGAAGTTGCTTTCTCGAAAATACACCCTCTCCAAACCGTTTACGGACCAACACAGTAGGCAAACGATTGAGTAGATCTGGGAGGCAGTTTCAAGTGGAGATTGCTTGTATCATACAGGTCTGAATAGAGAAAGGAAATTGAAGGGTGCAAGCGTTGGTATGCTGGAAAGTGTCGAAGCAGTGCTCTCATTTTTCTATTTTTTTTCTTTGGCTGTTCAATTATTTTGAAGGGGAGAGGAAGAATTTAAATGGCTACGGCTCTTTCCACGATTCATTTTTTGTGATGTTTTGGATGGAGAAACAAAAAGAAATTTGGGAAGAATAAACGAACGGATCCATTTTTAATTCTAATTTTTTTCAGGCGTTTATTCAATAAGCACCTGGTTTTATGTGAACAAACGCATATACTTAAACTCGTTGGAGTTGCTCTAACAACGCAGATTCTGACTTCATTCCAGATTATTTTGGCTCATCTTCCAATTTTTGGCGGCTCACCCAAAATTTGGATTGTGCTCGACTTCCCCATCCGCACCCTTTCTCGAAATCCAAATTAATTTGAAAAATAAAATCGTCGCTTCAAACACCTAATCGTGTCTCCTCCTACGCTTAAAGCACTAGTGCAGACCAATAAGATCTAATCAAACCCTAAATCAATAATGCTTCAGCAATCAGAGCTAAATGTACTGCGTTTTGAGTTGTGAATCTGTAGCTGGAGCGACAACCCTGGTAGGCGCCTTCATTCTATCTTCCGAAACTGCCGTATCGTGGTTCCGGCTTCCATACCCATACTACCCGCACGACCTGGTGGAGCCACGCTTTTCGAGGATAAAGCAGGTGGCGTTACGCTTAGCCTGCACCGTGCAACTACCTAAATTTATACGAATTTACAAAAAAATATTCTTGGGATAGATAAAACGATTATTTCTGTTCATATTTTGATAACGAGAAAAGCGACCTGTTATTATGATCTCTTTCTGTTGGGATGTTCGCAACAGTTATCTCCAACTTTGTAGCGAATGTTGGACTGTAGCCCCTCTTCAGATCAAACCAATTGCATTTCTAGAGTGTGGCATTGATTACCAAGATTATACATCTTGCACTAACTCGAAGGTACCTAAAGATTATATACCTTTTTAACTATCTATATTTATGTTTCTGAGCAATTACGCAACTAAAATTGTGGTTACGTAAAATTAGAATCATAACTCAATCAATTTATTCACTTTATATAAACAGTCATCTCATGAAATTTAAACCCATTTCTAGTGGCTGCCATTCTAAATAACTTGTCGATCCAAGTCCTTAAATACTTTTTGCCAGCTTTAGGCAAAAAAGATTCAAATTTTGACATTTGTGTAATGAAATATGTAAAGTCATTTCAACTTTTAACTATATTCGTTTTCTAGTTCCGATATCAATAATCAATAACATGTTACATAGGATGAACTAATAACTTATGTCTCTCTGATTAGTGCTTTTGTAAGTTCCTTTGGCAAACCCATCACACTGCACTGTATCATGATGTTAAGTCCTTAACCGTTGGGTTACTACTGTGAACATACCAGTCTGAAACATAACCAAAAGTAATAAAGCATTATCCAAATATTTTTACTTGCATCAAAATTAATTAACTATATGGTCATTATGTAGTTTGTAAATTGATGGATTTGGAAATTTTGACATTGCAACTCAGGTTAAAAGCTTCTGCTATGCATGATTGAATCTTTTACATACAAAAAACACAACTCTAGTTGCAAGTTCTGAGTTTGGTTTTCTATCCTAAGAGAGTATAATTAAATTTTGACGATTAACGATGTCAAAGTAAAAAGGATGGAAAATTAGATTTCTTATTTAAAATATTAGAAAAGGAAATAGTAGAAGCAAATTTCTAGCAAGCAAGATCAAAGAACAGGTGGCGGAAGGATTCAGACAATTCAAGGGGGCAAGCATGCTGGAAAAACTAGACAATTATGTAAATATTTTGGATGAAACTTAAGGTGGATTAACTTCATAAGTATTTATTTTCTTTTGATTGTTCATACTCTTAATTACTTGGTTTTTTTCAGTCAGATACAAATTAGTGGCCGATTCAAATAATATTGCAAAAGGACTGGTTGAATTTATATCTCTGCATGGGATTAACAGACATGTTTTGGGAGCAGCAGCATATAAGTATTTTTATCGATTCAAATTTTATTTAAATTTTCGATTATGTTCTTTATTAAAAAGAAATAAAAGCCATTTGTTTCATATCTATTGGAATAATTTACATTTCAGAAATCGCAGATTGCAATTACCATGAGACAGCAAGCAAACTCATCATGTTGGATATGGTTTGTTTTTAAAGGAAATTTCATTTCCACAAGGTGAAATTCACTTAGGAAGTACATACATATATTTGCATTTTTAATTGTGTACCTTTATGTAGCATGATCGCCAGCCTCACACTCTTCTTAGGAAGTAGGATTCTCACTTGTGATGATTAGTCAACGCTTTTTCTCTTTTCTTTTCAATGTCACTCTTCATTCTACCAGTAACAAAGCATTTGTCATAGCCATGCACAACCTTTCGGTTATATTTGGCTATAATGTATATTGAAGATAAGGTTCTGAATAACAAAACATACATAAATATAATATATATGATGGGCTTATCTTTTATTAGTTAATAATCTACAATTTGCATGAATGTAAATCTTGTTAGAAACGCAGAACTCAATCCATTCATATGACTGTCAACCTAGTTACTAGAAACCGATAGGCTTATCATTATTAGTTAATAATCTACGATTCACATGAATGCTTGAACATATATTTTGAAAGTTAACTGTTTCTAGCTGTTAATAGTCGTTAGCGTGCTCAGTTCTAGTTAATAAACTTTTGCGTGCTCAGCTCCAGTTAGTTCCCAACCTTGCAGTTGCTAATTATTTATGCTGTGCTCCTCATTTTGGCTTCTGTGACGAGTATTGAAAAGATACAACATTATACTTTTCTAATATGTTGTTAGCAAATTGTTGTTTATTAGCACAAGCTTGGCTACTCGGTATGCCAAATATTCTAAGTTCAGGCTGTTTCCATTCCTTTTTGGTTGGTTCTTGCATGGTTTATTTCGAGCACCTGTACCTAAATTTCTCTGTTCCACTATACTCAACTAATCAGAACGTCTGATTTTAAAATAAATAAATTCAATTAAACCTTTTTTTTATTTAATTGCAAAAATACGAAAATTAAAGATTCTGATTGGTTGGATACAGGGATATACATGATTTTCGGTACGAAGGATTTGCTCTCAGTTTATTTCTTATCTGCCTTCTTGTTGATTAATTTATTATGCGTGCGGATTTGCTCTCGTTTATTTCTTATCTGCCTTGTTGTTGATTAATTTATTATGCGTACCCGTCTTCTTTATGACTATTGTATTTATACGTGAGTATTTACAGCATATTATATGGTATTTTAAGCTATCAAACGACCAAGTACGGCATGCATATCGGCACTAAGTGGCACTGTTTTATGATTATGCTGCATCATGTACGCAAATGCCTGTGTATATGTATGCTTTGTTAATCGGAATTTCAGCCTAACAGGAAACAAATAAAACTTATCCAAATTACTTATCTTCTATGCTAAATTACTCAATTTGCAACCAATATGATCTTCAGAGCAATCAATCTTGTTGTCGCCACGTTCCAGTTTTCGACGCTACAACCTAATTGGTAGTTTCAATACTATTAGACTGCTTCAAGGTAGTTCATGGCCGACGCTTATCTTTATTGAATCAGAGCATAGAGGAGGAGGAATTCGCTATAAGTATCCACGGTCTGCAAGTGTGTTTATGATGAGCTGAAGAGTGCAAGAATCTGGTGCATTCCTATTTTTGGCTTACTTGTCCTACTTGCATTTTTTTGTATCTAAGCTTTATTATTTTGTGTTGTACTATATTATTGAAACTGTCTATTGGATATGTGTTATGTTATGTATTATGTGTTTTGCTATGTTAGAAGTTTGAATGTTACTTTATCAAGAATTTTGAAATGTGTTAGAAATTTGAGTATGTAATCTTATCATGCTTAGCTCTTAGGAATGTATTTTTTTTTATTTCATTGTGATATTTATTTTCAACAGTGAATTATTGTATACTGGTGATGATGAATTATAATATATACGCAGCAACCGATTGTGTTGTCGCCAATCGTTTTTTTTCTTTGCAGGTGTCAATAGCTCTTGCGAAAGTGTCTATTGCAACTGCTTTTAACACTTGTAAAACGTATCCAGTCCATTGCAACTATGAGTATCTAGACTGGCTTCGGTCGGTTGCTATAGATCTATTGTAAGTGGCTTTTACAGCTTCTAAATGGTTATTTTGTTGTAGTGGAAACTGATATTTAGGTACCCGTTGAACTTGAAGCTCACCATACCTCTTGGAATAACTTATGTATAAGCCTAATCATTGATTGGGTATGGTGTTTAGTAGGGTTTTGGAGTAAGTTGGAAAGTGTCTATATAAATGACATGTTTGTCTAAAAAAGGGATAGCAAGGAATTAATTTGGTATTTAATAAAAAATAAGTACCCTATAAGCACATATATTATAGACTAATTTCTCCGAGGATAGCTATTGGTAAGTAACAGATTTTCTTGGATCAATGGATTAATATATAATTTTTTTGGAAACTTTTCTAAGATGCTAATTTCCTTAGTCTACCTCACCAAGAGAAGTTACGCTTTTATTTACATCAAGTGTGAAGCCATTTTAGTAATTAAAAAGAGTTTGTACTAGCACCAATGACAGTAGAAGAAAACCCACAAGATTAAGAAACTTTGGAATAATAATCACTATCAATTTTTTAGTTAGGTCATAGTAAACCTACCCATTATGGAAGATGGTTTAAAATTTCAGTGGCTAAAAAGAATCTTTGGTTTAGAAGATGAAGTTTCAGATGATAAAGAATAACAAAGTATGAGTATTCAATGATTTTTTGAGTTTCCAGATATTCTAAGGGTGTAATCCACGTTAGAATCCTTAGCTCTTGAACTATTGGAATGAAAGCATTAGGGAAAAAGCTAGTTTCTACGAAAATACCTTGTAGCATGTTTTAAAAATTCTCAAAGGACTAGTCAGAACCAAGTCTAGATATAAACATAGAAATTTAAAACGTAAAAAAGGGTAAGATATAAGGATGAAGTTCACCATTACTTGTATTTAATAAATTCAGAATTTCCTTCACAGATCTAACCTATTTCAATCAATTATATATTCTCATTTTAAAATAAATTCCCCAAATCAATGGCGATAAATTTGGCGATCGGTTAACCCTTCCCTGGAAGCTTCGTCCATTCGCTTCCCCTTTTCCGCTCCACTTCGCTTCTACGTTCCTAACCCTACCTCCTCATGTCATCCCCTCATTCTCCCCACTGCCTGCCCTCGTCGACCCGCTCAGCTTGAGCGTATTCCAATTCCAACCCTAAACCTCCTTCTCCTCCCAAGGTTGACCGTGTTGTCAATAATCCTCCTCTTCGTGGTGCAAATTCGATTAAGTTTGTGAATCCCTTCAGCCCTCTCATGGTTTCCATATCTGGGAACTTGGACGTTGCTGCCTCCGATGATGCACTAAGAATGGCTCTGCCCCCTATAAGTACCGTTACTAGTGATTTGGGTTGTAAATTGGTAAATGATAGTGATGGTGATAACATTGAGGTTAGTCATGAAACTATGTCGTTTGCGGTTGTTGCTGATATTTGTAATGATTTTTTCAGTAATGATTCACCTGTCATTGTGTAAGAACCCAGAACTTCCCCGATCTCCGAGGAGAAGAGGAAGAACAGATTGCCTTGAGGACAAGACGAATCAGAACACAAACAGAAGAACATTTCATTGCTTATTACAACAATTTCATCAGAATACAAGAATATACGGAGTATGAATAAATATTACACATTTACTGAATATCAGAGATTTACAAGTTACAATGTAGCGGAAAATAATACAAAACACAACTGAAAAGAATATATGGATACAGAGCTTTTCGAATATCATTCCAGCTGTAAATCAGGATCCTGTGAATATAAATCTGCAAAATCAAAACTACTAGCTGTCCGTGCGGAAAATAGGGGCACCCAGAGTTTAGGTTAAAACAATAAACTCCAGGTCAGTCATGTGACTGGTGTGAGAACTAAAACAGTTATTAATCTAATTTTAAAGTTAAGTAAATCAAGGGATCAGGCCGTATTACACGGAACGGGTTTATCCCCAAGAATATCAGTGCATAAAACAAACAACGCAATGCTAAATAAAGAACAATGAAGCTATTATAAGACTCAGGTCCCATCACACAATGCAACGCAAGCCAGAGGATAGAGTTTTTACCTTATAATAGCCAAAAGTGCTTGATACGTGAAATTTCATCTTTTACTATTACTATACGTGTATAGTGTCAAAACAATTTCAATCATAAGTATCAATCATAGACGACATAAGTGCCCCATACCACTATGTCGCCATACTAGGCTCTACAATCAAAACCGCAAAGTCACGTATTGGAAATTGGATTTCCATCTATGAACCGAGGCAAGGGATCGTCCTTACCGGTTCGAGACAATCTAGCCTACCATGTCTCAGGATCAAAACGCATCGACCCTTGGATCTTCAGGGCTGGTCCACACGGAGTGGATTAAATACCTGAACACTGCGTTTCCCCGCCCTATGGGGCGTAAACTGGTCATACCCTGACCAGACAATCAGTCCCAGATCGTTCGATATAACCGAGGTGCCTCGCAATCCATCATCCACATAAGTAAAATGTCAGGGCTAGTAAAACACTGACACCAATCCTAGCTAGAAAGAAACACATGTCCTCCCTGCAGTCCTCTCCCGTTTCTGGTTCACACCGGGGCGTGAGACTCGCGAATTAACGCTATACACAAAGCTATGCCACAAAAGGTCGTGCTTTGATCATCAACCACAAGACTCTGATTTTCAAAAGAAGCCTTGATCATTTGCATCTCAACATGCCACGCAGGCAATTCACGCTATGCAACCAATGTCTATCAATCACACAAAATGAAATCCGATGTCAGACACACATCCATTTACAAGTTCGTTATGGATCTGAATGAAACCGGAGGCACCTTATTCCTCCCTCATATGTCCAATACAGGGGAGAGGCCCTCGCATATCCGTCGATCTCCAAGTACGTCTGGACGATCACCACTTATTACCTTAACTTGAGTGTACAGCCCAATCAAGACATCAGTAATCATCCAAACGATGTGAAGACCTCCGGTCTTCAACCACCGTCTTCATTCTTGACACAACATCGAATCAGTTATTCAGAATGGGATAAACCCGATTTTTCTGAATAACTCGCGTATATAATAAACAAGTGCTATAAACACACAACATACGCCTCATTCCAATCCAGAATATTCCTTTATTCAGATATTCTTATACTTTGGGAAAGGTTCCCATTACTTTTATCAAAGATAATTCTTTAAATTTATTCTTAAATCTTCCTTTGGATATCATTTCAATCTAATTAAAGATGCATTAAAACTCCACTTGGTTTTAATCTTCCCAAAAATCAATATTAATGATTGTTTAACTTAGGAAATCATATCCTGTCTTTAACGGGGTTATAGAACCAATGTCCTTTAAAACACGGTTCACGACAAACCCAAAATCCTATTTGATATTAAATACAAGGCTCTGAATAGAAAATATATCGGCTTATATTCAATATCAAATACTACAACCAACAAATATTGTATTGGAAATAACGATATAAATATATCTTTCAAATTTCCATTATATATCTATATAAATACGAAATCCAACATCGAAGTATTCCAAAGACAATTTCGATTCAAATCCATTTCCAATTTATATATTGGAAATTCTGACTATTTTTAAAACCATTTCAAACCCAATTTATTTATTTAAAAATATTGGATTTTTAATTCTAGTTCATTACCAGTTCATTTCGGCAAAAATGTATTTTTATCCTTTCAAATATAGAATTTTACACAAATTATTGATACTCTTAATAATTTTATCAAGGCCCGTACAGTCGATTTCCATAAACGATCATCGAACTGCACTTACAACGACCTTTTTCAAATTTGATTTGGACATAATTCCAAATCCAACCGTTAGATTTCAAATCTCTAATATTCTTTGGAAAGCTCTTTTCGATACGAACCCAACGGCTTCTGTTTTAGGAGAATCCGATGGTCGGATCTCTTGTAATGTGCGTTCGAAGTCAATGGTCGAAATTCGCGAACTGCCGCGGCGCGACGCATTCTATTCAGGCCATTATATATATATATATATATATGTATATAATATATATATATATATATTTCGTCGATTTCCATTTAAAACGTATTTTATAAATCATTTTAAATTCATTTCCAAAACAATTTCAACTTCATATTCAATTTCAAATCCAAATTGAATATTCCATATCATCGATATATAAATGATAGTATTTTCAAAACATTAGATTTTGAAATCAATTCATTTTCGATATTCATTATATAAATGAATAAAATTGATATAAATATCGTTCACGTCAAAATAGCGTTAATCTAATCAACACGGCTTTATATATTTAAATATTCGTGTCCATCCCAAATCGGACATCAAAATCAGATTTTGATCTTTTACTGAATATTATTTCAAAATAATCGTTATTTTAAAATATTCATTCTTTCTGAACTGGAATCAAACACAGTCAATTACCATATAATTTGAATTATATGGATTTCATACACACATGTATACAACAACAATCAAACACAGTCAATCATCATCCAGAGTGCATTCTACACTGTATAAGCATCCAGTATTTTTATTTAATGCTTACACAGCTTGTCAACCAATGGACTGATATACAACTAAATATCAGGATTAGTGTATGTCCAATATCATCCCAATACCCGTGTGGGGTTTTAAACAATCAAACACAGGTTTTATTTGTGCAGTTGGGCGATGTGTAAAATTTATCGTCTCAATCAATATCAATCAAATGTGTGTATATAAACAAATCGTCTGATTTGTTTATGAATATTTATTTAATTCATATACATGTTAAAAATTATATTTTTAACTATAAAATATTTTATTCCATTCCACATCACACAATCAATTTTCCCAACACAATCAATCAAACAAACAAGTCGTCCATGTTCTGTGGACGATGGGTGTCGGGTGTTGCTAAGCACCGTCTGCATCCTAGTATATATTTAAAAAAAATTAAACTGAGAAATTCTCACCTTTAGTGTAATAACTCGGAAAATCCGAACCAATTTAAAAATTTTATTTTAGCAATTTTAATGGATTTTGGATATTTAAAATGAATTATTTTAAATAATAACGACGAGAAATTTATTTTGAATAGAATTAGAATGTATATATTTATTTGAATCGACGTTAGAATATAAATATTTATTTTTAATTATAAAAGGAATTGAAAATGGCGCGGTAGTTTGAAATTTCGATTTCAAATTTCAAATGAACGTATAGGGTTCAAAATAAACCTGATTTTAGCAAAACCAAAAATATTTGTCTATTTGAAAATATCTTTCCAACGAATCCGAAAAATCAAAATTTCATAGCGGGAATAAAAAGTTACGCCAGTTGAAAATTCAGAATAGTCGCTATGGAATTTTGGCCCTTAAAAATGGAAATTTTGCAAACGACCTTCATTTTCGATGAAACCACTTTTGTTGGATCCGTAGTTTTAAGTTATTACTAGATTCCAAAATTCGTAATTTTTGAAATCAATATGTGAGCGTGGCGAAGTAAAACGTGTTTTGACAGTTTCAGTCAATTTGGATCAACCAGAAAATGACCATTTTTCAAATGATCTTCAAATTTGATGAAATTAGTTTTGTTAGGACCGTATCGTCAATACGAAGCTAGAAATAATTTTTTTGGAATTTTTAGAGTTAGTATGTGCCCCGATAATTTAAAATGTACGTTTAAATTATATATATATATATATATATATATATATATATATGGATTTATATTTTAATTTTGATGAAAACTAATCGTAACAGCCGAATTGGGTTACGAAACATATCCCATTGTGTTCGGATTGGGGGTAATTAGCTAGGCGTGACAGTCATTGGGTTTGATTTGGAGTTCGAACGTAAAAGGAATGAATAAGCAAATTAAAATAATAATATTAATTATTATATATACTCTCCCTTCATTGGTCAAACCCTATCACCATCTTCCATCGGTCAAACTGTTTTTTCGTCGCCTTCACTATCGAATGACGGAAAATCGTTCGTTCCTTTTTGCTGCGATTTCTCCCAATCCTCTCAACAAAATCCAATGATTCTTTAGGGTAATTTGTAGAGGACCTTCCCCTCTTCAAATCCATACTGGTCTTGCTGTTTATCGTTGTGTGTATTGGTCGAACCAACCTCACGAACTCACGTCGTTCGAGCCCCTAGAGCTCTTCCACCGTACCACCGAGTTCCTCCATTCTCTGGCAAGAGGCGCGCCACTCCTAGCAGGATGTTGGGGTGGAAGTTGATCGGGGTTACGGCGACGAGGGTGGCCTAAAATCCAAAACCTAGTTTTGAAGCCTCTTTGAAAGCAATGGCCTGTTCTAATTTGGGGAAGAAAGGTTAATTATAACCTTAATTAATTTCCTTAATTATTTAATTAAAGTTTACAATGTTTAAAATACTGTAACTCTCACATACGAGGTCGGAAAAATGCAAACTTGGGTTCGTTGCGGTCGTGGGGACGAGAGATTCACAACAAGACTGACCGGGTTCAAATTGGGGCTAGTTAGAAATTTAGTCAAATTCAAATCCAAATTGTTCAGAAATTCAGTTAAAATTGATGGAGTGGATCCCAATGTGAGAACTTCTTACCATAAAATTATTTATGTACAGTTATTTATTTTATAACTACATATATCAATGCTCCCCTTCGCCCACAGACCATGGACGACTTGTTTGATTGTATAATGTTGTGATTGTGATGTACAAATATATATACATGCGTTGTGAAAATAAAATATATATGAAATCGAAATGATATATATATGAAATGATAATAATATATATTGGAAATGAAAATGATATACATATGAAATGTGAAAAATGTATATATATGAAATGAAAATTATATATATATATATGATGTGAAAACGATATATATATATATATATGTATATGAAATGTGAAAACGATACATATATGAAATGTGAAAATGATAAATATACGAAATGTGAAAACGATATATATATACGAAATGTGAAAACGATATGTATGTGATGTGAAAACGATATATATGAAGTAAAAATAATATATATATATGAAATGAAAATGAAATATATATGAAAGGTGATATATATATATGAAGTGTGAGTGAAATAAATATTGGCTTGTTAAAAATATTACTTTTAACATATATAGGAGATGTATAAAATTTTCATGTAGTGGAAAATTCAATTTTGATTTGAGTTTGAAATGGAAGTGAAAACCGTTTTTAAAACGAATTTAAAACGATTTATAAAATACGTTTTAAATGGAAATCGACGAAATATTATATATATATATACATATATATATATATATTATGTATATTATAATGGCCTGAATAGAACGCGGCGCGCAGCGACAGTTCGCGAATTTCGACCATTAACTTCAATTGGACCATACGGGAGATCCGACCGTCGGATTCTCCTAAAACCAGAACCGTTGGGTTCGTATCAAAAAGAGCTTTTCAATGAATACAAGAAATTTGGAATCTAACGGTTGGATTTGGAATTATGTCCAAATCAAATTTGGGAAAGTTGTTGTAAGTGCAGTTCGGTGGCCGTTATTGGAAACCGACTGTACGGGCCTTGATAAAATTATTAAAAATATCAATAATTTATGTAAAATCATAACAAATGATTTGGAAAGAACTGGGATGAAAAATTCCATATTTGAAAAGATAAAAATATATTTTTATCGAAGTGAACTAGTTATGAAGTAGAATTATAATCCAATATTTTTAAATAAATGAATTGGAGTTGAAATGGTTTTAAAAATAACCAGAATTTCCAATATACGAATTGGAATGGATTTGAATCGAAATTAGTTTCGGAATATTCGATATTGGATTCCGTGGTTATACGGATATTGTGGAGGAATTTGGAAGATATATATATCGTTATTCCAATACGATATTTGTTGATTTCAGAATTTGATATCGAATATAAGCTGGTATATTTTTCTATTCAGAGCCTTGTATTTGATATCAAATTGGATTATGGGTTTGTCGCGAATGGTGTCTTCATTAACACTGTTCTTGAACCTTGTTGAGGAAAGAATGAATCTTTTAATTAAGATTTAGAGAAGTTTACTAATTAATTAATATTTAATTGGAATTGAAATTGGATTTTGGGTTTGTCGTGAACTGTGTTTAAATGACATTGGTTTTTTAACCCAGTTAATAGTAGGATTAATTTCCAAAAAGTTGAACAATCAATGAGAAATGATTATTGGGATTGAAACCAATTGGAGTTTGAACCAAATGGAGTTTAATCAAATCTTTTAATTAGATTGTGGATGAATAAATGGTAATTGAATTAACTAAAACACATGAGGTGATTAAACCAAATTTACTTGGTTGATGATATTGATTGTGGTTGATAGATTGTTTGGATAATGCTCGACCAGTTTATGAGCTAGATATGCTTTTACATTTAGCATTGGGTTGGGTAGAAATATTGGTATGCAAACATCTTGTGAAACACTTCACGATTTGACTATGAGACATTAGCGAAGTTATTGAGTTCATTTCAAATTTAATGAATGATTTTGAAATGATGTTTTTCTTAAGTGAAAAGAAATATATTCCCGATTTTGGACAGGGAATGTTTTATAAAAATGTTTTATAAAACAGAAAGGATTTCGAGGCCTAAAACCCGATGATTACTAAAATGATTTAGAAATGTATTATGGTTATACATTGTGGTTCATCGCGTATGGATTAGTTGCTATTGATAACATATCTGTTTGGTGGCGGAGAATTTATTCTCTCGCTTAACACCCTTCTTTGAGACGTACGAGCTCAAAGGTTATGTGATTAATAGTGACTAATCATATGTGTGAATTGCTGATCTGAAGTACTATATTTTGAAAGTACTTGTGATTATTATGTTGTGAAATGATTTTCCCCACTTCGGGATATAAAAATTATTTAGTGTGTGGCTAAAGATTATGGTAACCCGGACGACAAAAGGTATTGGTGAGATGGGCGGTGTATGCTTCCATGCGTGGGAGGTGCATCGTCGGTGTAGCCTGCTCCATAGTGGGAGGTGCACATATATATATCGAGTTGCTTAGGTGCGTGCCCTTTTCCTTGTCTAGGGGGATCCCGATATTTGGTTGCATACATGTTTGTATGCATTGTTATGATTTGGAATTCATATTTCCAAATGATTTGATTTGAGATCCCGAAGTAAAATCTACTTTAATATAAAAGCTAGATATGTATTTCAAATGATTTGAAATAGAAATCGGGAAATAAAGTCCAAAGGAATAATTTCTGTAAATTAAATTGGATTTGGAAAATCTAAGTTTGGCGATTAATCTAAATGGGTAGATTGGGATATCGCGTGTTGATTGATGCATAGTAGATCCATATATCTATATTGATTGTTGTTTATACACTGGCTTTCATGGGGGTAAACCCGTTCCGCGTTAGTGGCGTGGTCCCGTGATTTGCCTTATCATTTTGATAAGTTAATTTTAACTGTAGAGTTTCTCACACCAGTTCCATGACTGACATGTAGTTTGTTTTTCCCTTGCAAACTCGGGTGCCCTATTTTCCACACGGGCAGTCGAGTAGTTTATTTTGCAGATATATAAGCAGGATTCTGGATTGAAGCTTAAAGCTGTGTCCAGTGCATTTATCGTCTTCCACTGTGTTATTTTATATTCCCGCTGTGCATTGTATTACATTTATTGTAAAATCATCTTCCACTGTATTGATTAAATTTTGATATACTCTGATATTCTATACTTTGATGTAACATCATTATGATGTTTATAAAAGTCTTATGTTATTTGTTCTGATGTGTTGTCTGCCCAGAGTTAGCGTATGTGGGATTCGAACGGTCTTGGTCGATTTAGCGATAGATTAGGTCCGAGTGAAATCCGTATCGTTACAGCTGGTATCAGAGCTTTGGTTTACAAAGCTCGGAGAACAAGACACGTTAGAACCAAACGAAAGAATTCATCAAAGGTTGGATTAGTAATGTCCAATAGGAATGACTCGTTAGAGATAGGATCAGTAGTATCGTAGAACGAGTGTGAAGAGTGTATTTTTTTAAAAAAAAATAAAGATGAAACTCATGTTTGTTTTAAGAATTTAAACCAATTATTCGTATTTGAATATTATTTTTATATTGATTTGGACAATCAAGTATATAAAGATTTTGCGCATACGTCTGATCCTCGTGCATTCGAAATTTTAATATACTGGATAGATATAGAATCACACTCTAGTCGCCCAAAGATGAAACTGATGATAGCAGCTGCATCATCAGTGGATATACGTTCGAGTTTCGAAAGTGGGATTTTTATATTATTCCAATTGACTGGTGTGAGAACCAAAATTAGATAGGGCTTATTGTTGTGAATTGGCAACAAAAACATGATTTTCTGTATATGTTTCAAAATTATCGATTTGGAACGTTAATCGACTAATTGATTGATGGTTGTGTTGTATGTTTATTTACTTAAACCATTATGTGAAAGAAAGGTAAATTTAGGCCAAATTGTATCAAATGTTGAACTGAATTGAAAATTGTTTGGAAATGCATATATGTACATGTATATACATTGAACAGGTCATAGCAGGGAAGCTAAGCAGAGGAATAAAATTGTATGCCCGACAAATAGGTACATGTTTATTGTATTTCTTGGGGTTTTTGATGATTTTATGAGCCGTCTGGCAAGCCACTTGGCTGTTTCTTTTTCTTTTTGGATTGGAGAAGCCTGTATCGCAATTTCGGTATTTTCCCGGTGCTCCCGTGCAAGGGAGGTTATGGCGAAATTTTTCGAAAATTTAGGGTGTTAACCAAATTTTTAAAAAATTTGAAAAGTTCTTAGAAACTGAAAAGTTAAAGAACTTAAGCCATAATGAAAATAATGAAAGTTGAGTTGGTTAGTTAAAAAACTTTCAGCTTTGTTCCTTTTTGGGGACAAAAAGTTTTAAGTAGGGTAGATTGTGATAACCCGGAAAATCCGAACCAATTTAAAATTTTTATTTTAGCAATTTTAATGTATTTTGGATATTTAAAATGAATTATTTTAAATAATAACGATGAGAAATTTATTTTGAATCGAATTAGAACATATATATTTATTTGAATTGACGTTAGAATATAAATATTTATTTTTAATTATAAAAGGTATTGAAAATGGAGCGGTAGTTTGAAATTTCGATTTCAAATTTCAAATGAATGTACAGGATTCAAAATAAAACGGATTTTAGCGAAACCAAAAAAATGTTTGAATCTATTTGAAAATATCTTTCCAACGAATCCGAAAAATCAAAATTTCATAGCGGGAATAAAAAGTTACGCCCAGTTGAAAATTCAGAATAGCCGCTATGGAATTTTGGCCCTTAAAAAGGGAAATTTTGAAAACGACCTCCATTTTCGATGAAACCACGTTTGTTGGATCCATAGTGTCAAGTTATTGCTGGATTCCAAAATTCGTAATTTTTTAAATCAATATGTGAGCGTGACGAAGTAAAACGTGTTTTGATAGTTTCAGTCAACTTGGATCGACCAGAAAATGGCCATCTTTCAAACGGTCTTCAAATTTGATGAAATTAGTTTTGTTAGGACCGCATCGTCAATACGAAGCTAGAAATAATTTTTCTGGAATTTTTAGAGTTAGTATGTGGCCATGGTAATTTAAAATGTACGTTTAAATTAAATATATATGGATTTATATTTTAATTTTGATGAAAACTAATCGTAACAGCTGAATTGGGTTACAAAACATATCCCATTGTGTTCGGAATGAGGGTAATTAGCTAGGGGCGACAGTCATTGGGTTTGATTTGGAGTTCGGACGTAAAAGGAATGAATAAGCGAATTAAAATAATAATATTAACTAATATATATACTCTCCCTTCATTGGTCAAACCCTTTCACCATCTTCCATCGGTCAAACTATTTTTCCGTCGCCTTCACTATCGAACGACGGAAAATCGTTCGTTCCTTCTCACTGCGATTTCTCCCAATCCTCTCAACAAAATCTAATGATTCTTTAGGGTAATTTGTAGAGAACCTTCCCTTCTTCAAATCCATACTGGTCTTGCTGTTTATCGTTGTGTGTATTGGTCGAACCAACCCACGAACTCATGCCGTTCGAGCCCCCAGAGCTCCTCCACCATACCACCGAGTTCCTCCATTCTCTGGCAGGAGGCGCGCCACTCCTAGTCGGATGTTGGGGTGGTAATTGATCGGGGTTACGACGACGAGGGTGGCCAGAAATCCAAACCCTAGTTTTGAAGCCTCTTTGAAAGCAACGGCCTGTTCTAATTTGGGGAAGAAAGGTTAATTATAACCTTAATTAATTTCCTTAATTATTTAATTAAAGTTTACAATGTTTAAAATACTGTAACTCTCACATACGAGGTCGGAAAAATGCAAAATTGGGTCCATTGCGGTCGAGGGGACGAGAGCTTCACAACAAGACTGACCGGGTTCAAATTGGGGCTAGTTAGAAATTTAGGCAAATTCAAATCCAAATTGTTCAGAAATTCAGACAAAGCTGACGGAGTGGATCCCAATGTGAGAACTTCTCACTATAAAATTATTTCTGTACGGTTATTTATTTTGTAACTGCATATATGAATTGCTCCCCGTCGTCCACAGACCATGGATGACTTGTTTGATTGTATAATGTTGTGATTGTGATGTACAAATATATACACATGCATTGCGAAAATAAAATATATATGAAATCGAAACGATATATATATGAAATGATAATAATATATATTGGAAATGAAAATGATATACATATGAAATGTGAAAAATGTATATATATGAAATGAAAATTATATATATAAATATATATGATGTGAAAATGATATATATATGAAATGTGAAAACGGTATATATATGAAATGTGAAAATGATATATATACGAAATGTGAAAACGATATATATACGAAATGTGAAAACGATACATACGTGATGTGAAAACGATATATATATGAAGTAAAAATAATATATATATGAAATGAAAATGAAATATATATGAAAGGTGATATATATATATATGAAGTGTGAATGAAATAAATATTGGTTTGTTAAAAATATTATTTTTAACATATATAGGAGATGTATAAAATTTTCATGTAGTGGAAAATTCAGTTTTGATTTGAAATGGAAGTGAAACTATTTTTAAAACGAATTATAAAATACGTTTTAAATGGAAATCGGAGAAATATATATATATATATATTTATATATATATATATATATTATAATAGCCTGAATAGAACGCGCCGCTCAGCGGTAGTTCGCGAATTTCGACCATTAACTTCAAATAGACCTTACGGGAGACCCGACCGTCGGATTCTCCTAAAACTGGAACCGTTTGGTTCGTATCGAAAAGAGCTTTCAAATGAATACAAGAAATTTGAAATCTAAGGGTTGGATTTGGAATTATGTCCAAATCAAATTTGGAAAAGGTCGTTTTAAGTGCAGTTCGGTGGCCGTTATTGGAAACCGACTGTACGGGCCTTGATAAAATTATTAAAAATATCAATAATTTGTGTAAAATCATAATAAATGATTTGGAAAGAACTGGGATGAAAATTTCCATATTTGAAAAAATAAAAATATAATTTTATCGAAATGAACTAGTTATGAAGTAGAATTATAATCCAATATTTTTAAATAAATGAATTGGATTTGAAATGGTTTTAAAAATAACCAGAATTTCCAATATACGAATTGGAATGGATTTGAATCAAAATTATCTTCGGAATATTTGATATTGGATTCCGTGGTTATACAGATATTGTGGAGGAATTTGGAAGATATATATATCGTTATTCCAATACGATATTTGTTGATTTCAGAATTTGATATTGAATATAAGCCGATATATTTTCTATTCAGAGCCTTGTATTTGATATCAAATTGGATTATGGGTTTATCATGAATGGTGTATTCATTAACACTTTTCTAAAACCCAGTTGAGGAAAGAATGAATCTTTTAATTAAGATTTATAGAAGTTTGCCATTTAATTAATATTTAATTGGAATTGAATTGAAATTCGATTTTGGGTTTGTTGTGAACTGTGTTTAAATGACATTGGTTCATTAACCCAGTTAAAAGCAGGATTAATTTCCAGAAAGTTGAACAATAAATAAGAAATGATTATTGGGATTGAAACCAATTGGAATTTGAATAAATCTTTAATTAGATTGTGGATGAATAAATGGTAATTGAATTTACTAAAACACGTGAGGTGATTAAATCAAATTTACTTGGTTGATGATATTGATTGTGGTTGATAGATTGTTTGATAATGCTCGACCAGTTTATGAGCTAGATATGCTTTTACATTTAGCATTGGGTTGGGTAGAAATACTGGTATGCTAACATCTTGTGAAACACTTCACGATTTGACTATGAGATGTTAGCGAAGTTGTTGAGTTCATTTCAAATTTAATGAATGATTTTGAAATGATGTTTTTCTTAAATGAAAAGAAATATATTCCAGATTTTGGACAGGGAATGTTTTATAAAAATGTTTTATAAAACAGAAAGGATTTCGAGGCCTAAAACCCGATGATTTCTAAAATGATTTAGAAATGTATTATGGTTTTACATTGTGGTTCATCGCGTATGGATTAGTTGCTATTGATAACATATCTGTTTGGTGGCGGAGAATTTATTCTCTCGCTTAACACCCTTCTTTGAGAAGTACGAGCTCAAAGGTTATGTGATTAATAGTGACTAATCATATGTGTGAATTGCTAATGTGAAGTACTATATTTTTAAAGTACTTGTGATTATTATGTTGTGAAATGATTTTCCCTACTTAGGGATATAAAAATGAATTAGTGTGTGGCTAAGGATTCTGGTAACCTGGACGACTAAATGTATGGGTGAGATGGGCGGTGTATGCTTCCATGCGTGGGAGGTGCATCATCGATGTAGCCTGCTCCCTAGTGGGAGGTGCACATTTATAAATATAAATATATATATATATATATATATATCGAGTTGCTTAGGTGCGTGCCCTTTGCCTTGTCTAGGGGGAGCCCGATATTTGGTTGCATACTTGTTTGTATGCATTGTTATGATTTGGAATTCATATTTCCAAATGATGTGATTTGAGATCCTGAAGTGAAATCTACTTTGATATAAAAGCTAGATATGTATTTTAAATGATTTGAAATAGAAATCAGGAAACAAAGTCCAAAGGAATAATTTCTGTAAATTAAATTGGATTTGAAAAATCTAAGTGTGACGATTAATCTAAATGGGTAGATTGGGATATCACATGTTGATTGATGCATAGTAGATCCAAATATCTATATTGATTGTTGTTTATACACTGGCATTCATGGGGGTAAACCCGTTCCGCGTTAGCGGCGTGGTCCCGTGATTTGCCTTATCATTTTGATAAGTTAATTTAACTGTAGAATTTCTCACACCAGTCCCATGACTGACCTGTAGTTTGTTTTTCCCTTGCAAATTCGAGTGCCCCTATTTTCCACACGGGCAGTCAAGTAGTTTATTTTGTAGATATGTAAGCAGGATTCTGGATTGAAGCTTAAAGTTGTGTCTAGTGCATTTATCGTCTTCCGCTGTGTTATTTTATATTTCCGCTGTGCATTGTATTACATTTATTGTAAAATCATCTTCCGCTGTATTGATTATATTTCGATATACTCTGATATTCTGTATCTAATGTAACATTATTATGATGTTTATAAAAGTCTTCTGTTATTTGTTCTGATGTGTTTTATGCCTAGAGTTAGCGTATGCGGGATTCGAACGGTCTTGGTCGATTTAGCGATCGATTAGGTCCGAGCAAAATTCGTATCGTTACATTTAGGTTCCACTCCGCCATTTCATTTTTGAATGGCTTGGATTTGCCCGAAATTCAACGCAGTCTTTTCCACGCTGTTCATAATAAAAATCACATTTTTATTATGATGATTATATATTTAAAAATCTCATCTTTTTATTTTATCCCTACATGTATAAAATTATATTTCTATAATATCGCTACATAAATAAAAATCATCTTTTTATATCGCTACTTCTAAAATAAAAATCACATTTTCATATCGTTACTATATAGATAAAAAATCACATTTTTACTTCGCTATTCAAATAATAAAAATCACATTTTTATTTCAAATCTCTATATAAAAACCAAACCTTTTCACATTTAAAAATCATAACTTTTCGCATTTAAAAATATAACCTTTTTGTTACTTACAACATAAAAATCACGTTTTTATATCTAACAATCATGTCTTTATATGATAAAAAAACATACCTTTATACGATTAAAAATTGTGTCTTTACATAATTAAAAATCATATTTTTTTTACTCTAACCAAAATCGTATTTTTAATCTTACCAAAACCCTTCTCTTTCAAAAATCAAAGCTTTTCATTTGAAAATCATTGGAAAACAAAGCTGGGAAGAAGAAAGAACTTACATTGATTTTTTTCATCACCGAAGAAGGGTTATGTGCTGCCGCTGGTTGCTGGAGGTGGGGGCGCGGGCTTGGTCAGTCGGAATAGGGGTAGCGACAGTGGTTGATTTGGGGAGTTAGGGCATGGGTTTTCAAATCGATTTGGGGGATCGAAGAAGGAAGGGGGCGTCTGAGGGGAGGTGGAGTGGCCAGAGGGGGGCTTTGACGCCGACGGCGGCGCGTTGGAGCTCCGCCTGGAGTAACGCGATGGCGAGTTTTTCCCGCTGTCGTTCTCTTTTTTATATTCTCGAATGGAAAGTGAACGGGGGGTATAGAGAGTGAGAGGGGAGAGGGAAAATTATTTAATTTAATTTAATTCTCCATTAAAGTTGACTTTCTATTTAAACTCCAAATGAAACCCAGCGACTGCCGCCTCTAGCTAATTACCCCCATTCCGAACACAATGGGATATGTATCATTGGCTGACTCGATCGTTTCGATCAATTTCCATCAAAATCAAAATATAAATCTATATATTGAATTTGAACGCACATTTCAATTTACCGGGGCCAACGGACTCTAAAAATTCTCAAAAAATATTTTCTAGCTTCGTATTAGCGATACGGTTCTAACAAAACTAATTTCATCAAATTTGGAGACCGTTTGAAAAATGGCCATTTTCTGGTCGATCCAAATTGATTGAAACTGTCAAAACACGTTTTCCTGCGCCACGCTCACATATTAATCCCAGAAATTATGAATTTTGGAATCAAGCAATAACTAGACATCCCGGATCCAACAAAAGTGGTTTCGTCGAAAATGGAGGTTTTTGCAAAATTTCCATTTTTAAGAGCTATATTTTCAATAGTGACTACTCTGAAATTTCAACTGGCATAACTTTTTATCCCCGCTATGAAATTTCAATTTTTTAGATTCGTTGGAAAGATATTTTCAAATAGATCCTTATATTTTTAGTTTCGCTAAAATTCGGTTTGTTTTGAATCCTGTACATTCATTTGAAATTTGAAATCGAATTTTCAAACTACCGCGCCATTTCCAGTTCCTTTTATAATTAAAATATATATTTATATTCTAACTTCAATTCATATAAATATATACGTTCTGATTCTACTCAAAATAAATTTCCTCATTATTATTATTTAAAATAATTCATTTTAAATATTCAAAATTCATTAAAATTGCCAAAATAAAAATTTTAAATTGACTCAGATTTTCCGGGTTGTTACAATCTCCCCCGACTTAAAATCTTTTCGTCCTCGAAAAGGAACGGAGCTGAAAGTTGTTTAACTAATCAACTCAACTTTCATTATTTTCATTATGGCTTATGTTCTTCAACTTTTCAGTTTCTACGCACTTTTCAAACTTTTCCCAAATTTGGCTAACAGCCTAAATTTTCGTAAAATTTCGCCATATCCTCCCCTGTACGGGAGCACCGAGAAAATCCCGAATCGCCATACAGGCCTCTACAATCCAAAAAGAAGGAGAAACAACCAAGCGGCTAGCCAATCGGCTCATAAAATCATCCAAACCCAATAAATTAGTAAACATGTACCTATTTGTCGGGCATACAATTTTATTCCTCTGCTCTAGCCTCCTTGCAATGACCAGTTCACACATATATATGTACATGCATGCATTTCCAAACAATTTTCAATACAGTTCAATATTTGATACAACTTGGTTATATGTATTGTTCTTTCACATAATGGTTTTATTAGATAACAAATAATCATACAATACAACCATCAATCAATTAGTTGATTAACGTTTCAAATTCGTAATTTTGACATATACAGAAAATCATGTTTTTGATGCCAATTTACAACAAGTAACCCTATCTAATTTTGGTTCTCACACCAGTCAATTGGAGTCATATAGATATCCCACTTTCGAAACTCGAGCATAAATACTGGTAATGCGATCACAATTACTAGTATCATTCCCGGGCGACTAGAGTGTGATTCTATATCAATCCACTATATTAAAACTTCGGATACCCGTGGATCAGACGTATATGCAAAATCTTTATATACTTGATTGTCCAAATCAATATAAAAATAATATTCAAATATGAATAATAAAGTTTAAATTTTCAAAACAAAAATTATTTTCATCTTTATTTGAAAACAACACTCTTCACACTCGTTCTAGGATACTACTGATCCCATCTCTAACGAGTCATTCTCATTTGATATTACTAATCCAATTTCTGATGAATTCTTTCATTTGGTTCTAATGTGTCTTGTTCTCCGAGCTCTGTAAACCAAAGCTCTGATACCACATGTAAGAACCCAGAACTTCCCCTTTCTCCGAGGAGAAGAGGAAGAACGGATTGCCTTGAGAACAAGATGAATCAGAACACAAACAGAAGAACATTTCATTGCTTATTACAAAAATTTCATCAGAATACAAGAATATACAGAGTATGAATAAATATTACACATTTACTAAATATCAGAAATTTACAAGTTACAATGCAGTGGAAAATAATACAAAACAAAACTGAAAAGAATATATGGATACAGAGCTTTTCGAATATCATTCCAGCTGTAAATCAGGATCCTATGAATATAAATCTGCAAAACCAAAACTACTAACTGTCCGTGCGGAAAATAGGGGCACCCAGAGTTTAGGTTAAAACAATAAACTCCAGGTCAGTCATGTGACTGGTGTGAGAACTAAAACAGTTATTAATATGATTTTAAAATTAGGTAAATCAAGGGACTAGGCCGTATAACATGAAACAGGTTTACCCCCAAGAATACCAGTGCATAAAACAAACAGCGCAATGCTAAATAAAGAACAATGAAGTTATTATAAGACTCAGGTCCCATTACACAATGCAATGCAAGTCGGAGGATAAAGTTTTACCTTATAATAGCCAAAAATGCTTGATACGTGAAATTTCATCTTTTACTATTACTATAAGTGTATAGTGTCAAAACAATTTCAATCATAAGTATCAATCATATCAGCATAAGCGCCCCATACCACTATGTCGCCATACTAGGCTCTACAATCAAAACCGCAAAGTCACGTATTGGAAGTTGGATTTCCATCTATGAACCGAGGCAAGGGATCATCCTTACCGCTTCGAGACAATCTAGCCTACCATGTCTCAGGATCAGAATGCATCGACCCTTGGATCTTCAGGGTCGGTCCACACGGAGTGGATTAAATGCCTAAACACTGTGTTTCCCCGCCCTATGGGGCGTAAACTGGTCATAACCCCGACCAGACCATCGGTCCCGGATCGACCGATATAACGAGGCGCCTCGCAATCCATCATCCACATAAGTAAAATGCCAGGGCTAGTAAAACGCTGACAACAATCCTAGCTAGAAAGAAACGCATGTCCTCCCTGCAGTCCTCTCCCGTTTCTGTTTTACACCGGGGTGTGAGACTCGCGAGTTAACGCTATACACAAAGCTATGCCACAAAAGGTCGTGCTTTGATCATCAACCACAAGACTCTGCTTTTCAACAGAAGCCTTGATCATTTGTATATCTGCATGCCACACAGGCAATTCACGCTATGCAACCAATGTCTATCAATCACACAGAATGAAATCCGATGTCAGACACACATCCATTTACAAGTTCGTTCTGGATCTAAAAGAAACCGGAGGCACCTTATTCCTCCCTCATATGTCCAATACAGGGGAGAGGCCCTCGCATATCCGTCGATCTCCAAGTACGTCTGGACGATCACCACTTATTACCTTAACTTGGGTGTACAGCCCAATCAAGACTTCAGTAATCATCCAAACGATGTGAAGACCTTCGATCTTCAACCACCGTCTTCATCCTTGACACAACGTCGAATCAGTTATTCAGAATGGGATAAACCCGGGTTTTCTGAATAACTCGCGTATATAATAAACAAGTGCTATAAACACACAACATACGCCTCATTCCAATCCAGAATATTCCTTTATTCAGATATTCTTATACTTTGGGAAAGGTTCCCATTAATTTTATCTAATATAAATTCTTTAAATTTATTCTTTAATCTTCCTTTGGATATCATTTCAATCTAATTAAAGATGCATTAAAACTCCACTTGGTTTTAATCTTCCCAAAATCAATATTAACGATTGTTTAACTTAGGAAATCATATTCTGTCTTTAACTGGGTAAAAGAACCAATGTCCTTTAAAACACGGTTCACGACAAACCCAATATCCCATTTGATATTAAATACAAGGCTCTGAATAGAAAATATATCGGCTTATATTCAATATCAAATACTACAATCAACAAATATCATATTGGAAATAACGATATAAATATATCTTTCAAATTTCCATTATATATCTGTATAATCACGAAATCCAACATCGAAATATTCTGAAGACAATTTCGATTCAAATCCATTTCCAATTTATGTATTGGAAATTCTGGTTATTTTTAAAACCATTTCAAACCCAATTTATTTATTTAAAAATATTAGATTTTTAATTCTAGTTCATTACTAGTTCATTTCGGCAAAAATATATATTTTTCCTTTCAAATATGGAATTTTTCAGCACAATTCTTTCCAAATCATTTATTATTATTTGCACAAATTATTGATGTTTTTAATAATTTTATCAAGGCTCGTACAATCGATTTCCATAAACGGTCATCGAACTGCACTTACAGCGACCTTTTCCAAATTTGATTTGGTTATAATTCCAAATCCAACCTTTAGATTTCAAATCTCTAATATTCTTTGGAAAGCTCTTTTCAATACGAACCCAACGACTCCGGTTTTAGGAGAATCCGATGGTCGGATCTCCCGTTATTTGCGTTCGAAGTCAATGGTCGAAATTCGCGAACTGCCGCGGCGCGGCGCGTTCTATTCAGGCCATTATATATATATATAATATATATATATATATATTTCATCGATTTCCATTTAAAACCTATTTTATAAACCATTTTAAATTCGTTTTCAGAACAATTTCAACTTCATATTCAATTTCAAATCCAAATTGAATATTCCATATCATTGATATATAAATGATAGTATTTTCAAAACGTTAGATTTTGAAATCAATTCATTTTCGGTATTCATTATATAAATGAATAAAATCGATATAAATATCGTTCACGTCAAAATGGCGTTAATCTAATCAACACGGCTTTATATATTTTAATATTCGTGTCCATCCCAAATCGGACATCAAAATCAGATTTTGATCTTTTACTGAATACTATTTCAAAATGTTCGTTATTTTAAAATAATCTTTATTTTAAAATATTCATTCTTTCTGAACTAGAATCAGACACTGTCAATTACTATATAATTTGATTTATATGGATCATCATCCAGAATGCATTCTACACTGCATAAGCATAAATATAATTATCTAACGCTTACACAGCTTGTCAACCAATCGATTGACATACAACTAACTATCGGGATTAGTGTATGTCTAGTATCATCCCAATGCCCGTGTGGGGTTTTAAACAATCAAACATAGATTTTATTTGTGCAGTTGGGCGATGAGTAAAATTTATCGTCCCAATCAATATCAGTCAAATGTGTGTATATAAATAAATCATCCTATTTGTTTATGAATATTTATTTAATTCATACACACGTTAAAAATTATATTTTAACTATAAAATATTTTAATCCATTCCACATCACACAATCAATTTTCACAACACATTCAATCAAACAAACAAGTCGTCCATGGTATGTGGACGATGGGTGTCGGGTGTTGCTAAGCACCATCTGCATCTTAGTATATATTTTAACTAGAAAATAAAATTAAAGTGAGAAGTTCTCACCTTTAGGTTCCACTCTGCCGTTTCATTTCTGAATGGCTTGGATTTGCCTGAAATTCAACGCAGTCTTTTCCATGCTGTTCATAGTAAAAATCACATTTTTATTATGATGATTTTATATTTAAAAGTCTCATCTTTTTATTTTATCCCTACATGTATAAAATTATATTTCTATAATGTCGCTACATAAATAAAAATCATCTTTTTTATATCGCTACTTTTAAAATAAAAATCACATTTTTATATCTTTACTATATAGATAAAAATCACATTTTTACTTCGCTATTCAAATAATAAAAATCACATTTTTATTTCAAATCTCTACATAAAAATCAAACCTTTTCACATTTAAAAATCATAACTTTTCGCATTTAAAAATATAATCTTTTTGTTACTTACAACATAAAAATCACGTTTTTATATCTCGTGTCTATAAATAAAAATCGTACTTCTACTCTACTGTTATACGTATAAAAATCACATTTTTATTTCATTAAAAGTCATATCTTTTATATCTAACAATCATGTCTTTATATGATAAAAAACATACCTTTATATGATTAGAAATTGTGTCTTTACATAATTAAAAATTATATTTTTTTACTCTAACCAAAATCATATTTTTAATCCAACCAAAATCATAACCCTTCTCTTTCAAAAATCAAAGCTTTTCATTTGAAAAACATTGGAAAACAAAGCCATCAAGAAGAGAGAACTTACATTGATTTTTTTCATCACTGGAGAAGGGTTATGTGGCGCCGCTGGTTGCTGGAGGTGGGGGCGCGGCTTGGTCAGGCGGAATAGGGGTAGCGGCGGTGGTTGATTTGGGGAGTTAGGGCATGAGGGGGCATGGGTTTTCAAATCGATTTGGGGGATCGAATAAGGAAGGGGTAGCGGCGGCGGCGCGTTGGAGCTCCGCTTGGAGCAACGCGGTGGCGGGTTTTTCCCGCTGCCATTCTCTTTCTTTATTTTTTTTATTTTTTTTATTCTCGAATGGAAAGTGAACGTGGTATAGAGAGAGAGGGGAGAGGGAAAATAATACAATTTAATTATTTAATTTAATTCTCCATTAAAGTTGACTTTCCATTCAAACTCCAAACGAAACCCAATGATTGTCACACCTAGCTAATTACCCCCATTCCGAACACAATGAGATATGAATCGTAGGCAGATTCGATCGTTTTGATCAGTTTCCATCAAAATCAAAATATAAATCTATATATTGAATTTGGACGCACATTTCAATTTACCGGGGCCACATAAGGACTCTAAAAATTCCAAAAAATATTTTCTAGCTTCGTATTGATGGTACGGTTCTAAAAAACTAATTTCATCAAATTTGAAGGCCGTTTGAAAAATGGCCATTTTCTGGTCGATCCAAATTGACTGAAACTGTCAAAACACATTTTCCTGTGCCACGCTCACATATTAATCCCAAAAATTATGAATTTTGGAATCTAGCAATAACTTGACATCCCGGATCCAACAAAAGCGTTTTCGTCGAAAACAGAGGTCGTTTGCAAAATTTCCATTTTTAAGGGCTATATTTTCCATAACGACTATTTTGAAATTTCGTCGAAAACCGATTCGTTGGAAAAATATTTTCAAATAGATCCTAATATTTTTAGTTTCGCTAAATCCGGTTTATTTTAAATCCTGTACATTCATTTGAAATTTGAATCAAATTTTCAAACTACCGCGCCATTTCCATATAATTAAAATGTATATATTTATATTCTAACTTCGATTCATATAAATATATACGTTCTAATTCTATTCAAAATAAATTTCCTCGTCGTTATTATTTAAAATAATTCATTTTAAATATTCAAAGTTCATTAAAATTGCCAAAATAAATTTTTTAAATTGGCTCAGATTTTCCGGGTTGGTGCACATCGTTAAAAAGAATTATGATAAGAATGGTTTATCTACTGATAATAGCTTGTCAACTGCTAATGCTACCAGCAAAACAGATCGAGTTTAACTATTTGATTCGATACCTTGTGTAATGACCAGAAAATTTTCGACCCCGAAAATCAACACCAAACACAATGTCGACTATTCAAGCATCGAGAACACCTAATCATTTGTAGAAAGAAGTTAGAGGATGATAAATAAAGAAAGAAAATTAGAATAGAAGAAGAAGAATAAGAACACAACAGAACAAAATCTGAGTAACATGAATCTCACACCGGAACGAATAAATTATATTATATAATATAACTTTGGAAATACAACTTTTAACAGTATATACATACCATTATCACATAACATCACAACAGAAATAAACTCTCTCTCTCTCTCTCTATATATATATATAGTGTTGAAGCCTCCTGCTTCAAGCTCCTCTAAGTATATCTATAAATTCCCAACTACTTGACTGCCCGTACAAATTTGGGCACCCAAGAGTTTAGGGAAAACAAACAAAATAAACTCTGGGTCAGTTATGGGACTGGTGTGAATAAACTCCAACCATTCGGTTTAACTTTTCAAAATCCTTTTCAAAAGAAAGGATAATCATAAGACCGATCCACACATAAATACAGATAGTTTTTACCTCACGATAACCCAAAATATATTTTAAAAAACAATATTATTCTGATATTATAATAGTGTCTAAATACAAGTAAATAACAATCTAGCAGAACGCTTGCATCTCACGCTCTGTATATTATATATACAATCAAAACCGCGGACCCTTATTGGAGATTGGATTTCGACTATGACAAGGTATGAAATCACCTTCCGATCAGTGTACCTTAGAGGGGATACACTGTAGTTCAACAAGAGCATCATGCAACTCGGCTGACACATGATCGGCCATTCATTTCTCTTGAATGTTCTGAATATATTGTCACCTTACGGTTGGTATACCGAGATAACCGTTCCCGGGAGATACAAAAGTGAAAAGAAGTAAAACAAATATAAATATTCTTTAGATGATGACAATATACCCTAATTAGGTGAGACCCATTTAGTCATGCTGCCTGCCCGATTTTTGTCATTTCCCGGTTGATGAGGCTTGAGGTCATAGTGTATCTTTTGGAACACCTAGCCACCATTCACTTTGAATGCCACATTGTCATACCCGCCAAATCACAAATTGATTTCCCCAAAAATACCACGGGTATAAAGCTAAGAGAAACGAATTTCCCCGCTACCAATGTAAATATGTTTGAAGGTATCAACTTACACGATCTATTAGATATACTCTGTCAGATGTTCGTCCATTCAAGTTGTCCTGGGAGCAGAAAAACCGAAGGCACTATTCTATAAATCCATCTTAGGCAATTTCTACCTAAGATCGTCAGAACAGCCCTTGCAAAAACTCCGTCTTTAATTATCTTCATCATATTTGATTCGCAACGCTAATGCCCATGTGGAATGGTTTTCAGACAATAAATCTAATCCATGTCTCTCCGTATTAACAACGGAAAAATGGTCAAAAATGTTCATAGCCGGTTATTTAACTATCAAATGAAAACACCCATACAAACAACGATCTTATTTCCAAATGGAAAACTTATCGATCAAACATCAATCAACACTAAACACCTTACATTAATTTATCAATAATTTATTCATTTCCCCAATTTCCTGTATCCCGTATTTTCCCCAAATATTCTCAAAACCCGTTTTGTCTCACACGATCCTTAGAAAATGTTTCAACCTGTCTTAAACTATTTATTTTCTATATTTAGAAAATATCTCTTTTTAACATCAGGAATTAATTCGATATACTCGCAATTCTTATTTTCTATATTTTGAAAATATACGTTATTAACATCAGAAAATATTTCCATTACTTATTCATCCATCACTATCCATTAGTTCCTAACCGTAAAACTGTAAGAGAACAACTACCTATGTATCAATCCCGATGGTCGAAACCAACATCAGATCAATACTTAGAAAGCCATTCAAGTTAACTAATTTCTAGTCAGTTTCTAATTTCCTTAACTCCATTTCTATTATTTCTTATCAAATCGTTTCGTATGAAATTCTCGGATTCAGTTTACAAATTCACTTGTTTAGCAGAAATCATCAATTATAACAATAGCGTTATAATCTCTGCTCCTGAAATATTTAACTTCAAAATCTAAATTTGATTTGAATAAATAAACAATTAATTTATTTAAATAAATAAAAAAATAAATCTTGATCACAAACGAAAAGCAAATAGTATTTTCTTGAATTCGACATAATCGAATTTCAACGTATAACTCTCTTTCGGATAATTTATATTTGATTAGTGTTCCGAACTTCAGAATGAACTCACCGTTTCCGGTCAACCCCATTTCTATATTTATTTCTGAATTTATCACTTCCAACATTTACCAATTTACTCTTATCACCATTCTAATTTGCAAAACGTTTGCTTTTAAAATATTATTCGTTTACACGTGACTATTATTTCTTTATAGAAAACTGGGCTCGTTCTATTACATCAAATCTTGCTTTAAATCGTAGATACTATTATAGTTTGAAATTCCATTTATCTAGTTCCTTTATAAATTCATATTTGTACCTATTTTATGAACTTCATTTACATGTCAACTTCTTGTAAATTACATATTAAGTTTATAGCTTAATCTCGATCTCATATCCGTTTATCATTTATTGGTTTTTAAACGAAATATTATTATCTTGTCAAATTTTAAATTATATAATATATATATAATTTCTAAAATAAATTATTTTGATAACATTCAACTTCGTCGAGTTCTAATTATAATCCTTATGGATTTATTCAATCCATATTCACATCTCGAACCTTAAAATAAATTCAACGATTCCCTTTTTCATTAATCATTTTTGAATTGACATTTATTAGTTAATTAATAATAATTATTTAACAATAATCATTTTATTTCATTTATAAATATCGTTAATATATCAAACTACTTGCTTATTTTGATTAAACCAAGTTAATTCTTTCAAATCCAAATTGATTTTTAATTTCTAATTAAAAATAGTTTTTCCCTTTTTAAAACCCCAAATTCTTTTTCAATATATTCGAATACATTTTACAGTATTAAAAAATACCAATTATTTCAGGTCAATGTTATTCGAATAACCCAAAACACACAATAATCCATTACCGATTATTTGTCATATTATATAATGTCATATATGAATACAATAATATAATTGTTGAGGAATCCATTCAGATCCCTCCAACCTGTTTCCCTGCATCCACAGATGTTAATGAACATAAATAACACTAATTTCATATCAACATGGGATACTAAAATAAATAGGATCAATATTTAACCAACGTTATATAAATATATAACTGTATAGATTATTTCAACCAATTTATTTGCATCCAAACAACCATCACACAATATTCAATCATCATTTATCAATATTGAATAACGTTAGTAAAATTATAAAACTGGACAGAGTTAGTGAGTTTAGTCACCTTTTCCATTTATCGTTAAATAACGATAAACGTTCAACGGATCTGATCAGGCGTTTTATTCTTCCATAAATACAATCGGGCTCCAAATGGTTCCAAACCACTTCACAGCGTAGTCTTCTTCCACATGATTCCAACGTTATAAACCGTTCGTCAAACTGAGTTCGTATGAGATGAGTATCACGTTAACAAGTTAATATGTTAATTAAGTTAAATTAAATTAAACTTAAGTTTTTATTTTATTATTACGCCTTACCGCTTAAAACTGGTCCACTGATCTTACCCATTTTCTTTAATCTTGTTGTGGTTTCCTTTTGACCGCCTGTTATCTTCTAAAGCTTCAACGCCTGTAGGTTGGTTCCTTTTACCCATTTCCTATAACTTGCCATGCTGCCAATGTTTCTTTTTCCGTAATGGGCTTTATCCATTTACTCCAACCAGCCCAAGTGCCTACAGACCAATGCATTCAATTTTTTTTCTTAGTTGGGCTTGAATGGTATTTTTTGGCCCATCTCCCCTTTAACCTGCTACGAACAATATTGCATCCCCCTCCCTCATCATCAGTTCCGAACGTGTCTCCTAGGTGTCGCTTCTTCTTCTAAATAAAATATCTACGAGCTTCTTTCATTTTTTTATATAGTACTCGCTAGGCCTATGGCCCAAATCCCTGTTCTAAGCCCACGCTATACCCGGACCTTGTCTACAGTCCTCTCTTCCTCCCTGCATAATCCACGTGAGCTTCTGTACCTATACCAACCATGGTCGATCATTTATACTTCCTCCCCCACCTCGTTTCTTCATGAAACCAACCAAGCAACCCACCGTTCTTCTTCTCGTTTTGAACTCTCTAACCTCGATCATTCTCACAGTTTCCTCACCGCCACCCTCTTATGCAGCATCACCCCACCCGCATTTGCTCACATATACCCATGCAACCTCCAGTCTTCATGTGCTCTACACCTCCACCACCATTTGATGAACTCGCCCGACCCTTCTGAATTGCGCTGTCACTCGCTCCAGGCATCCTCCCGGCAATGACGCATCACAAAACTTCCAGGAAATGATCGTAAGATTTCTACAACATGCCAATCCTTGCTCCGAACTTGAATACACACCCAAAACATGGATCAGAAAGAGAATAGACAATATCGTTTGTATTTGATTTGAAAATAACAAGTGAAGATTTGATTCAGCCTTTTTGTTCACTAGATCTTCGTTTTTAGTCCCGTATGTATAGATAACTAAGACTTGGAGGCCAAGGAATAAGATGTAGATTGGCTATCGAAATTATAGCTTAGGGCATAGGTATGCATAGCACATCAGTGTGTTCTTTCTCATCACCAACTCTGCCATGATTTTTTATTTCATAGGTAGGTTAGCCACTAGCATAAAGCATATGGTTCACTTAGAGGAGAAGATTTAAGACATCATAGGGTCCGCGTGAGTGTATATAGGGTAGCTTGTGATGTTGTACAACTGCTTAATGGCCAAGGAAAAATTACAAATTGAAATAGTGGAGGAGTGAGTTATCAAAGGAAAGATGGAGCGAGGAGGGAGCAACGACGCGACGATGGGAGGCGGCTGTCAGAAGAAATCGATTTAGGTGGCGAAGGATTTTTTGCGCGGATTTGATAGTTTTAAGAATAAAATTTTTGTTCTGGGATCATGGGTTATTAGAGAGAGGTAACGGTTTGCGGCGGCTGGTGTCAACTGGTTTTTTTTTTTCCCATAGCCGCCCGCGATATTAACACTTCCTACTAGGGATGGAAATGAGGCGGATAATATGCATGGAATACATCCTCCGCCTCCATCCCCACTACCCATTTGTGTCCTTCGTACCCACCACATTCCCGCTTAATACTCAACATATTCGGATAGGGGAATACCCAACGGTTATGGAGGACCCATCATGTAACCAATAACGATTAGCTCAATTGTATAACAGTACACTTAAGTGCTAAAGAAATGGTCTAGACAATGTCACTGTCACGTCAACAACTTAGAAAAATGGTTAAAAGATGTATATTTATGCCATGCATGTATGTTCATCCCTGTTCATGTGTTATAAAAAAATAAAAAGCAGAAAAAGTAGTGTTTCGTTACTTTTGTTACTGTGTACATTTCCAGGCAAGCATAATTATGCCATGCATGCATGTATATTTGTCCCTATTCCCATGTTTATAAAAAAGTGAAAAGAAGAAAAAGTATAGTGCTTTGTAACATTTGTATGTTTCAAGGCATGTATATGTATGCCTGCATATTTGAAAAGAATGGTTTACAACTTTACGTCATGTAGCATCATGACTAGATTCTTTATTGTAACATTAAATTGCCAAATGGTTTCATTTTCACACTTCAAATTCCAAGTACAAAGCAACGTCCATATGCACATCGGGTCGGATACGGGGCAAATAATATTACCTCCGTACCCGCGTCGGGTATTGAAATCATCCTCTGCCCTTGTCCCTACCCATTAAGTCGGGGAATCCCCAACTGATTAAGCGCGGGTCTCCGTGGGTACCCATCCCCACGGATTAAATTTCCATCTCTACTTCCTATTAGTGTAAGCACTGTGCCCAAATTTCACATCTGATGGGTGAGTACAAAACCAAATGAGTAGTTTAAAGTAAAGATGGAAAATGGTAATCATGAATTGTTTGGCCTAGTATTTGTATACGTAGGTGTGCCAATATGGCAATGACCCATCAGGCATACAAAACCATGTCCATATGGTTCATTTCTCTTGCCTCTTCAGATATAAAATAAATAAAAATAAAGACGTCTATATCCAGTGTGTCGTGTTTTGTCCCGCTTGATGCAAATGTCTATGACTTGGATCATCGTCGTGTGTGGATCATATAGAATCATTCAAATCAAATCAAATGCATTTTGACAATCATTCAGTATATATTCTGTTGTATATAACGGTGTTGTATACACAATTATATGATTTATGTTTGATGATAACAACCAAATATATATTATTATAAATGTGTTTGTAACTGTACTATTTCATATATTCATCACAGAAAGGAGTATGATATTTATATTTAAACAGAATACACAAGTACAGAAATTCAAATATTTGCACAGTATTTTGTATTAATATAATATTTTATTTCAATATTTAAACAGTACAGTTTGATAACTCCACTATTTGTTTATCTCAGTGATACATCACATTGTATATACATTTAATTTACAGATTAGTTCCTCTACAAACACTCAATTACTCAGTACTTTCTTTGACTCGGTTACATTTAATATATACAGACACACACTGACACTCTGTTTCTTTATCTCTTGTCTATTGTCTTTCTGTCTTCATAGCTCAGTCAGTCCAGTCACCGTCTTCATACCTGTCACATACAGAAACACACACAGTATCTAAAACAGAAATAATATTCAAAATTCTAGCGAATATATTTTTATTTTGAAAATTTATTTGCCTCAGAATTTCGGTGTGTTTCTCATCATTTTTCTGACTCGATCTGATTTATTAACCATCCGACTGTGTCTAGACAGCTTGTGATATTCACAGTGGTACACCGTAAATACCATAAGGCAGACAATAATATATATATATCAATGCAGGGACAAGAAACTATTCTGATGGCTGCATATACACATGTGCATAAATATACACGTGTGCACTGCCTTGCCAATCAGCGAGCAACTAAGGAGTAGCCACATGGACTATCTCGACTCAGTGCACACATGAATATAAGTCAATGTCAAGTCTAAGCAACAACATAGTGTAGCTTTTGGCACAAACTAGTCGAGCAAAGGGATGCAAGTGTGTAAGTGCACAATAAGGGTTTAGTTTCAAATGGTCGAGACATGCACCAGAGTTCAGCAAGCATGGCACAAAACATGGTGCCAATATGGTGCATGTATACAGTCAAGTGCAGCTACATGAATCAGCAGGCTAAAATGGAGGATACAGCAAAACTCAACTGAAAGTGGCCAAGCATATGTATGTGGAGGCATGAAATCAAAACATGGTCGAGACATGGTCAAAACAACTCAGCAACAATGGCATGAACATGCACAAGTTCAGCATGGATCAACATGTAGACAAGTGAATGTAGAACAACAAATATATGGCAGCTAAATGGTGGAGACAACATGGCAGATCACCAAATTCAAACAAGAAATGGAACAACAAAGTAAAGTCAAAGATGGTACAGCATGGATCATATTCAAACCAGCAAAAGTGAAGCACAATCAAATGGCATGTATGGATCATCAAGCAACTCATGTGAACAAAGCTATAATCAAGATGACAGCAGATTGTACATGGTGATGCAATTTCAAGTGTATACATGATGGCAACAAAGTTTTTACAAAACAGGGTGCAAACACATTAGCATTGCAGCAAAGAAAGATAAAATAGCAACACGTTTAAGCTAGGTCAAGACAAGTATGCAACTTCAAATACAAGCAGGCATAACTATGCACAATGAATCAATCCAGCATGTTTTAAAACTCATAGTGTACACAACAGTGTTCCATGTGCTCATGGGTGTAGTTATCAAGAGATATAAGCAAGTCAGATTTGTCTACAGTGTCAAAATGAAATAGAAGGCAACTCAAGTTCTAAATCGTTTTGCATCAAGCTAATGTGCACAGTTCATTCAAGACAGTTTAACATATAACAAATAATCAAGCAACATACTCTAATGGTCAAGCTACTTCAAGGGTCAAAACAACAAACTAGTATGGACAAGTTCACAGAATTTCAGAAAAAGTTTTTTTTATGACTAATAGCAGAGTCTTATACATGAAGCAAGGTGTAAAGCAATGCATTGTAAACAGCATGGACTCATGGCACTTGTCAAGGAAATCAATGACATATGTTTGGCAAAAGAAAATACGACAGTACATAATTCATGCAAAAGGATTTCTTTTCAGAAAGCAAAATTTGCAAGCCCTTAAATGGCAAGAGAAATCTGTTGAGAAAAGAAACAATTTATTTGTTTCCAGCTTTACAAATGAAATCGATGGGATGTTTCAATTTTGGGACAAGAATAATTCAAATATGTTTCCATTTTTTTAACCAGAGTTTTTCTGAAATCAACTTTATATTTTTTGGCAAGAAATTTCTTTTGACAAATCAAGTGAGACAAGGATAATCATTTACAGAAATCATGCGTGAAGAGTTGGCAACCATTTAAAAAGGGGCAATCAAATTTTCCAGATTAAATGAATGCCAATTTTTGATGTCCAGAAAATCATTTTAGGAAGCAATATCAATTCGATAATTATTCGGCAAGATTTTCAACTTGTTAATCAATTCAAGAAATTTATATATCGGCTAGGTGCATCAGACAATTTATTCGAAGCCAAGAATATCGAAATCAAAAGGGGAAAATTACACAAAATCAGCATCAAGTCATTAATATGAAATCAGAGCTCAATTGTAGGGTTTCTATACCCTATACATAACACCTTTTCATCATAGGCATAATCTATCGAAACCCAAAAAATCAAGTCAAGTTTTTCAAAGCAAGAAATTTCAGAAAACTCACGAGTTCCGATCAGAAGCCTGTCCTCAAATCAATTGAAGAACAGAAGCAACGACACCATCAAGCAACAGAGATCAGCTTCCAGAATGCATCATCAATTGCAATTGATTTGGGGACGATTTCATTGAAACCCTAGAGAGCCGCCGCCATATTTTGTTTTCCAGAAAGATCGGGCAATTGAGTTACAAAAGGGGCCAGCATGTTTCTAATTTGGCTAAGCCAAGTTTATTAAAGGGGGAAATTAAATTAGTTTCTAGGGATTTTTCTTTTTTTAATTTTAATATATTTTTCTAGTTTCTTTTATTTTCGATCAAACAATTTCTAGTGTCCCTAAAATACTAGGGGATCCAGTCAGGGTGTTGATTGGTAGTTTACTAGAGTCTGTAAAAACTAGGGTTACTGGTTACGGGGTTGTAATCAGGGAAAATATGATCTAGGGGATTAGACCAGTCTAGGGTTTTGAGCGTAGGGTTAGTACATGAGCAGGGAGTGCGAGTTTATAGTGTCTGTAAGCGGGATCTGTTATTGACACCTAGTAGAAACCTAAGAATGTAGTAGTAGGCAAGATTTGCCGAAGCTGGGTATCTCTATGTGTTATTTACTTTCCGCATTTAATTTCTCTGCTATTATCTGTGCTGCAATTAATTTTTAATTATCCGATAAATTGTAATAAATCATATTCACCCCCCTCTAGGGTTAATCTAGATCCAACAATTGGTATCAAAGCTGGTATATGGTAATAGCATGATAGGGGGTTCTCGCTGTATGATCATGTGGCGAAGTATTGACTCTTGCCGCTACATGCCCATGGGTGGTTGTCCGTGTCGAGAGGCAGGACGTGAAACCGGTGTCTGATGTATCTTTGGTGGCTACTAGGGTGCTTAAAATTCCTCGTAAATAGAGATACCAATTGATATCAGAGCAGGTATTTTTCTGTTAACTCTAGAAAAATGGTGAATCCTTGTTGTCAATCTTCTGAGAGTCAGTCCAGTGATATTCCAATTATTTTCAATGGAATAGATTTTTTATTTTGGAAATCGAAAATCGAATTCTATATAAAATCTGTTAATTCTGAATATTGGAATATTATTATAAATATGGGAGACATGTCAGATAAGAGGAATAAAATTTTAAATGCTCGTGCGATGCATATTCTGTATTCTTATCTTAGTAATACTCAACTTAATCTTATCTCTCATTGTTTGACTTCCCAGAAAATCTGGAAAACTCTCAATGCGCTGTATGGAAAAACTGACGACTGCTCAAAACCCCGGAATGTCAACTCAAGTTCAGATCTATTCTTAACAGGTTTTACAAATGATAACTCAGGTGGATCTATCGATGGAGACTCAATAGATGGTGAAACTAAAGATCTTCCATACGAAGATTTGGTTTATTTTTGTACTGAATTAACAAGTGTTGTTGATAGTCTCAAATCAAAAAATAAAATTCTGAAATTTGAAAAACTTGAGTTGATCACTAAAAATTATATCCTGGAATTAAACTTGAAAATATCACGAAAGTTTCAAACACTGATTGCAAGAATTGTTTCAACTCGAAAAACAATTTAGCTCATCTCAATGAAAACTTCCAAAAGCTTGAAAAACAAATTATGAGTTCAAAAGAAAAGGAAGATGAGCTAATCTGTATAAACAATTCCTTGCGAAAAGAATTGGAAACTTTTTCAAAAAATTCAAAATATGAAATTGCTGAGAAACTAAAACATTTTGAAAATGAGATTTCTGAGTCCAAGGCCAAAATTGAAAAGCTTGGAAACGAACTCTTGGTTATGAAACAGAATGATGCTGAAAAGAGTAAAATCGCTATAAATCGTTGTTCAAATTTAACAAAAGAAAATGGTGATCTTAAATCCCAAATTCAAGGACTTGAATCAATTTTGGATAAATTTTCTAATGGGGAAAAGTCGTCAAATATTTTGTTGCAAAACCAATTTTCTGTCAAAAATAAAAGTGGCCTTGGCTTTGGAAAACTTGACAAATTTGCTCAAAACCTGAAATCAAATGATTTTAAAAATCCTTCAAACTGTGGTAGGAAAGATTTTTTTGAAAAACAAAACTCTGAAAATTATAAAGGATTTTTGTATCATAATCAAAGTGGAAATTCATTTGATAACAAATCTTTTAAACAATCTTGGATCCCAAAAAAAAAATGACTTCAACTAAATTCAAACAGATTTGGGTCCCGAAGGGTACAAAGGTAGATTCGAATAGTTTGTTATATAAATAGGTTTGGGTACCAAAACGAACAAATACAACTGTGAGTGGTTCAATCCTCTAAATAGTTAGGTAACTGAGTAGGCCGAGGAACTGCCGTGCTAAAGAGAAACTGAATTCAAACTGCATCATATCATCAAGCTATTCACAGTTCCTTAGCCAAGACGGTTCTCTCATAGATTCATTTGCTTACATCGTTCTTAGGTATGATCTCTAAACTCACAATTTCTTTTTTATATTCCCTGCTTTTTTCTTCTTTTTTATCCCTCTTTTTATTTCTTTTCTGATTTGATTTGACGCTGCCACATTTTTTGTGTCTTGATGGGCTTTCTTAACTTGCAATTGCAGTATTCATGATCTTCTGGAAATTTACTTTATTTGAATAGAACTTTGATGTTTTCCAGATCTTGAATTTAAATTTGTAAATATCTGCAATTGTTTTGAAGTTTTTTCTGATTTTTTGAATTCATAACAGTGTTGATATGTTCTTGTCATATATTGAACACTGTTAATATGAATTCTAAATTTTTTGAAGATCTGAAAAAACAACTGAAAATTCACACATCTCTGCTGTTATGAGGTTCTTCTAATTCATTTTAGAAAGGCTGAAAAATTTATACTCATTACAGCACACTGCTATTTATCAGTTGTGATAATTTCATTGATTTTCAGATTGGCTTGGAAATTTTAATCTGTCTTGAATCTCAGTGATACATCCTGAAATTCATCTTAATTCATGATCACTTTTGATTGAAATTTGTTTGTTTGAAATCATTTGAAATTCTTGATATTTTGAATCTCATACACCTCCTAAACTTGAAATTATCAACCTTGTGTGACTGATTCATTATATCCCAAAACTTGACCTTGATTCAAGTGATTTCAAATAATTTTTTTTGGATCATGAATATCTCTTAAGCCTGATGTAAATGATCTGAAATTTCGTATATACTTGTCAGAAAATTGCTTATGAAAAATTCCTTGAAAATATGGTTGTAAAACTTATTGTTATTTCATGATTATTAGATTTGAATATCTGTTTGTTTAAAATTGTTTGAAATTATTGATTTATTGAATCTCACACATTTCTCGAATCAAAGATTTATAATCTGGTGTGATTGATTAATTAAATTCTGATATTTTATATTCCATCAAATGATTAAGAATAAACGGTACTTTTAATCTTGGATCATGAATCATCTTATGAGACCATCATCCTGACATGTCTGATTTGAACTGGTTCTTGTGTTGCTCTGATATTGATTTGAAAATATTTTGGAAATTACTTTTTTTTTATCTGATTGCTGCTCTGATATTGTATTCAAAAAACTGCATGTTTTGATCTGTCTGCTGCTTGCCTAATTTGTTATCTTGTCTGCTTGGGCTTTAAAATTTTGTTGTCTATGATATCTTAGTTTGTCTCCAGTGTCTTGTTACAATCCTCATTAATAGGGACACCAATTGGTATCAGAAGTGCTGTTTTTCTTTTGTATATATTTTAATCCCTCTTGTTCTGTATATCTCTTTATATTCCTCTTGTAATTGATTTTCAATTTTAAAACTTATTTATTGATTATTCATGCAGAGATTGAAATCAATATCCAAATTGAACTGCATTTATAATTCATCAAAATTATTATCAGACTTTGAAATTATGATGAAATGTGACTGCAATATATTTCACAACAAGCGAAGATTTTATTTGGATTTTCATGATGGTTGAACATTTATTATAATATCTTTGAATTGGCGATTATTTCACGACCATCTCCTTTATATATCATCATTTTGCCATCCAACATGATTTTGTACTAATGTGGAGAGTTTAATATTTTATAAATTATCTTGAGTAAACAGTGGAAATCTGTGATAGAAATGGGACTATGCTATAATTCAGAATTAGTGATAATTGAAAATTTTCAATGATCCTTGTACAGTTGAGCATATTTCATAATATAATTTATTTAGAAATTTATTTCACAGTCCATCTCTGTACCTACCACATTTCTATCATCCATATTGGTTTTATATACCGAGGAATTTTTCCTTTAAAGCTGAAAACAATAAATATATAATTAATATATACAAGTGTGTCTCTAACCTCATTTAAAAACCCAAGCTCTGGTCATGCATGGTTAAGATATTACTTATAATTTGGGCTGCGACTGACCTCATTTAAAAATCCAAGCTCTGGTTATGCATGGTCAGTGTGCTTTTAAATAAAATAAAAAGAAAAAGGAAATAATGTGCTAAATAGAAATTAACCTGAAATTCTCCTTTGTGTTTAAAAACCTGTTTATCATTCCATTTTCTGATCTGTGAAATGTGTTAATATTTTATGATGTATTATGATTTGTTGATTGATAGCTATTGGGATTTGAGATTATATGATTTTGTCACTTAAATTGAATTATTAATTGTAGTCCAACTCCATCACTGTTTTGTGCTTCAAATCTTATTGGAAAACAACTGGAAAATATTCATATTTTTTGAAACTCTCTCCATTATATATAAATTTCATCATAAATCCGTCATTCTCTGCAATGTGAAATATGTCATTTGTTCTCAGTTTATTATGATTTTTGTTTGACCGATTGAGATTTATGATGACCGTTCTTCCTCTTAAGCTGAAATTTATAATTTTTAGTCATTTTTCATCTATATTTTAAAATTCTAAATCCTGTTGATGATAACAAAAGGGGGGAGAATGGATTGAGATTTTGATTTATGGGTAAATATTTTATAAATATTTTAATATTGAAAATTTCATTTTTCATTCTTTTTTCACTCATGCACAGTTATAGGGGGAGCTTTGAAATAGGGGGAGTTCAGTTTTTACTGTCAAACACTTTTATTGGATTCAAAATCTTAATATTTGTTTTGTCATCATTAAAAGGGGGAGATTGTTGTATATAACAGTGTTGTATACACAATTATATGATTTTTGTTTGATAATAACAACCAAATATATATTATTATAAATGTGTTTGTAACTGTACTGTTTCATATATTCATCACAGAAAGGAGTATGATATTTATATTTAAACAGAATACACAACTACAAAAATTCAAATATTTACACAGTATTTTGTTTAAATATAATATTTTATTTCAATATTTAAACAGTACAATTTGATAACTCCACTATTTGTTTATCTCAGTAATACATCACATTGCATATACATTTCATTTACAGATTAGTTCCTCTACAAACACTCAATCACTCAGTACTTTCTTTGACTCAGTTACATTTCATATATACAAATACACACTGGCACTCTATTTCTTTATCTTCTGTCTAGTGTCTTTCTGTCATCATAGCTCAGTCAGTCCCATCACCGTCTTCATACCTATCACATACAGAAACACACACAGTATCTGAAACAGAAATAATATTCAAAATTCTAGTGAATATATTTTTATTTTGAAATTTTATTTGCCTCAGAATTTTGGTGTGTTTCTCATCATTTTTCTGACTCGATCTGATTTATTAAACAACTGACTGTGTCTAGATAGCTCGTGATATTCATAGTGGTACACTATAAATACCACAAGGCAGACAACAATATATATATCAATGCAGGGACAAGAAACTATTCTGATGGCTGCATATACACACGTATATAAATAAACACATGTACACTGCCTTGCTAATCAGCGAGCAACTGAGGAGTAGCCACATGGACCGTCTCGACTCAGTGCACACATGAATATAAGTCAATGTCAAGTCAAAGCAACAACATAGTGTAGCTTTTTGCACAAACTAGGCGAGCAAGAGGATGCAAGTGTGTAAGTGCACAATCAAGGTTTAGTTTCAAATGGTCGAGACATGCATCAGAGTTCAGCAAGCATGGAACAAAACATGGTGCCAATATGGTGCATGTATATAGTCAATTGCGGCTACATGAATCAGTAGGCTAAAATGGTGGATATAACAAAACTCAATTGAAAGTGGCCGAGCATATGTATATTGAGGCATGAAATCAAAATATGGTCGAGACATGGTCAAAACAACTCAGCAACAATGGCATGAACATGCTCAAGTTCAGCATGGATCAACATGCATACAAGTGAATGTAGAACAGCAAATATATGGTAGCTAAATGGTGGAGACAACATGGCAGATCATCAAATTCAAACAAGAAATGAAATAGCAAAGTCAAGTCAAAGATGGTACAACATGGATCATATTCAAACCAGCAAAAGTAAAGCACAATCAAATGGCATGTATGGATCAACAAGCAGCTCAAGTGAACAAAGCTACAAATAAGATGACAGCAGATTGTACATGCTGATGCAATTTCAAGTGTATACATGATTGCAACAAAGTTTTTACAAAATGGGGTGCAAACACATTAACATGGCAGCAAAGAAAGATAAATAGCAACATGTTTAAGCCAGGTCAAGACAAGTATGCAACTTCAAATAAAAGCGGGCATAACTATGCACAATGAATCAGGCTAGCATGTTTTTAAACTCATAGTGTACACAACAGTGTTCTATGTGCTCATGGATGCAGTTATCAAGAGGTACAAGCATGTCAAATTTATCTACAATGTCAAAGTGAAACAGAAGGCAACTCAAGTTCAAAATGGTTTAGCATCAAGCTAATGTGCACAGTGACAAATAATCAAGCAACATACTCTAATGGTCAGGCTACTTCAAGGGTCAAAACATCAAACTAGTATGGACAAGTTCATAGAATTTCAGAGAGAGTTTTTTTTTTATGACTAATAGCAGAGTCTTATACATGAAGCAAGGAGTAAAGCAATGCATTGTAAACAGCATGGACTCATGGAACTTGGCAAACAAATCAATGACATATGTTTGGCAAAAAAAATACGATATTATATAATTCATGCAAAAGGATTTCTTTTCAGAAAGTAAAATTGGAAAGCCCTTAACTGGCAAGAGAAATCTGTTGAGAAGAAAACAATTTATTTGTTTCCAGCTTTACAAATGAAATTGAGGGGATGTTTCAATTTTGGGGCAAGAATCCATTTTTTTTACCAGAGTTTTTCTAAAATCAACTTTATATTTTTTGGCAAGAAATTTCTTTTGACAAATAAAGTGGGACAAGGATCATCATTTCCAGAAATCATGCGTAAAGAGTTGGCAACCATTTAAAAAGGGGCAATCAAATTTTCCAGATTAAACGAAGGCCAATTTTTGATGTCCAGAAAATCATTTCAGGAAGCAATATCAATTCGATAATTATTTGGCATGTTTTTCAAGTTGTTAATCAATTCAGGAAATTTATATATCGACCAGGTGCACCAGACAATTTATTCAAAGCCAATAATATCGAAATCAAAAGGGGAAAATTACACAAAATTAGCATCGAGTCATTAATATGAAATCAGAGCTCAATCGTAGGGTTTCTATACCCTATACATAACACCTTTTCATCACAGGCATAATCTATCGAAACCCACAAAATCAAGTCAAGTTTTTCAAAGCTAGAAATTTCAGAAAACTCACGAGTTCCAATCAGAAGCTCGTCCTCAAATCAATCAAAAAACAGAAGCAACGACGCCATCAAGCAATAGAGATCATCTTCCAGAATACATCATCAATTGCAATTGATTTGGGGACGATTTCATTGAAACCCTAGAGAGTCGCCGCCATATTTTGTTTTCCAGAGAGATCGGGCAATTGAATTACCAAAGGGGCCGGCCTGTTTCTAATTTGGCTAAGCCAAGTTTATTAAAGGGGAAAATTAAATTAGTTTCTAGGGATTTTTCTTTGTCTAATTCTAATGTATTTTTCTAGTTTCTTTTGTTTTCGATCAGATAGTTTCTAGTGTCCCTAAAATACTAGGGGATCCAGTCAGGGTGTTGACTGGTAGTTTACTAGAGTCTGTAAAAACTAGGGTTACTGGTTACGGGGTCGTAATCAGGGGAAATCTGATCTAGGGGATTAGATCAATCTAGGGTTTTGAGCATAGGGTTAGTACAAGAGCAGGGGGTGCGAGCTTACAGTGTCTATAAGTGGGATCTGTTATTAACACCAAGTAGAAACCTTAGGAATGCAGTAGTAGGCAAGATTTGCCGAAACTGGGTATCTCTGTGTGTTATTTACTTTCCGCATTTAATTTCTCTGCTATTATCTGTGTTGCGATTAATTTTTAATTATCCGATAAACTATAATAAACCTTATTCACCCCCTCTAGGATTAATCTAGATCCATCATATTCAACATAAAATATTTATTCAAAAAAAAGTAATATGTAGCTCATAGAGAAGAATTACGCTTTCCCGGGGTCAAACCAGTTTCCTCATAAAAAAGATCCCTGAATTACTGCTATTTTTTAGTGGACTAACAGTATGTTGGTGAAAATTATACATGCATTTTGGTTCCTATTTCCTAAGAACACCCATAAAAAATGTATTAATGCTGGTGTTGCTATGTAAATAGAGTTTCTACTTATTTCATCTCCATTACGTTTAAATAATATATTATTTAAATTAGCGTTGTTGTCTTTAAAAATGTTCAACATTTTCATTAATCAACACATGTAACAAGACTTCACTTTCTCAATTACGCATGTGTTTAAGTCTCAATTTTACCCTTTCATACATTTTCATCACATCAGATCTAGCAGTGTTTCTGGAAATCAACTTAATATCCAGACAAACATAAGAAAATATCTGTCTGATTCCAGCATACTCAACAAATTGAAATGGCAAATCATGCATCAATATTGACATTACTAACAATTCTCTAAACTTATCCGGATCAAATTTAGAAAACCTAGTTAAAATAGTACCCTTGACCTGACTTATGAGCAATTATTCTAAATCACGATTAGTAGTTTTGAAACAAGTTTTAATATGATGTCTTATGTTTCCAGTGCCATAAGAACTACCACATAAATAAATAGGACCATATTTCATACACTTAGCTCTTTGCTTTCCATCATCTTACAATGGAACAATTTCAAACTTAGTCTACACCTCAGAAGTAAACTTTCTATGTAATGACCCGCATTTTTAGAGATATATAATTAATTTAGTTAATTATATAATTGGTGATTTAGAGAAGGTAATGATCGTTTAATTAAATAATATTGAATATTTAATAAATAATTATAATATAATAATATATTATAATGTCGAAATAGTCGGAAATAGTGAAATTCACAATAGCGTGTGAATTGAATAGCATACGAGATTTGGTGGAGTTTCGATTCGAAATATAATAACGATTATATTGAATCGACGACAGTTTGAACGTATAATTATATTATAATTAAAATCGAGCTCGAAATGGCGCTGCAGTTCGTAAATTGGCGATTCGAACTTCAACTGAATGTACATGATTCGTTTTAAGCCGGATTTCTATGAAACAAGAAACGTGTGGAGCTGGTGGAGTATATCTTTCTAGTGGAAGAGAAAAATCGGGATTTCGTCGGGTAGATTTTGATTTACGTCCAAATCAAAATTCAGAAAAGTCGCTGTAGAATTCCTTTATATTTTGCAACGCTTTATTTACGTTATAAAAGGGTTTTTCGATATAAACTGAATATCGATAAATCTAAAATCTGAAATATCAAACTGTAAATTCTGATATGATATTCTGGAGCTGTACGTTATCATATGTGAGTATATACGATAATATAAATTTATTTATATTTAATTTAATTATATTGAAATATATTTATATATTTAAATGGGTCATTAAGAGCTTTAAAAATAGCCGGTTTTGCATACGAAGTCGGAATTCGACGACACCAGTTTCGTTGGGACCGTAATGTCGAACTTTAGCTACATGTCCAGTTTCGTGATTTTTGGGTATCGTGTGTGAGCACACGAATTTTTAGAAAGCAAAAATGGAATATAAAAATATAAATATCTTGATATTTATGTTCTCTATAAATACCCCTTTAAACCAGTTCCCTTAAGACCTAAATCATCTTTCCAATTTTCTGTAAAATGAGCCGCCACTCAGGAAACCAAAAACGTGAAGGATCCTCAAAAGAAATTCACAAAGAAATCAAATAAAAATGCTAGTAATTACAAGAGTTAATTCCTTGGATTCCTTTTGATACGAGCTTCTCATCCATATTTTTTTTGTTGAGTTCGATACATGTTTGCAAAAGCTGGAAATAGGCAGTGCCGCCTAGTGTTGATAATTTCTCGATCATGGGGAGATCGGAGGCTATTCTGAGGTCCGAAATGGGTTTGAGGTGGACGGATGCAAGGTTCGAAGAAGTCTGGACGGATTCCGTTCTGATCTGGGTCGCAATATGTGGCGGAGTTCGCGGGTTCCTCGTCTGACGCAATACGGTGGGAGTGGCTCGAGTTTGATTTCGAGGGTATGAGGAGGTGGAGCTTTGGACGCGAAGTTCGTTGGTGTTGCCGGAGGTGGATTTTGTGATGGAATGGAGGAGAAGATGGTGGTCAACGGTCGCCATTTCCGTTTGTTTTATGTTCCCGAAGCCATGAGTCCAAATGGGGGAGAAGCTGTTGACCAGTTCGGGTCTGTTATTTTAATGTTGGGTGGGCCGGAGATTTAAAGGAAGGTGAAAGCCCAATAGGAATTTAAAACCCAAGTTTAGTTTTATTTTAATTCAATTATATGTTTAGCTTGTAAATGTGATATCTCATCCATACGAGGTCAGAATCGAGAATCGTAAGTTGCGTTAGGATCGTATGGACGGGAGCAACACAATGAGACTGACCGGGAGTGAATCCGAGCCCGTTACAATTTATGGCGAAATAAATTGTCCGACTGAATCAAATAACGCAAACCGTTATTTAACGGCTAACGCACAAATGTGAGTAAATCTCACCAACTCTGAACAGTTTATAATTTCATGTTGTATTTTTAGAACTGTTAGAAATTGTCTGTTTGATTGTGTGTTGATTGTTTGATTGAACTGCTAGTCAGTAAATGAAAATATTATATATATATATAATATATAAACAGTTAGATAGTTATATATTGATTCTGTTTATCAGAATAATTCATATTGAACTGAAAGTGATGACAATCATGTTGTGTAACATCTGTGGATGCAGGGAAACAGGTTGGAGGAATCCGACTGGATTCCTCAAAAGTTATTTTATTGTTTTTCATATATTGTTATATGATGTGATATAAAATCTATGGGCGATTATATGTACTTGGACGATATTGAACATCGTGATTTGATATGATTGAATACCATAACATGCCGGAATGTTGATAAGGGGATTTTCAAAGTGATATTGAAAACAGAATATTTATAAATTGGAATATTTAGAAATAAGAGATATTTATAAATTTAAATATTTATAAATAAGGAATATTTATAAATTGGGATATTTATAAATAGGAGATATTTTAAAAAGGAAAATAAATTCAAAACATTTCTTTTGAATGGAAAGGCCTGTGTGGCGAGTTTGGGGATTTTCCCGATGCTCCCGTTACAAAGGAGGTCATGGCGAATTTTCTAGAAAATTTAAGGAGTTAGAATATTTCAAGAATAAATTTGAAAAGGAAATATTTGTAAACCATTTACAAATAGAATTGGAAAGGAAACATTATAAAAAGGGAAATCATTTTTAAAGTGTAGAACCATTATTTAAAAGTAAATCTTTTCAAATGAATAAAACGTTGTTAAAAAGGAAATCTTTATAAAGTGAATAAAGTAAATCGAATATGGTATTCGAAAGGAGTTAAATCGAATACGGTATTCGAAAGGAGTTAAATCGAATATGGTATTCGAAAGGAGTAAATCGAATATGGTATTCGAAAGGAGTTAAATCGAATATGGTATTCGAAAGGAGTTAAATCGAATATGGTATTCGAAAGGAGTTAAATCGAATATGGTATTCGAAAGGAGTTAAATCGAATATGGTATTCGAGGGGAGTAAATCGAATATGGTATTCGAAAGTTAGTAAAACGAATATGATATTCGAAAGGGGTTAGTCGAGTCGAGTTAGTTGAATAGAGTTAACTAGTTCAGTAGAGTTAACTAGTTCAGTAGAGTTAACCAGTTCAATAGAGTTAACCAGTGAGTTAAATAAGTCAAGTTAACCAATGAGTTAAGTAAGTCAAGTTAACCAGTTGAGTTAAGTAAGTCGAGTTAATCAAGTCGAGTTGATCGAGTTAGAGTTACTCAGTTAGAGCTAATCGATTAGAGTTAAAACGAACTAGAGTTAATCAAATATAGTTATTTGAGACAGAGTTAGTCCAACATAGTATTCAGGGTAAGTTGCCATCTCGTACGACTGCTAGCGTAATTCACAGGGCTGTAAATAGCCTACGGCGGTTGGATGTTTCCTGAGGGAGTCAGGCGTAACCATTGTGATCGCTGCGATCTAGAGTCAAACGAATGGAGCTAAATCGAATATTAGTTATTCGATAGGAGTTAATCAAGTTGAGTTAAGTAAACCAAGTTAGTCGAGCCTAGTTAATCGAATCGAATCGGTCGAACCAAGTAAGTTAAGATAGTCGAGTTAGTCGAGTTAAGTTCGTCGAGTTAAATTAATCGATGTTAGTTTCATCGAAAGGAGTTATCGATGTTAGTTTCATCGAAAGGACTTATCGATGTTAGTTTCATCGAAAGGAGTTATCGATGTTAGTTTCATCGAAAGGAGTTATCGATGTTAGTTTCATCGAAAGGAGTTATCGATGTTAGTTTCATCGAAAGGAGTTATAGATGTTAGTTTCATCGAAAGGAGTTATCGATGTTAGTTTCATCGAAAGGAGTTATCGATGTTAGTTTTATCGAAAGGAGTTATCGATGTTAGTTTCATCGAAAGGAGTTATCGATGTTAGTTTCATCGAAAGGAGTTATCGATGTTAGTTTCATCGAAGGGAGTTATCGATTATAGTTTAATCGAAGTGAGATTTTCAAATATGAGATATTTGAAAAGGAAGAGTCATCGAATATTAGTTATTCGAAGAGATATTTATCGAATATCGTTTATTCGAGAAGGAGTTAATCGAATATAGGTTATTCGAAGAAGAGTTAATCAAATAGAGATTTCTCGAAGAGAGATTATCGAATATCGTTTATTCGAGAAGGAGTTAATCGAATATAGGTTATTCGAAGAAGAGTTAATCAAATAGAGATTTCTCGAAGAGAGTTAATCGGCCAATTCGATTATATCGAATTCGGGAAAGTACTTATACTTTCCAGTGTTTAAATAGAGATTTATTTATTTATAAATAAATAAGTGTTAGGTTAATTATTCACTAATAAGAATAGAAGTTATAATTAAAGTTAGATAATTCGAAAGTAGGGATTATAACGTTATCGTTATAACCAATGTTTTAAATATAGAAGTAGATTAGTAAAATTGGATCCGAGAAAGGCGTAAAGAAGTTGTTAAAGATTAAAAGATAAACTTTGACCATTTTGAAGTTATAACGTTGTTCAGTTAAGGTCTGAGAGGTAATTATACCCCAACTTGAGTGACTTCCTTCTTAACTAAGAAATGGTAAGGTTTGATCGTAAAGGAGTTTTGGAAATGTTTTCCAAACAAGAATCAGAAATGTTTTCTAAATACAGAAAACAAGGAATGGAAATGTTTCCAGTGTTGATAACATATATTTTCTAAATATAGAAAATAGCAAATGTTGAATATAGGGAAACAGGAGATGTAAAATGAACTAAAGAGATAAATGTTAAATGATGTTTGTTTGATATAATTTCCATCTGGAAATAATATCATTGTTTGCACACTTGTTTTCTTTGATAGTTAAATCACAGACTATCAAAGTTTTGACCATTTTAACGTTGTTAATATGGAGAGACCGGTTGGATTATTATCCAAAGAACCACTCTGTATTGGCATAAGCGTTGCGAATCATATATGCCAAAGTTAATTGAAGACGGAGAAAAATGCAAGGGCTGTTGTATAAGTCTTAGATAACAGTGACTAAGATGGATATACGGAATAGTGCCTTCGGTTTGTCCAGTCCCAGGACAACTTGTATGGACGAAGGTCTGACAAAGTATATCCAATGGATCGCGTAAGTTGATCTGTTCAAACGTATTCACGTTTGGTGGCGGAGGAATTCGTTTCTCTTAGCTGTATACCCGTGTTATTTTTGGATAAGTCAATTTTGTATTTGGCGGGTATGACGATGTGACATTTCTAAGTGAATGAAGATGGATGTCTGACAGAGTATTTCCAGACGATCACGTACATTGATTTCTTCAACCGTACCAAGAGTGGAAGCGGAGAAGGAAACTTCTTTTAGCTGACATGTAATGTACTGTTGTAAACGTCAATTAGTGATTTCGATGGATTTGACAATGTAGCATTCGAAGTGAATCTGATGAAATGTTAAAGCGTAGCTTCTAGCCTCATCATCTGGTAATGACAGAAATCGGGCAGGCAGCATGGCTAAGTCGGTCGCACCGAAGTAGGGTGTATAATCACCTATCTAGAGAATATTCATTTGTTTCTTAAATCTATCAATGCTGTCCCATATATATACGGGAACGGTTGTTGATCCCAACCGTTGGTGATGTACATTCGATACACTCAAGCGAAATGAGTGGTCGGTCATGTGTGGCTGAGTTACAAGATGTTCTTGTTGAACTCCAGTGTATCGTTCCTAGAGTACACTGATCGGAAGGTGGTTCCATACCTTGTCATAGTTGGAAATCCATTATCCAATACGTGCTTGCGATTTTGATTGTATACTATATATGTAGAACGTGAGATGAAAGCGTTTCTGCTAGTTGATATCTATTTGTACATAGACATTATTATAATATCAAAAGGTTTTTGATATAAATATATTTTGGATTCTCATAAGGGAAAAACCCGTTCCGTTCTGCGGCGTGGTCTTATGAGATATCGTTTACTTGTTCATATACCTGTTTAAACTGTTTTACTCATACCAGTCCCATGACTGACCCGGAGTTTATTTGTTTTGTTTTCCCTAAACTCTTGGGTGCCTAAATTTGTACGGGCAGTCAAGTAGTTGGGATTTGCAGATACATTGAAGAGCTGGAGCAGGAGGCTTCAGAATCATATAGCTATAGTTTATTTCCGCTGTGTTGTAAGTGCTGTACTCTGATAAGTGCTATTGTATACATAACTGTTATATTTCAAAGTTATGTTATCTATTATATGTTATTCGTTCCGCTGTGAGGTTCGTGTTACTCTGATGTTGTGTTCTTCTTCTTCTTCTATTCTAAGTTTCTATCTTATCTATTCTCACCCTCTAATTTCTTTCATTAACTATTCGGTTATTTTCGATCCTTGGATGTTCGATATGTGTTGTATATCGGATAACCAAGATCGCATTTTTCCGGGTCGTTACAGTTGGTATCAGAGCTTAAGTTAAGAATTACTTGGCTCTGTGGCGTGACTCGGTAGAGATAGGGTTAGTAACACCCTAGATTGAGTTTGAGTGTATATACGAGTGCGTATTTGTATTTGATATAAAATTTGTTTTATATTGTGGAGATTCATTGGCTGAGTTGTTTATGAGTTCTGGTCGATCAGTTTGATCCACTGTATCGGTAGGAGTAAATAAACACTTGAAGACGATGGACCGACATAGTATGGATATGTGATATATTATCATATATAAGATGTGTTGGTAGTAATTATAATCAGATAAGATTATAAAATGTGAAATGGTTATATGTAACCAATCAGAATTTATACAAGTGAATTATATGAAATTGGAATGAATTAAATCTGAATTTAAATCAGATTTGGAATCAAAATAAGGAAATTTTAAGTTCCTGGGAGATTTTGAGATGTTTTCAAAATGGATGTATTTAGTAAGGGTTTTGAAATGATATAGTATTGAAATCACTTGGGTCGCTGGAAAATAATTCCGATGATGACTGCGCAGTATCATCGGTGTGATTTTCGAGTTCTAAGTGGTGGATTACTACCAAAGATTTTGATTTGAATTGTTTTGATAAAACAAGTTGTTTAGAAATTCAAAGGTTTTGAATAGGTATTTTGATTTCAAATGGATTTGAAATTTACCCAGGAATTTAAGTTTTGGAATTTAAATTTAACTTATGAAGTTAAATAAAGTGAGATGGTAAAAATAAATTGAAATTTAACTTGAACTAAGTTAAATAGAATTTGAAATTTAGCTGGACTTAGGATTTGAAAATCAAGGATGAAACTTGAAATTGAAAATGGGATTCGACTTAAGTATAAGCGAATGATTTGGTTTGACGATATAAAAGTGATTGAGTTTGATTGGGATGGCATTTGTATATGCCGAGTTGATAACAGAGGGTAGGGATATAATGATATGCCCAACAAAAAGGTACAAGTTTATATTTTATATGAGTTTGGAATTTATGAGCCGAATTGGCAAGCCGTTTGGCGTTTTGATTTTCTTTTGGGTTGAAGAAGGCCCAGAGAGGCGAGTTGGAGTTTGAGCTATTGACCAGTACAAAGGAGGTGCTGGCGAAATTTTCCGAAAATTTAAAGTGTTAGAAAATTTTCAAAATTTTTGAAAATTTTAGTTAGTCGGAATGAATTAATATTTTAGTGATATTAATTGGTTCAGTGAAACTGAAGTTGAGAGGTAAACGAATCTTAGGAATTCCAATAGATAGGGTAGTCCTCTAACTTAGCAATTTCGAGGACGAAATTATTATAAGTGGGGAAGAATGTAATGACCCGCATTTTTAGAGATATATAATTAATTTATTTAATTATATAATTGGTGATTTAGAGAAGGTAATGATCGTTTAATTAAATAATATTGAATATTTAATAAATAATTATAATATAATAATATATTATAATGTCGAAATAGTCGGAAATAGTGAAATTCACAATATCGTGTGAATTGAATAGCATACGAGATTTGGTGGAGTTTCGATTCGAAATATAATAATGATTATATTGAATCGACGACAGTTTGAACATATAATTATATTATAATTAAAATCGAGCTCGAAATGGCGCTGCAGTTCGTAAATTGGCGATTCGAACTTCAACTGAATGTACAGGATTTGTTTTAAGCCGGATTTCTATGAAACAAGAAACGTGTGGAGCTGGTGGAGTATATCTTTCTAGTGGAAGAGAAAAATCGGGATTTCGTCGGGTAGATTTTGATTTACGTCCAAATCAAAATTCAGAAAAGTCGCTGTAGAATTCCTTTATAATTTGCAACGCTTTATTTACGTTATAAAAGGGTTTTTCGATATAAACTGAATATCGATAAATCTAAAATCTGAAATATCAAACTGTAAATTCTGATATGATATTCTGGAGCTGTACGATATCATATGTGGGTATATACGATAATATAAATTTATTTATATTTAATTTAATTATATTTAAATATATTTATATATTTAAATGGGTCATTAAGAGCTTTAAAAATAGCCGGTTTTGCATACGAAGTCGGAATTCGACGAAACCAGTTTCGTTGGGACCGTAATGTCGAACTTTAGCTACATGTCCAGTTTCGTGATTTTTGGGTATCGTGTGTGAGCACACGAATTTTTAGAAAGAAAAAATGGAATATAAAAATATAAATATCTTGATATTTATGTTCTCTATAAATACCCCTGTAAACCAGTTCCCTTAAGACCTAAATCATCTTTCCAATTTTCTGTAAAATGAGCCGCCACTCAGGAAACCAAAAACGTGAAGGATCCTCAAAAGAAATTCACAAAGAAATCAAATAAAAATGCTAGTAATTACAAGAGTTAATTCCTTGGATTCCTTTTGATACGAGCTTCTCATCCATATTTTTTTTGTTGAGTTCGATACATGTTTGCAAAAGCTGGAAATATGCAGTGCCGCCTAGGGTTGATAATTTCTCGATCATGGGGATATCGGAGGCTATTCTGAGGTCCGAAATGGGTTTGAGGTGGACGGATGCAAGGTTCGAAGAAGTCTGGACGGATTCCGTTCTGATCTGGGTCGCAATATGTGGTGGAGTTCGCGGGTTCCTCGTCTGACGCAATACGGTGGGAGTGGCTCGAGTTTGATTTCGAGGGTATGGGGAGGTGGAGCTTTGGACGCGAAGTTCGTTGGTGTTGCCGGAGGTGGATTTTGTGATGGAATGGAGGAGAAGATGGTGGTCAACGGTCTCCATTTCCGTTTGTTTTATGTTCCTGAAGCCGTGAGTCCAAATGGGGGAGAAGCTGTTGACCAGTTCGGGTTTGTTATTTTAATGTTGGGTGTGCCGGAGATTTAAAGGAAGGTGAAAGCCCAATAGGAATTTAAAACCCAAGTTTAGTTTTATTTTAATTCAATTATATGTTTAGCTTGTAAATGTGATATCTCATCCATACGAGGTCAGAATCGAGAATCGTAAGTTGCGTTAGGATCGTATGGACGGGAGCAACACAATGAGACTGACCGGGAGTGAATCCGAGCCCGTTACAATTTATGGCGAAATAAATTGTCTGACTGAATCAAATAACGCAAACCGTTATTTAACGGCTAACGCGCAAATGTGAGTAAATCTCACCAACTCTGAACAGTTTATAATTTCATGTTGTATTTTTAGAACTGTTAGAAATTGTCTGTTTAATTGTGTGTTGATTGTTTGATTGAACTGCTAGTCAGTAAATGAAAATATTATATATATATATATAAATATATATATAATATATAAACAGTTAGATAGTTATATATTGATTCTGTTTATCAGAATAATTCATATTGAACTGAAAGTGATGACAATCATGTTGTGTAACATCTGTGGATGCAGGGAAACAGGTTGGAGGAATCCGACTGGATTCCTCAACAGTTATTTTAATGTTTTTCATATATTGTTATATGATATAAAATCTGTGGGTGATTATATGTACTTGGACGATATTGAACATCGTGATTTGATATGATTGAATACCATAACATGCCGGAATGTTGATAAGGGGATTTTCAAAGTGATACTGAAAACAGAATATTTATAAATTGGAATATTTATAAATAAGAGATATTTATAAATTTAAATATTTATAAATAAGGAATATTTATAAATTGGGATACTTATAAATAGGAGATATTTTAAAAAGGAAAATAAATTCAAAACATTTCTTTTGAATGGAAAGGCCTGTGTGGCGAGTTTGGGGATTTTCCCGATGCTCCCGTTACAAAGGAGGTTATGGCGAATTTTCTCGAAAATTTAAGGAGTTAGAATATTTCAAGAATAAATTTGAAAAGGAAATATTTGTAAACCATTTACAAATAGAATTGGAAAGGAAACATTATAAAAAGGGAAATCATTTTTAAAGTGTAGAACCATTATTTAAAAGTAAATCTTTTCAAATGAATAAAACGTTGTTAAAAAGGAAATCTTTATAAAGTGAATAAAGTAAATCGAATATGGTATTCAAAAGGAGTTAAATCGAATATGGTATTCGAAAGGAGTTAAATCGAATATGGTATTCGAAAGGAATAAATTGAATATGGTATTCGAAAGGAGTTAAATCGAATATGGTATTCGAAAGGAGTTAAATCGAATATGGTATTCGAAAGGAGTTAAATCGAATATGGTATTCGAAAGGAGTTAAATCGAATATGGTATTCATAGGGAGTAAATCAAATATGGTATTCGAAAGTTAGTAAAACGAATATGATATTCGAAAGGGGTTAGTCGAGTCGAGTTAGTTGAATAGAGTTAACTAGTTCAGTAGAGTTAACTAGTTCAGTAGAGTTAACTAGTTCAGTAGAGTTAACCAGTTCAATAGAGTTAACCAGTGAGTTAAATAAGTCAAGTTAACCAATGAGTTAAGTAAGTCAAGTTAACCAGTTGAGTTAAGTAAGTCGAGTTAATCAAGTCGAGTTGATCGAGTTAGAGTTACTCAGTTAGAGCTAATCGATTAGAGTTAAAACGAACTAGAGTTAATCAAATATAGTTATTTGAGACAGAGTTAGTCAAACATAGTATTCAGGGTAAGTTGCCATCTCGTACGACTGCTAGCGTAATTCGCAGGGCTGTAAATAGCCTACGGCGGTTGGATGTTTCCTGAGGGAGTCAGGCGTAACCATTGTGATCGCTGCGATCTAGAGTCAAACGAATGGAGTTAAATCAAATATTAGTTATTCGATAGGAGTTAATCAAGTTGAGTTAAGTAAACCAAGTTAGTCGAGCCTAGTTAATCGAATCGATCGAACCAAGTAAGTTAAGATAGTCGAGTTAGTCGAGTTAAGTTCGTCGAGTTAAATTAATCGATGTTAGTTTCATCGAAAGGAGTTATCGATGTTAGTTTCATCGAAAGGAGTTATCGATGTTAGTTTCATCGAAAGGACTTATCAATGTTAGTTTCATCGAAAGGACTTATGGATGTTAGTTTCATCGAAAGGAGTTATCGATGTTAGTTTCATCGAAAGGAGTTATCGATGTTAGTTTCATCGAAAGGAGTTATCGATGTTAGTTTCATCGAAAGGAGTTATCGATGTTAGTTTCATCGAAAGGAGTTATCGATGTTAGTTTCAACGAAAGGAGTTATCGATGTTAGTTTCAACGAAAGGAGTTATCGATGTTAGTTTCATCGAAAGGAGTTATCGATGTTAGTTTCATCGAAAGGAGTTATCGATGTTAGTTTCATCGAAAGGAGTTATCGATGTTAGTTTCGTCGAAGGGAGTTATCGATTATAGTTTAATCGAAGTGAGATTTTCAAATATGAGATATTTGAAAAGGAAGAGTCATCGAATATTAGTTATTCGAAGAGAAATTTATCGAATATCGTTTATTCAAGAAGGAGTTAATCGAATATAGGTTATTCAAAGAAGAGTTAATCAAATAGAGATTTCTCGAAGAGAGATTATCGAATATCGTTTATTCGAGAAGGAGTTAATCGAATATAGGTTATTCGAAGAAGAGTTAATCAAATAGAGATTTCTCGAAGAGAGTTAATCGGCAAATTCGATTATATCGAATTCGGGAAAGTACTTATACTTTCCAGTGTTTAAATAGAGATTTATTTATTTATAAATAAATAAGTGTTAGGTTAATTATTCACTAATAAGAATAGAAGTTATAATTAAAGTTAGATAATTCGAAAGTAGGGATTATAATGTTATCGTTATAACCAATGTTTTAAATATAGAAGTAGATTAGTAAAATTGGATCCGAGAAAGGCGTAAAGAAGTTGTTAAAGATTAAAAGATAAACTTTGACCATTTTGAAGTTATAACGTTGTTCAGTTAAGGTCTGAGAGGTAATTATACCCCAACTTGAGTGACTTCCTTCTTAACTAAGAAATGGTAAGGTTTGATCGTAAAGGAGTTTTGGAAATGTTTTCCAAACAAGAATCAGAATTGTTTTCTAAATACAGAAAACAAGGAATGGAAATGTTTCCAGTGTTGATAACATATATTTTCTAAATATAGAAAATAGCAAATGTTGAATATAGGGAAACAGGAGATGTAAAATGAACTAAAGAGATAAATGTTAAATGATGTTTGTTTGATATAATTTCCATCTGGAAATGATATCATTGTTTGCTCACTTGTTTTCTTTGATAGTTAAATCACAGACTATCAAAGTTTTGACCATTTTAACGTTGTTAATATGGAGAGACCGGTTGGATTATTATCCAAAGAGCCACTCTGTATTGGCATAAGCGTTGCGAGTCATATATGCCAAAGTTAATTGAAGATGGAGAAAAATGCAAGGGCTGTTGTATAAGTCTTAGATAACAGTGACTAAGATGGATATACGGAATAGTGCCTTCGGTTTGTCCAGTCCCAGGACAACTTGTATGGACGAAGGTCTGACAAAGTATATCCAATGGATCGCGTAAGTTGATCTGTTCAAACGTATTCATGTTTGGTGGCGGAGGAATTCGTTTCTCTTAGCTGTATACCCGTGTTATTTTTGGATAAGTCAAATTGTGATTTGGCGGGTATGACGATGTGACATTTCTAAGTGAATGAAGATGGATGTCTGACAGAGTATTTCCAGATGATCACGTACATTCATTTCTTCAACCGTACCAAGAGTGGAAGCGGAGAAGGAAACTTCTTTTAGCTGACATGTAATGTACTGTTGTAAACGTCAATTAGTGATTTCGATGGATTTGACAATGTAGCATTCGAAGTGAATCTGATGAAATGTTAAAGCGTAGCTTCTAGCCTCATCATCTGGTAATGACAGAAATCGGGCAGGCAGCATGGCTAAGTCGGTCGCACCAAAGTAGGGTGTATAATCACCTATCTAGAGAATATTCATTTGTTTCTTAAATCTATCAATGCTGTCCCATATATATACGGGAACGGTTACTGATCCCAACCGTTGGTGATGTACATTCGATACACTCAAGCGAAATGAGTGGTCGGTCATGTGTGGCTGAGTTACAAGATGTTCTTGTTGAACTCCAGTGTATCGTTCCTAGAGTACACTGATCGGAAGGTGGTTCCATACCTTGTCATAGTTGGAAATCCATTATCCAATACGTGCTTGCGATTTTGATTGTATACTATATATGTAGAACGTGAGATGAAAGCGTTTCTGCTAGTAGATATCTATTTGTACATAGACATTATTATAATATCAAAAGGTTTTTGATATAAAGATATTTTGGATTCTCATAAGGGAAAAACCCGTTCCGTTCTGCGGCGTGGTCTTATGAGATATCGTTTACTTGTTCATATACCTGTTTAAACTGTTTTACTCGTACCAGTCCCATGACTGACCCGGAGTTTATTTGTTTTGTTTTCCCTAAACTCTTGGGTGCCTAAATTTGTACGGGCAGTCAAGTAGTCGGGATTTGCAGATACATTGAAGAGCTGGAGCAGGAGGCTTCAAAATCATATAGCTATAGTTTATTTCTGCTGTGTTGTAAGTGATGTACTCTGATAAGTGCTATTGTGTACATAACTGTTATATTTCAAAGTTATGTTATCTATTATATGTTATTCGTTCCGCTGTGAGGTTCGCGTTACTCTGATGTTGTGTTCTTCTTCTTCTTCTATTCTAAGTTTCTATCTTATCTATTCTCACCCTCTAATTTCTTTCATTAACTATTCGGTTATTTTCGATCCTTGGATGTTTGATATGTGTTGTATATCGGATAACCAAGATCGCATTTTTCCGGGTCGTTACATTCTACGTCTCTTACCGATAACTGTTGCCCCTTCTATTTCTATGTGTCGACTTCTTTCATATTGGCTTCTCCAACTTATTCACCACTGCTTGGCGTAAAAACATCCATTGCTTTTCTGCAAAATTAAAGAATAAGAAATCCATTAAATGCAATATTACTGTATATAAATATAGTTTACTTGCATATGAATTCTAATTGCCTAAGCATAGTTTACTTGCATATAAATTCTGATTGCTTAAACATAGTTTACTTGCATATGAATTCTAGTTCCTTCATTGATAGTTTACTGGTCCAGATTTTTTGTTCTGCCTAATAATATAATTCTTGTTATAAATCTTTGCATCAGGTTGTCATGAAATTCTTATTTCCCTTTGTGTATAAACTTTAATGGCTAAACATAATGGATGTCATGAAATAGGTTATTATATAAATCTACTTGCATCGGATCTCATGAAATAGGTTCTTATTTTTCCTTTGCATCAGATACTACAACAACTTAGAACAAGCAAGAGAAAAAAACTTAAAACATAAATAATATATTTACACATATTACGGTAAACAAAAAGTAAAAAAATTTTACTCACGTAAGGAGGATGGCCGACAAACGATGGATGGCTGGACTGCTTCGAGAATCGAGATGTTCCAGGCAATAATGGTCAATTGTGAATCTGTGATGCAGAGATGTAGATCGATGAAGAAGATTAAATCAAACTAAAAAGGGGAAAGTGCCACTGCTAGCCTAAACGAGAAGTGAGATTGAGAGAGAGCCATTGATAAATGAAGATTAAAGAAAAGTGAAACTGAGAGAGAGAGAGAAAGAGAGAAAGTGACAAGAGGTAAAGATAACCCTAGGTCTAGGGCGGCGGCTAAAGAAAAATGTAAGTGAGAATGAAATGAATTATCAAATTGATTCTCATGAAAGTTGAAACTTGTTGAAACCCTATACCAGTATACCGCTATACGCGGCTATACCTAACACGCCGGCTATACGAAGTATGAACTGGATATTGACTGAATTATATTATAAAGAATTGCATATTTTTTATACCTAAAATTAAACGGGTTTTGGCGGGTCAATTTCGGGTTAGTTTGTCAACCCTAAACCCACACGTTTATAAACGGGTCAAATTCGGGTTGACCCAAAAATGACCCGCTAACTAAACGGGGCTACAAGAAAACACTGATTAAGCGTCATATATTCAAAAGAGGAAATTTCCGTCGCTAATTTGCGATGGATTTCCATGTGATCCGCAAGAGATAGTTTTTCGTTTTTTTTCAAAAAAATTTCCTTTTATTTATTACAGTCATCTTCTATATCCCTCACTAAGCCGTTGCAAATTGCATCAAATTACCGACAGAAAAATTCTGCTGCTATTTTCCGCTGAAAATCCGGACAGAATACCAACGAATATTTATCAAAGCTATTTTGCAGCAGAATTCCGATAGATTTGCAAGAGATGTTTATATTATTTTTCTAAGATATACTTTAGCGTTACTTTTTAATAATTATTAACAAATTCTCAAACCCTAATCTCTAACTCCTCTTTTTTTGTTCAAAAAAAACTGTAACGAATTCCAGTTAAAAATTAGTAATTAAAACTAATAACTAATATATTTAATAATTAATATTTAATAATTATTAATACAATATAATTAATTAACTACTAATTTCTAATAATGTATGAATAACAGTGTATACTAACTATATTATCTAATGATTTATTATACTAGATAATTCATAAATAATGATTAATAGTTTAAAGTTACTTTTATGTTAAATTATGATTAATATCTAATATTTTTAGTAATTTATAAGTAATATTTTAATAGTTCATAATTAACTAACTAATTGATAATTTCAAATAACGTATACTTTTAGAAACATTATTATTCACAAATAATATAAATAGATTAATTTTTTAAAAATAAGCTTAGCAATATTCATAGAATTTTAAGACAAAATTATGAAATTTAAAAAAATTAAAAAAATTAAAGACTAAAATATTACAAATTTCAAAATATTTTAAATACTAAAGTAATTTAGAACACCAAAAATATAAATATTACTTTGTAGAATTATTAATTTCAAAAGCATTAGGGTATACATTCGTAAGCTTTTTATTGGTTCAACAACAAAAGTATGGCTCCAATTCTAGAATGTTCTTGCAGACCAAAATATTTCCCTCCCTCGCTTTTTCATTTCAAAACCGTCGATTCCTTGAAATCCCCAATTAAGAATCTAAATTTTATCATCATTTTTCAATTACGGCCTTAATTTGGTGTCTGCTTAGATTGTAAAACTCTATTTTGGTTAAACCATTTATTCTTCATTCCGCTTCCAATCAAATCCTAAAAAAAGCCAAATTTTTAACGTCGCCCAGATTCTAAAACTCTCTTCTGACCAAACCCTCTTATTCTTCACTTCGCTCTTCTTCAAATCCAAAAGGCATGAGCTCAAAATTCTCCGATTGAACCAACGGATTCCTGATGCCGAACGGGTGAAGCACTTTTTCTCAGATCTAAGATCCTTGAAACTTATGATGAGGTTCGGTTTTGCGCTCGAAGGCTGTAAGTGCTAATACGAAAGTCGATGGGGAACACAATGACGATTAAGGAGGCTAAGGGTTGTAGTTTTAGATATGATGAATTTCAAGTAGTTGGCAGTTAGCTGTGGATGTTTTGGGTGATGGATAGGGGATCGTTGGAGCAATTTTGGGTTGCTTGTTGAAGTTGACTGGGGTTGCAGATGTAATTAGGGCTGGGATCTTTTTTCCAATTTTCCGATTACCATTAGAAACCCTAGCCTTGCTTTTTTTTCTATAGGTACGTCATTTTTTTTTCCAGTTCGATCTTGACTTTCTTTGTTTAAGTTCGATCCCAACTCCGCAATCAAGTAATGGATTCATGTTGGGTTTTCATATTTCCTTGAGTTGTATACTCAATTGAAGTAAATTTTTTGTACTGTTTTATATCTGATGGTTGAATTGATAATAGGGCAATAACACACTTGTTAATGAGAAACCATTTGGATCTGCTAGTCTAACCACGGAAGGAAATATCATTAGGAAGCAAGTAGTTAAGGATATTAGTAGAAGCGTTAAGAGGTACCAAACAGTAAACAAAGGCAGATACAAAATGCCAAACGAGCTAGCTTAAATCATAGGAATAAATTAGGAGACATAGTTTCACTGTATAATCAAAAAGTTAATGTTCTTGGAAACTTTAAAAATCTAGATACTGCAAACAACCTTGATGAACGAGAGATTGGGAACAATATTGTTGATTCTTTCTACTTGTTCATAGTGAAGCGAGAACCAATACTCAACATGTTAGTGGACAAGAAACATATAAGAAATTGGAAAGTTAAATTATGACAAATAATTGTTTTGATACTCTGTTGATTAATGTGGAAGAAGACAATGTGAGGAATTATGATAAAACTACACTGGCAAGTAAGACTGACTGCAATGGCTTAACATTGGGAACAAGTTTATCCTGGAACTATATGTTGGTTTGGCAATATTATTTTTATACAATTACAGGTTTAACCTGCAATGGTGTAACAATATTAATTAATGGCCATCTAAATGGGGCGGGTCCGTGTTCAGAATGTATAGACGTAGATGCAGCATTAATATGCCTCCATTACAAATTGGGATTCTAGTTCCAACTCTTTGCTCTGATATTTCTAGGAATATTTAGCAACAGTAATTGTTTCCTATTTGGATATCAACACAACACTGAGTTTTGGTGATGTGACGGCTCGTTTATTAGGGTTTTGGCTTTGTTTGAGAAATCTTTCAAATTTCAGGTGATATTTCTTTAGATTTACTGATTAAACTTAACTAATTGTTATTTTAGGTTGGAAAAGATGAAAGGAATTTTTATTCAGTTCTTTGTTTTTTCCCCCTTTTTTCCTCTCTACTTTCTCGCATTTTCTTTTATTCCTTTCATTCTGAATGTTTTCTCTGATGTTTTATGATAGTACCGTGGATATTGAGCATACACCAGCAAATTCGAAGATCGGTTGAAGTGAAAAATGTGAAGTAAATTTCCATTCACTTCCTTGTGTTTTTTGCCCTTTCCTTTACCCCTCTTTTTTGTCTCTTTCATTTCTAACCTTTTCCGCGATATTTTTATTGAAGTGCCATGCATATTGGGCTTGCATTAGCAATTCCAGAGCATCAGTTAGAGGAAATAAGGTGAATGGAATTTTCATTCAATTTGTTTGAGTTTTTTTGCTTCCCCTCATCTCTTCTACATATCTCTAATGTTGTAACAGTCCCATGTTTACCGAGCATGCACTAGCAACTCCTCAATCGAAGGGTCTTATAAGAATGCCATTAATATTGAGTGTCCACCTTCCTCAAAAAAAAAAAAAAATTGAGCGTCCACCAAAGACTCAAAAAAATCAATCAAAGTGGAAATACATATCTCTATGCTACAAAACAAAAAATGTAAGTGGCAGCAAATTCTGTTTTAACTTGGAACTGTATGTTATGTGAAAATGAACATCTTACATATGCTGCCAATTTTCAACACAACTACATGTATTTTTGTTATGTCCAAATAGTTTTCAGTTTGGACAAGACATTAACTTCTGTTCATATTTTTGTAATAATTTGGATGTTCTATTAAATTACAAGATACTTGTATAGATAGTCGGAGCGTCCTTTAGACAATACAAGTTTAAGAATTAACTAAAATACTTCTACTTTGCATTTTGATGTCTTATGCTGCTGAATCTTTTTATTTGACCTGCTCCAATTTCTTAATATAAACGTATGTAACACTTGCAGGTTTTGTAACAGACCACTACTCTAGATCTTGCAATGAAAATTACAGAAGGAAATTATCTATGAGCAACACAGGATCTTTGGAGCTTGGTTTCTTTTGTTTTGTCAATATACAATATAACAATTACTAACGTTCTAACTATTTATTTGACATTAACAGGACCATCGTTGTTGACGTTAAGGAGAAAATATAACAAGCAAAGCAAGATTAAATCTATCATTTTTCTATTTTGTAAGTAAATTCATTGATGTAAAAATGTATGTTGTGTTATATGTGGGCATGGAAAAGTTGATAAAACAATATGTATGAAATGCTAAATTATTTGAATGATATGTATGAAATAAAATATAGTAATTTATGTATTTGTTGTTTATTTTTTTAGTTGGGTTATGTTATTTATTTTACCACTGACAGTTGAACGATAGTATTTGGTAAAGTTGTAAGCAGAAAACACGAAAGAATGTTTATAGGCACAGTAGAAAGGGAATAGCGATGGATCACCTACAGAAAATGTTTGATTTAAAAATATTTTGTCGCCAATCCCTTGGCAATTAGTAAGGGTTTACCCACTCCTTTTGTAAATAGTATTTTATTATAAATTAATTATCCGTCGGTAAATAGTCGGTATATAAATAAAAATTTAATTAATAAATAAAATTTTATTTTTATTATAAAATGAGTAAAATGAAGGAAAACTGTCGGAAAACTCATGCTAAATTCCTTCGCAAATTCTGACACATTTACCGTCATGTTTTTTACCAACCACAGTGTTATGTAGGAAATCCGTCGCTAAGGTCAATTTAGTGATGGATTAGAAGTGGATATTGCCGCTACTATATGCTGTTTTTCTTGTAATGGGGTCGGGTTGACCTGTTAATTTCCGTGCGGGTTTCGGGTCATGTAGGGAATTGATAGCCCTTACTACACCATAATGGCCATTTGGCAACTCTTATTTTTTTTCAACTGCCAACACTTATATGTGTTGTAGACTAGTGACACTAATATATGTTGCTATAGTAAAAATGATTCACCAAAAATGTGCCAACACTTCTATGTGTTGATATGCCTGGTCAACTCTTCTTTTCTAAGGGAAAAAGGGTAAGTTATCACACATAACCCTAATCGGTACCTCGATGCTTATTACTCAACACTTATTCCTTCCAAGGCCGCATCACAAGCAAATTAAAAAAAGGACTTCAAAGAATTGAAATCAGCGATTAGCTAATCAATATCAATATCAGAGACATAACGAATTTTGGATTTTTAAAATCGGTATTAGCCTCTCAAATTCTCTCTCCATTACTTCGAATTTGGGCTTCCAGGAATCACGGCTGCTTCTAGGAATCACGATAAGAGGTAAAAAATCGATTTCACTTCTAAGAATCACGGTAGCTTCTAAAAATCAATTTCACAATGATAGAGTTGCTAACATACAATGTTTTATTATTGTATGAATTTGAGTTTTTGCAGTTTGAGTTTCTAAAAATCGATTTCACAGTGTGTTCGTGTGAGGCTAAAACAAGCATACTTAGGGTGTGTATTGGTGGGTGCATTATATATTACAGAACCAACAAATTAACACTATATTAGTATTAAATTTAAATTAATTTATTATTAGGTTAATATTTGAGATAAATTTGCATTATATGTGTAAATGTATGATAACAATAACAGCAGTAATAGTAAATGTTTTGAATTCGTAGTATTATTCATTATTGACCAACATAAATGAGCAATATTCTTTTGGTTCTAGTTTCATTTGTATTGCTACGTTATTAATGTGCACTATTCTTTTGTTAAGGGTCATATTGTTCTTTTAATGTATAATTTATTTATCTTTCAGTTATGATTAGGTGGATAAAAATTATCCCCTTCTTATAGGGTCCACTCTCAATTCTCATTCAGCTTTTAAGACAATATGATAGAGTTGTTAATGTACAATGTTTTGTTATTGTATGAATTTGAGTTTCTGCAGTTTGAGAATTGGCATGTTTGCTTACAATGTTAGAGCTGCAAATGGACTATAAATTAAATAAAATAAAATTTCCACTACATTTGATTAGTTTTTAGAACATCCATTTTTAATAAAAGAAATCTTGGAAGATTGTATGCACATATTTTATGTCGATTTTTTGTTTGTTGTCCCCTGCATGTGTAAGTAGTACTGTTAGGATAGACTATGTTTACTAACTACTATCATTTATATACATCTTGCTTCATATGTGACTTTAGCGGTTACTATAGTGGTTCAAAATTCCTTCATGAACAGACGATCTAATGTACCATTTTTTTTTACTGCAGTTCTCATTCTCTTATTTTCTTCTGCACCTCATCATATTGTGTTTGTTCCCTTCACTGGATTTCGGTTTCAGGTGCGTATGTGTATCGGATATTTCAGTTTTAGATGCGTATATATTAGTTATATTTGGGCTTGTGGCTATATATATATATATATATATATATATATATATATATATATATTGGTGGTTGGATATTTCCCACAGTACCATTAGCAGATGCCCGCGGTATCATTAGCGGATGGCCCTATGCACCCCACAATATGATAGTGGATGACCTTCTATACCGCGATATCCTGCCTTGAAGCAGGATGGATATTATTTATGTTGGCTAACATATGTGGATGCAAGAAAACAGGTTGGAGGGATCCAACTGGATTCCTCAAAATTTACTATTTGTTTGATTTCTTTTTTTGAATTTGTTCAGGAGGGAAACCGATCAGAGTCATAAAACCCTCCCTAGTGCACCTAGCCTGGTCCGCGAGGACAACATAAGTGGCTGATCTTAGCGTATGCACTTGGTAAGCTCTTAGCATGCCATTCTGGGTTTCGAGCTCGCACCACTGTTACCATTTGTTTGATTCCATATATATTATAATATATGATGTGTTAGAAAACCTATGAAACTGCCAAATGAAACTAAAGTAAATAAATAAATAATTTCTCTAGAAACCAATATAAACTAAACGTGTTTTGACTTATCTGGATTTAAACAGACTAATCTGAATTTTTTTCTAATTTGAATGCCGAGGCCCCAAAAAAAAAGATGATCAGTATATTTATTATTGAATAAAAAGTTCTATGCTGCTTGAAATTTTGCAGAAGTGTTTGGTGAAATAAATTGTTTGTTGAAATGTTTGATTTTTTATTTTATTTTTCTTAATATTTTGTCCTGATATAATTTGTTTGATTTTTTTCTTCATTGTTTGCTGAAATGAGTTTGTAATTTTTTGTTAAACAAATCAATGTGAGTCAATGCTTGAAATTAATTTGTTGGAAAAAAAACCATTGTATGATAGTTGGAAATGATATATGATTAAAATTAAAACTACTTGATTTTTTTCTTCATTGTTTACTGGAATGAGTTTGTGATTTTTTGTTAACAAATGAATATAATTGAGTCAATGCTCGAAACGAACTTTTTGTTAAACAAATAAATGTATGGTAGTTGGAAATGATATATGATTAAAATGAAAACTACTTGAAATATAGATGCATGAATATGTTTGTGCTAGACATACATATATGTATATTACAAGATGTGTAAATGAATAGCTTGCTTTGACCAATTGTTTCAGCTTTTTTTACCAGTATAAATAATGTGAACATTGAGGCAATGTTCATACATACACTTTATTACAAATTGTTTTGCTTTTCCATTTTAAGTGGTTTTTCTTTTGTCAAATTGTTTTGCTTTCAGGAAGTCAATTTGGAAAAATGCTAATTCGTAAGTAAAAAAGAATGTTTAAAAAGAATAAGAAATAAAAAAGCCAGCATCACTTATTGTAAGCCATCATATCATATGTACTGCCAATTGTCATTGATCCCTTCCAAGTTGAATGCCTTTTACGGATTTTCAGATAATTTGCGCAGAAAACAATAGGTAATATCTATTCTATTTGAACCAGTGTTATAGGTAAAGGTAAATTTAGCAATAAAAGAATGTACGAACCACTGTTAATGGTAATTTTAACGGTCGTATTAGTTTCTTTTTCACTATTTTAGTTGGCCTTGACAACACTGAGTGAATATTAAAAACAGGAAAGTATTTCTAGTATAGCTTTTAAACTTTAACATCCGAATTTATGAACATTACTGTTTCATGATTGTAGATAGGTTGTGATGAATCAAGAATCTTTTTTACATGAAGTAAATGAATTAAAATTTTGATGCAATCATTGGAGGGAGCGAATGAGGATTGGTGTTTTGTATTGATTAAAGATTATTTTCAATAATAACTGAGATATGATTTTCATTTATCCCATGGAATCCTTATTTTTCTAGTAAACTAGTTAAGCTGATGAATGAAATGACCCTGGTAGGGTTTCTTTTTGATCAGGTTGTTATTTCTATTATAACATATAACACATGTTGCATTTTTTGTTAATTCATAAGACTTTGTATGTAATTAAGCTTCCTTACATATCCTAAAAATTTATTCACAAACAAAATTAAGTTTTGTACCAGAAACAGTACATATGCATGTATATATACCTTAAAGTAGTCAAATATGTATAAACATGTTTAACGACCATATTAATTTATGGTAAAATAGCATTTAATCAGTGTCAACAGTGTTAGATCCTGAGATTTCTAGAAAACAAATTCAAAGACGTATCACTGTCTCACGAGGGACGTTAATATGAAACAGTTTAAAGTTTATTGTACAGTAAGTAAACAAATTATATCTTGCTCTCTTTCTAAATTTATTTTTGTATACCTGTAAACTGTTTTAGCTGCAAAATTAATTCTCCTCTTGATGTAGTATGCCATTTTCATGTAGTAAACCATTTACACCTAATCAGTTGCAAATTAATTCTATGCAACTGGTTTATTAAGTAGCAAGCTACTTTCCTGTTCATCTTAATAATGAGTTACAATTTTTCGTGTACTACACGTTGTAACCTTTTGTACACTCTAATCTAATATATATTTTTGTTTATATCGTTTATGTGCCTTTAGTGTGGTTTGAATTATAGATGATTGGTTTTGAAGTGTAGATAATATCTCATAAACATTTACGAAAAATTAATGTGAATGGAATGCTCAGTTTCTCGAAACTGGGCATATGCTCAGTTTCAAACAAAACTGAGCTTGCTCAGTTTCTTGAAACTGAGCATTGCTCAATTTTGTTTCCAACTGAGCATATACCCAGTTTTGTTGAAACTGAGCAATACTCAGTGTGTGTGTGTGTGTATATATGGACATACACCATTTTGTTTGCTTTCGGACGCTTACAAGAATAGCTTGCTTTGACCACTTCAAATTATCCCATTCGCTAGTCCTCCCATCATAATGAACAATAGTATTGTAAATTTATCAGAGAACTGCATAAATATCATATAATCATTATGGACTGAAGTAAGAAATATATAATAGTCTGAAATATTAATTAACAAGGCTTAACAGACGGTAGAAATAAAAGACCAAGGGGCTATTTTACTCAAATTTGTAGTGGTTTGAGTTGTAGATGATTGGTTTTGAAGTGTAGATAATATCTTATAAACATTTACAAAAAATTTAGGTGAATCGAATGCACAGTTTCTCAAAACTGGGCACATGATCAGTTTCAAACAAAACTGGGCTTGCTCAGTTTTGTTTGAAACTGAGCATATGCCCATTTTCTCGAAACTGAGCAATGCTCAGTTTCTCAAACTGAGCAATATGCTCAGTTTCAAACAAAACTGAGCATATGCCCAGTTTTGTTTCAAACTGAGCATATGCCCTGTTTTGTTGAAACTGAGCAATGCTCAATTTTGCAAATATTTTTGATCGGTTTGCAAAAAAATAAAAAATAAATCCTTGTTCGGTTAGTTAATACAAGATGTTATTTATCAGTTTTGCAATTTGTTATTTCTGTAAAAATGAGTGCGTTTATATTTTGTAGGCACTTGTGGAGGAGGAGGAAAAAAAATATAATTTGGAATGTAATAGCAACGAGAAAACAAACATGTTTGATCTTGACAATGATCCTATCGCCAAAGTTTTTGGTTTTGATAAAAGGAAAAATGATTATCGTGCAATTAGCTCCTCTTCTTCCATAAAGCACGTAAAGATGATGCAAGCATCAAAAACAATTGCCGACTAGAATAAAAAGGATGATTTTTTCAATGGTCTATGGAATTACAAAATCAAGTTGCAAGTCAAGTGGCGAGTCAAGTGTCAATCCAAATCAACAATGCTCCTAAATCATTTGCTTCATCCTTTCTTACTATGGTACCGGGATTGCAACATAACGTTAATGGCGGTGTTATGACACCTATGACAAAAACCGCTTCTAATTTGGATAAATCTACACCGAACATTGGAATTGCTAATTCAGTTATTCCGTCAAATGATGGTGGATCATCAACAAAAGGAAAACAATTTGTAATGCTATTATTACAAGATATGAAGAAGAATGTAGCCAAAGCTTATATTGAAACACAAACCATGTGTCATTTTAGAGAGATAGTGCCAGATGTTGACAAAGTTGTTTAGATATCAGAAGTTTTAGATCCGGAAGCACCAATTTACGATGGTCCTCAAAACGGACATCACAAGCTTGGTGAATTTTCGGATGGAGGCTTCTTGATATGGTCCATGTTTCGCCTTCATTATATCTAAAATTCTATGTATATTTAGTAAAACTTTGTGTTGTTTTTTGTAATTTGAACTTGATATTATGGTATTTTGAAATTGGAAGCATTATGCAAAAGTGACATTATTGAATTTGAAATATGAAAATGTATCAAATACTTTTATTTGAATTGATATGTTGAATTATATATGTGACTGAAAATCATAAAAACATGTTATATAAGTGTTAGCAATTTATGTATGCCAACATTTATAAGAGTTAGTAGGATTATGATACTAACATTTATAAGTGCTACCATATCTTATAGTTCCAACATTTATAAGTGTTAGCAATGAAAATGTTTGTAACTCTTATAAGTGTTACCATATCTTATGGTTCCAACATTTATAAATGTTAGAAATGAATATTTGTAACTCTTATAAGTGTTACCATATCTTATGGTTCCAACATTTATAAGTGTTAGCAATGAATATGTTTGTAACTCTTATAAGTGTTACCATTTCTTATAGTTCTTACATTTATAAATGTTAGCAATAAATATGTTTGTAACACTTATAAGTGTTAGCAATGAATTTGTTTTTAACACTTATAAGTGTGAGCAGTTACTTTGTTTGTCACACTTATAAGTGTTACAGGTAATTCCTCATAGGCCGTTGGTGACACTTAAAAGTGTTACATAAATTATTTGTAACACCTATACTTGTTGGGAATCCCATGTTTTGGTGTAGTCCTACTTCCATGTATACCCTTTGAATATTATCCTTTCACATTTTAAGGCGCATTCATACATCTAGGGTTATATGAACACATATATGTTTGAACACAACATTTTATAATTGAAACCTTACATAAATATCCATCCATTACTCATCAATTGCAATTGCTAATATCTAAAAAAGTATATTTGCGCCCTATTATAAGTATGTCATTTTCGGATTTTAGCAATACATAATAATGCAAATTTTACTGAATAATAATTAATAAGTAGATCCAAATGGGTTGGATGATCACTCTTAGGGTCCGTTTGATTTTGAACGGGAAGGGTTATTTGGAAGGGGAATTTGAAAGGGGTATTTGAAGGGGAATCGTTACGAACGGGGAACGTTTTTTTTTTTTTTTACGAAAGGGGCAAATTGGAAAGGGCAAAGTTGTTATTTGTTATTTTTGTATTTATTATTTTATTGTTTGTGTTTGTATTTGTGTTTTTGTGTGTTTATTGTCGAACAAAATAAATAGAATGCAGAATACAAATTGCAGAATAGAAATTACACGATTGCAGAATTTAAATTACATGATGTAGTTGTGAATAGGTACTATAAATATGCTTTTTCTTCAGTAAACAATTTTTTCCAACAAAATTACATGCGTGCGTGTTTTTTGAAATAATCCATTTGAAATAATTACATGATGTAGTTGATACTCCCTCCTGTTCATGCATGCGTGCGTTGGGAAAGTTGAAAAAGTTGGAAGGAAACATTGATTTTAAGATACATTGCATGCGTGCGTTGGGAAAGTTGGAAAAGTTGAATGGTTGCGTACAACATTAATTTTTTTTCCCAGAATTGTTTTTCCAAGCATTTAAACGATACCATAGAAGACATAAATTTGAATTAGAGGTTAACTGAATTAGTGAGCACTAATGTTTTCGCGTCGGTCGCTTCCGACGCGAAACCTTCATTTTCAATCATTCGGGTTGAAGGGGTATTTCACGTGGATCCCATGTCGATGCGTCGGACGCTTCGGACGAGTCCGACACGGACGCGAACTTAACCTGTTCCTTTCAAAAATCAAACGCTACCTTAATCCTTGCATATGGGTTAAGCTTACAAAATCAAATAGTTTCTCATCATTACACTGTAAGTTATTAGTGCAGAAAGGCACGTGGTAAAAGATAGTAGAACTCTTTTGATATGAAACAAAATTTTCAATTGCCAAAATATATGAGTTTAGGACAAACTTTATAGATAGATCTGATTTCTTTTCAAAAACTAATCTATGAAACATCGCATTAGTATAATAAATTTAACAAAGCAACCTAAAAAGAAAAAAAATTATAAATTTAAGAAATGAGCTCAAATAATCAAAGATTAGTTGGCAAAACTTTATAGATATATTGTTCACATAGCCACCGAATATGATATTGTAGATTGACTCGAGCATCAACTTGCTGCTATTTGCCTGGATTTACGAAATATGCATGTAAATCGTGGGGTCCACCTTTTTTTTTTTTTTTAAGTTTCTAGTATTAAAATTGGATTGGTCACATTTTGGGATTAATGCATTCTATCGATCAACTCTATTGCTTTTTATAGAACGGGAAAATAAGGACTTGCTTTTGAAGATATATGTTTAATGCTCTTATCAAACCGATACCTTAAGATGACATTTAAGGTGATTCTGAGAGCTACCGAAGTGCAGTGAGCACGGAGAACAATTTTTGGGCTTTTGGCTTCAATTCTACTTGCAAGTGTTGGCTATATAATGGAAGAGGTAAACAAGTTTGTTTCCGTTTACATACAAGTTCGCTGTCAGGGAATAAGATTATAATGAATTAGGGTCTGGCTATTCTCACCCCGCTAATTGCTCTATCCACCCAGTTCTTTTAAAAATAAAATTTTCACCTTATTTTTTACTTTATACACCCCGTTTATTCCAGTTTTGCCCCTATCCTTTTAGATAGTGATACCAGATCTCCTTCATCTTTCTTTATTTTGCTTTCATTTGCTGGTTCTTTCTTTTTCGAAAACCTTTTTAAATTTTAGTTTCCATAATCTGATAATAATGAAAAGTCGTAAAACATAGAGAAGTACGAGAGAGAGAGAAAATTGTAGTGCCATGATTATAGAATTAAAATAGTCTTTCTTCTTTCTCATCTTCTGTTCTCATTTAGAAATGATAAATGATGCAAGTCTAGCTTCAGCTTCAGGATATCTATCCCATGAAACCTTCAAAATTCATTCCACAAAATGTACCGTCGAAGAGACACATCAAGCAAAAAAAATTTGATTGATTGATTAAGGGTAAAACTGGAATAAATTGTTTAAGACTATAGACGGGGTTGAAAAGCAAAAGAAATGGTGAGAATAGACGGAGCCAATGAATTATCCACCTTCACCGGCCTTGCTAATTAAATGTTAAACAATCCGTCTTGCAAATTTATTTGAAGGATATAGAAAAAGGTACTTTTTGTTGAACATTTATCTCGATATGAGTAAAATATTATGCATTTTTCCAACAAAAGTGACCTGAAATTTCGGTAAGAATTTGTTAGCACCCATTGTATTTTATTTCAAAGTCCATATCATTCTTCATAATTCTGCATGGTCCATGCATGACTCATCAATCTTGATTTTATATAAACAGAATAAACATGTTTTCCTTTTGGAAATAATTTTCTTATAAGATTTTTTTTCGTAAATGTCTACATTTTTTTTTTCCAATTAAGCCCTGAATTGACTTGAATACACATGGTTTCATATAAGCAGAATATACATTCCTCTTAGGTCTGAATTTGGACACATATTTTATATTGATTTTTCATAAAAATTTCTTAAATTTCTGAATTTCTGTATAAACAGATCAATACAAGTGTTTTCTCTTAAACCCTGAATTGCACGGAATGCAAGGACAGATGTAAACTGAAGCTGTACAGTGAAAAACTATCACTTAAAACATGAATAACTGACTGTTTACGTGTGCTCACATATACAAATCATTTCAAAATAATTCGCTCTCGTAAATCCCCACTTTTTCTTTATAACAGAATAAATCTACCCGATGATGCAAAACTATTATGTTCTATTTAGAAATTAGTTTCTATATGAGTGAGATTACGTCATTCTAATGTGAACACCCATTCTTTTTCATAAATTTAGAAAAATTAACCGCCTTAACTGTTAATTTTGTTTAAGAAGTGTATTAGCATCATTTGGATGTATAAGTTTGGTTTGATTAATTGTCTCTAGACACTGAAAGATATTTTCAGTTATGAACATATATATATATATATATATATATATATATATGTGTATATATATATATATATGTGTATATATATATATATATGTGTGTGTATATATATATATATATATATATATATATATATATATATATATATATATATATATATGGCAATCGTCTCGTTGCACCTCAAAAATGGAGCACTCCAAAAACCCCTTGATTTACACCTCTCATTTATATTAAAGAAAGTGGGTGGAAAGTAAGAGAGTTAGTGGAAGGAGAGAGAAGGGGAGTTACTGAGAAATGAGTGGTGGAAAAGTGATAGACCAAAGGGGCGTTCACTATTTGGGGTGCCATTGAACCTGTCTCTCTCTATATATACTCACACACACATACACACACATACCTATATTTACAGATTTCCTAAACCCGACGATATATTCAAAAAAGCAAATATTGTAGATTTGGAAGTTGACAATAACAAAAGGGCGCTGAAATTTCGGTAAGAATTTGTCTTATAGCATCCATTGTATTTTATTTCAAAGTCCATATCATTCTTCATAATTCAAGGAAAAAATAAACAAAAAATTGTTCCACAAGAACAAGAGGCTAAAACTTTTTCTATAAGGACAAATTTTGGTGTAAAGGGAGGAATTCAGGTGCCCACTATAATTCATCCCTTTATTGACTTGAATACACATGTTTTCATATAAGCAGAATATACATTCCTCTTAGGCCTTGAATTTGGACACATTTTTTATATTGATTTTTCATAAAAGTTTCTTAAATTTCTAAATTTCTGTATAAACAGATCAACACATGTGTTTTCTCTTAGGGTGCGTTCTTAACGAACGTGAGCGTGGCATTTGACCGTGGCATTTGAGCGTGGCATTTGAACGTGGTACTGTAGCGAAGGGGAATTGTGTTTTTAGCGGCGAACGGGGTATTTGAGCGTGGTATTTTTAAAATAAGATTTAAATAGAGATGGTTTGGCAAATTCGAATACAAATACAAATACAAATACAAATACAGTTTCTAATACAGATACAAGTACAGTTACAAATACAAACACAAATTAGTGCAGACCCGCAGCAACCAACCGATCTCTAATGGTATCTCGAACTAATGACATGTCTCGGGATCCTTCTGCTTGAACACGTTCCGTGCCTCTATTCGTCGTATTTCTCATACTATAATATTCCGTCAAGTAATTATCGGGTATTCGTTCAGGATCATCATCAAAAGCCATAAAATCTGGGTCACCACTATTGTATTTGCGTATGAAGTTGTGTAAGGCCATTGTAGACACCACAACTTTCACTTGAGTTTGAAACCGATATGTAGGCATCTTGTTGAGAATGGTAAATTTTTTCTTCCAAATGCCAAATGTTCGTTCTACGGCCATCCGTAAACTCGAATGGTAGTAATTAAATACTTCATTGGCCGACTTTAGTTGATTCATTGTATCACGGAAATGCGGAATATGATATCTCATATTTCGATATGGTGGTAAATATCCAGTCTGTAGTGGATAGCCCGAATCAACTAAATAATACTGTCCAGCTGGAGGGTAAGGAAAGTTATAGTTTCTATCGTTTGTAACAGCATTAAAAATTCTGCTATCATGTGCAGTCCCTTCCCAACCAGTCATAACATACGTAAACTGTAAATCGAAATCACAAACCGCTAATATATTTTGAGTTGCAAACCCTTTTCTTCCAATATAAGGGATAATTTGATCAGCGGGTAAATGTGCAGATACGTGGGTACCGTCTATAGCGCCAATACAGTTTTTGAAATACGGGTAATACCGGGTGGAAGCTCTGATGTGATGTGGAACAGTATTAAATTGTTGTTTCGCTGGCTTTATTACATCAGCAGTGAGTAATTGAAAACCATTTCGACGACACAGATTTCTGGTCTGGAAGCGAGACCATGATGTTGCAGTTTCTCACATAATGCGTAGAAACAAAGTCTTTTCATCCGAAAATTATTTTGACAACGGCTTTGATGGCCATTCAAAATTTCGTTGATCCAAGATAAGCCAGTGAACTCCGAAGTATTAATCCGCGTCATATGATTTCTCCTTTCATTCTGAATCAGATAAACCCCGTAGAGCTCCATCAAATCGTCGTTCTCGGAGGATGAATCAGAGTTTGACATTAGTCGAATAAGTAGAAAGAGTTGAAGAAGCAGTATTGTGTAAGGTGTTAAGATAGAGGGGGTAATATATAGGGAGGAAGAGAAGTTGGAAATCAAGCCGTTGGCGTCCGACGCGTCGGACGCCAACGGCTAGATTTCCAACATCCAGCGGTCGTTCCATTTGGAAGTGGAAAAAAGTGCTCGCGTCCGACGCGTCGGACGCGAACACAAAGTTGAGCGTGCCAAAACTTTGCTGCGAACGCACCCTTAAGCCCTGAATTGCACGGAATGCAAGGACAGATACAAACTGAAGCTGTACAGTGAAAATCTATCACTTAAAACATGAACAACTGGATGTTTATGTGTGCTCACAGATGCTGATCATTTCAAAATAACTCGCTCTCGTGAATCTCCGCTTTTTTTTTTTTGAAACAGAAAAAAGAGGCCCAAAGCCCAAATAACGAGTACAACCCGACACCCACGAAACAAAAGAAGGGTTAACAAACCCTAGCCGCCACTCAAACAGAACAAATCCTATCTTTATAACAAAATAAATCTACCCGATGCTGCAAAACTATTATGTTCTATTCAGAAATTAGTTCCTGTATGCCTGAGATTATGTCATTCTAATGTGAAACCCATTCTTCTTCATAAATTTTAAAAAAATTAAACGAATCATTATGTACACGTATGTATGAATAATTGTTTAATATTGCCTTAACTGTTAATTTTGTTTTAAGTGGTGTATTAGCATCATTTGGATGTAATAAGTTTGGTTTGATTGTCTTTAGACACCGAAAGATATTTTCAGTTATGAACTTATATATATATATATATATATATATATATATATATATATATATATATATATCCTAAACCTGATGATATATTAAAGATGCAAACATTGTAGATTTGGAAGTTGACAATAACATATGTTTTAATGATATATTTACAAATACAACCATAGAGGAGTGTAATCCATATGAATAGTTGAACGTGAGGGCTTGGATACATAGTTAAAACCTAGGAAGCAAGAATACAAATGCGGGGGTGCGTAGTACGGGGATATGTAGATTCGACAAATATGAAAATATGAGGATTCGCGTGCAGGGGATACGACATGTGTAAAAATATGAGGAGGGTTCAATGACACCCCAAATAGTGAGCACCCCATTCTCTCCTATATATACCAAGCATTTATATTAGAATAAGTGATTGGAGGAGAAAGAATGAGTAGAAGGAGAGAGAGGGGGAAATACTTGATGGAAATCAGAGGGCAAATGGGGTGCCGTACTATTTCGGGTGTCACTGAATGCTCGCCATATATATATATATATATATATATATATATGTGTGTGTGTGTGTGTGTGTGTGTGTGTGTACATATATATATACACATATATATATGCACACACATACATATATATGTATATGATAAAATCTATTATGAAAATTTTGTTATTATGTTGTTATATGTTATCTTGTATTATGCTTATGCTCTTACCTATGAAAATATGATAAGCATAGTCATCGTGAATTTTGTTGTTATACAAATTATTCTTTCACTTAATAGTATATATATATATCACTTAATAGTATATCTATATTTGTCTTAAGTTTTCATATGCTTATTAAAACGAAAGATGAATAAGAAATTCAAATTTGTTACACTATTTCATCAACTATTCATACATAAAAACAGTAAACAATTCATATTTTTTTTCATATGTCAGTTATTTCCAATTATAAAGTTTCATGTCAAACATAATGTTCCTCGTTCTACTTCTTACACTTTTTTTAAACAAATCCTTCTTTCCTGTAAAAGCAATTTACATCTCAAGAGCAATATCTGTGTATATTAACTAAGGTCATTTATTATTCATTTTGCTAATATTACACTAATTTCTTCTATTTTTGTAATTCATTTTGTTGCTCTGATTCATTTGGATACCAAAATTCTTTTCAGATTGCAAGCAAGACAAAGAGCCATTGCAAGTAGACATACAACATTCACTAGATAACTTATTTTATATGATTTGGTCTAATATTAGTTTGTTTCCTTCAGTTGTCATAATCTCAACATAGTAATTTCTGTACTATATCTACATTCTTCTAGCACATAATCTTTATATATGGAAAAATAAATTACTTTATTTTTCCTAAATAACATCCAGTGGTGCAATAATGTTGATAGAATGCATTCCTTCTTTGCTTCCAGCAGTACATGCCATTTTCAGATACCAGATCAAAACTTCAAAGGTTAATAAACCACTTCTTAAATGTAGCATGTGAGGAGTTGGAGTAAGGAAGTGGGATGACATTATATTTTACACCAATTGGCTGTTACGTGTGCTGCCTAATAATAGTTCCACATTTAAATGCTTGATTTTTGCCTCAAATAAATGATCGTTGTTATTTCTATGGATGAGGACTTCGGTTAATTATTACTGTAAGTCCACTCTTTTTTTGGAGATGTGAATGTCTAGATTTTGGATTGATGGTTGCTCCATTTAAAAATAGATGATATACGATTCTATAATTTGATTATAAAAATGAGGATTAGTAGAGATGTTTATGTATCTTTTGGATCTATAATAAAATATCTTGTCCTGAATGCACTATTTTGTATCGATGAGGTTCAGTTTTTATACAGTTAATTTCAAAAACGCTACCTGAACCGACTGAAATTACGTCGAATTATATGGCTAGAAACATATAATTAGAAGGACCCACTATCGGAATTACATTATTACCCCCCTATATACACCTTTTTCACTAAGCCGCAATTTTTGACCGCATAAACTTCGGTTCAACTAGCGGTATTCAGTTAATTTTGCCTGTTCTTTTACATTAATATTATTCATTTTTTGCTTCCATCTCTCTACACAATTTCAGGTTTTTCATTTTCACTTTTGCTCACAGTCCAAAGCATCCAAAGATCTTTGCACTTTCTCATTTTTGTGTCTTTCATTCTCATTTTGGAAAGCTATAATATTCTGTAGGCCTTGCGGCTCATTCCTTAGTCGTCTTACGTTCTCTTCTTATCCAGTGACTTCATACTATTTTTCTTTCTCGCTATGTTGGTATAGCACCAACAATGTCTCTAGCTCAGAACATGAAGTTTCATTCGGCTGCTTCATATTTTCTACTTTAGATTTTAGTTTCTCAACCTGCAACATTAGGTTTTTGATTTCTGAGCCTTTTTTGTCATGCACCGAATTCCTTTTTTCTATGATTGAATTTTGCTGATAAATAATTTGTTAGCTGACTTTCTTAGATCTGGAAATCTTTTATCTTCGGGTGTAGTATCAGTGGAGGCTTCAAATCCTGTTATTGACATTAAAAAGGTAGTGGGTTCCTCTTAGGAAGCTGATCACTCCCTTATAGAGAAAAGTTCCCACTTGTCTCCCTCCGTTCTCTAATTCTGGTCTTTTTTTTTTTGAAAGGCAAGTATTATTATTTCACACAATAGCAATCACAGAGATTAACATTCTATCCTAAACTATACACCACTCAGCGCTTCTTTTAGCGGTATTGATTAAAAATTATATACAGTAACAATTAGCTCGGAAAAAACTCAATACCGCTAATTAACAAATGAACACAATTACAAAACAAAACTAAAAACCATGCAACCACAATCCTTGCTCAGCCTCTAGTGCCTTCAGCAAACACCATGACCATAACAAATCTGCCAAAAGCAACAGATTACCACTCTGAGTAAATAAAAAGCTCCTCTTCCAAGATTACCACACTATATCAGAAAATTTCCATGTATAAAGCACCAGGAAAAATATCACAGAGCATCAACATTGCGGAATTTCTCGGTATGTCTCTTGTTTGTTTTGGAATGACTGCCAGAAAAGATTACATCCTCAAGATCATATTCTATTCCCTCATCTAAATAATCAACATTCACATTGGCCTTCTTCTTAGCCTTCTTTTTCTTACCCTTATTCTTCAAAGAAGTTTTAACTGGAGGCTCATTATCATCATATCATCCCAAAATTTTCCAGTAGCCTTAGATATAGATGCCAAACCACTCTGAGTTGAAAAGCAAGGCAGAGGAGGTGGAGGCAAAATAATACGATCAGGAGGTCGTGATTGAGAATACGGAGATGCTGAAATCACAACTGGATCTGAATGCGAAGAAGCTACAACATTACTAGTAGTATTACTACTGATAGTATTGCAAACAGGCCTTGCATTTGAAATATTTGAAGACTGAACATTAGCAGCTGCAACCTTGCAACCAGTTTGGCAAGAAGGGTTCAAATTCACCCCTGAGTAAGGTGGAGCTTTTGAGCTAAATGATGAAGAGCAGGACATAGTTGATGAAGGAGCACCACTATTCAAACAAGAAGATGATATAGAAGAAACAGATGTAGTACTAGCATCAAATAAATTTCCAAAAAAATGATTTTCTACCATACCCACATTGTCTATATTAGCCTTAATAGCAGATGGGATCTTACTATTACCATCACCAGAAGCTTGATGAATATTATGACTAACATTATCACCATTACCTTGATCAGCACAAGACTTTGAAACAACACCTTTTCCATCATTACTAACCATTCCATCAATTACTATAGCTTCAGCTTGATTCACATTCCCATTTATATTAATATTAGCATTCATGTCAAATGGATTTGAACAAGCCTTATCCCCAGTACCTAAATCAGTAGCGTCTCTCATAACTTCAGAATCCAAAACATCAAAACGATTGGCATTCTCCTTACTAGTATCAGGATTTTTAGCATTATGAAGATTATTATTCGGACCTTTCCTTCTCCATTCCTTCTTGTATAAAGGCTGTACATAATTCCATGAATTATTCTTTGTAGAAGTATGAATATTCTTGTAATTCCTATTCCTATTTACTAACTCAGATCCTTGAACCTTCTCTGCAAAATTCTGGAAATTATCTACCTTCTATTGATTAGAAGAAATTTCACAATAACTAGTATCATGACCAAAGATTTTACATGAAGAGCATATCCTTGGTCTCCAATCATAAGCAACCTTCACTGGCGAATACTTATCTCCTAAATCATCAATTAGTATACAGTCTGGAATATCATAATCTGGTGAGATTTCCACTAGGGCCTTAGCGTAATTAAATCTATTTAATCTCTCGGTACTAGTATCAAAACAAATTAAACGTCCTATATGATTCACTAGCCAGTTAATACCAATCAAAGTCCAAAGTATCGTCGGAATCTTGAACAACTGGATCCAAATAGGCACTTTTCTGATTTGACTTTGAGAGCAACCAATAGATGGATCTCAGGTTGTTATAATGAACATTCTCCCACGAATGAAAAAAGGATCAGCATGTTAAACTTTTTCACGATCAGAATCATTAGAAAACTTGAAGTAAAACTTATTACCATCGGATTAATATCAACAGATCCAAGAAGTCTCCATCTATTGTTCAAAAAATTCGAAACAACAGAGAAAGAGAGAGTACCATCAAGAAAAAATCCTATCAAGAAATCGCTCCAATATTTCGTCCCTTCAGCTTTGACTTGACCCTGAATAGGATTCTTCGAACCATCTCTGCGAATCTCAAATTGCTGAGGCTGATAGGACCCAGCGTTATGAGGCTGAGATCTGAAAAGCAAAGCATAATCAGTCTTCATAAATGAAGGAAAAGAGGCTCTTGAAGGGTTTTACGGATTGATTCCAGCAGCTGGATTAGAAGAAGAAGGAGGTGGATCAGGGGGTTTGAGAGGAGGAGAAGAGCGAGGGAGAGGGGGAAAAGAAGAATCGAAGGTAGAGGAGGAAGAAAAGAATGTCGCGACCGCCATTAATTTTCATATCAGTAATTACCAATTAAAATTTTCTACCATGATGATAATGATCTCTAATTCTGGTCTTTGTCCTTATGTATGCATACAGCTTAACTCAACCAGACTCATACTTGACTCAACTAGAGTCATGCATCCTAATACAGACAAGTTTCAGTTCACAAAACAAGCCTGTTTTATCCAAAACTGCGCTGAATGTAAACTCTACTCAACGCAGGCCTCAAATCTTTTTGTGTCAGGTGTGCGCACACTGATACACACAAATAACTCCCTTCTCAGTCTATACCTTCAACAACGATAACCTTCAACAACATGGCCTGGTTGTTACACATTTTAAGCTTCTTAGCTCCTTAAGTGAAAAGGTTTGACTTTACATTTTGGGTTTACGCTAAAATTATTTAATGATAGACACGTAATTTTTACAATGAATGCAGGAAGCAGGCCCAAAAATATTCCATTTCATATTTTATTTTTGTACATTATTCTTTCAACTTCCTATAATCTTAAACGTAAGAGAAAAAATGTAAACTAGTACGAGATAACGAACCAAACCCAAGGTATAGCATAGGCGATTCCCGTTTCTCGTATGATCATATCATAGGAATGTGAAATTGATAAACTTGAAAGTATGAATGAACATAATATAATAATTCAATTTACGAAGTATAATTGTTAGGTTTAGAATGTTCTAATTTTTGGGCAACATCAGGATAAAATATAGCATATAAAGATGGTCCTTGTTAATTGTTTAGGATTGATGAGCAAAATTTACATAACAGTATACTACTATCATTTATTTAGTCTGTTCAAAGTAACCTTAAATTTTTTCTACTCTTGGTTTTCTGTATCTCAAATGAAGTTATATGAAAATCAGTTGATATTGTTACCAATTTATGATAATACATATGCAAAAATTTCTTACATTTTGGAATGTTAATAGATGTTGTGCTATGTCCATGTTTTAGCTTGCCAAGTTCTAATATGATAGTGCGTTTACAAACCAAGTATCTTAGCTAATGCTGTTTTTTATTTTGAGGTGCGTACGGTGTTTGTGGTGAGGAGTTTGGTCGGACTGAAGTGATGTAAAGCGTGAAGTTTATGGAAGTTTGTGGGTTGTTTTGATGTTGCTTGCCAAATGTAGTTGAAGTAAGAGAATGGTTTGGAGGGTGAAGGAGCAAAAGAAGTGGTGAGTTGCTCAGGTTGTATTGTGAATTCAGCTTGGCATTTCGAAGTGGGTGGTTTCAGGTGGAAATTTGAATAAAATAGCAGTTTTGGTGCAGTGCTGATGTGCAGCAGTTTTGTGGATGTGGATGTAGTTGTAGGTTGTGGATTGTTTGGAAGTGCAACATTTTAGCACCCGGTCTTATGTTTATGAACATATTAAAGTCCTGTTTAATCAATATAAATATCTTAAATATTCATAAGAAATTTCAATTAAAGTTTGGAGTGGAACAAAATCCTGGCTACGATAGCCTATACACAATTAAGGAAATATTATATTTAAATACAAAAAAGTGATCTTTTATCGCTTTATTTTGAAATGATTTATCATCTTTTAATTGCATTTTATAGCTGGGATATTTCTGTCATCCATGAAGACGTGGTGGGGTAACTACCTGCTTGCGTTTTTATCCATTTACCTAAACCAAAAAGTACACCTTTGATGTTTTAAATACATTATATTTCAGTTCATTATCATAGCTATATGACTTCTTATTTTAAACTCTTAGACAAGGCATAAAATCTTTTGTTGGCATGTTCTCATTGGTTATGAAATTATTTAAATATTCTAGTTGTTATTTTTATTTTTTAAAGTTATCAAGTATGTTATTTAAATGTATATGGTGTAGGATAAACATTCAAGGAAAATGTTGTTGAGGCAATAGAAGTTTCAATGCAGTTTTAAGCCAGCTATGTTGAAACCAACATTCAAAGTTATTAGTGAACTTCAAGGCTTAACATGAACCGCTACGGAGAGATAAGGAACCAATTGTACTTGGTTGACTGATTATAGAAAAAGCAGTGTTGTGAAAGAAAGCTATAGTCAGATTATAGCGAAAGAACGGAGCTATAAACATCATTTCCAACTTTGGTCAAATACATCTATGCACACTGCTGATGGACATGCATGTGTACTGGTATTAATAATGCAAGTCATGGAAAGTTTATTGTATGATTTACATTAATGGTGTGTACTTAGGGACCAGGACTACCTATAATTATAGTACATTTTGTAGGAATCAACGTACATGATTCTTAAGAAATACTCTGTCAGACGTTCGTCCATACAAGTCATCTAGGAACATGATGAACTGAAGGAATCCTCCTGCCACATCCTAGGAATCCCCTATAGATCAGTAGCGAGTAGTCTTTGCAAATATGTAAATTTCAACCACGGCAGGACCACATTATATCTCTGGTTATAAATCATAGGTTAAGTTAATATATAGTAGACTTTGAAAAAATAAAATAGGAGTTAACCAGAGATACTAAGTAGTCCTTCCATTTTATGAAGATCTATGGTCTTCAATTGCTCTATCTCGATCAACATCTGATATCTTCTCAATTTCATATTTGCTGGTCGGAATGGTTTTCGAGTATAATTCGATCCCGGTCTTTCCGTACCAACAATCGTATAGGTCAAATTTGATAGTCGGTTATTTAACTATCAAATAAACAACCATGCAACCATAAAAATAATATGAATTTACTGGTTCAGTATTCAACATCACTTGGCCTTTTTAATTAAAAACTAAATTAAACTTCTTAATCATTCAATATTTTAAAGCACAGTATTTACCTCTTATTTTATTATAAGAGTATGAGCAAAATTGTTTCATTTTAATAATTAAACCATATATATTCCGAACATTGAGTTTAATCAAATTTCACGTAAAAACATTTGTATGAAATCTCTTTAAATTCCTTTATATTGTAAATATCGTATAATTTCACAAAATCTCTTTCTATTTCTTTTACATTGGAGATATTATTCTATATCCTTAAATGCCTTTCTATTTCTGTTACTTTTGAATTATTCTTATAATTTATCAAACCCTTTTTATAGTTGAAAACATTCATATTCCTTATTCATGCATTTATATACTTCACCGTTCATTAGTCCCTAACCGTAAATTGGTAAAAGAATAACTCCCTAAGTATCAACTTGAAGACCGAAATCAACATCGGATTAACACTTAGAAAATCACTTAACCAATCTCCAGTTAGGTTCCAATTCTTTAATTTTCTTATTTTAACTCCTTATCATTCCATATTACTCCATTTCTAATCCATTCAATCATTTTCAATTTGAAAATCTCGTTTCAATTCCATTCATTTCACTTAATTTCATTATTAAGTATCGTCAATTTAAAATCAACATTTAACTGCACATCCCTATAAACCTGGTTTATACACATCTGGTTTAATACACAACCCTTTTTTTCTCGATTTCTTTTTACTTACTTCAAATGTTAAGTAAACATTTATTTAAACTATCACATCAACTCAAAATCTCTTTTATAACTTTGTTATAAAAATTCAGACTTGACTATAATATCCGACCATCAACTCTTATCAAATTCAACTAGATTTATTTCAAATCGATTACTTACTAAATGAAATTCATTTAAGAATTAATCACTTAAATTATCATTAATTAAGATAATAATTTACTTAATCATTAACTACCGTAAAAGTAGTTAATTGCATTATCAACTAAAATAAACAATAATTTTTTTATTAAACTTGTATTAAATTTAAAACAAATATTCTTTAAGCTACTTCATTAGATTAGTTAAAATTAATCAAATAACCATTTCCAATTAAAATAGTTGACTTAGTCAGCTCAAAATATGGTTAACTCGTTAACCAATTCCAATGAGTCATTCCTTTAAATTAATAACTAATATAATTAATTTAAATAATTCCATTTACTGTTAGGTTAATTTCTGCCACTACAACAAATTGAGCATATTACAACGGTGGAAAAAAGTTGTAAAATACATTTTACAACGGTGGAGTAATCGTCGTATATTAAGAAGTTGTAATAGACTTAAATCTTTTACAACAGTTTTGCACCGTTGCAACACCGTTGTGATATGTATATTTTTGCAACTGTTTTTCACCGTTATAATAAACTCTATTACAACTGTTATGTACCGTTGTTGTTATAATTTTTACAACTGTTTGTAACAATTGTGATATATTTCATTACAACTATTTTACAAATTAATAAATGCACAAATTATATACATATTACTAATAAAAAAAATTCATTCCAGAACATATTATCTACAAAACTGAAGATATCAAACAAACTTAAAACATAAACCAAAACAATATTTTTTTTTTTCAAAGCATCTTACATACTTAAAACATATTGTGCATTATTACGTGCTTGACCATTACAAAGCAACTTAGTACAAGCATAAGTTATTCTACAATTACGAAAGTCGCAAAGTACTACAATGTAAAACTTTTGATCCAAAATCTTGCGACGACTTCAGCGTGATGAAGCACCAATTTGATTGCAAGCATCAAAAGTCAAAAAATAATCTAGTAAATCACTTGTAAAGTGCCTCTTAAAGATTTTGCTGGCTTGTGTATACCTTTAGCGTTTTGAACTACTTCTGGCCATTTCATCCTCGGCAGCTATTCCAATGATTTCTTTAGTAATTGATATATATCTCCATTAGATTCTGCATCATATTTCAGCCATTGTCAATTTTGCTTTATTGATTTTTACAGTTGCCACATCCTCCATTAGATTACACAATGGCAGTAACCTGTCATATATTATTCAAAAGTTAATCTTTGATCCACTGATCAAATCATTAGGTGAAACTCTACTATGTTTAAATAAAAGCATTAAATCGAAGGAAACATATATGTAAATTTATCATTGTAAATACATGTCGTGAATTTTAGAAGAATGTATACCTAACTAAACTTAATTTTAAGGATATCTGAAAAAATATTAATTCGTAATTTGTGCTAGTGAACCAATAAGAATGACCATGAATAATAGATTAGCAGATACCAGAAAAATCCAAGTATATCTTGGAATTATATCCACTTGCAAAAGCTTTGCAAGTATTTTCGTGAATGTTGGACACAAAATAAAACAATCATAATAAGAGAATAGCAAAAAATAGTAAACATAACGAAAATAGTAGTTCGATTCTTTTGTCTCTTCGCCAATTAATCGGCAGTAGAAGATGGCAAAAACTACAGCAGTGATGCTCATGGTTGATCCAATCTTTACATACAACATTTGTTGTTGTGTCAACAAATCTCAAGATCATTGATCTCTTTGTGATCTCAATATGTTAAAAGCCAGGAATAGAAAAGCAGCCACTGATGGGTTCGGAGACAAAAGATTTTGAAGTCCAAAAAACTTAAAATAATACTAGAAGTAAAACCTGGGAGCTTCACCCTTGAAGGTATAGCTGATGCATAGCAGCTCGCACCATTTTGCCATCAACTTAAGCAATAGTTCTCAACTCATACTCTTCATGCTAATCCTATCAACATTATAAAATATGATGTTATAAGATATAATTTCGTCAATTCAACTACCTATTGTTATCTCCCAATTATCGAATATTGTTTTATATTAATTATTCGCTTTTAGTTAACAAAAATATGCAAAATGCCATAAATAGTTTAACTGGTGCTCCAACATTTTCAACAAAACACGACAACAAATGATAGTAACAAAATGTTTGAAAATGTATCCTCTCTAAACAGCCAACCTTTGCAAAATGATATGGACTTGAGATTCGTTTGGAGTAATACTTTCAAACATAACCATGTTAATCCAATACAAACAATACAGTATTTGTTGGAGTGCAAATGTTGTTAGAGCACAAGTACATGAATGTGCTTGAAAGTTTTGAAGCTTTATGAAGTAGATGTAAATTATAATGAAAAGCTTAAAAATGGAATTGTATGCTTATCTGGTTCCTGTACATTATATGTAATGGATGAGAAGTACCTAAGAATTTAATGCAGGATACTTTAATGTAAAATAGGAAGCAGGGTTAGGCAACATGCTGAGAAATACCAAGCTTGCATGGTGCTTGGATGTTAAAGCAACAGGGAAGAAGAAAGATTCATAACTTCCAAGCAATAGTAAGCCAAGGCTGCTGCGTAGATGAATTGAAAGGGATATGTTGCTGCAGAGATATGTGCCTTTGCAATAAATGGCTAAAGTGGCTGCAACCTATCAAAAAGCAAGGAGACTTTCTGATTAATACTACTAAAACCTACTATTAGAAAAACTTAAACATGATGTTATAAAATATATGGAAAAAAAGAATATTATTACTTCACACTTATCCTCTACAACATTATAAAAGAATCCAGTTCTAAGGGAATGCAATATCTAGTATTCACTATAATTTCAGGTCTATATTCCTTCTGTATTAATCCCACTAAAACCTACCATTAAATGTCCTTCAACCAGAAAAATTGGACCTCGTTAACAGACCTCAAAATTTTATATTTCAACATCATGCTCCAATCCTAATTTAGTAACTCCAACAAACACTTCACCTGCACATTTGGCAAATCCCAGTAACCCTCAACAGCTTAAAGTTATAAAATTTCACTATGTAGAGGAAGGAATATATTTTCCAATAATGCTGAAATTTGAATCGCGCCTCCATTCATTAAAAAAAATCGCACATGTGATTATGCTATTCGTTTCACTGATGCTGGAAATTGGAGGAAGGGAGCAACATCGCGCCTGGTGGCTGATGGGATGTCGAGGGAGAACGAGTGGAAGTTGGCAACATTGACAAGGTTGAGCACGCTTGTATGAATTAGGGTTTTTGGGTGATGAAGTTGGAAGATGATTGAATGATGGTGTTGCAGTTTAGGTAAGTTGATTTTGCGATTTGATGGCTGAAGGTGAGTTGAAGGGTTGAAGCGATGGCTGGAGATGGAATTCATTGTGGATGACGATGGGCAAAAGCAGTAATTGATTCGCTAATTCAAACGATGGCTGGAGATGGATTGACTCACTAAATTAGGCAGATCTATAATTGAGCCTTCCCGATTATTAACTTCCTACGTAATTGTGATTTAGGCGGTGAAACGCGGGAAGCGAAAAGCAGAAGCGGGAATGGAAAACCAATAGGCTCGTAGATTTTATTTGTTATAAGAAGAGGCAGTGGGAAAGTTTAACGCTAAACGTAAAAAGATGAAACTTAGAAAAGTTGTCATTAGTTATTAATAATTATTTATTAATTATAAGAGATTTACTAATAATCACTACTTATAATAAATTGAAACTATTAACGATGCAAATTACCATTTCTTAATTACTAACTATAAAGTATTAATTATTAGTATTCAATAGTGAGTTATTTACATATTATTAATTATTAATATAATATTAAATATTTATTAAATGATTGTTTATTATTAATTTTTTAATTCTTAATTAGTTATTGATTTTTAGTTACTAAATAATTATAAATTACTAATTATTTCATATTTATTAATATATTTTAATTATTAACTATTTAATAGCAATTATGTAATATTAACTATATTTTTAATTATACTTCTTAATTGCTAAGTATTAAATATTACGGATTAATTATTAATTATTACTTCCTAATTGATTATTAATAGCAATTATTAGTTATTAATTATAAATAATCAATATAAATGTATTAAATATTGATTATTAGCTGTTAATTATATTAAAATATAGTTATATACTACAACAATCAAAAAATAAAAGTTGTGATAGGCTTTTATTACAACTGTCAAAATAACACAGTTGTTAAAAATAAGTTTATTCCAACTTTTCAGGGAAAAAGCTGTAAAAAAACATTTATTACAATGGTGCTTTTACCACCATTGTAAAATTAAAGTTGTAATATGGTGTTTTTGTTGTAGTGTGCTCATTTACTTATATCTTATTAGCATAAAAATTTGCTTTGTAAAACTGTTAAATAATTACTTATAAACCTTAAATAATAAATATTTATTCCCTTTTAATAAACTTTCATTTAAATAGTAGATTTAAAAACCTATCTTCAGTTATAAAATAATTTTTATAACTTCATTTTTGTCGATTCACCTGACAGTAAAACTACATTTATAAAACTATTGATTTGTATGCCATATGCCGCCAATTACCCACCCATACTGCTCATTTGTTAATAATAAACAAACATTGAATTTGGATTCAACTATCAATAATCAAATCATATTGGTTAAACAGTTCATACAATTGTAATATGAAAATAAATAATAAATTTAAGGAATCCAATTGGATCTCTCCAACCTGTTTTTCCCTACATCCAAATAAGTTACTTCAAAATAATATCATTCAATTCAATAACAGATATAATATTCAACAATCAATCAATAACATCAATTCAAACATCCATATTTCAATTTTATACGTTTATATTATTATAAACGTAACCAAGAAGGTAAGTTACCATGTTTGGAAATAATCGTTAAAATAACGTTTATATTTCATTTAAATTAAAGTAATGTTATACCAACCAATTCATCCTATATATATATATAAACATTCAGCACACAACAAACAATTATCAACCATAGAACATAAATTAAATCCCGACTTATATAAAATATACGCGGGTCAAAACTGGGTGAGTTGTACTCACTTTGGTTCCATTTATTTCTGAAGTGGTTCAATTGTAGTTAAATTAAACAGTCGTTTAATTTAAATGTAACTTTTAGTTGCTTCCAATCCTATCCAAATCTGTTCCATAAGATCTGCTCATCAATACAATTTTGCTGCAACTTGTTTCATTCGATTTGGACCTTGCAAACAAAAGTTATCAACATTTTAATTTGGCAATTTTAATTAAAACTAATTAAATTATTAATTATAATATTTACTTAACTAATTATACCGCTTAAAGCTAACAAGGCTGATCTCTTTCAATTGTCTTCCCACTCGTAACTGTTGTATACTGTCTTCATTCCAAAAACATTACCATGCTTCACTACGTCTTCGATACTGTAGCGTCGCCAACAGCCGAGCGAAGATCGATCCATCACCACCACCATGGACATCTCGATGTGACCATCCTCTCTCTGAAATGCCGAAGAACTCGATCATTCCTATGGTGTAACAACCCGGAAAATCTGAGCCAATTTAAAATTTTTATTTCGGCGAATTTAATGGGTTTTGAATATTTAAAATGAATTATTTTAAATAATAACGATGAGAAATTTATTTTGAATAGAAATATAACGTATATATTTATTTGAATCGACGTTAGAATATAATTATTTATTTTAACTATAAAAGGAATTGAAAATGGCGCGGTAGTTCGAAAATTGGATTTCAAATTTTAAATGAATGTACAGGATTAAAAAAACCAGATTTTAGTGAAACAAAAAATATTAGATTCTATTTGAGAATATCTTTCCAACGAATTCGAAAAATTGAAATTTCATAGCGGGAATAAAAAGTTATGTCCATTTGAAAATTCAGAAAAGTCGCTATGGAAATATAGCCCTTAAAAATAGCCATTTGCAAGCGACCTCTGTTTTCGACGAAACCACTTTTGTTGGATTTGGGATGTCAAATTATTGCTATATTCCAATTTGCATAATTTTCTGAATCAATATGTGAGCGTGGCGAGGTTAAACGTATTTTGACCAATTTCAGTTGATTTTAATCGACTAGAAAATGACCATTTTTCAAATGATCTCAGAATTTGACGAAATTAGTCTTGTTAGAACCATATCATTAATACGAAGCTAGAAAATATTTTTCAGGAATTTTTAGAGTCCGTATGTGGCCCCGGTAAATTGAAATGTGCGTTCAAATTCAATATATAGATTTATATTTTGATTTTGACGAAAACTGGTCGAAACGGTCAAATTGGCTTACGATACATATCCCATTGTGTTCGGAATAGGGGTAATTAGTTATGGACGACAGTCGGTGGATTTCGTTTGGAGGTCGAAATAAAAAGTGGCTTTTTGAGAATTAAAGGAGAAATTAAAATAAATATACCCTTCCCTTTCCCCCTTTTCTCAGCGTTGACTTCCCTCTCCCTTTATACTATACCGAAGGAAAAAAAAGGGAATCGCACGAGCTCCACAGCCCGCCGCCACCACCGATTGTCGCGTCGCACCCCCCTTGGCCTATCTCCGGCCATCGCATCCCCTCTGGCACCCCCCTTGTCCACGACCCCTCTCTCTCCTCCAGCCCCCTTCAGATTCCCAACGCCCAAATCGAGACCGCCCAGCCCCCTACGCCATAGCCGCCTCTCTCCTCGGCCATCCCCTCTTCCAGCCGTCGCCTGAAGGCTTGGCGCCGCCTCCCCCAACCCCCAAAACCGAATGTAAGTCCCTTCTCTTTTTATTATTTGTTTTCGCAACTTTCTCTTAAATAATTTGATTTTATCGGCAAGAAAAAACTAATTTTTATGTGAATAAAAATTAGATTTTTCATTATAGAAAAGATTGGATTTTTCTTTATGTGAATGTAGAAAAAGGCGAGATTTTTATATAGAAAAAGGCGATTTTTTTTATAGAAAAAGGCGAGATTTTTATATAGAGAAAGGATAGATTTTTGTCATGAAGAAAGAGGAGATTTTTAGATATACGATAGCGATGTAAAGGTATGATTTTTGTTTATACCATAGCACGATAAAAATATGATTTTTGTATACTAGAGAATATAAAAATGTGATTTTTATATGAGTAGTGATATAAAAATATAATCTTTATTAGAAGAAGAGCGATATAAAAATATAATTTTTATTATGAAGTTAGCGTGATAAAAATATGATCTTTATTATATGAACACCGGTATAAAAATAGAATTTTTATCTATATAGTAGCAGTATAAAAATAGAATTTTTATCTATATAATAGCGGTATAAAAACAAATTTTTTATCTATATAGTAGCGGTATAAAAATAGAATTTTTATCTATATAGTAGCGGTATAAAAATAGAATTTTTATCCATATAGCGTAGTTATAAAAATATGATTTTTATATAAATATCAACAATATAAAAATGCGATTTTTATATATGTAGTGAATACGGACAACGAAAGTGACAAAAGGAAACACGGTTCTACATATGAAGAGTCGTGGCATTTGGTTTAGCTCTCGGTGAGAACTTTTCACTTTAATTCTTGTTTTCTAGTTAAAAACATATACTAGGATGCAGACGGTGCTTAGCAGCACCCGACACCCGTTGTCCACAGACCATGGACGACTTGTTTGATTTTGTTGTGTGGTGAAAACTGATTGTGATGTGGAATGAATGAAATATATATTCATGTGTTGAAATAAATTATTTATTGTTAAAAATATAATTTTTAACGTGCATGTGAATAAAATAAATATTCATTTACAAATCAGACGATTTGTTTATGTACACCCATTTGAAGGATATTGATTGGGACGATAAATTTTATACATCGCCCAACTGCATAAATAAAAATCTGTGTTTGTTGACTGAAACCCCACACGGGTGTTGGGATGATATTTGATGTACACTAATCCCGATTGTCTAGTTGTATGTCAATCGATAGGTTGACAGACAGTTGTGTAGTGCACTTTGGATGATGGTTGATTATTTATCATTGCTATTATATACATGTGTTGTATGGAAACCATATAATTAACATTATATGGTAATTGATTGGGCCTCATTCCAATTTGGAAAATAAAGAATATTATAAAATAAAGATTCATGTGTTGAATAGAATAAATAGACATGTGTTGACGATACTCATGTGTTGAGAATATTCATGTGTTGAAACTTATCATGTGTTGAACGAAATATTTTAACAATAAAATTCACATTTTTATCATATATAAAATTAGAAACTAGCTGAAAACTAGTTAAGATGAGTGGTTCCCTGGGTATTGATCTGATATGTTGATTTCGGCCTTCGGGGTTAATACTTAGGGAATCGTTCTCTCACTAATTTACGGTTGGAGTCTGATTAAGAATTAAACGATAGAAATCATATTTTATAAAATATATTAAATAACAAAAATAGTCATGTGTTGATGATACTCATGTGTTGAGAATATTCATGTGTTGAAAGAAATAAATATTCATGTGTTGAAGAAAATATAGAATAACGAAGTTATTAAAATATATAAAGCCGTGTTGATTAGATTTGTGCCATTTGGACGCGATCGATATTTATATCGATTATATTCGTTTTTATAATGAATTTAGAAAAGAAAGTGATTTCAAAATCTAATATTTTGAAAATATTATCATTCATATATTAATGATATGAATATTCAATTTTGATTTAAAATTGAATATGAAGTTGAAATTGTTTGGAAAACGAATTTAAACGATTTATAAAATACGTTTAGAATTGAAATCGACGAAATATAATATATATATATATATTAAATGGCCTGAATAGAATGCGCCGCGCCACGGCAGTTCGCGAATTTCGTCCATTGACTTTGAATTGGCGTTACGGGAGATTCGACCGTCGGATTCTCCTGAAACCGAAACCGTTGGGTTTGTATCGAAAAGAGCTTTCCAATGAATATTAGAAATTTAAAATCTAACGGTCGGTTTTAGAATTATGTCCAAATCAAATTTGGAAAAGGTCGTTGCAAGTGCCGTTCGACGACCGTTATTGGAAATCGATTGTACGAGCCTTGATAAAATTATTAAAAATATCAATAATCTGTGTAAAATCATAATAAATGATTTTGAAAGAATTGGGATGATAATCCCATACTTAAAAAAAGATAAAAATATATTTTTATCGAAATGAACTAGTTTTGAACTAGATTTGAAGTGGTTTTAAAAATAATCAGAGTTTCCAACATACGAATTGGAATGGATTTGAATCGAAATTATCTTCGGAATATTTTGGTGTTGGATTTCCTGATTATACAGATATGGTTGTGGAAATTTGAAAGATATATTTATATCGTTATTTCCAATACGATATTTGTTGGTTTTAGAATTTGATATTGTATATAAGCCGATATATTTTCTATTCAGAGCCTTGTATTTAATATCAAACGGGATTTTGGGTTCGTTGAGAACGATGTCTTAAATAACACTGTTCTTGAACCCAGTTTAGGAAAGAATAAATCTTTTAATTAAGATTTAGTGAAACTGTCCAGTTAATTAGTATTTAATTGGAATTGAATTTAAATTGGTTTTTGGGGTTTATCGTGAGCGGCGTTTTGAATAACACATGTTCTTTAACCCGATTAACAATGGAATGTGATTTTGGGTTTATCGTGAACCGTGTTTTAGATGATATTGGTTCTTTAACCCAGTTAAAGACATGATATTGATTTCTGGGAAGATTAAAACTAAGTGGAGTTTTAATGAATCTTTAATTAGATTAAAGTGATCGAGGATGGAGTATCAGCAGTTTTACTCCAAGCGATAGTTAAATCTTTAATTAGATTTGAACGTGAAATGGTAATTAATATTTATCGATAACACCGTGGTGTTTGATATGGAGTATTACCAGTTTTGCTCCATGGGATGAATAGGTTGGGATTGGGAAATAAAATAAATAATTACTTCGGTGTCGTTCGCTAATCCCGGCTAGTTTGGAAAACCTTAATATGGTTTGAAATGATATCCAAAGGAAGATTAAAGAATAAATTTAGAAGAATTTATCTTTGATATAATTTATGGGGATCTTTCCCTAAGAACGTGAATATTTGAATAAAAGAATACTCTGAATTGGAATGAGGTGTATGTTGTATTTGTGTAACACTTGTTTATTATATATGCGGTTTATTCAGAAAGGTCGGGTTTATACCCATTCTAAATAATCGATTCGACGATAAGTTGAAGGTGAAGACGGTGGTTGAAGACCGGAGGTCTTCACGTCGTTTGGATGATTATTGATGATCTTGATTGGGCTGTACACCCAAGAGGAGGGAATCAGTTGGTGATCGTCTAGATGTACATGGAGATCGATGGATATGCGAGGAATATGGTTCCTTCGGTTTCGTTAAGACCCAGAACGAACTTGTAAATGGATTGTGTGTCTGACATTGGATTTTATTCTGTGTTGATTGATCTCTATTAAATATACATCTGTTTGGCAGCAGAGAATTTGTTCTCTTGCTTAACTCCCTTTTCTGAGACGTACGAGCTCAGAGGTTGTATATCGATGGACATCAGTCGCATGGAGTGAATTGCCTGTGTGGCATGCCTAAGTGGCAGATGATCAAGGCTTCTGTTGAAAAGCAAAGTCTTGTAGTTGATGATCAAAGCATGGCCTGTGTGGCACAACTTTGTGTATGGCGTTAATTCGTGAGCCTTATATCTCGGTAGGAGTCAAAAACGGGATAGTGACTGCAGGGAGAGCACGACGTTTCTTTCTAGCTATGGGTGATGTCAGTGACCTACCAGCCCTGACAATTATATACTTTTTACCTGTGTGGTTGTTGGATGCGAGGCACCTCGGATATAGGTCCTATAGGTTCGGGAAACGTGTGTTCTAGAATAATTAATCCTCAAATGTAAGAGAGGACCGACCCTGAAGATCCAGGATCGCTGTGTGTGGTCCTGAGACATTTGCTAGAGTGTCTCGAACGGAGAGGAGCTTGCCCCTTGCTTCGACTCATGACGGAAATCCAATTTCGAATACGTGACTTTGCGGTTTTGATTGTAGAGCCTAGTATGGCGACATAGTGGTATGGGGCACTTATGCCGTCTATGATTGATACTTGTGATTGAAATTGTTTTGACACTATACACTTATGGTAATAATAAAAGATGAAATTTAGCATATCAAGCATTCTTTGGCTATTATAAGGTAAAACCCTATCCTCCGGCTTGCGTTGCATTGTGTGATGGGACCTGGGTCTTATAATAGCTTCATTTTCTTTATTTAGCATTGCGCTGTTGTTTTATGCACTGGTATTCTTGGGAGGAAACCCATTCCTTGTTATACGGCGTAGTCCCTTGATTTACCTAACTTCAAAAATAAAAATTAATAACTGTTTTAGTTCTCACACCAGTCACATGACTGACCTGGAGTTTATTATTTTAACCTAAACTCTGGGTGCCCCTATTTCCACACGGGCATCTAGTAGTTTTGGTTTTGCAGATTTATATTCATAGGACCCTGGTTTACAGCTGGAACGATATCCAGAAAGCTCTGTATCCATTTATCTCTTTTAGTTGTGTTTTGTATTATTTTCCGCTGCTATGTAAATGTAATTTAAATCTCTGATATTTTTCTGATGTATAATATTTATTCATACTCTGTATATTCTTGTACTCTGATGGAAATTGTTGTAATAGCAATGAAATGTTCTTCTGTTTGCGTTCCGATTTGTCGTATTCTCAAAACAATCAGGGGTTTCGAACTGTCTTGGTCGGTTTAGCGATCGATTCGGATCGAGCAAAATTCCTTGTTGTTACATTTGGTATCAGAGCTTTGGTTTATAGAGCTCGAGAACAAGACACATTAGAACCGAACGAAAGAATTCATCAGAGATTGGACTTGTAATGTCCAATAAGAATGACTCGTTAGAGATGGGATCAGTAGTGTCCTAGAACGAGTGTAAAGAATGAAATTTTTAAAATAAAAACGAAAACAAGTTTTGTTTTGAAAATTTAAACCATTTTGTACATATTTGAATATTTTATTTGTATTGAATTTGGACAATCGAGTATATAAAGACTTTGCATATATGCGTCGTGAACGTATATTCGAAGTTTTAATATACTTGATAGATATAGAATCACACTCTAATCGCCCGGACATGATTCTGATGATGGCGCGCCATCACCAGTATTTGTTTTCGAGTTTCGAAAGTGGGATATCTATATATTTCCATTTAGACTTGTATGAGAACCAAAACTAGATAGGTTTATTGTTGTGATTTGGCATCAAAAACATGATTTTCTGTATATATATCAAAATTATGAATTTGAAATGATAATTCACTAATTGATTGATGGTTGTGTTGTATGATTATTGTTTTGATTAATTAAAATTTTAAACCATTTAGCCTAATGGGACCAAATTTATTACTGAATTGAAAATTGATTACAATTGCATGCATATACATGTGTATCTATTGAACAGGTCATAGCAAGAAAGCTAGTCAATAGGTACATGTTTATTGTATTTCTTGGGGATTTGATGATTTTGTGAGCCGCTTGGCTGTTTCTTTTTCCTTTTGGATTGGTGAGGGCCATGGGAGGCTATTTGAAATATCCCGAAGCTCGCAGTGCAGGGGAGATTATGTCGAAATTTCTCGAAAATTTAGGGTGTTAGCCAAATTTTTGAAAAATTTGAAAAGTTCTTAGAAACCGAAAAGTTGAAGAACTTAAGTCGTAAAGAAAATAATGGAAGTTGAGTTGATTAGTTAAACAACTTTCAGCTTTGTTCCTTTTCGGGGACGAAATTTTTTAAGTGGGGGAGATTGTAACAACCCGGAAAATCTGAGCCAATTTAAATTTTTTATTTTGGCGAATTTAATGGGTTTCGAATATTTGAAATGAATTATTTTAAATAATAACGAAGAGAAATTTATTTTGAATAGAAATAGAATTTTTATCCATATAGCATAGTTATAAAAATGTGATTTTTATATATGTAGCAATAATATAAAAATGCGATTTTTATACATGTAGTGAATACGGACAACGAAAGTGACAAAAGGAAACACGGCGAAGATTTCTACATATGAAGAGTCGTGGCGTTTGGTTTAGCTTTCGGTGAGAACTTCTCACTTTAACTCTTGTTTTCTAGTTAAAAATATATACTAGGATGCAGACGGTGCTTAGCAGCACCCGACACCCGTTGTCCACAGACCATGGACGACTTGTTTGATTTTATTGTGTGGTGAAAACTGATTGTGATGTGGAATGAATGAAATATATATTCATGTGTTGAAATAAATTATTTATTGTTAAAAATATAATTTTTAACGTGAATGTGAATAAAATAAATATTCATTTACAAATCAGATGATTTGTTTATGTACACCCATTTGAAGGATATTGATTGGGATGATAAATTTTACACATCGCCCAACTGCACAAATAAAAATCTGTGTTTGTTGACTGAAACCCCACACGGGTGTTGGGATGATATTTGACGTACACTAATCCCGATTGTCTAGTTGTATGTCAATCGATAGGTTGACAGACAGTTGTGTAGTGCACTTTCGATGATGGTTGATTATTTATCATTGCTATTATATACATGTATTGTATGGAAGCCATATAATTAACATTATATGGTAATTGATTGGGCCTCATTCCAATTTGGAAAATAAAGAATATTATAAAATAAAGATTCATGTGTTGAATAGAATAAATAGTCATGTGTTGACGATACTCATGTGTTGAGAATATTCATCTAAACTTATCATTTGTTGAACGAAATATTTTAACAATAAAGTTCACATTTTTATCATATATTAAATTAGAAACTAGCTGAAAACTAGTTAAGATGAGTGGTTCCCTGGGTATTGATCTGATATATTGATTTCGGCCTTCGGGGTTAATACTTAGGGAATCGTTCTCTCACTAATTTACGGTTGGAGTCTGATTAAGAATTAAACGATAGAAATCATATTTTATAAAATATATTAAATAACAAAAATAGTCATGTGTTGATGATACTCATGTGTTGAGAATATTCATGTGTTGAAAGAAATAAATATTCATGTGTTGAAGAAAATATAGAATAACGAAGTTATTAAAATATATAAAGCCGTGTTGATTAGATTTGTGCCATTTGGACGCGATCGATATTTATATCGATTATATTCGTTTTTATAATGAATTTAGAAAAGAATTTATCTTTGATAAAATTTATGGGGATATTTGAATAAAAGAATACTCTGGATTGGAATGAGGCGTATGTTGTGTTTGTGTAACACTTGTTTATTATATACACGGGTTATTCGGAAAGGCCGGGTTTATACCCATTCTGAATAACCAATTCGACGATAAGTCAAAGATGAAGACGGTGGTTGAAGACCGAAGGTCTTCATATCGTTTGGATGATTATTGATGATCTTGATTGGGTTGTACACCGAAGAGGAGGGAATCAGTTGGTGATCGTTCAAACGTACTTGGCGATCGATGGATATGCGAGGAATAAGGTTCCTCCGGTTTCATTCAGACCCAGAACGAACTTGTAAATGGACTGTGTGTCCTACATTGGATTTTATTCTGTGTTGATTGATCTCTATTAAATATACATCTGTTTGGCGGTAGAGAATTTATTCTCTTGCTTAACGCCCTTCTCTGAGACGTACGAGCTCAGAGGTTGTACATCGATGAACATCAGTCGCATGGAGTGAATTGCCTATGTGGCATGCCTAAGTGGCAGATGATCAAGGCTTCTGTTGAAAAGCAAAGACTTGTGGTTGATGATCAAAGCATGGCCTGTGTGGCACAACTTTGTATATAGCGTTAATTCGCGAGCCCCACACCTCGGTATGAGTCAAAAACGGGATAGTGACAGCATGGAGAGCACGACGTTTCTTTCTAGCTGTGGGTGATGTCAGTGACCTACCAGCCCTGACATTTATATACTTTTTACCTGTGTGGTTGTTGGATGCGATGCGCCTCGGATATAGGTCCTATAGGACCGGGAAACGTGTGTTCAGGAATAATTAATCCTCAAAATTAAGAGAGGACTTGCCTGGAAGATCCAGGATCGCTGTGTGTAGTCCTGAGACATTTGCTACAGTGTCTCGAACGGAGAGGAGCTTGCCCTTGCCTCGACTCGTGACGGAAATCCAATTTCCAATACGTGATTTGCGGTTTTGATTGTAGAGCCTAGTATGGCGACATAGTGGTATGTGGCACTTATGCTGTCTATGATTGATACTTATGATTGAAATTGTTTTGACACTATACACTTATAGTAATAATAAAAGATGAGATTTAGCGTATCAAGCATTCTTTGGCTATTATAAGGTAAAACCCTATCCTCCGGCTTGCGTTGCATTGTGTGATGGGACCTGGGTTTTATAATAGCTTCATTTTCTTTATTTAGCATTGCGCTGTTGTTTTATGCACTGGTATTCTTAGGAGGAAACCCATTCTGTATTATACGGCGTGGTCCCTTGATTTACCTAACTTTAAAAATAAAAATTAACAACTATTTTAGTTCTCACACCAGTCACATGACTGACCTGGAGTTTATTATTTTAACCAAAACTCTGGGTTCCCTATTTCCACACGGGCAGCTGGTAGTTTTGGTTTTGCAGATTTATATTCATAGGACCCTGGTTTACAGCTGGAACGATATCCGGAAAGCTCTGTATCCGTTTATCTCTTTTAGTTGTGTTTTGTATTATTTTCCACTGCTATATAAATGTAATTTAAATCTCTGATATTTTTCTGATGTATAATATTTATTCATACTCTGTATATTCTTGTACTCTGATGGAAATTGTTGTAATAGCTATGAAATGTTCTTCTGTTTGCGTTCCGATTCGTCGTGTTCTGAAAACAATCAGGGGTTTCGAACGGTCTTGGTCGGTTTAGCGATCGATTCGAATCGAGCGAAGTTCCTTGTTGTTACATATGGTCATCAAAACCCAACGAACTTTGGCGACTTCTTGGAACAATTCCCCTCTCTACAAATCGTGATTTTCGATCATAAGGGTTCAATCTAAAGATCTTGGTGTGCTTAACAAACTTGCAATTGAATGTTTTGTGAATTAATTACTGGATTGATCTATTTTTGGGGAAAAAGTTTCGAATATCAGCTGCCGTTCATTTTGGTATGGTGGCGGCAGTAATAATTGTTAACCACACATTGTAAAAGAGGGTTTTGACCTTGTTATGTGTATTTGTAGTGTCTTGGTTGAAGACTATATGATTATACCAAACTTCGCCGTGAAGTAACGTTCTAAAACAACTACTACGACCTCCTATCAAGATGAAACCCGTAATCCCAGCATAAAACAATATTCCAAACATGATGGAAAAGGTTTAGTTGAATTCTGAGATCATTTGTAAAAAAATCCTTTATAATTCCCGATGTGACTCGACACATGTTTAAATTGCATAGGATCACAAAATACGTCCAATTAACTTAAAATTTGAAATCTTACAATTATAAATCATTACGTATTTAATAAAATTGGTTTCGTTGAAAATGGAGTTTATAAGGACCCGTAACTTCCCCGATCTCCGAGGAGAAGAGGAAGAACGGATTGCTTTGAGAACACGACAAATCAGAACACAAAAAGAAGGACATTTCATTGCTTATTATAACAATTCCATCAGAATACAAGAATATAACAGAGTATGAATAAATCATATACATTTGATCAATATCAAAGATTTAAATTACATTTAAATACATAGCAGCGGAAAACAATACAAAACACAACTGAAAGTAATATACGGATACAGAGCTTTCTGAATATCGCTTCAGCTGTAAATCAGGAACCCGTGAATATAAATCTGCAAAACCAAAACTACTAGCTGCCCGTGCGGAAAATAGGGGCACCTAGAGTTTAGGTTAAAACAACAAACTCCAGGTCAGTCATGTGACTGGTGTGAGAACTAAAACAATTATTAATCTTTATTTTAAAGTTACGTAAATCCAGGGAGCACGCCGTATAACACGGAACGGGTTTCCTCCCAAGAATATCAATGCATAAAAATAACAGCCTAATGCTAAATAAAGAATAATGAAGCAATTATAAGACTCAGGTCCCATCACACAATGCAACGCAAGCCGGAGGATAGAGTTTTTACCTTATAATATTCAAGAATGCTTGTTACGTAAAATTTCATGTTATATTATTACTATAAGTGTATAGTGTCAAAACAATTTCAATCATAAGTATCAATCATAGACGGTATAAGTGCCCCATACCATTATGTCGCCATATATAGGTTTACAATTAAAACCGCAAAATGTTGTATTGGAAGTTGGATTTCCATCTGTGAACCAAGGCAAGTGATCTTCCTTACCGCTTCAAGACGCTCTAGCCCGCCCCTCAGGATCAGAACGCATCGACCTTGGATCGTCAGGGCCGGTCCACTCGATGTGGATTAAAATGCCTGAACACTACGTTTTCCTACCCTATGGGGAGTAACTGGTCATATCCCGACCAAACTATAAGCCCCGGAACGACCGAAATAACCGAGGCGCCTCGCAATCCATCATCAACATAAGTAAAATATCAGGGCTAGTAAAACGCTGACACCACTCCTAGCTAGAAGGAAACGCATGCCCTCCCTGAGGTCCTCTCCCGTTTCTGGTTCACATCGGGGTGTGAGGCTCGCGAATCAACGCTGCACAAAGCTATGCTATATAAAATTCGTGCTTTGATCATCAACCACAAGACTCTGCTTTTCAACAGAAGCCTTGATCATTTGCATCTCAGCATGCCACACATGCAATTCACGCTATGCAACCAATGTCTATCAATCACACAGAATAAAATCCGATGTCAGACACAGATCCATTTACAATTTCGTTCTTGGTCCGAACGAAACCGGAGGCACCTTATTTTTCCCCATATGTCCAATACAGAGGAGAGGTCCTCGCATATCCGGTTGATCTCCAAGTACATCTGGACGATCACCACTTATTACCTTGGCTTGGGTTTACAGCCCAGTCAAGACATCAGTAATCATCCAAACGATGTGAAGACGTCCGGTCTTCAACCACCGTCTTCATCCTCGACATATCGTCGAATCAGTTATTCAGAATGGGATAAACCCGGTCTTTCTGAATAACTCGCTTATATAATAAACAAGTGCTATAAAAACACAACATACACCTCCTTCCAGTGCAGAATATCCTTTCTTCAAATATTCTTATACTTTGGGAAAGGTTCCCAATAATTTTATTAAGATAAATTCTATAAATTTATTCTTTAATCTTCTTTTGGATATCATTTCAATCTAATTAAAGATGCATTAAAACTCCCCTTGGTTTTAATCTTCCCAAAAATCAATATTAACGATTGTTTAACTTGGGAAGTCATATCCTGTCTTTAACTGGGTTAAAGAACCAATGTCATTTAAAAAATGGTTCACGATAAACCTAAAATCACATTCCATTCCATCAGCCTTTAATCGTAAATTAGCAAGTGAACAATTCCCTAAGTATTAACCTCGAAGGCCGAAATCAACATCAGATCAATAGCCAGGAAACCATTTAACTTAACTAATCTCCAGTTAGTTTCTGATTTTCTTAACTCAATTGGGTCTAAGAACAGTATTATTAAAGATACCATTCACGACAAACCCAAATCACATTCCATTAATTATGGAATTTTCACGGAAAAACAAATCAATATATAATCGATATCAATTTCCGTATCCGACTAATAATATAAATGGAATAACGACAAAGCCTTTTAAATTCCATATGTATTAACAGTCTTCCTCACAGAATTTCATTTCGATTATTATCAATCGAATTCCATTCAATTCCAATTTAATATATTAAATTGGAAAACATTACTTTGGAAAATTCCTCTTAAATCTTAATAAAAAGATATATAAATTCCAAATCACATTTCACTGTAAATCGGGTTAAAGAACGAATGTCGTTAAAAACACAATTCACAATAAATCTAATTCACATTCCATCAGTCTCTAACCGTAAATTAGTAAGAGAACATTCCCTAAGTATTAACCCCGAAGGCCGAAACCAACATCAGATCAATACCTAGAAAACCATTCAACTTAACTAATCTCCAGTCAGTTTCTAATTTTCTTAACTCCATTGGGTTTTAGAACAGTATTATTAAAGATACCATTCGCGACAAACCCAAATCACATTCCATTAATTATGGAATCTAATATCGAAATATTCCAAAGATAATTTCGATTCAAATCCATTTCAATTCATATTTTGGAAATTTTGGTTATTTTTAAAACCTTTACAAATCCAATTTATTTATTTAAAATATTGGATTATAATTCTAGTTCATAACTAGTTCATTTTGATAAAAATATATTTTATCTTTTCAAATATGAGATTTTTCAGCCCAATTCTTTCCAAATCATTTATTATGATTTTACACAAATTATTGATATTTTAAATAATTTTATCAAGGCCCGTACAGTCGATTTCCATAAACGGTCATCGAACTGCACTTACAGCGACCTTTTCCAAATTGGATTTGGACATAATTCCAAATCCAACCGTTAAATTTCAAATTTCTTGTATTCGTTAGAAAGCTCTTTTTGATACGAACCCAACGGTTCCGGTTTTAGGAGACCAGCGGTCGGATCTTCCGTAATGTCCATTCGAAGTCAATGGTCGAAATTCGCGAACTGCCGCAGCGCGGCGTGTTCTATTCAGGCCATCATATTATATATATAATATATATATAATATTTATTTTGTTGGTTTCCTTTCAAAACGTATTTTATAAATTGTTTTAAATTCGTTTTTAAAACAATTTCAACTTCATATTCAATTTCAAATCAAAATTGAATATTCTATATCATCAATATATAAATGATAATATTTTCAAAACATTTGATTTTGAAATCAATTCCTTTTTTATATTCATTATAAAACTGAATAAAATCGATATAAATATCGTTCACGTCAAAATGGCGTCAACCTGATCAACGGCTTTATATATTTAAATATATTAGTGTCCATCCCAAATCGGACATCAAAATCAAATTTTGATCTTTTACTAAATATTATTTTTAAAATATTCATTATTTTAAAATAATCGTTATTTCAAGATTTCATTCTTTCTGAACTGGAATCAGACACAGTCAATTACCATATAATGTGATTATATGGATTTCATACAACACATGTACACAACAATAATCAAACACATTCAACCATCATCAAGAGTGCACTCTACATTGCATAAGCATCGAATATAAATATTCATCGCTTACACAGTCTGTCAATCAATCGATTGACATACAGCTAATTATTGGGACTAGTGTATGTCATATATCATCCCAATACTCGTGTGGGGTTTCAATCAACAAATACAAATTTATTTGTGCAGTTGGGCGACGTGTAAAATTTATCGTCCCAATCCATATCAGTCAAATGTGTGTACATAAACAAATTGTCCGATTTGTTTATAAATATTTGTTTATTCATATACGCGTTAAAAATAAATAATATTTTTAACTACAAAATATTTTATTCCATTCCACATCACATAATCAATTTTTCACACCACAGTCAGACAAACAAACAAGTCGTCCATGGTCTGTGGACGACGGGTATCGGGTGCTGCTAAGCACCATCTGCATCCTAGTATATATTTTAACTAGAAATTAAAATAAAAGTGAGGAGTTCTCACCTTTGGGATCCACTCCGCCATTCTTTATTTCTGAACGGTTCGGATTTGCCCAAAATTCCAATGCGATCTTTTCCCGCTGTTCATAGTAAAAATTGCATTTTTAATATGATGTTTATTTTAAAAATCACATTTTTATAATGGCACTTCATATATAAAAATTATATATTTTTACAACGCTTCTTTTTATATAAAAATTATATTTTTATATCTCTACTTCTTATACAAAGATTGAATTTTTATTTCGCTTCATATATAATAAAAATCAAATTTTTTTATCTTTGCTACTTCATATAATCAAAAATCATAACTTTAGAACGATTTCATTTCTATAAAGATCATATTTTTATATTGTTATTCACATAATAAAAATCATATCTTTATTATCATACATATATAGAAGTCATATTTTTATTATCTCTATAATATAAAAATCATATTTTTATTATCTCTATAATATAAAATCATATTTTCATTATCTCTATAATATAAAAATCATATTTTCATTATCTCTATAATATAAAAATCATATTTAACACAATATTATCTATATTAAAACTGAAATTAAATTCAAATGAAAAAAACTCACTTTTTTCTCATAAGTCGAAGCTTTTGTCGAAGGGAGGGGGGTTTCACCGTCTGGTTTGGGTGATTTGAGGGGAGCAGGGGGTTGCCGAGGTGCTGAGGGAAGCTCAGGTGGCGGAACAGGGGGGTGGCGACTCGATTTCCGTCAAACTAGGGCTGGGGGATTCGGGTTCACGGTGGGCTTTACGAAGAGGGAGAGTGTTGGAGTAGGGTTTCTCGCCGGAGGAGGGGATCATCGGCGGTGAGGGGGGTGGGGGTGGGCTATGGATCGCGATCCTCTTTTTTTTTCTTTCTTTCTTTTCGATCTGAAAAGAGACGGCGATGGGGGGGGGGGGAGAGTAAAGAGGGATAGTTGACCAAGGATTATATTATATATTTAATTAAATTAAATTCCAAAAAAAAGTAACTTTTTATTTTGAACTCCAAATCGAACCCACCGACTTCGTCCGTAACTAATTATCCCCATTCCGAACGCAATGGGATATGTATCGTAAGCCAGTTTGGCTGTTTCGATCGGTTTCCATCAAAATCAAAATATAAATCTATATATTGAATTTGAACGCACATTTCAATTTACCGAGCCCACATACTGACTCTAAAAATTCCCGAAAAATATTTTCTAGCTATGCTTTGACGATACTGTCCGAACAAAACTAATTTCATCAAATTTGGAGACCGTTTGGAAAATGGCCATTTTCTAGTCGATCCAGATTGACTGAAACTGTCAAAACACGTTTTCTTTTGCCACGCTCACATATTGCTTTCAAAAATTATGGAAATTTGAATCTAGCAATAATTTGACATCACGGAACCAACAAAAGTGGTTTTATCGAAAACAGAGGTCGTTTGCAAAATAGCTATTTTTAAGGGCTATATTTCCATAGCGACTATTCTGAATTTTCAACTGGGCATAACTTTTTATTCCCGCTATGAAATTTTAATTTTTCGGATTCGTTGGAAAGATATTTTCAAATAGATTCTAATATTTTTGGTTTCGCTAAAATCCGGTTTATTTTGATTCCTGCGCATTCATTTGAAATTTGAAATCGAATTTTCAAACTACTGCGCCATTTTCAGTTCATTTTATAATTAAAAATAAATATTTTTATTCTAATGTCGATTCAAATAAATATATACATTCTAATTCTGTTCAAAATAAATTTCTCATTGTTATTATTTAAAATAAATTATTTTAAATATTCAAAATTCATTAAAATAACCAAAATAAATTTTTTAAATTGGTTCGGATTTTCCAGGTTGTTACAAAGTTCGTTAGAAAATCGGTTATTCTTAAATTCCAATTTAAATCGATAAAACGATTAAAAAAATCTAAGCATTTTCGTCGCACGATCAAACGATAAGTCCAATCGATACGAAAATCGAAATCTTACAATAAGATCCAACGACACAAGTTTCGTCTCATTCCGAAACTATTTCCCGAAATGCTATTTTATAATAGCCAAATAATGCTTGATACGTTTAAAAACAAATCATTTGATACTACTATAGGTGTATAGTGTCAAAACAATTTAAAATCATAATATCAATCATAGGCCGCATGGGTACCATCTATCATGTCGCCATACTAGTTCTACAATTAAAACCGCAATATCACGTATTGGAAATTGGATTTCCGTCATGAGCCGAGGCAAGGGGAAAGCTCCTCTCCGATTCGAGGCACTCTAGCAAATGTCTCAGGACCCCACTATGACCCTTGGATCTTCAGGGCCGGTCCTCTCTTACTTTTGAGGATTGGCAATTCCTGAGCACACGTTTCCCGGTACTTACAGACCTATATCCGAGGCGCCTCGTATCCAACAACCACACAGGTGAAAAGTATATAAATGTCAGGGCTGGTAGGTCACTTACACCACCTTAGCTAGAAAGAAACGTCGTGCTCTCCCTGCAGTCACTATCCCGTTTTTGACTCATACCGAGGTGTGAGGCTTGCGAATTCACGTTATACACAAAGCTGTGCCACACAGGCCGTGCTTTGATCATCAACCACAAGACTTTGCTTTTCAAAAGAAGCCTTGATCATTTGCCACTTACGTGTGCCACACAGGCAATTCACTCCATGCGACTAATGTCCATCGATATACAACCTCTGAGCTCGTACGTCTCAGAGAAGGGCGTTAAGCAAGAGAATAAATTTTCTGCCGCCAAACAGATGTATATTTAATAGAGATCAATCAACACAGAATAAAATCCAATGTCAGACACACAATCCATTTACAAGTTCGCTCTGGGTCTGAACGAAACCGGAGGCACTTTCCTTGCATATCCATCCATCTCCAAGTACGTCTAGACGATCACCAACTGTTTCCCTCATCTTGGGTGTACAGCCCAATCGAGATCATCAGTAATCACCCAGACGATGTAAAGACTTCCGGTCTTCAACAACCGCCTTCATCTTCGACATCTCGTCGAATCGGTTATTCAGAATGAGTATAAACCCGGCCTTTCTGAATAACCCACGTATATGATAAACAAATGTTACACAAACACAACAAACGCCTCATTCCAATTCAGAATATTCTTTTATTCACAAAATCACATTCTTAGGGAATAGGTTCCCATTAATTTTATCAAAGATAAATTCTTCTAAATTTATTCTTCAATCTTCCTTTGGATATCATTTCAAACTAGTCAGGATTAGCGAACCACACCGAAGTAATTGTTTATTTTATTTCCCAATCCCAACCTATTTATCCCATGGAGAAAACTGGTAATACTCTATATCTAACACTACGGTGCTATAGGTAAAATTAATTACCATTTCACGTTCAAATCTAATCAAAGATTTAACTATCGCTTTGGAGCAAAACTGGTGGTACTCCATTCTCGATCACCTTTCAGATTTGATAATTTAAATTATCAAATCACATTTCAATCTAATTAAAGATTCATTAAAACTCCACTTAGTTTTAATCTATTCAAAAATCAATATCCTGCCTTTAACTGGGTTAAAGAACCAATGTCACCTAAAACACGATTCACGATAAACCCAAAATCACACTCTATTGTTAGTCGGGTTAAAGAACAGGTGTTGTTCAAAACACCGCTCACGATAAACCCAAAAACCAATTCAAATTCAATTCCAGTTTAATTTAATTTAATTGATACACTTCATTAAATCTAAATAGAAAGATTTAATCTTTTTCTCTATTGGGCTTAAGAACAGTGTTAATGAAGACACCATTCACGACAAACCCAAATCACATTTGATATTAAATACTAGGCTCTGAATAGAAAGTATACCGGCTTATATTCAATATCAAATCCTGAAACCAACAAATATCGTATTGGAAATAACGATATAAAATATATCTTTCAAATTCCCCTAAAAATATCTGTATAGTCACGAAATCCAACATCGAAATATTCCAAAGATAATTTCGATTCAACTCCAGTCCAATTCACGTATTGGGAATATTGATTATTTTTAATAATTTTATCAAGGCCCGTACAGTCGATTTCCACCAATGGCCATCGAACTGCACTTACAGCGACCTTTTCCAAATTTGATTTGGACATAATTCCAAATCCAACCGTTAGATTTCAAATTTCTAATATTCAATGGAAAGCTCTTTTCGATACGAACCCAACGGTTCCGGTTTTAGGAGAATCCGACGGTCGGATCTCCCGCAACGTCAATTCGAAGTCAATGGTCGAAATTCACGAACTGCCGCAGCGCGACGCGTTCTATTCAGGCCATTATATATGATATATATATATATAATATTTCGTCGATTTCCTTTTTAAAACGTATTTTATAAATCGTTTTAAATTCGTTTTCAAAACCATTTCAACTCTATATTCAATTTCAAATCAAAATTGGATATTTCATATCATTACTATATAAATGATAATATTTTTAAAACGTTATATTTTGAAATCACTACCTTTCCTATATTCGTTATAAAAACGAATATAATCGATATAAATATCGTTCACGTCAAAATGGCGCAACTCTAATCAACACGACTTTATATATTTCAATAAATTCTTTATCCTATTCAACAAATGAATTTTTATTCTATTCAACACATGAATCTATATTTCCTTCAACACATGACTAATCTCAACACATGAGTACTGTCAACGCACAACTATTTTTGTTATGTAAAATATTTTATAAAACTATAGTATCTATCGTTTGATTTTTAATCAGACTCCACCGTGAAGTAGATTCTAATTTTAAATACGATAAAGATGTAAATTTTATTGTTAAAATATTTTACTCAACACATGAATAGTTTCAACACATGAACATCGTCAACACATTACTATTTATTCTATTCAACACATGAATCTTCTTTTATAATATTCATTAATTTCCCAATTGGAATGAGGCCCAATCAATCACCATATAATGTTAATTATATGGATTCCATACAACACATGTATATAAATAGCAACGATAAATAATCAACAATCATCCAAAGTGCACCACACAACTGCATAAGCATCAAACATAAATAATTAACGCTTACACAGTCTTTCGACCAATCGATCGACATACAATTAAATAATTGGGATTAGTGTACGCCAAATATCATCCCAACACCCGTGTGGGGTTTCAAATCAACAAACACTGAATATTATTTGTGCAGTTGGGTGATGTGTAAAATTTATCATCCCAATCAATATCAGTCAAATCAGTGTATATAAACAAATCGTCTAATTTGTAAATGAATAATTATTTCATTTTAGAAGAGTTTTATGTCATTCCTTAACACCTTAAAAATTATATTTTTAACGTCAAAAATATTCATTTCAACACTTTACTATTTTTTTACTAACACTTTTTATTTTAGAAAATTTCGGCGGCATAACGGCACGATACTAGAAACGGGACAAGGCCTAGCCTTATCCCCAGTCTAATAATGGCCCACGCCATACCCAAATCAAATTATCTCAATTCGTTCATTTTCCAAACCAATTTCAACCAAATCACTCAATTCACAAATCAACCAAACATTCATGGTTTCTAACAAAGGTGTCGGGTGCTTCTATTAAGCACCGTCTGCATCCTAGTATATATTTCTAACTAGAAAATGAAATTTGAGTGAGAAGTTCTCACCGATTAGCTAATCCAAACGCCACGACTCTTCTTATGTAGAAGTCTTCGCTGTTCTCGCCTTTTGTCACTTTCGTTGCCCGTAGCCACTACATATATAAAAATCACATTTTTATATTGTTGCTATGTATATAAAAATCCTATTTTTATATCGCTACTATATAGATAAAAATTCTATTTTTACAACGGTGTTCATATAATAAAGATTATATTTTTATCACGCCATTCTCTGTATAAAAATTTCGCCTTTTCAAATATAAAGATTTCGCGTTTTCAAATATAAAGATTTCATTTTTAATACTCTACTATAATAAAAATTTAATTTTTAATCTTTCTATATTATAAAAATTATATTTTTATTTCAACATAGATATAATAAAAATCAGATTTTTATTTCGTTACACATATAAAGGTCAAATTTTTATTATTTTTATAATATAAAAATCATATCTTTCCTACTTCAAAGATATAATCTTTTAGCTATTTCATTATAAAATCATTTCTTAATCTCTTCTATAAATTAAAAATCGAATTTTTATATACAATGAAAAATCTAATTTTCCTAATTTTAACTTCATATAGAAATCTAAACTTTTTACTGTGAAAAATATAAACTTTTTATAAATAAAAATACAAACCTTATCATGGCATTCCTATTAAAAGAATTAACCAAAAAAAACCCTGCTTTTAATACATATGTAAAAAAAGAAATTAGCTTACAGTTTTCAGCGGAGAGGGGGGGGGGGTTCTTGGCGTCGAGCTGCTGTAGAGGGCGGGGGGGGGGGGGGGGGGGGAGGCCTGAGGACGCGGCGCTTGGAGGAGGCGAGTTCGGGTTAGTGGCGGCGGGTTTTGGGTTGAAGGGGGGTGCGGTCGGGTTGTAGAGGGAAGGGAGGAGAAGGAGAAGGGGAGATCGGAGAAGAAGAGGGAGGCGCGGTGGATGGAGGCCGATGCGACGGCGATGGGGGGGGGGGGATCGCGCGGCTGCGCTGCGCCTTTTTTTTGCTTTGAAATGGAATTGGGGGGGGGGGCTGATAGGAAGTAAGGAGAGGAGAGAGAGTTAAATTTTAATTAATTTATTTATTTTAATTTCAAAAAGGTACTTTTATTCTCGACCTCGAAACAAGGCCCACCGCCTGTCGTCCATAGCTAATTACCCCCATTCCGAACACAATGGGATATGTACCATAAGCTGATTCGACCATTTCGATCAGTTTCCGTTAAAATCAGCATATAACTCTATATATTGAGTTTGAACGCGCATTTCAATTTACCGGGGTAACATACGAACTCTAAAAATTCCAAAAAAATATTTTCTAGCTTCGTATTGACGATACGGTCCTAACAAAACTAGTTTCGTCGAATTCTGAGACCGTTGGAAAAATGGCCATTTTCCAGTCGATTAAAATCAACTGAAACTGGTCAAACGCGTTTTCCTTTGCCACGCTCACATATTGATTCGAAAAATTATGAAATTTGAAATCTAGCAATAATTTGACATCACAGATCCAACAAAAGTGGTTTCGTCGAAATCCGAGGTCGTTTGCAAAATTCCCATTTTTAAGGGCCTGAATTCCATAGCGACTATTCAGAATTTTCAGCTGGACGTATCTTTGATTCCCGCTATGAAGTTTCAATTTTTCGGATTCGTTGGAAAGATATTCTCAATTAGATTCTATTATTTTTGATTTCACTAAAATCCGGTTTATTTTGCACTCGGTACATTCATTTGAAGTTTGAAATCGAATTATCGAACTACCGCACCATTTTCAATTCCTTTTATAATTATATAAATGAATATTTATATTCTAACGACGACGTATATAAATATATACGTTCTAATTATATTCAAAATAAATTTCTCGTTCATATTATTTAAAATAACCTATTTTAAATATAGAAAATTCACTAAAATTGCCAAAATAAAAAATTTAAACAGGCTCGCATTTCCGGGTTGTTACAAGTCATGTTTAGTCTGGGTTGCAAAATGTTCTTGTTGAACCGGATGTATTCCTCTCTATAGATACATTGTTGGAAGGTGGTCGCATACCTTGCCAGTTGGAATTCATTAACCAATAAGCGCCCGCGGTTTTTGATTATATATTATGTATATGGAACGTGAGATGAAAGCGTTTTGCTAAATGATTATTTAGTTGTGGTTAATAGACACTGTTATAATATCAAAAGAGTTTTGATATAAAGATTATTTTTCTTGCCAAATGATTTTTGAAATGTTAAATCAAGTATTGTGGATTCTAATAAGGGAAAAACCTGTTTCGTGTTATACAGCGTGGTCTTATGAGATATCATTTATTTTCTCAAACTGTTTTAAATTTGTTTACTCACACCAGTCCCATGACTGACCCGGTGTTTATTTTGTTTACTTTTCCCTTAGCTCTTGGGTGCCCAAATTTGTACGGGCAGTCAAGTAGTCAGGATTTTACAGATACTGAGAGTCTGGAGCAGGAGGCTTCAGGATTTTATAGCAATTGTTTAGTTCCGCTGTGTTGTAAGTGTGTACTTTGATAAATGTTATTGTATACATATACTGGTTTTGTTTCAAAGTTATGTTATATTTTTTCATTTCGCTGCGAGATTCGTGTTATTCTGATTCTGTTGTTGTGATCTTCTTTTTCTTTTATTCTAATTTTCTATCTTATCTATTCTCACCCTCTAACTTCTTTCATTAACTATCCGGTATTTCCGATGCTTGGATAGTCGACATTGAGTTTATGTCAATAACCAGGATCGCGAAAACCTGGGTTGTTACACCAATCAAGAATCTAGTAGTCATCCAAACGATGTGAGGACCTCCGGTCTTCAACCACCATCTTCATCGTCGACTTATCGTCGAATCAATTATACAGAGTGGGTATAAACCCGGCCTTTCCGAATAATTCATGTATCTTATAATCAAGTGCTACAAAAACACAACATACGCCTCATTCCAATTCAGAATATTCTTTTATTCAAATATTCTTTTCACAATTTAAACCAAATTAAGGTTTTCCAAACTAGTCAGGATTAACGCACCTTACTGAAGTAATCACTTATTATATTTCCCAATCCCAACCTATTTATCCCATGGAGCAAAACTGGTAATACTCCATATCTAACACCACGGTGTTATCGATAAATTTAATTACCATTTCACGTTCAAATCTAATTAAAGATTTAGCTATCGCCTGAAATAAAACTGATGGTAGTCCATTCTCGATCATTTCCAAAATTTGATAATTTAAATTATCATGTTCACATTTCAATCTAATTAAAGATTCATTAAAACTCCAGTTAGTTTTAATCTTCCAACAATCATTATTAATGATTATTTAACTTTGGGAAATTAAACATGCCGCATCAACAAATCTACACCATACCATTGATTTCAGCCAATATATAACCACTAAGGTAATACGTCTCAGAGAAGGTTGTTAAGCAAAAGAATAAATTCTCTGTCACCAAACAAATATATATTTAGCAGAGATCAACAATACAGTTCGAAATACAATGTTAGACATGAAATCCTATCTTTTACTGGGTTAAAGAACCAATGTCATTTAAAACACAGTTCACGATAAAACCCAAAATCACATTCCATTAATTATGGAATCTTCACGGAAAATAGATCAATATATAATCGATACCAATTTCCGTATCCGACTAATAATATAAATGGAACAACGACAAAGCCTTTTAAATTCCATATATATTAACAGTCTTCCTCCATAGAAGCTCACTTCGATTATTACCAAATCGAATTCCAATCCATTCCAATTTATTTTATTAAATTGGAAAACTTTACTTTGGAAAATTCCATTAATCTTAATTAAAAGATTTCTAAATTCCAAATCACATTTCACTGTTAATCAGGTTAAAGAACGAATGTCGTTAAAAACACAGTTTACAATAAACCTAATCCACATTCCATTTTTATTCCAATTACTAAATATAAATGGAAACCCTAATAATCTTAATTAAAAGATTTACCCTTTTCACACGCGGTTTAAGAACAGTGCTACTGAAGACACCATTCACGACAAACCCAAAATCCAACTTAATATTAAATATAAGGCTCTGAATAGAAATTATATCAGCTTATATTCAATATCAAATTCTGAAACCAACACACATCGTATGGGGAATAACGATATATATCTATCTTCCAAATTCCTCCACAATATCTATATAGTCACGGAATCCAATATCAAAATATTCCGGAGATTATTTCTATTTAAATCCATTCCAATTCATACATTGGAAAAATCCTGGTTAAATAAAAACCATTTCCCTATCAAATTTATTTATTTAAAACCATTGGAATATTTTTCTAGTTAATAACTAGTTCATTTTGATAAAAATATATTTTTATCTTTTCTAATATGGAATTTTTCATCCTAATTCTTTCCAAATCATTTATTATGATTTTAGACAAATTACTAATATTTTTAGTAATTTTATTAAGGCCCTTCCAGTCGATTTCCATAAAAGGTCATCGAACTGCATTTATAACGATCTTTTCCAAATTTGATTTGGACATAATTCCAAATCCAACTATTAGATTTCAAATCTTTTATATTCTTTGGAAAGATCTTTTCGATACGAACCCAATGGTTCCGGTTTTAGGAGAATTCGATGATCGGATATCCCGTAATGTCAATTTGAAGTCGATGGTCGAAATTCGCGAACGATCGTTGTGCGGCGCGTTCTATTCAGGCCATTATATTATATATATATAATATATATTTCGCTCAAAACGTATTTTATAAATTTGTTTTAAAAACGTTTCCCACTTTCGTTTCAATTTTAAATAAAAATTGAATACTCCTTATCATTATAATATTTAAATGATAATATTTTCAAAATATCAGATTTTTCCTTTTCTATATTCATTATAAAAATGAATAATATCGGTATAAATATCGTTTGCGTTAAAATGGTGCAAATTTAATCAACAAGGCTTCACACATTTCAATATCTTCGTGTCCATCCAAAATCAGACATCAAATTCACATTTAAATCCTTCATGGAATATTATTTTAAAATATTCGTTATTTGTGAATTGGAATCATACACAGTCAATTACCATATAATGTTATTTATGTGGATTTCATGCACATATTTACACAACAATAATTATACACAGTCAACCATCATCCAAAGTGCATTACACAACTGCATAAGCATTAAATATAAATAACTAACGCTTACAACAGTCTGTCAACCAATCGATTGAGATACAACTAAACAGTTGGGATTAGTGTACGTCAAATATCATCCCAATACCCGTGTGGGGTTTCAACCAACAAATACTGAATATTATTTGTGCAGTTGGGCGATGTGTAAAATTTATCATCCCAATCAATGTAAGTTAAATGGGTGTACATAAATAAATCGTCCGATTTGTAAATGAATATTTATTTTCATTTCAGGAGAATTTTATGCCATTCATATATACGTTAGAAACTATATTTTTAACGATGAAATCTTTATTTCAACACTTTAATATTTTATATAGTTCATACATTCAATAAAAATGATACTTTTACTATTCAAACATTTTATTCAACACATGAATATTTTATACAGTTCATACACACATTAAAAATTATATTTTTAATGAATAAATATTTATTTCAGAAAATTTCGGTATTATAACGGCGCGATATTAGAACTGGAGTAATGTCTAGCATTACCCCTTTCCTGATATTGGCTCGCGCCATACACAATTATCAATCACATTCAATACACCACAATACAATCAATAATCATAATACAGTCAATTTTCCACAATACATCCCAAACAAACAATCATGATTAGTACAATAAATAGTGTCGGGGACTATTAATCCCCGTTTGCAACCTAAAATATTTTTAACTCTAAAATAATTTAAGTGAGAAGGTGTTCTCACATTGGGATCCACTCCGCCGTGCCTTTAAATTGCTTTGATTTGTTGTTCTGATTCCAGACTTTGCAAACGAGCTCCAGTGTTCACGCCATCTTTTTATCTAGCTTAAACGCGCCATTCCGGACAACTTTCTCCTAGTAGCCTTTCTTTCGAAATTGGTCCATTTCGCCAGAAATCGCGAAAAGACATAAATTGGACAACAGATTTTGGATACGTTTTCTGAACAACTCCGCAATCCAAAATCTGACTTCCACATACTCAAATCAAAGATAAAATCGTGCTCTTCGATTTTGGCACTGTGGAGTTTTAGCTATAGGGGTTCTTGTTTAGGAGATATTGGCTGTGGAAGCTTAGGGTGTTATTTGTCAAAACTGAAATATTAAAAATCGGATTTTTGGACAAAAGGGGACCCACGGTCGGAGGTGGGGGTGGGGAAAGCGGTGTTGTGGGCTGTAGGTGGCAGGGGAGGCACGGAGGCCGGTATGGTGGGGCTAGGGGTCCACGGCGGCTCGATTTGGGGAGTGGGGCTTGGAGATGGCCGGAATTTGAACGAAGAGGAGGAGGAGGGTGGCCGGGGGTTTTGGGCGATGCGAAGGGTGGCGACGGCAATCATCTGGAGGGCGCGGTGGTGGGATGCGATGGCGCGGTGGGCTGGACGACGCGGTTTTTATTTTTTCTTCTTCTTTATGACGGGGAGAGAGAAAACAAGGGGAGTTGACTTCCTTAAATAATTATTTAATTTAATTCCAAAATGTAACTTTTTAATTTGAACTCCAAATCAAACCCTCCTACTGTTGTCCCTAGCTAATCACCCCCATTCCGGACACAATGGGATATTTCCCGTAAGCCAATTCGATTGTTTCGATCAGTTTTCATCAAAATTAAAATATAAAATAATATAACATTCAAAATTTATTTCAACATACAGTTTAATTTACTGGGGCCACATACTGACTCCAAAAATTCCCAAAAAATAAATCTAGATATGTTTTCACGATACGGTCCTAACAAAACTAGTTTCGTCGAATTTGGAGGCCGTTTGAAAAATGGTCATTTTCCGGTAGATTAAATTCAAACTTAAAGTACCAAACGCTTTTAAATTCACCACACTCACATATTAATTCCAAAAATTCTAAAAATTGGAATCTAGTAATAATTTGACATCCTGGATCTAACAAAATGGTTTAGTCGAGAACGAAGGTCGTTTGCAAGATGGCAATTTCTAAAAGCTATATATTATATTAAATATATATAAATTCCATAACGACTATTTTGGATTTTGAACTGGGCATAACTTTCAATTTATATTACGAAATCTGAATTTTTCACATTCGTTAGAAAGATATAATTAAGCAGATTCAAATATTTCTTGTTTTACTGAAATCCGATTTATTTTGAATTCTGTACATTCAATTGAAATTTAAAATCGAATTTTCAAACTTCCGCGCCATTTCGAGTTTGTTTTATAATTAAAATAAATTTATACATTCTAACTTCATTTAAAATAAATTTTTAATCGTTATTATTTAAAATAAATCATTTTAAATATTCAAAATCCATTAAAATTTATAAAATAAATTTTTTAAATTGGTTTAGAAATTCCGGGTTGTTACAGCAGAGATCAACGAATACAGTAAAAAGGAATACAACATCAGACATACCATCCATTTGCAAGTCCATTCTGGGTCTGAACGAAACCGGAGGCACCTTATTCCTCATCCCACATGCCCAATACAGGAGAGAGGCCCTCGCATATCCGGTCGATCTCCAAGTACGTCTGGACGATCACCACTTATTACCTTGTCTTGGGTGTACGACCTAATCAAGACATCAGTAATCATCCATTCGATATGAAGATCTCCTGTCTTCAAGCACCGAATTGATTGTCGACTTTTAATCGTCGTATCAGTAATTCAAAATGGGTTAAACCTGGTCTTTCGGAATAACTCACGTATCTTAAAATCAATTGCTATAAAAACACGTCATACGTCTCATTACAATTCAGAATATTCTTTTATTCAAATATTCACATCTTAAGGAAAAGGTTCCCATTAATTTTATCAAAGATAAGTTGTTTTAAATTTATTCTTTATTCTTCCTTTGGATATCATTTACAAAAGATTTTATATTATCTTTTAACAATCCTATTAAGGTTTATAAAACTAGTCGGGATTATCGAGCCTTACGAAAGTAATCATTTATTTTATTTTTTCCAATCCCAACCTATTCATCCGATAGAGAAAACTGGTAGTGCTCCATCTCTAACACCACTGTGTTATTGGTAAAATTAATTACCATTTCACGTTCAAATCTAATTAAAGATTTAACTATCGTATGGAGTGAAACTGGTGGTAATCCATCTCGAAACATTTCTTGAATTCGATAAATTTAATTACCTCATTCACATTCCAATCTAATTAAATATTTATTAAAACTCTAAATGGTTTTAATCCCAAAAATCATTACTTTATGATTATTTAACTTTAAGAAATTAATCTTGTCTTTAACAGGTTAAAGAACCAATGTTATTAAAAACAAAGTTCACGATAAACCGAAATCACTTCCATTAAATATGGATTCTTTGTGGAAAACAGATCAATATATAATTGATACAAATTTCCGTATCAGACTAATAATATAAATGGAATAAGGGTAAAGCCTTTTAAAGTTCGATATATAGTAACTGTCTTCTTTTACAAAAGCTCATCTCGATTATTATCAAATCAAATTCCATTCAATTCCAATTTAATATATTAAATTGGAAAACTTTACTTTGGAAAATTCCATTAATCTTAGCTAAAAGATTATAAATTCCAAATCATAACTTCGCTGTTCATTAGGTTAAAAAACAAATGTTATTTGAAACATTGTTCACGATAAACCCAAAATCCAGTTTGGTATTAAATATAAGGCACTGAATAGAAATAAATATCGGCTTATATTCAACATCAAATTCGGAAACCAACAGGTATCGTATTAGGAATAACAATATCTATATCTTCCAAATTCCTCAACTGTATCCGTATGATCACGAAATCCAATATCGAAATATTCCGATGATTATTTCCATTCAAATCCATTCCAATTGATACGTTGGAAAATTCTGGTAATATTAAAACCATTTCCATTCATTTCAATTCTTTATCTAGTTGTTAACTAGTTCATTCAGATAAAAATATCTTTTACCTTTTCAAACTTGGAGTATTTAACTCAAAATATTTCCAAATCATTTATTATGATTTTACATAACTCATTTATGTTTTTAATGATTTTAATAAGGCCCTTCCAGTCGGTTTCCAATAACGGCCACTGAACTACATCCATGGCGACCTTTTTCAAAACTGATTTGTGCATATCTTAAAATCTATCCATTAAATTTCAATTCTCTTATTATCATTTGATATATCTTTTCGATATGAACCCAACGGTTTTGGTTTTAGGAGAATCTGACGGTCGGATCTCCCATTACATCAATTTGAAGTTAATGGTTGAAATTCGCGAATGACCGCTACGCGGAGCGTTCTATTCAAGCCATTTAAATATAATATATATATATATATACACACACATATATATATATATCATCAATTTCCATTTAAAATGCAAAGTGAGAAAAAATCAATCTTTCTCCTTTATAGAGAAAACGATCAAAAATCAAAAAGCAATTTTTGTAATTGAAGAAAGGATCCCCATTAATTGTTGAACAAGGGTTGCAATCAAAGGCTAGTTGCTGTAGAGCTTTAGGATTGCAATTTGGAGTTGGAGGTGAGTGAAGTTTTCACCTTTTCCTGTTTAAATTATGGATTGTGTATGCATGATGACTTAAAGGTGAAATTTTGATTGTAAATTCGTGTAACACCCTGTATTTTCTGTTAACGGTATAGTAACGAATTAAACAATATTTAATTTAAAATGTGAGAATTAAGGGAAACGGGTTACGCCATTGTGTTCATCTCGTAATTCTGGTTGAGATAGAGTCCGAGTTTGCATAAATTGGACTTCGTATGAAGAAGTTACGGCTGTTGGAAGTTTCCAGAAAATTCAAATAAATTCAAACAGCTCGAAACAAATTCAAATTCAAATCAGAAGTCAGAAGCGGGCTGGGCAGGAAAATTCCCGCCCAGGACCCAGGTCGACCAGGGGTTCGACCCTAGTGTCGACCTCCCCCTACAGGTCGACCTGCCCCCCTCCCGGGCAGATCTGAAAGGTGACGATTTTGTGAATCAGTGCTGAGTTGTCACCCTATCTTGACTGGATGGTTGTGGTTAACCCTAGGATCATCCGACGACTCAAATTGAATTGAAATTCGATATAAACAACCCAATGCTCAAACCTAAAAATCACACAAAAATAATCCTAGAACTATCATGTTGTCAATAGAAAACTTGGAGTAGCCGTCACCAATTCAAAGACAAGATAAGAACCTGAATCAAATTAAAAGATTATCAAATTCAACGATCTACATCAAAAGCGAGCTTACCAATTTCAGAATTCATATTTCAGAATGAAAGAATTCCTTTTTAGTTTGTAAGTTGGTTATTACGCAGATTTAAATGTTTCCAATGAATCATGACATGTTGTAATTTGAATATAGAGTGATGCTTATGTATAAGATTTGATTCTCGTTTATCTTAAAGTATCGTTGAAATTAATCATGTCTATATGCTTGTGGTAACGAACATATTATATATTAATCATGTTTATATTCTTGTGGTGATGAACATATTATATATTAACCATGTCTATATGCTTGTGGTGATGAACATATTTTATGTTATAGGAATCTATTATGATTGGGCAATGGATTTATTTTGCCAATTAAATGGTGAAACATGTCATGTTATAAATTGGTGGTTATTTGCAAGTTTATGATCTAAAACACATGCTTATATGTTAGATCAACATTTATGTATATTCATATTAGGTTGAACCTATTTATGCTGTAAAATTTGGAATTGTAGTTCTCTTATGTTTTAACTCATAAGTATCATGCTAAATTGTGATTCGAATACGTTTATGACAGCCTTCTTATGTTTAACACACATAAGTTATCATGCTAAGTTGAAATTTAAGAATGATTATAGTAGCTTTCTTATGTTTTGGCATACATAAGTTAATATGCTAAGTTGCGATTTAAAAATGATTATAGTAGCTTTCTTATGTTTTGACATACATAAGTTAATATGCTAAGTTGTGATTTGAAACTGTGATTATATGTTAAACCCCCATGCTAGACCTTTGTCAAGTTTACATGACAATTAGACCCAACTTAGTCACAAGTTCACCGTTACCCTTTTGATTAAAGTTAATGATACTTCTATGCCAAGTTACACATGAAAAGTTGAAATGTATGCTATTTTATGTTTATTTCATGTCCCTTGTTTATTACCCTTTTTGTTTATGGATTTGGGCTAATTTACTAGCCCAACATTTTATGTGATTCATGCGTACGTCCCACGGGGGTAGCGATGGGAAAATATGAAAATTCATGGCATAGATTTGTTCATAAAATGGTATATTTGATATACCATTTATGGGAGCATAACCAAAGGATAATTATGGCATGATTAAATTAAATTAAATTTACATAAAGAAATTAGACATATATATATATATGTGAATTTAGAGAAAAGACGAATATGCCTAACCCGAGGGTAGATTGAGTTGTGGTGTAAATCTGTCCGGAACCGACCGGCATATACAGTGACCACAATAAGACCTGTCTAATGTGGGTAGTTAGTGCATCAAGCCCAAAAAGAACTCGAGATTAGACTGAGTTGTGTTGTAAATCTGCGCGGAACCGACCGGCACATCCAGTGATCACAATAAGACCTATCTAATGTGAGTGGTTGGTGCTTTAATAAATTAAAGCTAAATCAGGATTGGTAGGGTTAAGTCAATTAGGAAAACACTTAACTGATTCAACGTGTTAACTAAACGAATGGGCGGGGTTAGGTAAACTTGGACACTTAACCAAATAAACATGTTGATTAGAAAACCCTAGAAACGGGGACCCATTTCAACAGTAACCTACATAGATGTATCATTGTACCCTAAAACTAGGCATGGTGGGGCACAATTACTGGGCTGAGTATAAGCGGTCAAAACGTCGGCGATTGGTGGGCTAGTGTAGGTTCCGACGGAGTATGGGCATGCACGTACTCCGAAGTGGAAAAATCAGGTACTAGGCATCAGTAGTATACATTGTGCATCCTGAATTGTGTCGGGTTGCCACCAGAGGGACTGATGCACCCCATGGTGGGACCAGCACAAGTATCTACAGTCAAGCGGGGCCAAATGACACAGGATATGAAGCATGCGAGTAGGCGCCGGTCATTAAGGGGATCGTTTGTTATGAACACGTAGGGTTGGTTGAACCAAAGGTTAAGTAGGTGCAGAGACTATAGCAATGGATGCGATCACATGTTCCTCTTATCTTATATTAGGTATTGCCCTATGTTCTGTTATTACTGTCATGATCCCTTTCCTTGTTTAAATACTAGTAATCACCGAACTTACCAGACTTATTATCTAACCCGTTTTCTTTCATCCTCTTTTCTTCCGTTCCCCCCCCCAGGTCCACAGGGAGGGAATACTGCAGCTTAGTCAGACTCTTTGCAAGCTTCAAGAAAGTAGATGTATGATTTGGACTCTCTCTCACCTTGGCTATGGCTCTTGGACATTATCCTTGGGGATTTATGCACTTTTATTTTTTGTTTATGCTTCTTTATTGACTAATCAAGAAAGAAATTATGTTGTAATGTTTTGGAAGTTATTTTGATACAATTTGATGTAATGCTTTTGTATTGAACCACGTATGAAATAAATAATTGAATTTCACTGCTTATATTTATCTGTCTTGTAAAGTTTTTTGTGTCTTATACCTATAACCCTCCACCAAAGTTAAGGCATTCCCTTTGTGAGTGACCTTAACGGAGGTGGGGTGTTTCACTTGGTATCAGAGCAAAGGTTTACCAGATCAGATAAGAGTTTTTTGAAAATTATTTTCAAAAAGAAATATAAAGAAGCATTTTACAAGAAAAAGTGTTGTTTTAAATTTAAAAGGGCATAATCCCCAAAGCCATGTGCACTATCTTTCTATCCTTCGTTTTGAATCTTTTCTTTTTCGTTTTAACATGTCTGGGAATCTTAACCTTCCAGAGGGTGTACCGATACCTGGCTGGTTCAGGAGGTTCTTTGAGGCTAGGGCCAACGACGCAGGCCCAACAGATATTCCTCCTCTAGCTGCAGCGGTTCCTCCTCCCTCCCCCTCGTGCAAATGCTTTCTCAAATATTTGTAGAGACTTTAGGGCCATGGGTGGAAAGGATTTCAAGGGAACTGAATCATTCGTAGAAGCAAGGAACTGGCTCAAAGAAACTAAGGAGCCGTTCGTTATCTTCGAGGTGGACGATAGGCAGAAGATACAATTGGCTGTATGGTTGCTCAAAGACGAAGCTTCCTATTGGTGGGAAGTCATTAACACTGAAAGACCAATTGAAACATGGATGGATTTCAGAATAAGGTTTGAGATGAAATTCCTCTCACAAGCTGAACGAAGTTTATAGCTGGAAAAGTTCTTATCTCTTAAGCAAGGAAGTATGACGGTCAAAGAGTTCGTCAATCAATTCAATCAGCTGGCCCGATTTGGACTGGACTTAGTGAATACTCCTCATAAGAAGGCTCTTTGTTTTGTCAAAGGATTGAATGAGCCACTTCACAGCTTGGCTATGACCCATATAGCTATGGGGGCTACTTACGAGAGGTTAGTGGACATGGCACTCTTACATGAGGAAGACAAGGGCAAGAAAGAGGCAAAAGCAGAAGTGTCTCAAGAAAAGAAGGGGGAGGGGTCGCAGAACAAGAAGGCTGATTCAAAGAAAGGCGGGAAGAACAAAAAACCCCGTGAAAAGAGAAAGTGTAATTTCTGTGGCATTCCCGGACATCTGATCAAAGACTGCAAGAAGAAGAAAAGGAAGATGGGTGGCTATTTCCACTGTGGTGAGACAGGACACATGGTTAGGGCCAGCCCAAGGAAGCAAGGGCAGGAAGCTGGACCTTCTTCTGGAGGACAAGTTCACACTCTCACGGAACAATCGCAAGAACAAGGTAGAAATATTTCTGTTGAAAGTTTAGTCTACCTTTTTGATCATCCTATACGTACACTATTTGATTCTGGCGCATTGCACTCTTTTATATCTACTGCCTTAGTGGAATCTCTGCACCTAGACACCAGCATAGTAGAGGATCCCTTGGTTGTTTCAAATCCAATTAGGGGCTCAGCTTATTTGTCAATGGTTTGTTTTTATTTTAAAATATCTATACTAAGCGTTGGGTTTAGATGTAATGCCTTTGTTTTGGGCTACATGGGCTATGGGTTGATTCTAGGCACGGACTGGCTATCCAGCAATGGTGCCATCCTCGATTGCGAAAAGAGAGTGGTTAGACTCATGACTCGCCTCGGTAACACTCTCGAAATTTCTTGTAATCCCATGAACTCTGTTATGCTTAGTTATCTAGAATCTCTTGATGCATTAGTTGAGAACTTGCAGTCTGTAAGGGTAGTCCGTGAATACTCGGATGTGGTTGAAGAGGTAAAAGGCTTACCTACGAAGCGGGAGATAGATTTCCGCATATACCTCGTGGACAATGCAAAACCCGTTGCTTTCCCCGTTAGACACATGGCTCCGAGGGAGAGGAAAGAACTCAGCAAGCAAGTTAAAGAATTGCTTGAGAAGGGGTTTATAAGGCGGAATATTTTTGAATGGGGTGTTGTAGTAGCGTTCGCAACTAAAGCGGACGGTTCGCTTCGCCTGTATGTTGATTATAGGGAGCTAAACAAGATGACCAATAGGAATAGGCACACACTCCCGAGAATAGATGATTTGTTCGATCAGCTTGTAGGTGCATCGGTTTTCTCCCAATTAGATTTGGCTACTGGGTTTCATCAACTAAGGGTGGCTGAAGACAGCTTTGATAAGACCGCGTTCAGAACACCATATGGTTTCTTCGAGTGGCTTGTCATGCCCTTCGGCCTGTCAAATGCATCCACTTACTTCGTTTATTTAATGAGCAGGGTGTTCCGAGAGTTCCTCAATAAGTTTGTGGTGGTCTTCGTAGACAATATTTTGATCTTCTCAAAGAATGAGGAAGAGCATGCTCAGCATCTAAAAGAAGTCATGGATACTCTCTGTGCGCATCAGTTGAAGGCGAAATTCTCCAAATGCCATTTTTGGGGAGAAGAAGTTAGGTTCCTTGGACACGTGGTGTCAAAAGAGGGGATAGCTGTGGATCCCGCGAAAGTGGTTGCTGTGCAAGATTGGAAGGTTCCTCGAAACGCAACCGAAGTCCGAAGCTTTCTCGGGCTAGCAGGCTTTTATCGAAAGTTTATCAAAGATTTTGCAAAAATCTCAGCTCCACTGACAAGATTGACAAAGAAGAACCCAGCTTTCAATTGGGATTTGGATTGCGATATTGCTTTCCAAAGTTTGAAAAGGGCTCTGATAACAGCCCCAATTCTGACATTGCCTGATGGAAGCAAGATGTTTACAGTATACACATATGCTTGCGGAACGGGACTAGGCACTGTTCTGATGCAAGAAAGGAAGGTAGTGGCTTATGGTGGAAGACAGTTGAAAGTGCACGAGAAAAACTATCCAACCACGACCTAGAGTTGGCAGCCATCATTTTTGCACTTAAGTCTTAGCGCAATTATCTCCTAGGTGAGAAATTTGAATTGTATACTGACCATAAATCGTTGAAATACCTTTTCTCGCAGAAAGATCTCAATTTGAGGCAGCAAAGATGGATGGAGTTTCTTGCCTCGTTCGATTTTGAGATTTCCTACACTCTTGGAAAGGGAAATGCAGTAGCAGACGCCGTAAGTAGAAATAAGCTAGCCTTAAGCCCTCTCTTTGTGGAAAGGCAAAGCTTGGATTTCATAGCAAGCTTTAATTTCAGACCCTCCTCTGACTTTGTACCTGGCTTGCTAGTAACGCTAGAAGTGCGGCCAACTCTATTAGACTCAATCGGAGCCGCGCAAAGAGAAGACCCTCAGCTAGCCGATGTGATGGACAAGTTAATTACGGGAGAGACTTCCAGTCACCTCAATAGATACTCCATTGATGCCAAGGGCTGGTTGAGACGAGAAGGAAGACTATGTGTCCTACAAGTAAGAAATTTTGAGTAGGAAAAATTGTATTCATAATGGACTCATGGCACTGACATGATTTGCATTAAGGAGGTCAACTGAATCAGTAGACCGCCTGATTTTGCATTAGATAAGGATATGTACACACACAATGCATGTGATCATGAAGCATTAGAAATCTTTTAAGGACAATGGATGCCTGTGTTTGATGGTTGAGTAGATGGGTGATTGGATGGTAGGATATAAGTTCTTCTCGACTTGAAGATTTCGAGGACGAAATCCTAAAAGGAGGGGAGAATGTAACACCCCATATTTTCTGTTAACGGTATAGTAACGAATTAAACAATACTTAATTTAAAATGTGAGAATTAAGGGAAACGGGTTATGTCATTGTTTTCGTCTCGAAATTCTAGTTGAGATAGAGTCCGAGTTTGTGTAAATTGGACTTCGTATGAAGAAGTTATGGCTGTCGGAAGTTTCCAGAAAATTCAAATAAATTCAAACAGCTCGAAAACAAATTCAAATTCAAATCAGAAGTCAGAAGCGGGCTGGGCGGGAAAATTCCCGCCCAGGACCCAGGTCGACCAGGGGGTCGACCCTAGTGTCGACCTCCCCCCTACAGGTCGACCTGGGGGTCGACCTGCCCCCCCGGCAGATCTGAAAGGTGACGGTTTTATGACTTAGTGCCGAGTCACCAGGGCTGAGGTGTCACCCTATCTTGACTGGATGGTTGTGATTAACCCTAGGATCGTCCGACGGCTCAAATTGAATTGAAATTATATATAAACAGCCCAATGCTCAAACCTAAAAATCACACGAAAATAATCCTAGAACTATCATGCTGTCAATAGAAAACTTGGAGTAGCCGTCACCAATTCAAAGACAAGATAAGAACCTGAATCAAAAATCAAATTAAAAGATTATCAAATTCAACGATCTACATCAAAGGCGAGCTTACCAATTTCAGAATTCATATTTCATAACGCAAGAATTCCTTTTTAGTTTGTAAGTTGGTTATTACGCAGATTTAAATGTTTCAAATGAATCATGACATGTTGTAATTTGAATATAGAGTGATGCTTATGTATAAGATTTGATTCTCGTTTATCTTAAAGTATCATTGATATTAATCATGTCTATATGCCTGTGGTGACGAACATATTATATATTAATCATGTCTATATGCTTATGGTGATGAACATATTATATATTAACCATGTCTATATGCTTGTGGTGATGAATATATTGTATGTTATTGGAATCTATTATGATTGGGAAATGGATTTATTTTGCCAATTAAATGGTGAAACATGTCATGTTATAAATTGGTGGTTATTTGCAAGTTTATGATCTAAAACACATGCTTATATGTTAAATCAACATTTATGTATATTCATGTTAGGTTGAATCTATTTATGTTGTAAAATTTGGAATTGTAGTCCTCTATGTTATAACACATAAGTATCATGCTAAAATGTGATTCGAATACGTTTACGATAGTCCTCTTATGTTTAACACACATAAGTTATCATGCTAAGTTGCAATTTAAGAATGATTATAGTAGCTTTCTTATGTTATGACATATATAAGTTAATATGCTAAGTTGCGATTTAAAAATGATTATAGTAGTTTACTTATGTTTTGACATACATAAGTTAATATGTTAAGTTGTGGTTTGAAACTGTAATTATATGTTAAACCTCCATGCTAGACCTTTGTCAAGTTTACATGACAATTAGACCCAACTTAGTCACAAGTTTACCTTTACCCATTTAATTAAAGTTAATGATACTTCTATGCCAAGTTACACATGACAAGTTGAAATGTATGCTATTTTATGTTTATTTCATGTCCCTTGTTTTTTACCCTTTTTTTTAATGGGTTTGGGCTAATTTACTAGCCCAACATTTTATGTGATTCATGCGTACGTTCCACGGGAGTAGCGGTGGGAAAATATGAAAATTCGTGGCATAGATTTGTTCATAAAATGGTATATTTGATATACCATTTATCTGAGCATAATCAAAGGATAATTATGGCATGATTAAATTAAATTAAATTTACATAAAGAAATTAGACATATATGTAAAAATATGAATTTAGAGAAAAGACGAATATGCCTAACCCGAGGTTAGACTGAGTTGTGGTGTAAATCTGCCCTGAACCGACCGACATATCCAGTGACCACAACAAGACTTGTCTAATGGGGTGGTTAGTGCATCAAGCCCAAAAAGAACCCGAGATTAGACTAAGTTGTGGTGTAAATCTGCACGGAACCGACCGGCACATCCAATGACCACAACAAGACATGTCTAATGTGAGTGGTTGGTGCTTTAATAAATTAAGGCTAAGTCAAGATTGGTAGGGTTAATTCAGTTAGGAAAACACTTAATCGATTCAACATGTTAACTAAACGAATGGGCGAGGTTAGGTAAACTTGGACACTTAACCAAATAAACATGTTGATTAGAAAACCCTAGTAACGGGGACCCAATTCAACAATAACCCACATATATGTATCATGGTACCCTGAAACTAGGCAGGGTGGGGCACGATTACTGGGCTGAGTATAAGCGGTTAAAAACGTCGGCGGTTGGTGGGCCAGTGTAGGTTCGGATGGAGTATGGGCGTGCACGTACTCCGAAGTGGAAAAATCAGGCACTTGGCATCAGTAGTATACATTGTGCATCCTGAATTGTGTCGGGTTGCCACCAGAGGGACTGATGCACCCCATGGTGGGACCAGCACAGGTATCTACAGTCAAGCGGGGCCGAATGACACAGGATATGAATGCATTCGAGTAGGAGTCGATCATTAAGGGGATCGTTTGTTATGAACACGCAGGGCTGGTTGAACCAATGGTTAAGTAGGTGCAAAGACTATAGCAATGGGTACGATCACATATTCCTCTTATCTTATATTAGGGTATTGTCCTATGTTCTGTTATTACTATCATGATCCCTTTCCTTGTTTAAATACTAGTAATCGCCGAATTTATCAGAATTATTGTCTGACCCGTTTTCTTTCGTCCTCTTTTCTTCAGTCCCCCCCAGGTCCACAGGGACGGAATACTGCAGCTTAGTCAGACTCTTTGCAAGCTTCAAGAAAGTAGATGTATGATTTGGACTCTCTCACCTTGGCTATGGCTCTTGGACATTATTCTTGGGGATTTATACACTTTTATTTTTGGTTTATGCTTCTTTATTGACTAATCAAGACAGAAATTATGTTGTAATGTTTTGGAAGTTATTTTGAGATAATTGGATGTAATGCTTTTGTATTGAACCACGTATGAAATAAATAATTGAATTTCGCTGCTTATATTTTTCTGTCTTGTAAAGTTTTCTGTCTATAACTCTCCACGAAAGTTAAGGCATTCCCTTTGTGAGTGACCTTAACGGAGGTAGGGTGTTTCAATTCGCCTCTTTCCCCATGTATGATTTATTCCTGTAATGTTTGGGCAATTAAATTAGATTTGAAATAGATTTGGTAATATTGCAAAATTGATGGCATTATACATTGAAATTTGTTGCATGCATACAATTTTATTGTATGCAAGATGTATGTTTAATTACCTCATACTTTTTGAATGCATACAGTTTTAATGTATTCAAGGTGTATATATGATTGTCTCATTGATAAACAATTTGATGGTTATTGAAAAGAAATTTTAATTTTTTTTATATGCAATTGAGGTTTAAAGATCTAAGCTGAAAATATCATCCAAAGAATTTGAAACTTGTACCAAATGGTAAGAAATTTGAGTTTGAAATTTTAAATATAGAAAATAGACTAGTAGATGGAGCTACTATAAAATTTTTGAGTTAAAAATGTTAAATTTCGAATTTTTATGATTTTTTCAGGTTGGATATATGAAAACTGAGATTTTCAAAGCACAGCAAAAAATGGAATGTGAAGAACATGAAATATGTACCAATTGATAAGGAATAGCTTTAAAATTATGTACACATAAACTACATTCATATTCAAAGCTACTGCAAAAAAATTTGAGTTAAAAATATTAAATTTCGATTTTTTATGATAATTTGCAAGTTGGGTATATGAAAATTGAGATGTTTAGAACACAGCAGAAAATGGAATGTGAAGAACATGAAATATGTACCAATTGGTAAGGAATTTAGCTTAAAATTTTGTAAACGTAAACTACATTCGTATTCAAAGCTACTATACAGATTTTGAGTTAGAAATATTAAATCTTGAATTTCTATGACTTTTGCAAGTTGGGTATATGAAAATTGAGATTTTTAGAATACAACAGAAAATGGGTTTTGAAGAATAGGAAATCTGCACCAAATAGTTTTGAGTCTGGTTCTCAAATTTGGCACATACAAACTAGACTGATATTCAAAGGTACTGTAAAAAATTTAGGTTTAAAAGATTAAATGTTGATTTTATATGATTTTTACAATATCAGTATATGTAAATTGATATTTTCAGGCCTAAACACAAATTGTTTTGGGTATAACATTTTGGTTTTTTATCGGATTTTGATAAGTCTTGAAGTTTTGGAAAGCTTAGAAAATGTGTTACGACTTTTATTTTTTAAGATTTGTAATTATTTAATGTCTAGATTGTCAAAAACTTAATTCTTTGCAGCTGGTTTGTCAATAAAGATAGAACGAATTTTAAGATATGACTTACGAACCAAATTTCATATTTAGGATTTTGAGACAATTGTTGATCTACATAAGTGGCTTTCGAATACGATTTATAACATTATAACTTTGTGGAATAGTTATTTGTGTGTATTTTCAATAAGTGGAATTTACTCCCATTTAGTAAATATTAAAGTAATGCAATGTGGTATGGGACACAAGTGCATTACTTAAGTAGTTACTATTTGGAAGTATATGACACTTTTTGAATTTGATGTGGTTTTAGTTCTTCATTGAGTTGGCATACATATATGTTATTCTTATGATGATATCTTTTTCTCTATTGCAACTATTGTGATTTGATTTATTTTTTCATGTTGTTTTATATATGATATTTATTATGAGTATCATATTGACTTATATATGATACTCTGACTTGATTTATTTTATCATATTGTTTTTATATATGATAAAGTTGAATATCGGCTTTGTCTTGCTTAATTCGGGTTGTGATAATTATTTTGTTTTGCATGTGATGGTATATTTTCAAAACATGATTAAGTTTACAAAGTGTTATGACATTATAAACACTTTGAACTTCATGGCATATTTATTATAAAATAATATTTTAAAATAATTTTTAGGATTGGGATAGATTGGACTCTGTTGTACCAATAAACCAAAACTCCATCTTGGTCGACCTGATTCAAGGTCGCAACCTGAATTGGTGGTTTTAAATTTCGCCCACCTACCACCAGAGGTCAACGGTTTGTTACATTGGGCATTTTTGTTGTTTTGTTTGGGATTCCCGATCGGCGGGTCACGGACTACAATAGATGGAGGCATGGGGGTCCCACGTGTAGTGCCGTGAACGGGTAGCATACGTCCTTCGCCTTAAACTGTCTTGATTATCCTAGGTTGATCGCCAGGTGTGTTACGGCGCTATGAGTAGATTACGGTGCTGATGTCTCAATGCACGCTCGAGCTCTACTAGTGTGATTTTACAATACTAGCGTCTATTTATTTGGTATGTTATGAGTCGGTTTATATTTATCCCATAATCCCCTAATATTTTATTACATTACTATAACTGATCAATTTTATTATCATATTGATTTATATATGATAATTGTTACGGGTATCGTATTGATTTTATATATGATACTCTGATTTGATTTAGTTTTACCATATTGCTGTTATATATGATAAATGCTATAAAGATTTTATTGACTTGATTCATTTTTATCATATTGATTTACATATGATAACTGTTAAGAGCATGACATTGATTTATATGTGATGCTCTGACTTGATTTATAAATATCATATTGTATATGTTATTTTGTTATGAGTATCGTATTGATTTACGTATGATACTCTTATTTGATCATATTGCTTTTACATATGATAAATGCCATGAAGATTTTATTGGCTATCATAAGATATTTATTATAAATATCATATTGTTTTGTATGTGCTATTTGGTTATGAGTATCATATTGATTTATATATGATACTCTGTTTTGGGTTATTTTATCATATTGTTTTATATATGATAAATGTCATGAGGATTTTATTGGGTTTTGATACTCTGACTTAATTATTATGAGTATCCTATTGATTTAAAAACGAGATTTGTTATGAGAAGTATGTTGGGTTATACATGATACTCTTTATTGATTTATTTATCGTATTGATTCATATATGGTATTTGTTAAGAGCATCACACTAATTTATATGTGATACTTTGTCTTGTTGATTTATATAATATTTGTAAATAGCATCGCATTATTTTATATATGATACTCTAACTTGATTGGTTATCATATTGTAGTATATACGATATTTATTAAGAGCATCATATTTTTTTACATATATTATGAGTATCATATTAATTTAAATATGATACTGTGATTTAATTCATTTTATCATATTGTTTTATATATGATAAAAGTTATAAGTATTTTTTTGGTTTATATGTGATACTCTAACTTGATTTATTTCATCGTTTTATTTTACAAATGATAATTGATGTTGGTATTGTATTAAGTTACATACAATACGTATGTTTGGAATTATGGCTTATTTAAATGAGATGATTATGCTAATTTTTTCATATATAGTAACAGTCATATGCCTCTCATTGACTTATACATGTAGTATCATTTATCTTTTGTTGTCAAATTTTGATCTCCATAGATTCTTACTTCACTCACACTAGAAATAGTCTGACCCATTTGATTTGTTTAAAAATCCTCGTGTGAGGTTGAGGATTGTTTGCAGGCTAGGTTATGTGGACTGTTGCAACATTCTTACCTTTTTCCACATTTTGGGGTTTTCGATTATGCAGCCTCGGACTATCAATAGCTAGTAGTATTATGGTATGTATGCTATTATGTGTTTTGGGAGTGATATCATGTATTATGGACTATGTATTCCGGACATCTATATTATGATATGTGTTATGTAGTCTGTTGTTGTCATTGTGCTGCGCTTGATTTTTTTATATTTTGTACTATGTAACTTGGTAAATTTTCTTGTACCATTGCTTTGAACTTATACCGAGCACGAATGGTAAGTTAAAAATTATCAAATTTTCGTGCCAGTGATCGTTCAAAGGAATGAGTACAGCATTTAGCCCTATCGAGTCCTATTCTCCGTGCTTTCCGACAGTAATACTTAGTGCTGCTCTTGGTTAGCATGGGTGTAGGGGTCATGTGTTACAAATTATAACATTCCCATCAACATTATTAAATCAAATTTATTATTATTATCTTCATTTAGTTCATAAATTTCAGTCTTTCACAATATTCAAATGGTCAAAATATACGAGATGATACAGCCTCCTTCGCTTAAAACTTTTCATCCTCAAATAGGGACTTGGAAAAGAAATAGTAATTAAATAATTTATTATATTTAAATCTAATGGTTCACATCTATCATCTTACTTAATATACATATATGTTTTGAATATATATTTAAATCAGAAGTTAAGACATCTTCAAACATTTCATATAGTTTTAAGTATTCACTCGACGTCTCGATTGACAATATATATCTATCCCACTTTCGAAACCTGAAAATAATATCGATGATGCTGCAGTCATCACCATAATCATTTTCAGGCTACTACAGTGTGACTCTATATCTATCTAGTACATATAGGATTTAACATATACGATGATTAGACGTATACTCAAATCACTAAGTATTCGATAGGCCAACCTTAACGTCGGGTAAGTACTCAAAACCTCTTTCCTATATTTAAACAGAATATATACCAAAATTTCAAATCAGATTTTATAAATAATATATTTCAAGACATTTATTTATTAAAAATTTAAGTAAGGAAAATAATATCTCTCCCCCATTCATTTATTTATTAAAATTCAGCTTCAATCCTTAATAAATATAATCAATCTTAAAGTTTGCAATGTAAATCACATAATATTTCAAACCATATTTCAAAACAACATTTTTTTTTGGCATAGCCGACTGGTTTTCGTAGTGTTCCGTAACACTCTTTTATTATGAATAATAATAAAATTACAATATAGTAGAAGTGACTATAGTTAGCAGTTAGCTGATTCGGTTTTTAAGGTGGATCGGCCACCGTCAACGACATTTATAGTGGGCCATCCACTGAATCTAACTAGATTAAAATCAAGGAGCTAGTTTAAATTACTAGAATAATATATGACATTTCCACGCAAAGAGAGATTACATTAGCTTGTGCTGAGAACAACATCCATGATAAGACTTGATAGTAGCTACCCCATCAAGCCTGTAAATAACATGCCTAAACAGTAGAGTTACATGCCTATACAGCAGTAAATACATAACAGGTAATGTTGCCCACTGTAGCAAACTGTTGGAAGTAGATTCTTGAGCTCCACACCAGGTACATGCTCCGCATCAAGAACTTTCATTTGCACAAATAACGTTGGTAGAAATGACATATTGTCCGATCTGCGCTGAGATGTGGAAGTGGAAGGAGAAACAACATTACCAAAGTAAACTGCGAAGTTGCAGGTCAAGGATTTCAACTGTTTCACATTTTACTGATGATAGCACTGTAGCTGGGACACCAAAAACACGACTAACCAGAAAGGCACAATAAGAGAAACTAGCTTAGGAAAAAAAGCATGGATACAAAACATAGATAGCCCAGGAAGGCAGAAAAAGACAATAGACACAACAACATGGTTATGTGCCTAAGAATCTCATGGTATGCCATCATGTATACCCTCCCAAACAAGCGCCTATCATGTAACTCAAGAAGACAATAAAGTAGAACAGACTCCGAAAATACATAAATACTGAGCACCAAACAACTGGAGAAAGCAACCAAACTCCCCAATACACATCAGAACTCGAAAACACCAAACCAAACTACAAGTACAACTAACAAGACGAAATATATGTTAAGCATTGAATACCAATATAGTAAGCAGGACCATCACAGATACGCAATTGAGACGCGAACACTACAAAACTAGAAAGAAGTTGATGCTAACCCGTAAAATCCGCACTAGAGACATCCGCTTCCAAAGAAAAGGCCATAGGTTGAAGAACATGGAGGCTACGCAGTTGCTTGAAATGGTAACGACTTCGGAAGAGAGCGTAGAAGAGGAGAGGGTTAGAGAGGCCTGCGGAGTTGAGAAGAGATTTAGGAATAAAGGGGTATTTGGTACTCATCAGATTTCATGAACAAAATCTTAGATCTAGCTTGATAATTAGGTAATCGGCAAGAAAACCATGCAAGGCGAAGACATGGTCAGAAAAAGAGAAGAGAAATGGGGTGACTTGGTAGAGAGAGAGAGAGAGTAAGCGTGTATAAAGAGAGAAAGAAAGGAATGGAAGACCATGTCGCCGTTTTAAAGTTTTTTCCGATTGTGAAGCTTTGAAAAAACATATTATAATAACACCCATTAACTTTAAGTTACATTTTATTTAATACACGTCATTTCCATTTCAATATTGAAGTTTTATCTACATTTCATTTAACTTTTAGTTTTGAATCTGAACAAGTTTAAGCCATATTGTCAATTTAAAATTACCATTACCACTTCATTTACTTAAATCAATCCATATTTATATCAGTTTAAGAATCATAACTAATATTATTATTTCATATCATCATATATTTCCTTTCTCAAAATTAAAATCATATGAATTAAATAAAATACTTTTATTTAGTATAAATAATCTTATAAATTTCCAAATGCAAATTTAATTTCAAATAATGTTTCAAACTCTCTTATATTTCCATTAATTAAGCTAACAAGTTCCATTTGCATTCATATAACACACTATACTTACGTTAACACTTAACATGGATGATATATAAAATCGCTTTTCATTATCGATCAAGTTAGGTCAAAAAAAGTCAAAATCTAAGCTAAGAGCCAAACAACAAAACAACCTAACCAACAAGAGTTACAAAGGACGGAGACCGAGATAAGAACCCTTCGAATAATATTTAAGATTCAAGAAACAATCCACTATAGATTTCCTAATATAAATTGAATAGGATCAAGATTCAAATTTAGGGAATCCAAATTAAAGATAGACTTATCAAGGAATTAGATTTCAAGAGAAAGGAATACTTAGAAAAGATAATTTTGAAAACAATTTTTTATATTAATTCTTTAAATTCATTCAAACAATTTAAACTATTTATGTTATCAAAAATACGCTCTCTCAAGAACAATTCTTCGATTGATTCTACTCATTCTAGGGTATTACTACTGAAACACCCTACCTCCGTTAAGGTCACTCAGAAAGGGAATGCCTTAATTTTGGTGGAGGTTTATAAGTAAAAGCCATAGATAAACTCAAGACAAATATAAATACACATATTTTAAACAGCAGAAGCCAACAGACTTTTATTTCATCAATACATGTTCAAAACAAAACATTGTCTCAAAATAATTCCAACATTACAACATCATTACTGTCTTGATAATTAAAGAAGCAGAAAACATAAATAAAGTGACAAAAATCCCCATAGTGATATCCAAAGCCATAGTACGAGCAAAAGAGACCCAAATCATACATCTACGTTCTTGGAGCTTGAACAGAGCCTGACTGAGCTGAGCTGTTTCCTCCCTCTGGGCCTGGGGTGGGGGGGGGGGGGGACGAAAGAAAAGAAGAAGAAAAGAAAATAGGGTCAGACATAAAGACTGAGTAAATCTAGTAACTCTTCAGTATGTGAATAAGAAAAGGGCATGATAGATATATACTGAAAATAGGATAGTGTCACAAGCTAAGGGAGTGTCGAATGTACTATCGCACCCATACTATATCTCTGCATCTACTTGAGTTTACTCTAACTGGCACCCCATGGTAAGGGTTAGGTGATCCCCAACTTTATTTAAAGATCGGCTCCTACTCGCGTTAACATGTGTCATAAGGCCCCCAAGAATTGTAGATACCTATGCTGGTCCCACCATGGGGTGTATCAAGACCCATGGTGGCGGCCCCGACACAAATTCTAGAAGGCATAGGTTATACTACTAGTGTCCCCAGTGCCCTGGTTGTCTGCTCCGAAGTGTGTGCACGCCCGCACTCCGTTAGACCTGCACTGTGCACCCACCGCCGTCGTTTGACCGCTTACAATCAGCCCAATAATTGTGTCCCACCCTGCCTAGTTTCAGGGTACCGTTGATACCTAAATTGGGTTACTGCTGAAACGGGTCCCTCGTTACCAGGATTTTCTAGTCAAACATGTTAAGTGGTTAAGTGTTTGTATTTACCTAACCCCCACCCGTCAATTCTTGTTAACATGTCGAATTTGGTTAAGTGTTATAGTTGACTTAACCTTACCACCTGTCCTTAGCCTCTTAGGAGCACCACACCACTCACATTAGACAGGTATTGCTACGGTTACTGGATATGCCGGTCGATTCCGGGCAGGTTTACACCGTAGCTCAGTCTAACATTGGGTCTTTATTAGGCTCAATGCTTAACCACCCACATTGGATAGGTATTGTTGTGACTACTGGACAGCCGGGCGGTTCCGGGCAGGTTTGCATCCCAACTCAATCCAACCTCGGGTTAAGCATATCGTGTTTTCTAAATTTACATATTTTATTATTATATATGTAAATGTCATATTTTTTATTCTTGGGCATAACAATTTATACCGCTTAAGTGTCATTGTCATTGGCATGTGCCAAACATGCCAACATATATTTTCATGTTTTACACCCAACGTTATTACCTCCGTTTATACGTTCGCAACGTTATAACAAATGTTGGGCTCAACACAATTCATCCCAACTTTATAAGCATAAGAAAAGGGGAAATTAAGAACATGTAATATTTTGCAACATATAAGGGTGTGTGGCGCATGAACTTGCAGTTTAGCGATACTAACATAAAAGATGGGTCATGTGAACTTGCATTCAAATCAAAGTATAACTAAGTAGGTGGCATATGAGATGACATAGTTTAGGCTAATACAAACTTGTGTTTAAACATGTTTAACTTGGCATAATGTCAAACAAAAAACTAGCATGATGTATATTCACCAAAAGGTCCAATTATAACATTTAATTCACATAGCCTATTCCAACATGAACTTGCATAGTTTATGAAACACAAACGATACTTAACATAGGTTCAATTTCACTTGCAAATAAACATGAGCTCGCATGATTTATGAAACCCAAACGATGCTTAACATAGATCCAATTATACTTGCAAACAAACATGAAAGTGATAGCATAGGCTTTGGGTCATGTAGGCATAAAAGGTTTCAAGTTTAAATCATGTTTACATAAATTCTAATTTAGACTAAGGGAATATACATAGTCCATGCCATCGACATATACATAAAAGGATCAATTTCTAATTTTTGCCACAAACTTGCAAGTTTTATTGTTTTCATATACAAATGTTTAATAGGCTTGCATCAATCAATTTATGCCACAAACGTCAATACACAAGTCATGATAGAACCATCACAATACATAGAATTTATACAATACAATAACGCAATTCTATTTTCATTTACATCGAATCACATCACAATTCTTATTCGTATTCTGAAAGGTCACTATACTTACAACGAATGCAGAATCTTGAATTCTGGATTCTGAATTCTGAAATTGAGGTGAGCTCCTTTGGGTAGACTAACGTTGCGTTGATAATTTTTGATTTAAACTTTAATCTTCTTCTTAGTTTTGATTCGTCTCTAGGCTTTTCTCTTGACGGCTATGTTTAATTCCTCCCTAGTAGCATGACGACTCCTTTCTCAATTTTTTGTGTGAATTTTCAGTTGAGACTTAGGGTGTATTTATAGATTTTTAAGTTGTTTTGAGCCGTCAGATGAAGATAGGAGGAATCTAGGCCATTCAAAATTCAGAGAGCCAATCAAGAGGTGACACGTCAGCCCTAGTAACACACAGGGCCTCAGAAATTCGAGCCAGAGTCAGACCTGGCCAGCCAGGTCGACCAGGCAGGTCGACACCCAGGTCGACACTATGGTCGACCTGGGGGGGACCAGGTCGACACCATGGTCGACTGGGGTGACCAGGTCGACTCCATGGTCGACCCTATGGTCGACCTGGTCTCTGGGTGGGAATTTTCCCCCTAGCCCAGTTTGAACCTGAAATTCGAAATTTTGAAATTAAACTGAGCTGTTTGAATTTAAATTTGATTCTGAAACTTCCGAAGGCCATAACTCCTTCATACAGAGTCCGATTCGCACAAACTCGGACTCTATCTCTAGCAGAATTCCGAGACGAATGCAATGGCATAACTCGTTTTCCTTAATTCTTTCATTAGAATTAATTATACTTTAATTTGTGAAGCTTAGCGTTATAGAATTCACGGGATGTTATATTCTCCCCCCTTAAAAGGATTTCGTCCCCGAAATCTTCAAGTTAGGAAGAATGTGTATCCTACCATCCAACAGTCCGTCTACTCAACCAACAAACACAGGAATCCACTGTGCTTAAAAGACTTCTAATGCTTCATGATCATATGCATAGTGTGTGTACATGTCCTTATCTAATGCAGAAATCAGGCGGTCTACTGATTCAGTTGACCTCCTTAATGCGAATCATGTAAGTGTCATAAATCCATTATGTATGCAAATTTTTCCTACTCATAATTCTACATGAGTGCACAACCATTCATACAAATGCAACGACCATATGACAGCATATCAAGTTTCAACCATATACAAATGAGAATACATATATGCATATGCAATATGAAGTGACTGAGCCGATCTATAACCTAGGGTGTGTGTGTATATGCATCCACGAGCAACCACTAGTAATCACTAGCAACCATTTGCAACCATCATCCATAACATGTTTTCAAATACATGTTTTGCATCCATTTGTTTTCTACCTAAGGAGTTAGGTAAAAGGACCGAGAAGATATACCTAAAAAATAGATGGATAAAGCATAACTTAAGGAAAAAGAGAGATCAAAGATGTACCCTCAAAAAGAAGAGGGTAGGCAGCGCGTATTCTTTCCTCAGTTTCCCAAGTCGCGTCTTCCTCGGCGTCGCTCCACTGAACTTTAACGAGTTTGACTTCGCGGTTGCGTAGCTTTTTCACTTCAGTTCCTAAGATGCGGGTTGGAACTCTCCTCACAGTTGCTTCACGTTCCACTTCGGCTTCTTCTAGAATGCTAGGTTCCACCACTTCCGCTGACTCATGCAAACACTTCCGGAGGTGAGAAACATGAAAGACGTTTTAAACTCCGGCCAGTCTCTCGGGTCGCTCTAATCTATAGGCCATCTTTCCAACCTTCTCGATGATAGGAAACGGTCCTACAAATCTTGGTGCTAGCTTTCCTGCGGATCCAAAACGAAAGACGTTCCTTAAAGGTGATACCTTAAGGAAAACCCTGTCCCCAACCTCAAACTCAAGGTCGGTCCTTCTTTTGTCGGTGTAGGATTTCTGTCTGTCTTGGATAGTCTTCATTCTCCTATGTATCAAGTCCTCTTTCTCCGAAGTCTCTTGAATCATATCTGGTCCAAGAATAAGCTTTTTCTGTAGACTCGTACCAACAAGTTGGTGATTTGCACGGTCTTCCATACAAGGCTTCGAAGGGTGTCATACCGATGGTAGCTTGGTAGCTGTTGTTATAGGCAAATTCCACTAAAGGAAGGTGATCCTCCCAAGTCCCTCCAAAGTCAAGAACGCAAAGTCTTAAAAGATCCTCTAAAACTCTATTCACCCTTTTCGTCTGGCCATCGGTTTGGGGGTGATAAGCCGTGCTCAAACAAAACTGTGTGCCTACAGCTTCTTGCAGACTCCGCCAAAACTCGCTTGTGAAGATAGGGTCTTGGTCACTAACAATGCTGGATGGTATCCTATGGAGTCGAACTATTTCCTTGAGATAAAGAGATGCTAGAGATGCGACAGTCCTTCTACTCTTGATAGGTATGAAGTGGGCGCTCTTAGTAAGCCTATCCACTATTACCCAAATGCTAGTGTTGCCTCTTCTCGACCTAGGCAGTCCATCAATGAAGTCCATTGAAATGTTTTCCCACTTCCACTGTGGGACCTCTAAAGGATGAAGTAGTCCTCCAGGCTTCTTCTGTTCCGCCTTGACCCGTTGGCAGGTCATGCACTTAGAAACGAAATTTGCCACGTCTTGCTCTTGCCGTTCCAAAAGAAAGTCCTTTTTATATCCTTGTACATCTTGTCACCGCCAGGGTGTATAGTCATCTTGGAATGATGCGCTTCTTCGAGAACCTTCTTTGTCAACTCCCTTGCTTGTGGGACGCATAATCTTCCATCTCGCCTTAGCCAACCCTTATCTTCAATGGCGTACCTACTGAGGTGACTGGAAGTCTCACCCCTAATAAGTTTATCAATCACATCGACAAGCTGAGGGTCTTCACGTTGTGCAGCCCCTATTGAGTCCAAGAGAGTAGGGCGTACTTCAAGAGATGCTAGCAAACCTGGTACAAAATCTGAGGAGGGCCTAAAGTTAAAACTGACTATATACTCCAGGCTTTGCCTTTCCATAAAGAGCGGACTAAAGGTCAGTTCCTTTCGGCTCAATGCGTCTGCTACTACGTTGCCTTTGCCGGGAGTATAGGAAATTTCAAAATCATACGAGGCAAGAAACTCCATCCATATTTGCTGCCTCAAGTTAAAGTCCTTCTACGAGAAGAGATATTTCAACGATTTATGGTCAGTGTATAATTCAAACTTCTCACCTAGGAAATAATGGCGCCAAGACTTAAGCGCAAAGACGATGGCGGCTAACTCAAGATCGTGGGTTGGGTAGTTCTTTTCATGAACTTTCAGTTGTCTTCCACCATAAGCTACTACCCTTCCTTCTTGCATTAGAACAGCGCCTAGTCCCGTTCCACATGCGTCCGTATATACTGTGAACATTTTGCTTCCATCTGGCAAAGTCAGAACTGGGGCTGTTGTAAGAGCCCTTTTTAATCGTTGGAAAGCAAACTCGTAGTCCAAATCCCAAGTGAACGCCAGATTCTTCTTTGTTAGCCTTGTGAGTGGGGCTGAGATTTTCGCGAAATCCCTAATAAACTTTCGGTAAAAACCGGCTAGCCCATGAAAGCTTCGAACTTCGGTTGCATTTCTTGGTGTTTTCCAATCTTGCATTGTGTGACGGCAAGGAATTTCGCTCGGTCCGAATCAGTCGTTAAACCGATCCAGGCCGTTCGAAACGCCCTATCGTTGAGAACACGACAAACAGAACTCATACAGGAGAACATTTCAGTGTATATTACATCAATGCATCAGATTACAAGAATATACAGAGTATAAACGAATATTACACAGAAATATCAGAGATTTAAATTACATTTAAATACATAGCAGCGGAAAATAATACAATACACAACCAGAAGGAGATATACGGATACAAAGCTTTCCGGATATCGTTCCAGCTGTAAACCAGGATCCTGTGAATATAAATCTGCAAAACCGAAACTACTAGCTGCCCGTGTCAAAATAAGGGCACCCAGAGTTTAGGTTAAAACAATAAACTCCAGGTCAGTCATGTGACTGGTGTGAGAACTAAAACAGTTAATCTTTATTTTCAAAAGTAAATCAAGGGACCACGCCGTATAACACGGAACGGGTTTCCTCCCAAGAATACCAGTGCATAAAACAAACAGCGCAATGCTAAATAAAGAAAAATGAAGCTGTTATAAGACCCAGGTCCTATCACACAATGCAACGCAAGCCGGGGGATAGGGTTTTTACCTTATAACAGCCAAAGAATGCTTGATACGTTTAAAACAAATCACTTGATACTATCATAAGTACATAGTGTATAAAACAACTTCAAATCATAAGTATCAATCATAGGCGGCATGAGCGTCCCATGCCACTATGTCGCCATATATAGGTTTACAAATAAAACCGCAAAGTCACGTATTTGGAAATTGGATTTCCATCTATGAACCGAGGCAAAAGATAGTCCTCAACCGATTCGAGACGCTCTAGCCCGCCCCTCAGGAACAGCCGCAACTGCCCCTTGGATTCTCAGGGCCGGTCCACACGGAGTGGATTATTATGCCTGAACACTACGTCTCCCCACCCTATGGGGTGTAAGTCTGGTCCGTCAGCCGACCAGAATGCATTCGGCCGAAACCGATATAACCGAGGCGCCTCGCAACAGCAACAACCACATAAGTCAAACTCGTCAGGGCGTGTAAAACCACTGACGCCACTTCTAGCTAGAAAGAAACGCATGCCCTCCCTGACGTCCGTCTCCCGTTTTTGGTTCATACCTGGTGTGAAACACGCGAGGTAAACGTTACACAAAGCTACGCCACAAAGGCCGTGCTTTGATCATCACCACAAGACTTTGCTTTTCAACAGAAGCCTTGATCATTTGCATCTTAGCATGCCACACAGGCAAACCATCCTATGCAACCGATATCAGTCACACAGAATGAAATCCGATGTCAGACACACAGTCCATTTACAAGTCCGTTCTGGGTCTGAACGAAACCGGAGGCACCTAGTACCCCGCATATCCATCGATCTCCAAGTACGTCTGGACGATCACTATCTGTTTCCATCTTCTTGGGTGTACAGCCCAATCAAGATCATCAGTTATCACCCAAACGACGTGAAGACTTCCGGTCTTCGACCATCGTCTTCATCTTCGACTTATCGTCGTATCAGTTATTCAGAATGGGATAAACCCGGCCTTTCCGAATAACTCGCGTATATTTTAAATAAGTGTTACACAAACACAACATACGCCTCATTCCAATTCATTAGTCACTAACCGTAAATTAATCAAGAGAATAATTTCCCAAATATTAACCCCGAAGGCCGAAACCAACATCAGATCAATATCCAGAAAACCATTCTGCTTGGCTAACCGACAGTTAGTTTCTAAATTTCACATTCATAGGGAAAGATTCCCATTAATTTTATCAAAGATAAATTCCTTGAATTTATTCTTTAATCCATTTTTGAATATCAATTCAAACTAGTCGGGATTAGCGAACCTTACCGAAGTAATCATTTGTTTTAATTTCCCAATCCCAACCTATTCATCCCATGAAGTAAAACTGGTAATACTTCATATCTAACACCACAGTGTTATCGGTAAATTCAATTACCATTTCACGTTCAAATCTAATTAAAGATTTAACTATCGCCTGGAGCAAAACTGGTGATACTCCATTTCGATTTTTTCAATCTAATTAAAGATTCATTAAAACTCCACTTAGTTTTAATCTTTGACTGGGTTAAAGAATCAGTGTCATTTAAAAACACGGTTCACGATAAACCCAAAATCACATTCATTAATCATCGGGTTAAAGAACGAGTGTTATTTAAAACACCGTTCACGATAAACCCAAAAATCAATATCGATTCAATTCCAATTAAATGTTATTTAATTGGTACACTTCATTAAATCTAAATAAAAAGATTTAATCTTTCCTCAACTGGGTTCAAGAACAGTGTTAGTGAAGACACCATTCACGACAAACCCAAATCACATTTGATATTAAATACAAGGCTCTGAATAGAAAATATCCCGGCTTATATTCAATATCAAATTCTACGATTAACAAATGTCGTATTGGAAATAACGATATAAATATATATATCTTTCAAATTTCCATAACAACATCTGTATAATCCCAAATTCCAACATCGAAATATTCCGAAGACAATTTCGATTCAAATCCATTCCAATGCAATCATTGGAAATTTTGGTTATTTTTAAAACCCTCTTCGAATTCAATTTATTTATTTAAAAATAAATAGAATTATAATTCTAGTTCAAAACTAGTTCATTTCGATAAAAATCTATTTTTATCTTTTCAAATATGGAGTTTTTCATCCCAATCCTTTCTAAACCATTTCTTATGATTTTACACCAATTATTACTATTTTTAATAATTTTATCAAGGCCCGTACAGTCGATTTCCATCAATGGCCATCGAACTGCACTTACAGCGACCTTTTTCGAATTTGATTTGGACGTACCTCCAAATCCAACCGTTAGATTTTGAATTTCTAATATTCGTTAGAAAGCTCTTTTCGATACGAACCCAATGGTTCCGGTTTTAGGAGAATCCGACGGACGGATCTCCTGTAATGTCCGTTTGAAATAAATGGTCGAAATTCACGAACTGCCGCGGCGCGGCGCGTTCTATTCAGGCCATTATATTATATATATAATATATATAATATATATTTCGTCGATTTTCTATTCAAAACGAATTATATAAATAGTTTTAAAATTTGTTTCAAAATCTATTTCAACTTCCATTTCAATTCAAAGTAAAATTGAATTCTTCTTTATAAATTCGTTTCAAAATTCATTTCTATTCAATTCAAATTTCAATTCATTTCGAAATCGTTTTCAATTCAATTCATTTCGAAATCGTTTTCAATTCAATTCATTTCGAAATCGTTTTCAATTCAATTCATTTCGAAATCGTTTTCAATTCAATTCATTTCGAAATCGTTTTCAATTCAATTCATTTCGAAATCGTTTTCAATTCAATTCATTTCGAAATCGTTTTCAATTCATTTCTATTCGAAATCGTTTTCAATTCATTTCTATTCGAAATCGAATAAATCGATATAAATATCGTTTACGTCAAAATGGCGTCAATCTAACCAACACGGCTTCACAAATTTCTATTTTCAAATATTCTATTTCAAATATTTCTTTTTCAAAATCGTTGTTATTATCAAAATATTTCGTTCAACACATGACCAATCTCAATGAATGAAACTGTCAACGCATGAACTTTATTTTATATTGATAAAGATGTAAATTTTAATATTAAAATATTTCGTTCAACACATGACCAATCTCAATAGATGAGTACTGTCAACACATGAACTTTTATTTTTTTATATTCTTTATTTTTCAAATTGGAATGAGGCCCAATCAATTACCATATAAAGTTCATTATATGGATTTTCATACAACACATGAATATCATAGCATTGAAAAATAATCAACCATCAACCAAAGTGCACTACACTGTATAAGCATCAAATATAGATATCTAACGCTTATAACAGCCTGTCAATCAATCGATCGACATATTTAATCAATCAGGATGAGTGAACTGCATATTTCATCCTAACACCCGTGTAGGGTTTCAAACAATCAAACAAATATTTTATTTGTGCAGTTGGGCGATGTGTAAAATTTATCGACCCAATCAATGTCATTCAAATAAGTGTACATAAACAAACCATCTGGTTTGTAAATGAATATTTATTTATTCACTTCACTATTTTCATATTCACGTTAAAAATTATATTTTTAACGATAAAACATTTTATTTCAACCTATGAATTTCTATTCAATTCATTTATTCAATAAAATGATATTTTTATTTTTCTAACATATTTTAGAAAATTTCGGCGGCATAACGGCACGATACTAGAAACGGGACGAGGCCTAGCCTTATCCCCGGTCTAGTGAAGGCCCACGCCATTCACACATCAATCAAATCAATTCGTTATGCAAACCACAAAATTTGGAGTAAGGGTCTAACCTAGCCTTACTCCTTCGCCTTATAACGGCGCACGTCTAATCCTAACCAATTTATCGATTCGATTTTTCACACCCCAAACCACATTCAAACCAATATCGCAATCAATAACCAAACAGCCAAACAAACAAGTCCATGGTCTGTGGACGATTGTGTCGGGTGCTACTAAGCACCGTCTGCATCCTAGTATATATATATAACTAGAAAAGAAATTGAAGAGTGAGAAATTCTCACTTATAGCTATCCAGGCTCCACGGCACTTCTTATGCAGGAAATCTTTGTCGACCTCGCCTTTTTGTCGCTTTCGCCCGTATTCTCTACATATGTAAAAATCGAATTTTTTTTACTATGTTATTCAATATATAAAAATCGAATTTTTATTTCAAAGTTCAATATATAAAAATCGAATTTTTATTTCAAAGTTCAATACATAAAAATCGAATTTTTATTTCAAAGTTCAATACATAAAAATCAAATTTTTATTTCAAAGTTCAATATATAAAAATCGAATTTTTATTTCAAAGTTCAATATATAAAAATCGAATTTTTATTTCTAAAAGTTCAAATCCTTTCCTTTTTAAAATCTAAATCTTTCACTTTTTAAAGTTTAAATCTTTTCAAATCTAAGTTTTTTTAAAATTCCTAAAATCAGTTTTAACTTTTAAACATTTTCAGTTTTATTACCATTTAAAAATATCAGTTTTTAAAATGAATAAAAATCAGTTTTTAAAGCAAATAAAATTCAGTTTTTAAAACAAAATAATATTCAGGTTTTAAACAAAATCAAATTCAGTTTTTCAAACAAAATCATATTCAGATTTTAAACAAAATAAAGTTCAGTTTTTCAAACAAAATCATATTCAGATTTTAAACAAAATAAAGTTCAGTTTTTCAAACAAAATCATATTCAGTTTTTAAATAAAATAAAGTTCAGTTTTTTTTTCTCTATTTATATAAAATAAAAATAAATAAAGAAATTAAAAAAAAAAGACTTACAGCATTGTTTTTCTCTAAAAGGGTGGGGGTTCGTGTTCATCAGCAGGGCGGAGGAGCTCGGGGATTCGGAGGCGTCGGGGCGTCGGATCGAGATGGAGAGGGTGGGGGTTCGCACGAGGAGGGTGGTGGCGGAATGGGGCGCGTCGCTCGTCGGGTTGGAGTGCGGTTTGCTCGAGAGCAGAAGGGGGCGGAAGAGAAGAGGTCGGAGGAGTAGAGGGGAGCTCGAGGGTGGTGGGCGCTGGCTTCGACGGGCGGTGGCGATGGGTGGTGGTTCGTGGGCGCGATTAGGTTTTTTTTTTTTTTTCTTTTCTTCTGATTCGAAATGGATCGGGGGGGGGGGGGCAGAGGGAAGTTAAGGGAGGAAAGAGAAAATTTTATTTTCTTATTTTATTTTTTTTTATTTTTTTAATTTCAAAATGTTGACTTTTACATACAACCTCTAAACGAGGCCCACCGCCTGTCGTCCATAGCGTATTGCCCCCACTCCGAACACAATGGGATATGTATCGTAGGCTGATTCGACTGTTTGAATCAGTTTCCTTTGAATTTACATTTAAATTACTGTATTGAATTTTAAACGTACATTTCAAATTACCGGGGTCACATACGAACTCTAAAAATTCCCGAAAATATTTTCTAGCTTCGTATTGACGATACGGTCCTAACAAAACTAGTTTCGTCGAATTCTGAGACCATTTGAAAAATGGCCAATTTCCAGTCGATTAAAATCAACTGAAACTGGTCAAACGCGTTTTCCTTTACCACGCTCACATATTGATTCGAAAAATTATGAAATTTGGAATCTAGCAATAACTTTACACCACGGACCCAACAAAAGTGGTTTCGTCGAAATCCGAGGTCGTTTGCAAAATGTCCATTTTTAAGGGCCTGGATTCCATAGCGACTATTCAGAATTTTCAACTGGACATATCTTTTGATTCCCGATATGAAATCTTGATTTTTCGGATTCGTTGGAAAGATATTCACTATTAGATTTCATTATTTTTGGTTTCACTAAAATCCGGATTGTTTTGCACCCGGTACATTCAATTGAAGTTTGAAATCGAATTATCGAACTACCACGCCATTTTCAATTCTATTTATAATTATATATAATTATTTATATTCTAACGACGACGTATATAAATATATACGTCGAATTATATTCAAAATAAATTTCTCGTCGATATTATTTAAAATAATTCATTTTAAATAATCAAAATTCGCTATAATTGCCAAAATAAAAATTTTAAACTGGCCCAGATTTTCCGGGTTGTTACAATCTCCCCCACTTAAAACTTTTCGTCCCCGAAAAGGAACAAAGTCGAAAGTGGTTTGATAATTCAACTCTACGCTCTTCCTGGCTTCCATTCTCTAACTCTTTAGTTTCTGAGAATTTTCAAAATTTCAAAAATTTGGCTAACACCCTAAATTTTCGAAAAATTTCGCCATAACCTCCCCTGCACCGGGAGCATCGGGGAATTTCAAATAGCTTCCCCGGTCCTTCAGATCTCAAAAAGAAAAAGAAAAAGCCAAGCGGCTAGCCAATAGGCTCACAAAATCATCATCACCCAAACAAAACAGGAAATTATGTAGTAAACATGTACCTATTTGTCGGGCAAACAAATTTTATTCTCTGGCTCTAGCCTCCTTGCTATGACCTGTTCAATGATATATATGTATATGCAAGCAAACGCAACCAATTTTCGATATAATTCAATATTTGGTACAATTAGGCTAAATGGTTCAAAATTAGCAAACAATTAAACAAACAACACAAACATCAATCAATTAGTGAATTAGAGTTTCAAATTCATAATTTTGATACATAGTCAAAAATCAGGTTCTTGATGCCAAATCACAACAATAGGTCCTATCTAATTTTTGGTTCTCACACCAGTCAATAGGAAATATATAGATATCACACCTTCGAAACACGAACATAATTATTGATGATGCCATGGTCATTATCAACATCATCCCCGGGCGACTAGAGTGTAATTCTATATCTATCCAGTATATTAAAACTTTGAATACACGCGGATCAGACGTATACGCAAAATCTATATATACTGGATTGTCCAAATTCATTAAAATAAATAATCAAATACGAATAGTTGATTTAAATTTTCAAAACAAATTGTTTTCATTTGAAAAATATACTCTTCACACTCGTTCTAGGATACTACTGATCCTATCTCTAACGAGTCGTTCTAATTGGATATTACTAATCCGATATCTGATGAATTCTTTCGTACGGTTCTAATGTGTCTTGTTCTCTGAGCTTTGTAAACCAAAGCTCTGATACCAACTGTGACGGCAAGGAATTTCGCTCGGTCCGAATCAGTCGTTAAACCGATCCAGGCCGTTCGAAACGCCCTATCGTTGAGAACACGACAAACAGAACTCATACAGGAGAACATTTCAGTGTATATTACATCAATGCATCAGATTACAAGAATATACAGAGTATAAACGAATATTACACAGAAATATCGGAGATTTAAATTACATTTAAATACATAGCAGCGGAAAATAATACAATACACAACCAGAAGGAGATATACGGATACAAAGCTTTCCGGATATCGTTCCAGCTGTAAACCAGGATCCTGTGAATATAAATCTGCAAAACCGAAACTACTAGCTGCCCGTGTCAAAATAAGGGCACCCAGAGTTTTGGTTAAAACAATAAACTCCAGGTCAGTCATGTGACTGGTGTGAGAACTAAAACAGTTAATCTTTATTTTCAAAAGTAAATCAAGGGACCACGCCGTATAACACGGAACGGGTTTCCTCCCAAGAATACCAGTGCATAAAACAAACAGCGCAATGCTAAATAAAGAAAAATGAAGCTGTTATAAGACCCAGGTCCTATCACACAATGCAACGCAAGCCGGGGGATAGGGTTTTTACCTTATAACAGCCAAAGAATGCTTGATACGTTTAAAACAAATCACTTGATACTATCATAAGTACATAGTGTATAAAACAACTTCAAATCATAAGTATCAATCATAGGCGGCATGAGCGTCCCATGCCACTATGTCGCCATATATAGGTTTACAAATAAAACCGCAAAGTCACGTATTTGGAAATTGGATTTCCATCTATGAACCGAGGCAAAAGATAGTCCTCAACCGATTCGAGACGCTCTAGCCCGCCCCTCAGGAACAGCCGCAACTGCCCCTTGGATCCTCAGGGCCGGTCCACACGGAGTGGATTATTATGCCTGAACACTACGTCTCCCCACCCTATGGGGTGTAAGTCTGGTCCGTCAGCCGACCAGAATGCATTCGGCCGAAACCGATATAACCGAGGCGCCTCGCAACAGCAACAACCACATAAGTCAAACTCGTCAGGGCGTGTAAAACCACTGACGCCACTTCTAGCTAGAAAGAAACGCATGCCCTCCCTGACGTCCGTCTCCCGTTTTTGGTTCATACCTGGTGTGAAACACGCGAGGTAAACGTTACACAAAGCTACGCCACAAAGGCCGTGCTTTGATCATCACCACAAGACTTTGCTTTTCAACAGAAGCCTTGATCATTTGCATCTTAGCATGCCACACAGGCAAACCATCCTATGCAACCGATATCAGTCACACAGAATGAAATCCGATGTCAGACACACAGTCCATTTACAAGTCCGTTCTGGGTCTGAACGAAACCGGAGGCACCTAGTACCCCGCATATCCATCGATCTCCAAGTACGTCTGGACGATCACTAACTGTTTCCATCTTCTTGGGTGTACAGCCCAATCAAGATCATCAGTTATCACCCAAACGACGTGAAGACTTCCGGTCTTCGACCATCGTCTTCATCTTCGACTTATCGTCGTATCAGTTATTCAGAATGGGATAAACCCGGCCTTTCCGAATAACTCGCGTATATTTTAAATAAGTGTTACACAAACACAACATACGCCTCATTCCAATTCATTAGTCACTAACCGTAAATTAATCAAGAGAATAATTTCCCAAATATTAACCCCGAAGGCCGAAACCAACATCAGATCAATATCCAGAAAACCATTCTGCTTGGCTAACCGACAGTTAGTTTCTAAATTTCACATTCATAGGGAAAGATTCCCATTAATTTTATCAAAGATAAATTCCTTGAATTTATTCTTTAATCCATTTTTGAATATCAATTCAAACTAGTCGGGATTAGCGAACCTTACCGAAGTAATCATTTGTTTTAATTTCCCAATCCCAACCTATTCATCCCATGAAGTAAAACTGGTAATACTTCATATCTAACACCACAGTGTTATCGGTAAATTCAATTACCATTTCACGTTCAAATCTAATTAAAGATTTAACTATCGCCTGGAGCAAAACTGGTGATACTCCATTTCGATTTTTTCAATCTAATTAAAGATTCATTAAAACTCCACTTAGTTTTAATCTTTGACTGGGTTAAAGAATCAGTGTCATTTAAAAACACGGTTCACGATAAACCCAAAATCACATTCATTAATCATCGGGTTAAAGAACGAGTGTTATTTAAAACACCGTTCACGATAAACCCAAAAATCAATATCGATTCAATTCCAATTAAATGTTATTTAATTGGTACACTTCATTAAATCTAAATAAAATGATTTAATCTTTCCTCAACTGGGTTCAAGAACAGTGTTAGTGAAGACACCATTCACGACAAACCCAAATCACATTTGATATTAAATACAAGGCTCTGAATAGAAAATATCCCGGCTTATATTCAATATCAAATTCTACGATTAACAAATGTCGTATTGGAAATAACGATATAAATATATATATCTTTCGAATTTCCATAACAACATCTGTATAATCCCAAATTCCAACATCGAAATATTCCGAAGACAATTTCGATTCAAATCCATTCCAATGCAATCATTGGAAATTTTGGTTATTTTTAAAACCCTCTTCGAATTCAATTTATTTATTTAAAAATAAATAGAATTATAATTCTAGTTCAAAACTAGTTCATTTCGATAAAAATCTATTTTTATCTTTTCAAATATGGAGTTTTTCATCCCAATCCTTTCTAAACCATTTCTTATGATTTTACACCAATTATTACTATTTTTAATAATTTTATCAAGGCCCGTACAGTCGATTTCCATCAATGGCCATCGAACTGCACTTACAGCGACCTTTTTCGAATTTGATTTGGACGTACCTCCAAATCCAACCGTTAGATTTTGAATTTCTAATATTCGTTAGAAAGCTCTTTTCGATACGAACCCAACGGTTCCGGTTTTAGGAGAATCCGACGGACGGATCTCCCGTAATGTCCGTTTGAAATAAATGGTCGAAATTCACGAACTGCCGCGGCGCGGCGCGTTCTATTCAGGCCATTATATTATATATAATATATATAATATATATTTCGTCGATTTTCTATTCAAAACGAATTATATAAATAGTTTTAAAATTTGTTTCAAAATCTATTTCAACTTCCATTTCAATTCAAAGTAAAATTGAATTCTTCTTTATAAATTCGTTTCAAAATTCATTTCTATTCAATTCAAATTTCAATTCATTTCGAAATCGTTTTCAATTCAATTCATTTCGAAATCGTTTTCAATTCAATTCATTTCGAAATCGTTTTCAATTCAATTCATTTCGAAATCGTTTTCAATTCAATTCATTTCGAAATCGTTTTCAATTCAATTCATTTCGAAATCGTTTTCAATTCAATTCATTTCGAAATCGTTTTCAATTCATTTCTATTCGAAATCGTTTTCAATTCATTTCTATTCGAAATCGAATAAATCGATATAAATATCGTTTACGTCAAAATGGCGTCAATCTAACCAACACGGCTTCACAAATTTCTATTTTCAAATATTCTATTTCAAATATTTCTTTTTCAAAATCGTTGTTATTATCAAAATATTTCGTTCAACACATGACCAATCTCAATGAATGAAACTGTCAACGCATGAACTTTATTTTATATTGATAAAGATGTAAATTTTAATATTAAAATATTTCGTTCAACACATGACCAATCTCAATAGATGAGTACTGTCAACACATGAACTTTTATTTTTTTATATTCTTTATTTTTCAAATTGGAATGAGGCCCAATCAATTACCATATAAAGTTCATTATATGGATTTTCATACAACACATGAATATCATAGCATTGAAAAATAATCAACCATCAACCAAAGTGCACTACACTGTATAAGCATCAAATATAGATATCTAACGCTTATAACAGCCTGTCAATCAATCGATCGACATATTTAATCAATCAGGATGAGTGAACTGCATATTTCATCCTAACACCCGTGTAGGGTTTCAAACAATCAAACAAATATTTTATTTGTGCAGTTGGGCGATGTGTAAAATTTATCGACCCAATCAATGTCATTCAAATAAGTGTACATAAACAAACCATCTGGTTTGTAAATGAATATTTATTTATTCACTTCACTATTTTCATATTCACGTTAAAAATTATATTTTTAACGATAAAACATTTTATTTCAACCTATGAATTTCTATTCAATTCATTTATTCAATAAAATGATATTTTTATTTTTCTAACATATTTTAGAAAATTTCGGCGGCATAACGGCACGATACTAGAAACGGGACGAGGCCTAGCCTTATCCCCGGTCTAGTGAAGGCCCACGCCATTCACACATCAATCAAATCAATTCGTTATGCAAACCACAAAATTTGGAGTAAGGGTCTAACCTAGCCTTACTCCTTCGCCTTATAACGGCGCACGTCTAATCCTAACCAATTTATCGATTCGATTTTTCACACCCCAAACCACATTCAAACCAATATCGCAATCAATAACCAAACAGCCAAACAAACAAGTCCATGGTCTGTGGACGATTGTGTCGGGTGCTACTAAGCACCGTCTGCATCCTAGTATATATATATAACTAGAAAAGAAATTGAAGAGTGAGAAATTCTCACTTATAGCTATCCAGGCTCCACGGCACTTCTTATGCAGGAAATCTTTGTCGACCTCGCCTTTTTGTCGCTTTCGCCCGTATTCTCTACATATGTAAAAATCGAATTTTTTTTACTATGTTATTCAATATATAAAAATCGAATTTTTATTTCAAAGTTCAATATATAAAAATCGAATTTTTATTTCAAAGTTCAATACATAAAAATCGAATTTTTATTTCAAAGTTCAATACATAAAAATCAAATTTTTATTTCAAAGTTCAATATATAAAAATCGAATTTTTATTTCAAAGTTCAATATATAAAAATCGAATTTTTATTTCTAAAAGTTCAAATCCTTTCCTTTTTAAAATCTAAATCTTTCACTTTTTAAAGTTTAAATCTTTTCAAATCTAAGTTTTTTTAAAATTCCTAAAATCAGTTTTAACTTTTAAACATTTTCAGTTTTATTACCATTTAAAAATATCAGTTTTTAAAATGAATAAAAATCAGTTTTTAAAGCAAATAAAATTCAGTTTTTAAAACAAAATAATATTCAGGTTTTAAACAAAATCAAATTCAGTTTTTCAAACAAAATCATATTCAGATTTTAAACAAAATAAAGTTCAGTTTTTCAAACAAAATCATATTCAGATTTTAAACAAAATAAAGTTCAGTTTTTCAAACAAAATCATATTCAGTTTTTAAATAAAATAAAGTTCAGTTTTTTTTTTCTCTATTTATATAAAATAAAAATAAATAAAGAAATTAAAAAAAAAGACTTACAGCATTGTTTTTCTCTAAAAGGGTGGGGGTTCGTGTTCATCAGCAGGGCGGAGGAGCTCGGGGATTCGGAGGCGTCGGGGCGTCGGATCGAGATGGAGAGGGTGGGGGTTCGCACGAGGAGGGTGGTGGCGGAATGGGGCGCGTCGCTCGTCGGGTTGGAGTGCGGTTTGCTCGAGAGCAGAAGGGGGCGGAAGAGAAGAGGTCGGAGGAGTAGAGGGGAGCTCGAGGGTGGTGGGCGCTGGCTTCGACGGGCGGTGGCGATGGGTGGTGGTTCGTGGGCGCGATTAGGTTTTTTTTTTTTTCTTTTCTTCTGATTCGAAATGGATCGGGGGGGGGGGGGGGGGCAGAGGGAAGTTAAGGGAGGAAAGAGAAAATTTTATTTTCTTATTTTTTTTTTATTATTTTAATTTCAAAATGTTGACTTTTACATACAACCTCTAAACGAGGCCCACCGCCTGTCGTCCATAGCGTATTGCCCCCACTCCGAACACAATGGGATATGTATCGTAGGCTGATTCGACTGTTTGAATCAGTTTCCTTTGAATTTACATTTAAATTACTATATTGAATTTTAAACGTATATTTCAAATTACCGGGGTCACATACGAACTCTAAAAATTCCCGAAAATATTTTCTAGCTTCGTATTGACGATACGGTCCTAACAAAACTAGTTTCGTCGAATTCTGAGACCATTTGAAAAATGGCCAATTTCCAGTCGATTAAAATCAACTGAAACTGGTCAAACGCGTTTTCCTTTACCACGCTCACATATTGATTCGAAAAATTATGAAATTTGGAATCTAGCAATAACTTTACACCACGGACCCAACAAAAGTGGTTTCGTCGAAATCCGAGGTCGTTTGCAAAATGTCCATTTTTAAGGGCCTGGATTCCATAGCGACTATTCAGAATTTTCAACTGGACATATCTTTTGATTCCCGATATGAAATCTTGATTTTTCGGATTCGTTGGAAAGATATTCACTATTAGATTCCATTATTTTTGGTTTCACTAAAATCCGGATTGTTTTGCACCCGGTACATTCAATTGAAGTTTGAAATCGAATTATCGAACTACCGCGCCATTTTCAATTCTATTTATAATTATATATAATTATTTATATTCTAACGACGACGTATATAAATATATACGTCGAATTATATTCAAAATAAATTTCTCGTCGATATTATTTAAAATAATTCATTTTAAATAATCAAAATTCGCTATAATTGCCAAAATAAAAATTTTAAACTGGCCCAGATTTTCCGGGTTGTTACACATTGCCACCACTTTCGCGGGGTCCACGGCCAACCCATCTTTGGACACTATATGCCCCAAAAATCTTACTTCTTTTCTCCAGAAGTGACACTTGGAGAATTTGGCTTTTAACTGATGTGAACGGAGAGTTTCCATGATTTCTTTCTGTTTACGAACGAATTATACAATTGTAAACAATTGTAAAATCCGTTCGGTTTTCCTAAACAACAAGGATAGTTGTAGAGGGTGTCGAACTCTAGGACCAAATTATTTTACTAATAAATCCAATCAAGTTATCCCTAACTTTTGATTGGTTGAAAACAAAGAAAATAGCAGAAATTAAATAAAAGAGAGTTTTAACAATAAGTGAAAGCAATTAGGGGATAATGACATATATTAGATTAATATTCATCAATAGCCAATCGAATAAATACATATCTAATTCATGTTTATGTCACCAACATGAATCAACTATAATTAGGTTTCTAGAAACAAATATGTAAATAACAACAAGTATAGCCTATGCAGGAGCTCAGCTCTTAAACAACCATAGGCTATCAGGACAGATTCACTATTTTATTTCTAAAACCCTAAATATTAAATCTAAATCTGATAATTGTTAGACCGAACTCGAATATACCCTGTGAAGGAGCACAGCTCTTAAACGACACAGGGTATGAAGGTTCAGATCTAAACCTTAGTTCAAATCTAGATCTACATACATGAAGTTCTAATCTTTTGGCTATGTGATTCATATTGAATCATATCTATTAGCGTCATCACCCCCTAATCAAAGAGGATTAGCTAGACATAGCTAAAAGAAAAGAAAATAAAAAGAAGATAAACGACATAAATAAAATGCAATAAAAACGAAATAGAAGAGAGAAAGAAGAGTTTTATTCCAAGAAAAGGATTACAGAATAAAACTGAACGTGTTTTACAATGAATGAGATACAAGGTATTTATAGCTGATATGACAAAGACAACTAGGCTAGTTACACAATGTGGGACTAAAGATTTAGCCCAAATAACACATAAGCCAGTGTGAACAGGGTTGTAGAGTAAGAGGCCTTGTAAGTGAGCCAGTGTGAACGCTACATGAGTGAAATGGTCTGCAATTGAGCCAATGTGAACACAATATGAGTCTTTAGTGAGCCAAATCTACCCAACTGAACTCTATTTGCAACCGTTCTTCAAGCTTTAAACTCTTCAAGCTTTAGTAATTTTAACTTCACTCTTTTTCAGCAAATTCTTCATGCTTTATTCATCAAATGCTCTAAACCATGATTCTTGTCAACAATCTGAAAACACAGCTATAAATACACAATATCAATTATTTAAAAGATAAAATAAGATAAATATGCGGATAAAATATACACGTTTACGTGTATATCAAATACCCCCACACTTATCTTTTTATTCGTCCTCGAATAAACTAAACTAAGATATGTCACACTTTCGTAGGAAACACGATTGCATTTAGCGTATGCAACAAGCCGTTAAACCTCTGGGTGTCCCCAGTAGGACGAATGTTGTCTCGTGAGGGTTTTCAGCGGATACTACCCACAAAATCCAGAGCGTCTTAAGTACGCGAATTAATCAAATGATATATTTAAGGTCTTTCACATTCCAAGGATTTCACCTAACTTCAATAATAACGGTTTAGCCCCAAATTGTCCATCCCATAATTAGTGCAAAAATGAACAAAATTTTTCAAGCTGAATCGTAATTCCTTGATAACACTGTAATTGTCTTGAAGGTTAAGAGCGTGGTGTCAACCAAAGTTCTACACATCGACAATGTGCACCCAATCATTTCATTATTCATTTTTTTTGAATAATTTTGCACCAATGTAACTGTAATGTATTGGATATGAGTTATGCATAGATGAAGGAAATTTTTTTGTAAGTTCTAAAAATATTCTAGATAAGAGGGCAAGTGTATTAGTTGAACTTCAAGCCACAAAAGATAAAGTAATACTAAGGCACATATAGACATTTTGTTTCCTTTCATCTCCTCTACTACAATCCTCGCTTCCAAGTACGGTAGAATGGATGTGGATGGAATGGAAATGGATGCGGATGGAATGGAAATGGATGCTTCATAGTCCGGAATGATGAAGACTATTTTATTCAGAGAGACTCTCTCTTTATTTCATTTTTTTTTTCTTTTTCTCTTTTTTTTTCTTTCTTTCTTCTTCTTTTTTTTTTTGCATGATGAATGATGAATGGATATGGAATGATGACGTACTTGATTTCATTTGATTCCTCCTCTACTACCAACACTTCATGAAAGGAAAGTTTTGTGCCGTAGTTACTCTACTTCTATAACCTTAATTCAACACACAAGTCTGGAATGATGTTATACAAAAAGCTGAAAGGAATGATAAGCAAAGTTTCGTAAGATAGATAACCCATATAAAATAAGATGTGGTATATGGTTATCCTACCTTAAAACAAGTACGGAGTGGGTGGTGTAATATTGGTATAAAAAGTGACATTTTGACCTTTAAACAAAGGTTCTTGAGTATACCAATATAGGATAAACTTGTCGAAACATGGATGTAATTCGACTAAAACTTGGGTTTGAATAATGTGGGGTATCGAAGAAGAACGCTACAATGAGTCATTTCTCCTTAATTGGGCCACGTGGATTTTAGAACTTACGAGTGTGAAAATTTGAGTGAGAGAAATATTATGCATGAAAACGAACTCAGAAAATCCAACAAATGTAAGTGCAAAATCATTATTATTTGATTTTTTTTTGATTTTTTTTTACTTGCACATTCTAACATGTATAACAAAGGTTGACACGCTTACTCCAGAACACAACTAACGTCTGCACAGTCTCAAGCTAGCATCTTAAAAAGACACATTACGACTCAATGAATAAATAATGTTCATTCCCATCACCCAACAATTCAACTTATCAAACAAGAACCAAGGTGTTATTTATGAATTTCAGTTAATCCTTGTTCAATGAATGACCTACTTCATAAAATTTGATTGTTGCTGTAATGTAAATTATTCCCTCCCACACTTGAGTGTGACTGTGTCCTCACAGTCGTTAATCAGACATATCTTAGTGAAAGGAAAAATAAAATAAGAGACTATTTACATATGTACAAAAGAGGGTTAGTGCGTCTTACCGAATGTAATGTGGCTCATGGAGGACCATGAGCTCTTCCTCTTGGTTGGGTATTGGTTCCAAGTAAGGTTTAAGGCGTTGACCATTGACCTTAAAGGATGATCCGTCAGTTGGATTCTCAATTTCTACCGCACTATACGGAAAAACAGTCCGTACAGTGTAAGGTCCTGTCCATCTAGATTATAGCTTACCCGGAAATAGATGCAGTTTTGAGTCATACAACAGAACTTTTTGACCTAGCATGAAAGTTTTATGTAAAATTGATTTATCATGAAAAACTTTTGTTCTGTCCTTGTAAATTCGTTCATTTTCATAGGCATCATTTCGAATTTCATCAAGTTCATTAAGTTGAAGCTTCCTATGTTCTCCTGCTTGCTCTAAATCAAGATTTAAAGTTTTTATTGCCCATAATGCCCTATGTTCTAGTTCAATTGGCAAGTGACATGGCTTACCAAAAATCAACCGATAAGGGAACATACCTAAGTTTGTTTTAAAAGCAGTACGGTAAGCCCAAAGAGCGTCCGTTAACTTTTGGGACCAATCTTTGCGATTTCGATTCACAGTTTTGTCAAGAATTTGTTTAATCTGCCTATTCGTTACTTCAACTTGCCCACAAGTTTGAGGATGGTAAGGAGTAGATAACTTGTGGGTTCGAATACTTTCTCATGAGAGATTCAAAAGAGCGATTACAGAAGTGTGTACCATTATCACTGATTATTGTGCGAGGTGTGCCAAACCTTGAAAAGATGTTTTCTTTCAAGAAGCGCACAACAACCTTGTTATTGTTTGTTTTGCATGGTACAGCTTCGACCCATTTGGAAACATAATCAACAGCTAAGAGAACGTAAAGGTTCCCAAAAGAATTAGGGAAGGGTCCCATGAAGTCTATACCCCACACATCAAAAATTTCGACCTCTAGAATGGGGTTTAGGGGCATCATATTCCGTTTAGAAATTTTCCCCAAGAATTGACATCGATCACAAGTTTTGCAAAATTCGTACGCGTCTTTGAAAAGGTTGGGCCAGTAGAAACCCGATTGGAGAACCTTTTCGGCTGTCTTTTTGGGACCGAAGTGACCACCACAGGCTTGGTCATGACAGAAAGAAAGGACACTGTGAGTTTCAGTGTCGGGAACACACCTTCGAATGATTTGATCGGGACAATACTTGAAAAGATAGGGGTCGTCCCAATAAAAATGTTTCACTTGGGAAAAGAATTTGTGTTTATCCTGCTTAGACCAAAAAGAAGGGATCTGCTTGGTGACTAAGTAGTTGACAATGTCAGCAAACCAAGGATCAGTGGATAGAGAAAACAGCTGTTCATCGGGGAAATTCTCGTTGATCAGAAGAGAAGAAGACGGGGCATTTGGAAGACGAGACAGGTGGTCCGCAATAACGTTGTCAGATCCTTTTTTATACTTAATGGTAAGGTCAAATTCTTGAAGTAGAAGGATCCAACGAATGAGACGAGCCTTAGCATCCTTTTTAGAGAAAAGATACCTAAGTGCGGAATGATCGGTATAAACAGTGATGTGTGAGCCAACTAGATAAGGACTGAATTTTTCTAAAGCGAAACCGACTGCCAAGAGTTCCTTTTCAGTGGTAGTATAATTGATTTGAGCGTCGTTCAAAGTCTTACTCGCGTAGTAAATTACATGAAGAATTTTATCGATGCGTTGTCCTAAGACAGCGCCAACAGCGAAATTCGAGGTGTCACACATGATTTCAAAAGGCAGCTTCCAATTAGGAGAGCAAATGATCGGGGCAGAGACAAGTTCATTTTTAAGACGCTCAAAAGATGAAATGCAGTCAGAATTGAAATCAAAAGGGACATCCTTACCAAGAAGATTGGTTAAAGGTCGAGTGATTTTGCTAAAATCTTTTATAAAGCGACGGTAAAAACCAGCATGACCTAAAAAGGATCGGATGTCCTTAACAGATTTGGGAATGAGAAGATTTGAAATAACCTCAATTTTGGCTTTGTCTACTTCAATTCCTTTATTAGAAATGACATGTCCTAGGACAATGCCATGTTTGACCATGAAGTGACACTTTTCCCAATTAAGCGTTAAGTGTTTATCTCTGCAACGGTTAAGAACAAGATCCAGGTGATGTAAACACTCAGTGTAGGAATCCCCGAAGATGAAAAAATCATCCATGAACACTTCCAAAAATCGCTCGATCATATCAGAAAAAATGCTAATCATGCACCTCTGAAAGGTTGCAGGTGCATTACAGAGACCAAAAGGCATACGTCGGTACGCAAATGTACCAAATGGACACGTGAAAGTGGTTTTCTCTTGGTCCTCAGGAGCGATAGGGATTTGATTATATCCCGAGTACCCGTCAAGAAAACAATAGTACTCGTGACCGGCTAGTCGTTCTAACATTTGATCGATAAATGGAAGAGGGAAATGATCCTTTCGTGTTGCGGCGTTAAGTTTCCTATAGTCAATGCAAACACGCCAACCGGTCTGGGTACGGGTTGGGATAAGCTCGTTAGCTTCATTTTGGATCACGGTAATCCCTGATTTCTTAGGTACGACATGAATCGGACTAACCCATTGACTATTGGAAATTGGATAGATGATTCCATTGTCAAGACATTTGAGGATTTCAGCACGAACTGCTTCTTTCATGATAGGGTTTAGTCGACGCTGGGGATCCCGAGTGGGTTTGGCATCATCTATAAGGTGGATTCGATGTTGGACTATCGAAGGACTAATCCCCTTAATATCAGCCATGGACCAACCAATTGCCTCCTTATTTTTCTTAAGAATGGGAAGGAGCAATTGTTCCTGCTCTAAAGTAAGGTCAGAAGCGATGATGACAGGAAAAGTTTCATTGTCTCCTAAGTAAGCGTACTTAAGATGAATGGGCAACACTTTGAGTTCAGATTTTGGGGACAACTCAACCGAAGAAATTGGATGAGGGATAGACTCAATTGTGAGTGGCTCAACAGGAATCGAATCAGAGACATTTTCGGGAATATCTTGAAACAAGGTTTCGTAATTCGATTCAATTTCGTTGCTCAGATGGTCAAGCTCAGATTCATTATCGTGGACAACATGGATTTCAGAAAACTGGTCCACATAAGAGTTAGGAGAGTTTTCAGTTCTGAAGATGTTTAGCTCGACAGTCATGTTACCGAAAGAAAGTTTCATAGACCCATTTCTACAATTGATGAGAGCATTAGAGGTTGCTAAGAAGGGTCGTCCTAGAATCAAAGGGATCTGGTTTGCAGGATTGCTAACCTGTTGAGTTTCTAAGACAATGAAATCAACTGGAAAGATGAATTCACCAATTTTGATCAACTCATCCTCGATTTCGCCCACAGGTTTCTTAATTGAACGGTCAGCAAGCTGAAGGGTAACCTTGGTGGGTTTCAGTTCTCCTAGCCCTAATTGGCAGTAGACGGAATATGGAAGCAAGTTAACACTAGCACCTAAGTCTAGCAGGCATCTATCGATTTTCTTGTCCCCAATAGTACATGATATTGTGGGGCAGCCAGGATCTTTGTATTTCACTGGCATCGATTGGGACAAGACTTCGCTTAGAGTTGCCGCTAGAAACACTTTCTTAGGTACATGTGTATGACGTTTTTGAGTGCACATATCTTTTAGAAATTTTACGTATTGTGGAACTTGTTGTATAATATCTAAAAGAGGAATGTTCACTTTAACTTGCTTAAATATTTCAAGGATTTTTTCTAGCTGATCCGTCTTTTTCCTAGGTCGGAGTCTATGAGGAAATGGAGCAGACAACTCAGTAGGTTGGGCTACTTGAGTTTGAGGATGGTCCTTGTCAGAAATTGGCTCAATGTTTTGATCTGAGTTGGTCGAATTTTCGATAGGGTTTGGAAGATCGTCCGGTAAAGCATTTGGGTTGACCACATGGTTGTCAATCTTTTTGCCGGATCTAAGAGTCGTGACCGCATTCAAGTGACTAACGTTTGAATCTTGAATGATGTGAATTTGGTTGGAGTTAGAATTTTGACGGTTGGGGTTTGGAATGGGTTGACTCGGGAAAGTGCCTCTTTCCCGTTCGCTTACAGAAGTGGCTAACTGACTCATTTGCATTTCAAGTTTAGCAATCGACTGAATCATGTTTTGCATGTGCGAAGTCAATAAATTTTGAAGATTGGTATTTGATTGGAGATTTTGAGTCGTCGCTTTAGTCAATTCTTTGAGAGTTTTCTCCAGTGATGTCAATCGTTTATCGTCTTGGGGAACAAAAGATTGTTGTGCTTAGTTTTGAAAAGGTGGCGCAGGATGTTGGAATTGAGTTTGTTGAAAGGGAGGTTTCGAAGGATTATTCAAAAATGACTGAAAAGGTGGTCGAACCGCATTCGAATTTGCATTGTTTTGGGTCCAAGAGAAGTTAGGATGGTTTCTCCAACCTGGATTGTACGTTGGGGAGAATGGGTCATTCCTAGCTTTGTTAAATGCGTTGAGTTGTTCCAATGAATGTGGGCATTGATCAGCTATGTGGTTAGGATCGTTACATTTGTAACATGAGGTCTGAGACGCTTGAGCATGATTTATTTGCGTTGATGAAAGGACATTATCGAATTTGGATATCATCGCGTCTATTTTTGCTTCTAAGGCTACTGATGATCCTACCGAATGAGCGCTAGATTTGGAATAAATCGGTTTCTCGTTAGATCTTTCCCATTGAGCTGATTTTTCGGCCAAATTTTCGAGAAATTGCCAAGCGGCATTGTGATCTTGGGCTAGAAAATTTCCTTGGCACATTGATTCGAGCATGGTTCGAGAGTTATTTTCAAGTCCATCGTATAAAATTTGACAAAGAGTCCATTTTTCGAAATTGTGATGTGGACATTTGACTAGAAGTTCTTTAAATCTTTCAAAATATTTTGCAAAGGATTCACCCCCAAATTGACGAAAATTGACGATTTCATTTCGAATTTTAGATGTTTTTTCCAGAGGGTAAAATTTCTTTAGAAAAATGTTTACAAATTCACCCCAAGTTCCAATCGTATTTGAAGGCAAGCTATACAACCATTTCTCAGCATAATCGGTAAGTGCAAATGGAATTAACCTAAGTTTGATTCCATCGTCACTTAATTGTTGAAATTTCATTGTTGCACAAACTTGTTCAAATTTGGTCAGGAAAATATAAGGATCATCACATTCTAGATTGCCGAACTTTGGAAGAGTATTTATGTGATTCGAATGAATTTCAAAGTGGTTACCCGTTGGGGCGTGCAATATGATGCAAGAAGGAATAGAAACCCGATCGGGGAAGTATCTATCCATAAGAGATCGAGGGGGATTTTCTTCGGCCATGGTTAAAGAAATGTTTGTTCGAACTAAACGATTATCCGAAGGATCACGAGTCCAATGGCGCATGCACTAGCGAGAAGAATAAGGGAAGACGAGAAAAAACAAAATTGAGCGATTTTTTTTTTTTTACAAAACGACAATTATTTTAATTTTTTTTTAGAGAAAAAAAATTAGACATAAAAGATTTTTTTTTTAAATGAACCTAATGCAATTTACAATTTCTAGAATTATATAATGATGGTTTGATTTATTTCAACAAAAGACTTCTCAGCCAGTTAACGGGCAGGAGTTATCGGTGCACCAGGAATCACCCTAGCAATGCAGCCGAAGGTTTAAGTACCTTCAGAGGAACAACCGATATAATATTTACGAATCACCGTAATATTAATAAACAGTTATTACTCTGCCGTAGTCTAGACACCAAGAAATAATCCGTTTGAACTAAACCAAATTGTCAAAATATAATGAAGTCCTTAGAAAATAAAAACAAAACTAAGATGAATGCAATATTTTTTTTATTTTTTTCAGTCACAGAATGAACAGTCTCAGAACAGTAACATAACAGTCAATTGCAGAGATGAATAAAGTTTTTTTTTTTTTTTACAAGCAAGCCGATGCCCTGCAGAAGATTTTTACAAGCAATGTCTACATATATTTTTTTATTTGCAGCAGCGGTCCCTGTAGAGATAGAAAATACTCACCTTGATCGGCAGTCCGTCCAGTGCAATTGGGTAGCGCTAGCGCGTTCACACCCCACTTGGTGTGCAACCGCTCCAATCAAATCTGTTTGCAAATCACTTGGCTGAACTCTTCACTTCTCGTTGGCCTTTGAATTGATTTCTTCGCTTGACTTCGATTCCTTGATTTGTTTGCTTGAGCCTTGAATTCTTTCTGCTTTGGCCTTTGTTTGAGTTCTCTCTTTCTCTTTTTTGACCCTTTTTTTTGAGAGGAAAACTAAAATGGCACTAAAACAAAAACAAAAGAAAACTAAGGCTAATTAAAAAATTAAACAAAGAGTTGAAATCTCTTTCTTCCTTTTTTTTTTAAGAAACACAAGAAAATATATAATAAACAAAGAAAACAATTTTTTTTTAAAAAAAAAAGGATTTGGGAAAAGAAAGTTAGAACCAACTTACAAAATTCAAAGAAGAGAAAAGGATTTTTTTTTAAGGGCACAGGGAGAACTATAAACTATGAGAAGAAGAAAAAACAAAGGAAGAGGATGAGGTATTTGTTTGAGAAGTGGTTGTGGTGATTATTTTTTTGTGATGAAGAGGTTGGAGAGGATGGGTATATGTAGAACAGAAGAAAGAAAATTGGAAAGAAATGAAAAAGGATTTTTTTTATTTTTATTTTGGGAAAAGGAATGTATTTATACAAGGAATATTGGAAAGTAGAGAAGTTTGGAAAGAAATTAAAGAAAAGAAAGGAAAGGAATTGTAATAAAAGCTATTTTTTCTCTTTTTTAGAGAATTGCTGAAAAATAGAAAGAGATAGTAGAGAAATTTGGAAAGAAATAATGGAAAAGAGGGGAAAGAAATTGGAAAAAGTTGGAACGAAATTAATGAAAAAAGGGAAAGAAATAAATGAAGAAAGAATGGTAATGAATAGAAAAGAAAGTAGAAAAGGAAAGAGATCAAACTAAATTTGCAAGTTTTTTTTTAATTAGAATTGTTGTAAAAGTAGAGGTGTGGAAAGGTTTAAAGAAATTTGAAAGAAAAAGAAAAGAATTAAAAGAAAGGAATTGTTAGAAAAGTTGAAATTTTTTATATGGAAATGTTGAAAGGAGGAAGCAAGATGCAAATAAAAGTGGAAAGAAATAAATAAAAAAATGCAATTTTTTTTTATTGTTGTCAAAATAGAAGAGAGAGAAGAGATTGTGTAGAAGAAAAATCGGAAAGAAGTAAATGAAAGATTAGGATAGAAATAGATGGAAAGAAATTGAATGGACAATAATTAGAAAAATTGGCAAAATTTTATTTTTTAGAAACTTGGAAAGAAATCAATTTGTGAAACAATTGCAAGGAGGAAGAGAAATAGAAGAGAAGGAAAGAAAATCACAAAAAGATTTGTTTTTTTTTTATAAAAATTGTAAAAAGGAAAAAAAAAAATTATGGAGAGATGTCAAGAAAGAAGGAAAGCAACAAAGAAAGGAAACAAAACAAAAGGCAAGAATTTTTTTCTCTTATTTGGTAGATATACGGTATCACAAATCAAATGCCAAATCAACCAACAAGATTTTTTTTTATCTATGCTTGAAAACAAAAGGGAACAAAATAAAATAAAAATATTTTTTGTGTTTTTTTTATATTAAGAAAAAGAAAATTATAACCCGAAGGATTTAAAAACAAAAATTATTTTGGTCCCCGGCAACGGCGCCAAAATTTGTTTGCGAACAAAATAAACAATTGTAAACAGCTGTAAAATCCGTTCGGTTTTCCTAAACAACAAGGATTGTTGTAGAGGGTGTCGAACTCTGGGACCAAATTATTTTATTAATAAATTCAATCAAGTTATCCCTAACTTTTGATTGGTTGAAATCAAAGAAAATAGCATAAATTAAATAAAAGAGAGTTTTAACAATAAGTGAAAGCAATTAGGGGATAATGACATAGATTAGATTAATATTCATCAATAGCCAATCGAATAAATACATATCTAATTCATGTTTCTGTCACCAACATGAATCAACTATAATTAGGTTTCTAGAAACAAATATGTAAATAACAACAAGTATAGCCTATGCAGGAGCTCAGCTCTTAAACAACCATAGGCTATCAGGACAGATTCACTATTTTATTTCTAAAACCCTAAATATTAAATCTAAATCTGATAAGTGTTAGACCGAACTCGAATATACCCTGTGAAGGAGCACAGCTCTTAAACGACACAGGGTATGAAGGTTCAGATCTAACCCTTAGTTCAAATCTAGATCTACATACATGAAGTTCTAATCTTTTGGCTATGTGATTCATATTGAATCATATCTATTAGCGTCATCACCCCCTAATCAAAGAGGATTAGCTAGACATAGCTAAAAGAAAAGAAAATAAAAAGAAGATAAACGACATAAATAAAATGCAATAAAAACTAAATAGAAGAGAGAAAGAAGAGTTTTATTCCAAGAAAAGGATTACAGAATAAAACTGAATGTGTTTTACAATGAATGAGATACAATGTATTTATAGCTGATATGACAAAGACAACTAGGCTAGTTACACAATGTGGGACTAAAGATTTAGCCCAAATAACACATAAGCCAGTGTGAACAGGGTTGTAGAGTAAGAGGCTTTGTAAGTGAGCCAGTGTGAACGCTACATGAGTGAAATGGTCTGCAATTGAGCCAATGTGAACACAATATGAGTCTTTAGTGAGCCAAATCTACCCAACTGAACTCTATTTGCAACCGTTCTTCAAGCTTTAAACTCTTCAAGCTTTAGTAATTTTAACTTCACTCTTTTTCAGCAAATTCTTCATGCTTTATTCATCAAATGCTCTAAACCATGATTCTTGTCAACAATCTGAAAACACAGCTATAAATACACAATATCAATTATTTAAAAGATAAAATAAGATAAATATGCGGATAAACTATACACATTTACGTGTATATCACTTTCAGATGTTGAGCATGCTCTTCCTCATTCTTTAAGAAGATAAAGATATCATCTACGATGACAACCACAAATTTGTTGAGGAATTCTCTGAACACCCTACTCATTAGGTCTACGAAATAAGCGGGTGCATTTTGTCAAGCCGAAAGGCATGACAAGCCACTCGAAGAAACCGTCTGGGGTTCTGAACGCCGTTTTATCAATACTATCTTCAGCTACTCTTAGCTGATGGAACCCAGTTGCCAGATCAAGTTGGAAGAAGACCGTTGCACCTAAAAGCTGATCAAACAAATCGTCGATTCGGGGAAGAGGGTGCCTATTTTTCTTGGCCAATTTGTTTAACTCCCTATAGTCGACGCAAAGGCAAAGCAAACCGTCCGCTTTGGTTGCGAACACCATTGGAGCACCCTATTCCGAAATGCTCCGTCTAATGAACCCTTTTTCGAGAAGTTCTTTAACCTGCTTACTGAGCTCCTTTCTCTCCCTTGGAGCCATGTGTCTGACATGTAAAGCTACAGGCTTTGCGTTATCCACAAGATATATGCGGAAGTCTATTTCCCGCCTCGGAGGTAAGCCTTTCACCTCCTCAAAGACATCCGGATATTCCCGGACTACTCTAACCGATTGTAAATTTTCATCAGAAGCATCAAGAGACTCTAGATAACTAAGCATAACAGCATTCAAGGGATTACAAGAAATTTCTAGAGTGTTACCAAGCCGAGTTAAGAGCCTAACTACTCTTTTCTCACAATCAAGAATGGCAATATTACTGGATAACCAGTCCATGCCTAAGATCAAACCATATCCCGAGAAGCCTAAGACAAAGGCATCACAAGTAAACTAAACGCTAAGAATAGAGATTTTCAAACCTAAACAAACCATTGACAAGTAAGCGGAGCCCCCTATTGGATTTGAAACTACTAAGGGATCTTCTACCATACTAGTGTCTAGATGCAGAGATTCTACTAAGGCAGATGAAATAAAAGAGTGCGATGCGCCAGAGTCAAAAAGTTTATGAACTGGATGATCATAAAGATAAACTACACTTTCTACAGGTATATTACTACCTAAAGTTCTCAAGATAGGATTGAGAAGATAAGCAGGATAAAACAAAGCATCTAGGAGAAGAAGTTAAAGAGGTACCCCCAGAAGGTCCTGCTTGCGGGCCGTGCCCTTGCTTCTTAGGGCAGTCCTTAGCCATGTGTCCAGCTTTACCGCAATGGAAGCAAGTAGCACTCATCTTCCTCTTCTTCTTTCTGCAGTCGTTCACCACATGTCCCATAATGCCACAGAAATAACATTTCCTTTTCTTACGTGTCTTGTTATTATTGTTATGGTCCTTTCCTCCTTGACTATTATTTGTCTTCTTGTTCGGCGATTCTTCCGTTTGCTGGTTCACGTAGAGGAGGAGGAGTAAAAGCATCTGTAGCTGGGGAGTAAGGTCCCCAAACATGCTGAAACAGAAAGGAAAGATTCAAAATGAAGAATAGAGAGAGATAGATAGGGCACATGGCTTTGGGGGATTTCTTTTTTTTAATAAACATAACACTTTTTCTTGAAAAACGCTTCTTTAAATTTTCTTTTTGAAAACAATTTCAAAAACTTTTATCTTATTTGGTAAACCTATGCTCTGATACCAAGTGAAACACCCCACCTCCGTTAAGGTCACTCACAAAGGGAATGCCTTAATTTTGGTGGAGGTTTATAAGTAAAAGCCACAGATAAACTCAAGACAGATATAAATACACATATTTTAAACAGCGGAAACCAACAGACTTTTATTTCATCAATACGTGTTCAAAACAAAACATTGTCTCAAAATACTTCCAACATTACAACATCATTACTGTCTTGATAATTAAAGAAGAAGAAAACATAAATAAAGTGACAAAAATCCCCATAGTGATATCCAAATCCGTAGTCCGAGCAAAAGAGACCCAAATCATACATCTACGTTCTTGGAGCTCGAACAGAGCCTGACTGAGCTGAGCTGTTTCCTCCCTATGGACCTAGGGGGAACGAAAGAAAAGAAGACGAAAAGAAAATAGGGTCAGACATAAAGCCTGAGTAAATCTAGTAACTCTTCAGTATGTGAATAAGAAAAGGGCATGATAGATATATACTGAAAATAAGATAGTGTCACAAGCTAAGGGAGTGTCGAATGTACTATCGCACCCATACTATATCTCTGCATCTACTTGAGTTTACTCTAACTGGCACCCCATGGTAAGGGTGAGGTGATCCCCAACTTTATTTAAAGATCGGCTCCTACTCGCGTTAACATGTGTCATAAGGCCCCCAAGAATTGTAGATACCTATGCTGGTCCCACCATGGGGTGTATCAAGACCCATGGTGGCGGCCCCGACACAAATTCTAGAAGGCATAGGTTATACTACTGGTGTCCCCAGTGCCCTGGTTGTCTGCTCCGAAGTGTGTGCATGCCCGCACTCCGTTAGACCTGCACTGTGCACCCACCGCCGTCGTTTGACCGCTTACAATCAGCCCAGTAATCGTGTCCCACCCTGCCTAGTTTCAGGGTACCGTTGATACCTAAATTGGGTTACTGCTGAAACGGGTCCCTCGTTACCAGGATTTTCTAGTCAAACATGTTAAGTGGTTAAGTGTCTGTATTTACCTAACCCCCACCCATCAATTCTTGTTAACATGTTGAATTTGGTTAAGTGTTATAGCTGACTTAACCCTACCACCTGTCCTTAGCCTCTTAGGAGCACCAGACTACTCACATTAGACAGGTATTGCTACGGTTACTGGATATGCCGGTCGGTTCCGGGCAGGTTTACACCGTAGCTCAGTCAAACCTCGGGTCTTTATTGGGCTCAATGCTTTACCACCCACATTGGATAGGTATTGTTGTGACTAATGGACAGCCGGGCGGTTCTGGGCAGGTTTACATCACAACTCAATCCAACCTCGGGTTAAGCATATCGTGTTTCCTAAATTTACATATTTTATTACTATATATGTAAATGTCGTATCTTTTATTCTTGGGCATAACAATTTATACCGCTTAAATGTCATTGTCATTGGCATGTGCCAAACATGCCAACATATATTTTCATGTTTTACACCCAACGTTATTACCCCCGTTTATACGTTCGCAACGTTATAACAAAAGTTGGGCTCGACACAATTCAGCCCAACTTTATAAGCATAAGAAAAGGGGAAATTAAAAACTTGTAATATTTTGCAACATATAAGGGTGTGTGTCGCATGAACTTGCAGTTTAGCGATACTAACATAAATGATGGGTCATGTGAACTTGCATTCAAATCAAAGTATAACTAAGTAGGTGGCATATAAGATGGCATAGTTTAGGCTAATACAAACTTTTTAAAACATGTTTAACTTGGCATAATGTCAAACATAAAACTAGCATGATGTATATTCGCCAAAAGGTCCAATTATAACATTTAATTCACATAGCCTATTCCAACATGAACTTGCATAGTTTATGAAACACAAACGATACTTAACAAAGGTCCAATTTCACTTGCAAATAAACATGAACTCGCATGATTTATGAAACCCAAACGATGCTTAACATAGATCCAATTATAGTTGCAAACAAACATGAAAGTGATAGCATAGGCTTTGGGTCATGTAGGCATAAAAGGTTTCAAGTCTAAATCATGTTTACATAAATTCTAATTTAGACTATGGGAATATACATAGTCCATGCCATTGACATATACATAAAAGGATCAATTTCTAATTTTTGCCACAAACTTGCAAGTGTCATTGTTTTCATATACAAATGTTTAATAGGCTTGCATCAATCAATTTACGCCACAAACGTCAATACACAAGTCATGATAGAACCATGACAATACATAGAATTTATACAATACAATAACACAATTCTATTTTCATTTACATCGAATCACATCACAATTCTTATTCGTATTCTGAAAGGTCACTATACTTACAACGAATGCAAAATCTTGAATTTTGGATTCTGAATTCTGAAATTGAGGTGAGCTCCTTTGGGTAGACTAACGTTGCGTTGATAATTTTTGATTTAAACTTTAATCTTCTTCTTAGTTTTGATTCGTCTCTAGGCTTTTCTCTTGACGGCTATGTTTAATTCCTCCCTAGCAGCATGACGACTCCTTTCTCAATTTTTTGTGTGAATTTTCAGTTGAGACTTAGGGTGTATTTATAGATTTTTAAGTTGTTTTGAGCCGTCAGATGAAGATAGGAGGAATCTAGGCCATTCAAAATTCAGAGAGCCAATCAAGAGGTGACACGTCAGCCCTAGTGACATACAGGGCCTCAGAAATTCGAGCCAGAGTCAGACCTGGCCAGCCAGGTCGACCAGGCAGGTCGACACCCAGGTCGACACTATGGTCGACCTGGGGGGGACCAGGTCAACACCATGGTCGACCTGGGGTGACCAGGTCGACTCCATGGTCGACCCTATGGTCGACCTGGTCTCTGGGCGAGAATTTTCCTGCCCAGCCCAGTTTGAACCTGAAATTCGAAAATTTGAAATTAAACTGAGCTGTTTGAATTTAAATTTGATTCTGAAACTTCCGAAGGCCATAACTCCTTCATACGGAGTCCGATTCGCGCAAACTCGGACTCTATCTCAAGCAGAATTCTGAGATGAACGCAATGGCGTAACCCGTTTCCCTTAATTCTTTATTAGAATTAATTATACTTTAATTTGTGAAGCTTAGCGTTAAAGAATTCATGGGGTGTTACATTCTCCCCCTTAAAAGGGTTTTGACCCCGAAATCTTCAAATTAGGAAGAATGTTTATCCTACCATCCAACAGTCCATCTACTCAACCAACAAACACAGGCATCCACTGTGCTTAAAAGACTTCTAATGCTTCATGATCATATGCATAGTGTGTGTACATGTCCTTATCTAATGAAGAAATCAGGCGGTCTACTGATTCAGTTGACCTCCTTAATGAGAATCATGTAAGTGTCATGAATCCATTATGTATGCAAATTTTTCCTACTCATAATTCTACATGAGTGCACAACCATTCATACAAATGCGACGACCATATGATAGCATATAAAGTTTCAACCATATACAAATGAGAATACATATATGCATATGCAATATGAAGTGACTGAGCCGAAATATAACCTAGGGTGTGTGTGTATATGCTTCCACGAGCAACCACTAGCAATCACTAGCAACCATTTGCAACCATCATCCATAACATGTTTTCAAATACATATTTGCATCCATTTGTTTTCTACCTAAGGAGTTAGGAAAAAGGACCGAGAAGATATACCTAAAAAAAAGATAGATAAAGCATAACATAAGGAAAAAGAGAGATCAAAGATGTACCCTCAAAAAGAAGAGGGTAGGCAGCGCGTATTCTGTCCTCAGTTTCCCAAGTTGCGTCTTCCTCGGCGTCGCTCCACTGAACTTTAACGAGTTTGACTTCGCGGTTGCGTAGCTTTTTCATTTCAGTTCCTAAGATGCGGGTTGGAACTCTCCTCACAGTTGCTTCACGTTCCACTTCGGCTTCTTCTAGAATGCTAGGTTCCACCACTTCCGCTGACTCATGCAAACACTTCCGGAGGTGAGAAACATGAAAGACGTTGTAAACTCCGGCCAGTCTCTCGGGTAGCTATAATCTATAGGCCATCTTTCCAACCTTCTCGATGATAGGAAACGGTCCTACAAATCTTGGTGCTAGCTTTCCTGCGGATCCAAAACGAAAGACGTTCCTTAAAGGTGATACCTTAAGGAAAACCCTGTCCCCAACCTCAAACTCAAGGTCGGTCCTTCTTTTGTCGGCGTAGGATTTCTGTCTCTCTTGGGTAGTCTTCATTCTCCTACGCATCAAGTCCACTTTCTCCGAAGTCTCTCGAATCATATCTGGTCCAAGTATAAGCTTATCTGTAGACTCGTACCAACAAGTTGGTGATTTGCACGGTCTTCCATATAAGGCTTCGAAGGGTGCCATACCGATGGTAGCTTGGTAGCTGTTGTTATAGGCAAATTCCACTAAAGGAAGGTGATCCTCCCAAGTCCCTCCAAATTCAAGAACGTAAAGTCTTAAAAGATCCTCTAAAACCCTATTCACCCTTTTCGTCTGGCCATCGGTTTGGGGGTGATAGGCCGTGCTCAAACATAACTGTGTGCCTACAGCTTCTTGCAGACTCCGCCAAAACTCGCTTGTAAAGATAGGGTCTCGGTCACTAACAATGCTGGAGGGTATCCCATGGAGTCGAACTATTTCCTTGAGATAAAGAGATGCTAGAGATGCGGCAGTCCTTCTACTCTTGATAGGTATGAAGTGGGCGCTCTTAGTAAGCCTATCCACTATTACCCAAATGCTAGTGTTGCCTCTTCTCGACCTAGGCAGTCCATCAATGAAGTCCATAGAAATGTTTTCCCACTTCCACTATGGGACCTCTAAAGGATGAAGTAGTCCTCCAGGCTTCTTCTGTTCTGCCTTGACCCGTTGGCAGGTCATGCACTTGGAAACGAAATCTGCCATGTCTTGCTTCATGCCGTTCCAAAAGAAAGTCCTTTTTATATCCTTGTACATCTTGTCACCGCCAGGGTGTATAGTCATCTTGGAATGATGCGCTTCTTCGAGAACCTTCTTTGTCAACTCCCTTGCTTGTGGGACGCATAATCTTCCATCTTGCCTCAGCCAACCCTTATCATCAATGGCGTACCTGCTGAGGTGACTGGAAGTCTCACTCCTAATAAGTTTATCAATCACATCGACAAGCTGATGGTCTTCGCGTTGTGCAGCCCCTATTGAGTCCAAGAGAGTAGGGCGTACTTCAAGAGATGCTAGCAAACCTGGTACAAAATCTGAGGAGGGCCTAAAGTTAAAACTGGCTATATACTCCAGGCTTTGCCTTTCCACAAAGAGTGGACTTAAGGTCAGTTTCTTTCGGCTCAACGCGTCTGCTACTACATTGCCTTTGCCGGGAGTATATGAAATTTCAAAGTCATACGAGGCAAGAAATTCCATCCATCTTTGCTGCCTCAAGTTAAGGTCCTTCTGCGAGAAGAGATATTTCAACGATTTATGGTCAGTGTATAATTCAAACTTCTCACCTAGGAGATAATGGCGCCAAGACTTAATTGCGAAGAAAATGGCGGCTAACTCAAGATCGTGGGTTGGGTAGTTCTTTTCATGAACTTATAGTTGTCTTCCGCCATAAGCTACTACCCTTCCTTCTTGCATTAGGACAACGCCTAGTCCCGTTCCACATGCGTCCGTATATACTGTGAACATTTTGCTTCCATCTGGCAAAGTCAGAAATGGGGCTGTTGTAAGAGCCCTTTTTAATCGTTGGAAAGCAAACTCGCGGTCCAAATCCCAAGTGAACGCCAGATTCTTCTTTGTTAGCCTTGTGAGTGGGGCTGAGATTTTCGCGAAATCCCTAATAAACTTTCGGTAAAAACCGGCTAGCCCAAGAAAGCTTCGAACTTCAGTTGCATTTCTTGGTATTTTCCAATCTTGCACTGCCATCACTTTCGAGGGGTCCACGGCCAACCCATCTTTGGACACTATTTGCCCCAAAAATCTTATTTCTTTTCTCCAGAAGTGACACTTGGAGAATTTGGCTTTTAACTGATGTGAACGGAGAGTTTCCATGATTTCTTTCAGATGCTGAGCATGCTCTTCCTCATTCTTTGAGAAGATAAAGATATCATCTACGAAGACAACCACAAATTTGTTGAGGAATTCTCTGAACACCCTGCTCATTAGGTCTACGAAATAAGCGGGTGCATTTGTCAAGCCGAAAGGCATGACAAGCCACTCGAAGAAACTGTCTGGGGTTCTGAACGTCGTTTTATCAATACTATCTTCAGCTACTCTTAGCTGATGGAACCCAGTTGCCAGATCAAGTTGGGAGAAGACCGTTGCACCTACAAGCTGATCAAACAAATCGTCGATTCGGGGAAGAAGGTGCCTATTTTTCTTGGCCAATTTATTTAACTCCCTATAGTCGACACAAAGACAAAGCGAACCGTCCGCTTTGGTTGTGAACACCACTAGAGCACCCCATTCCGAAATGCTCCGTCTAATGAACCCTTTTTCGAGAAGTTCTTTAACCTGCTTACTGAACTCCTTTCTCTCCCTTGGAGCCATGTGTCTGACATGTAAAGCTATAGGCTTTGCGTTATCCACAAGATATATGCAGAAGTCTATTTCCTGCCTCGGAGGTAAGACTTTCACCTCCTTAAAGACATCCGGATTTTCCCGGACTACTCTAACCGATTGTAAATTTTCATCAGAAGCATCAAGCGACTCTAGATAACTAAGTGTAACAGCATTCAGGGGATTACAAGAAATTTCTAGAGTGTTACCAAGCCGAGTTAAGAGCCTTACTACTCTTTTCTCACAATCAAGAATGGCACTATTACTGGATAACCAGTCCATGCCTAAGATCAAACCATATCCCGAGAAGCCTAAGACAAAGGCATCACAACTAAACTCAACGCTGAGAATACAGATTTTCAAACCCAAACAAACCATTGACAAGTAAGCGGAGCCCCCAATTGGATTTGAAACTACTAAGGGATCTTCTACCATACAAGTGTCTAGATGCAGAGATTCTACTAAGGCAGATGAAATAAAAGAGTGCGATGCGCCAGAGTCAAAAAGTGTACGAACTGGATGATCATAAAGATAAACTACTTTTTATACAGAAATATTACCACCTAAAGTTTTCAAGATAGGATTGAGAAGATAATCAGGATGAAACAAAGCATCTAGGAGAAGAAGTTAAAGAGGTACCCCCAGAAGGTCCTGCTTGCGGGCCTTTCCCTTGCTTCTTAGGGCAGTCCTTAGCCATGTGTCCAGCTTTACCGCAATGGAAGCAAGTAGCACTCATCTTCCTCTTCTTCTTTCTGCAGCCGTTCACCACATGTCCCACAGTGCCACAGAAATAACATTTCCTTTTCTTACGTGTCTTGTTATTATTGTTATGGACCTTTCCTCCTTGACTATTATCCGTCTTCTTCTTCGACGATTCTTCCGTTTGCTGGTTCACGTAGAGGAGGAGGAGTAAAAGCATCTGTAGCTGGGGAGTATGGTCCCCAAACATGCTGAAACAGAAAGGAAAGATTCAAAACGAAGAATAGAGAGAGATAGATAGGGCACATGGCTTTGGGGGATTTCTTTTTTAATAAACATAACACTTTTTCTTGAAAAACGCTTCTTTAAACTTTCTTTTTGAAAACAATTTCATAAACTTTTATCTTGTCTGGTAAACCTATGCTCTGATACCAAGTGAGACACCCCACCTCCGTTAAGGTCACTCACAAAGGGAATGCCTTAATTTTGGTGGAGGTTTATAAGTAAAAGCCACAGATAAACTCAAGACAGATATAAATACACATATTTTAAACAGCGGAAACCAACAGACTTTTATTTCATCAATACGTGTTCAAAACAAAACTTTGTCTCAAAATACTTCCAACATTACAACATCTTTACTGTCTTGATAATTAAAGAAGAAGAAAACATAAATAAAGTGACAAAAATCCCCATAGTGATATCCAAAGCCATAGTCCGAGCAAAAGAGACCCAAATCATACATCTACATTCTTGGAGCTTGAACAGAGCCTGACTGAGGTGGGCTGTTTCCTCCCTGTGGACCTAGGGGGAACGAAAGAAAAGAAGACGAAAAGAAAATAGGGTCAGACATAAAGTCTGAGTAAATCTAGTAACTCTTCAGTATGTGAATAAGAAAAGGGCATGATAGATATATACTGAAAATAGGATAGTGTCACAAGCTAAGGGAGTGTCGAATGTACTATCGCACCCATACTATATCTCTGCATCTACTTGAGTTTACTCTAACTGGCACCCCATGGTAAGGGTGAGGTGATCCCCAACTTTATTTAAAGATCGTCTCCTACTCGCGTTAACATGTGTCATACGGCCCCCAAGAATTGTAGATACCTATGTTGGTCCCACCATGGGGTGTATCAAGTCCCATGGTTGCGGCCCCGACACAAATTTTCGAAGGCATAGGTTATACTACTGGTGTCCCCAGTGCCCTGGTTGTCTGCTCCGAAGTGTGTGCACGCCCGCACTCTGTTAGACCTGCACTGTGCACCCACCGCCGTCGTTTGACCGCTTACAATCAGCCCAGTAATCGTGCCCCACCCTGCCTAGTTTCAGGGTACCGTTGATACCTAAATTGGGTTACTACTGAAACGGGTCCCTCATTACCAGGATTTTCTAGTCAAACATGTTAAGTGGTTAAGTGTCTGTATTTACCTAACCCGCAGCCTTCATTTCTTGTTAACATGTTGAATTTGGTTAAGTGTTATAGTTGACTTAACCCTACCACCTGTCCTTAGCCTCTTAGGAGCACCAGACCACTCACATTAGACAGGTATTGGTACGGTTACTGGATATGCCGGTCGGTTCCGGGCAGGTTTACACCGTAGCTCAGTCTAACCTCGGGTCTTTATTAGGCTCAATGCTTAACCGCCCACATTGGATAGGTATTGTTGTGACTACTGGACAGCCGGGTGGTTCCGGGCAGGTTTACATCACAACTCAATCCAACCTCGGGTTAAGCGTATCGTGTTTTCTAAATTTACATATTTTATTATTATATATGTGAATGTCGTATCTTTTATTCTTGGGCATAACAATTTATACCGCTTAAATGTCATAGTCATTGGCATGTGCCAAACATGCCAACATATATTTTCATGTTTTACACCCAACGTTATTACCCCCGTTTATACGTTCGCAACGTTATAACAAAAGTTGGGCTCGACACAATTCATCCCAACTTTATAAGCATAAGAAAAGGGGAAATTAAGAACATGTAATATTTTGCAACATATAAGGGTGTGTGGCGCATGAACTTGCAGTTTAGCGATACTAACATAAATGATGGGTCATGTGAACTTCCATTCAAATCAAAGTATAACTAAGTAGGTGGCATATGAGATGGCATAGTTTAGGCTAATACAAACTTGTGTTTAAACATGTTTAACTTGGCATAATGTCAAACACAAAACTAGAATGATGTATATTCACCAAAAGGTCCAATTATAACATTTAATTCACATATCCTATTCCAACATGAACTTGCATAGTTTATGAAACACAAACGTTACTTAACATAGGTCTAATTTCACTTGCAAATAAACATGAACTCGCATGATTTATGAAACCCAAACGATGCTTAACATAGATCCAATTATACTTGCAAAAAAACATGAAAGTGATAGCATAGGCTTTGGGTCATGTAGGCATAAAAGGTTTCAAGTCTAAATCATGTTTACATAAATTCTAATTTAGACTAAGGGAATATACATAGTCCATGCCATCGACATATACATAAAAGGATCAATTTCTAATTTTTTCCGCAAACTTGCTAGTATCATTGTTTTCATATACAAATGTTTAATAGGCTTGCATCAATCAATTTATGCCACAAACATCTATACACAAGTCATGATAGAACCATCACAATACATAGAATTTATACAATACAATAACACAATTCTATTTTCATTTACATCGAATCACATCACAATTCTTATTCGTATTCTGAAAGGTCACTATATTTACAATGAATGTAGAATCTTGAATTCTGGATTCTGAATTCTGAAATTGAGGTGCGCTCCTTTGGGTAGACTAACGTTGCATTGATAATTTTTGATTTAAACTTTAATCTTCTTCTTAATTTTGATTCGTCTCTAGGCTTTTCTCTTGACGGCTATATTTAATTCCTCCCTAGCAGCATGACGACTCCTTTCTCAATTTTTTGTGTGAATTTTCAGTTGAGACTTAGGGTGTATTTATAGATTTTTAAGTTGTTTTGAGCCGTCGGATGAAGATAGGAGGAATCTAGACCATTCAAAATTCAGAGAGCCAATCAAGAGGTGACACGTCAGCCCTAGTGACACACAGGGCCTCAGAAATTCGAGCCAGAGTCAGACCTGGCCAGCCAGGTCGACCAGGCAGGTCGACACCCAGGTCAACACTATGGTCGACCTGGGGGGGGGGGACCAGGTCGACACCATGGTCGACCTGGGGTGACCAGGTCGACTCCATGGTCGACCCTATGGTCGACCTGGTCTCTGGGCGGGAATTTTCCCGCCCAGCCCAGTTTGAACCTGAAATTCGAAATTTTGAAATTAAACTGAGCTGTTTGAATTTAAATTTGAATCTGTAACTTCCGAAGGCCATAACTCCTTCATACGGAGTCCGATTCGCGTACACTCGGACTCTATCTCAAGCAGAATTCCGAGACGAACGCAATGGCGTAACCCGTTTCCCTTAATTCTTTCATTAGAATTAATTATACTTTAATTTGTGAAGCTTAGTATTATAGAATTCACGGGGTGTTACAACTACCATATCTCTAATGAGCTTTTACCCCATAGGCTAAAGCTTTGATAAACCAAAGCTCTTATACTACATGTAATGAGCCGCCTTTCCGACCGCATCAAGTCGGTAATTAAACCAACTTAAACCATTCAAAACGACAGATTGTTATTAGCTTCTGGAGTAAAAAGAATAAATCATAGAATCACAGATCACAGGCACAGAGCAATATAATATCTCGCAACGGAAAATAAATAATACAATAGTAGTTCATGAAGTTACTATATAAAATTTTACAATAGAGTTTACATAAATAATACAGCGGAAGTCTAATACAACAATCACTAGTACATAAACAGATGATAACTATCTAAAATAGAAATGAAAGGAATACCCAGATGAATGGGATAACTGATCAATAGGTAGATACAAGATGAACGAAACCCCATATAAGCTCCAAGCTCCAAAAGTAAATCCCAAAAGTCATAATACTCGGTCCGAACCAAGCTATAATGTAAAATAAAACAACTCGGATCAGGACTGACATTCTCATGGAAGTAAATCAACTCAAACGAAATGTTCAATGAAATGCATCAATAAATTAAAGGATGTTTTAGATCTCCAACCTCTAAGGATCCGTCAAACTAGATATCATATAATATAATGAGCTATTATAATAGTGTCTATCCAGTAAAGTAAAATATCAAAATAGTGTAAGCGAGATTACCATTATTACCCTTGCATCGTTTATGTCATTGTCATACATTTTTCATATAAAACACTAGTACGTCAGTGAATAGGGATGTGTCGTGATACAACAATGTTAAATCAAAATCGTAGGGGCTCGATCAGGATAAATATGATAAGGCATCGAAGCAATACCCATCAGTAGGATTATACCAGATTAAGGACCCAGGCTAGTGGTAACGCATAGCCACGAGTACCGCCCACCTCAGACAATACTCCCAAATTCAAAGGCGCCAAAATCAATCATAAAGTAATGTATATGTTATCAAAGAAGCATGCCTGCTAAGAGTAGCTAACTCACATTGGCCTGGGTATGGCTCCTGTTTTAGTCATTTCAATTTTGACCCGAAGGTCAAGGATATCCATCATCGTTCTCTTTCTTCAAATCCAGTGATCTCCTCCAAATCATCCTACTTCATTCTAGATTCTCCACCATGTGCACAGTTGTTAAAGTGGTTTTCGGTATTGGCAGAGAGTATGACAATATCCGATGTCGGTCTCTTTAATAACCAAACGTTTACATTTTTCACGCTATGATAATCGTTTTATAAATCACTTTATAATCATTTATACAAAATCTCAAATTCAAATTTGAAATCAAAATTAAATATCTAACTTCGATTATATTTAATTTTGAAAACAACTCTCTTAATCAAATCAAGTTAGAAAATCATATAGTAAATGTTTCGAACATAGTATAAATCATTACAATTATATTTTAGTTTGAAATATTTTAGTCAAAGTCCAAGTTCAAACAATTCATATAATCCAATTTTCACCTTTTTAAGATTTCTTTCTAAGTCGATTCATAAAATCCAACGTTCTTGTTCAAATTCAATTTCTACAATTCAAATCTAATATTATATTTCAATTCAACAATTCATAACATATTTTATAATTTCAAGTTATAAGTTCAAAATTATTACCTATAGATTCAAATCATATAATTTAGAATCATTCTTATAATTCGATTTATAAAATTCTTAATTTATACCAAACGATTTATATAGTCAATTCTTTACATAAACAATTTATATATTCAAATTCACATTCGGCCACTTTATAATCGAATTCATTTTTGTATCACTTATAAATTCAAATTCGTTTCCTTCAATTTAGAAATTCAAATTGAAAGAAAAAAAATCAATTTACACAATTCAAGTTCATTTCTAATAAAAGTTTAAGTTTTAAACCAATTCAAATTCATATCTCACACGAGTTGTTCATAAATTAAATCAAATATCAATATTTAAATTTGAATTTTTAAACATTAAATTTAAATCTTGAAACCTTTACTTATCCATTTTTAAGTTTATTAATAAAGTTTATAAAATATTAAAATTAAACTTTGAAATATATATATATATATATAAATTGAGAAATTATTAAATTTAATTAGAAAATATATTTATATACATATATAAGTTTATAAATTATAAGAATAAAATTTTGAAGTAATTATTATAATTTAAATCAACGTATAAAATACTATTATTGTAATCTTTATTAAATTATATAGTTTTAAAATAAATAAAATTATAAGTAAAATCTTAAATATATATTCAAATCCATATTTACTCATAAATTATTTTAAAATATATAATTTGAAATTAATATATTTAAAAATCTTTAAATATAAATAAATATAAAATCTTAAGTTATTGTTTTAAAATCAAAATTTCCAAATCACTTTACTTCAAAAACATGACCAACAGTGTTCGTATAAAATTTTCTACCCTATGGTCGAGTGATACTGATATTTATCATTTCAATTCGCAATTTAAAATTTTAGGGGCATATATCATTTTAACCCGCAAACCCAAATTCAATAAAAATCGTTTAGGTCTATCATTTCAACCCATAACGATTTCCCCCCAATATAATGTCCGTTCGGGTATGTATCATTTCAACCTATAGTGATTTTCCTAAAACTATGGAAATCAGCAACATAAATAAATCATCACATAGCATCAATATTATCACATCACCAATCATATATCATCAGCACACATGTGTGTCACACACACACACACACACACACACACACATATATATATATATATATATATATATATATATCGTGTCATGTTTGTAAAGTGGACATATCAAATAAAACGATTTCTACTAGCAATCCTATACATTTTACAGTAATTTATTTGTGCTGAATTTAACATCCATGAAACAAATGTAAGTCAAGTGTGAGATAAACTCACCTTTTGAAGCACGAAAAAGAAACGTGACACGGGCGGACATGAATGGAAACAATACAAGGCCAAACTATGACAATCCGAGCATGACAACGATCACGATTACAATTGCTAATCAACAACAAATCATGATTCAAAACTGCTAAAGTAATGTGGTTTTTTTTACAAGAAGAATGAGAAGGAATAAATCTCAGCAGTTAAATCAACAATCACATCATGAAATTTGTGAAGGGAGGAACAACTTCACACAACACACACACACATATAAACACACTGCTCATGAAAGAGGCATATATGAACACAACACACTTTTTTAATATAATATTTTTTTGAAAAAAAACTGCACTATTGAGAAAAGTTTGGAAAAAAAATATCCTTATTATTTTTATAAACAACATATAAAGCATCATTACACAAATGAACACACAACACATGTCCAAGCATAACACACACACATAAACAAAAATATATGAACAACAAAAGTTTTGGCAAATTCTCCTTTTATATGTATGCCGGAGAAAACACACACACGGTAACACAATGCCTCACACACACAGTCAATGCACACAAAGGCTGGAAGGTCAGAGAAGGAGATTCAGATGAGGTCGGAGAAGGGTCGGTGCTATTTTAAGTAGTTGGGATCTTGAGATGGAAGCTTATTATTTATTTAAGTGGCAAATCGGGTTTAAGGCAGGGGAAGGAGGAGGTGGATCTAGGTTGTCGAAGTTGGTCAGTGGCGGTCTCGGAAGGAAGGCCATGGTTATCATGGCTTCAAGTTGCAAGTGTTCACAGCCCTATTTTTTTTACTTTAACTGAAATTAGGAAGAAGGGAAGAGATAGAAATGAAATTTTACAGATATTTTTTTTTTACCTAGAGATGAATGGGGAAGAATTAGTAAGGACCAATTTTAGATTTGGTAAGAAAAAGATGCTTAGAGAAGGACGAATTGTTGTGCAGATAAATACAAATGACTATATAACGAAAGAAAACTAAGGTAAGTAATATCTTATGGCTTTTCAAATTTTAACATAAATCAATTACTGAATTAGTGGGATGATGTTTCATTGGCTTTCCCAAGAAGTTAAGTTATATAAGGAATGAGATAATTAATTTAAATGTTATCAACGTTTAAATTTTAATGGATTTTAACGAAACGAAAAATGCTAGATAACATAGAATTCAAAATAGAACCATAAAAAAAAAGAAATTTTAGAATTTTAAACTTTTGATATTTCAAATCAAATTCTAATTTTGACAAATTTAAAAAAAATTGACTTTTTAGAAGAATTTTTTTTCATATTAATAAATTTAGAAAACATATTACTCAATGTTATAGTTAAATTTAACTTTTAAGGATGCACTTAAATTCTAATAATAATATACATCATGTTAACGTACAATTAAGGCCTGCATTAGCAACCGTTTGTTAAATTGTCCGCATCAAGTTTGTATAAGGGAATCTGACTCATTTGTTTCGTTACAAATCATTCCATTTAAATCAATATTAATTGTTTATTTTATTCTCCAATTCCAATATTAATGTTTTCAAACTAAATTATCTTTCCAATTACAAATCAACTACAAGTTATTTGTCTTTATGAATATAATAAACATTAGCTACAACTCTTTATACTAACATTCTATAGTTATCATCTTAAATAATATCATATAACATATTTAATAACATAAATTTCACATTGATTTAAATAAATCTCAAAATACTAAACAAAGAAATGAAACATAACAGTTACTACATTGGAAGTAATTTAGTCATATTCATAAATATGTAGTTTACAAGGAAATGTTATAATTACTTCCCAACTACAGATTTCAAATCATATCATACATTAACTAATTCGGTTAATAACATATAATTTCCCAATTTACAAAACAGTGTATTTTTTCTTATTTACAATTTAATCAAATTAACTTTACAGTTATATTCAATTGATTGAGATTACATTAAGATAAAATTATAACATTCCCAACAACATTATTAGACCAAATTATTATTATCTTCATTTAATTCATAAATTTCAGTCGTTCGCAATATTTAAACAGTTAAAATTTACGAGATGTTACATTCATTCTTTTTGGTTCAACAGACAACAAATTTTCAATATAATTTGTTCCAATTTACAAATCCTACGATATAGTTCATTTTGAAAATTATATTCAAAATAAAGTTGGTTCATCTTATAATGCACCAATTATTGTTAGACTTCATTTTCTTTAATTATTTAACATTTTTGAACAAGTAATTTTGACCATAAATAAGCATATTTTGGAGTATGAAGATGACTAGAGCTCAAAAATGTGAAAATATATTCACTATGTGATATCATTAACGTGGACTTGAATATTGGTGAAATTTTTAATGGAGCTGATACTTTAGAACTTGAGCTGAATTTCATCACCCTAAATATTTTTATGCTCTTTATCATGGAATCGCTTGAAATATGTGTTCTCACTTAATGTTAATCTCACAAAAGCATTTGTGTAAATTTGATGTTACAGAATGATATTTATGGAGGTATATCCACCTAGAAGGTATAACTTGCGAAATCAAAATTAGTGCATTAAAAATTAGTGCATTTAGTGCCATAAAATTTTGATATCTATACTATATAATTACTGAATTCGGTTTCGAGAGCTCACAATCACTCTCAGCAATTTTAAAGCCCAATCGTCAATCGTCGCTCCCGCATGTGTAATGCCTCTTTACCTATTTATACCCAAATGATAAATTCATTTGATAGAGGATTTGAGGGTTTTATTGTTTATATTATCGGATTTCCAAATCCTCCTAGGCATATCTATTCACATGACAATCTATTAAAAATATGAATATGCCTTAAGTAAACCATATTCCACTCACAGATCTAGGCGGAACAGAGAGAAATCCGTGGTAAATCTAGATCTGCACTAAATCTTTGCATTCAAGCATGCTCTAATAACCCTCCTAATTATATTTATATATAAGAGGCATGCATTAGAATCTTATACATATATATTTATGCCAAATTCCAGAATACTAAACTCGTGTAAATTAGAATAGAAGAGATTAAGAATAAAGTTAGAGAGATAGAAGAAAACCTTAACCTATTCTTTTATTTTTTCTTTGGAATTTAATAATGGTTGAGAGGCAGCATGGAGGCAGGGATGGAGAATGGTAAGTGTTTAGGAGGGCTATATATAGTTGCCCGTATGAGCATAGACCGTTGGATTTCTTAGAATTAATCCAAGCCTTTAATTTAGATATATCCTCAATGAAAAAACCTAACTAGCTACCTTTATTAGGTTGTCTAGCCACCGAGCGGTCGACTCCTAGTGGTCGACCGGCAGTCGACACCCCTTAAGGGGGGGCGGTCAACCCCTTTGGGGCTGGATGCCCAATCAGGCTGCATTATTGAGTTGTTTATTTAACTAATACGTTCCTTATTCTCTTAATCTTATTCCATATATGAAATATACTTTTTCCCCATGATCTTATCTTCAATTCAAAATTTGAATCTCCCTCCTTATTTTGAATTTATCTTGGACATATATATATATATTATCCATCTAAATATATATATATATACATATATTTTGCATTTACGGACTAAGTTCATTTGTTCGTAACTTCTTCATACATTAACCGTTTTCAACATATTATATATAAAAACGATGTAGAATTTCGCCACGAATCCAAATAAAAGAACTTCACAGCCAAATTCCTAAAGCTACAAAATCTCATTTTCCAACCTCATTATTTAATTGCTTATTTATTATTATTTATTTATTATTAATACTTATGAAATTTTACGGGGTGTTATATTCTCGTCCCTTAACGTCCCAAAATCAGTTTAAGGGGCGAAAATACAGCTCGCTTGAAACATTCATATTGTACATGCATGTTATGAAACGACCCGAACTTTCCCGGTAAGGAAAGCCCGGATTGAATTGAGAACAAGCCACATCGAGATGCAAAGAAGAACATTTCATTGTTAATTACAACAATTCCATCAGAATACAAGAATATACAGAGTAAGAATAAATATTACATAGAAAATAGCAGAGATTTAAATTACATTACATAGCAGCGGAAAAATAATAAAAAACACAACTGAAAGTAATACACGGATAAAGAGCTCTCCGAGTATCGTTCCAACTGTAAACCAGGTTCCTATGAATATAATCTGCAAAACCAAAACTACTAGCTGCCCGTGTCGAAAATAGAGGCACCCAGAGTTTAGGTTAAAACAATAAACTCCAGGTCAGTCATGTGACTGGTGTGAGAACTAAAACAGTTATTAATCTTTATTTTAAAGTTAGGTAAATCGAGGGACCATGCCGTATAACATGGAACGGGTTCCTCCCAAGAGTACCAGTGCATAAAACAACAGCGCAATGCTAAATAAAGAAAAATGAAGCTATTATAAGACCCAGGTCCCATCACACAATTCAACGCAAGCCGGTGGATATGTTTTTTACCTTATGATAGCCCAGAATGCTTGGTATGTGAAATTTCATGTTTTATCATTACTATAAGTGTATAGTGTCAAAACAATTTCAAATCATAAGTATCAATCATAGACGACATAAGTGCCCGATACCACTATGTTGCCATATATAGGTATACAATCAAAACCGCAAAGTCACGTATTGGAAGCTGGATTTCCATCTGTGAACTGAGGCAGAACATAGTCCTTACCGAATTCGAGACTCTCTAGCCCGAGCCTCGGGATCAGAGCTCGAGTGACCCTTGGAGCGACAGGGCCGGTCCACCGATGTGGATTAAAATGCCTGAACACTGCGTTTCCCCGCCCTTTGGGGGCGTAAATAAGCCAATGAATGACTCCATCGGCTCCACACAGTCACCGATATATCCGAGGCGCCTCGCAAACCAACAACCACATAATTCAAACTCGTCAGGGCGTGTCAAACCACTGGCGCCACTTCTAACTATAAAGAAACGCATGTCCTCCCTGAGGTCCTCTCCCGTTTCTGGTTCACAACTGTGGTGTGAGGCTCGCGAATAAACGCTACACAAAGCTATGCCACACAGGCCGTGCTTTGATCATCAACCACAAGACTCTGCTTTTCAACAGAAGCCTTGATCATATTGCCACTTAGGCATGCCACACAGGCAATTCACTCCATGCGTTTGATATCCATCGATATATAACCTCTGAGCTCGTACGTCTCAGAGAAGTGCGTTAAGCAAGAGAATAAATTCTCTGCCGCCAAACAGATATATATTTAATAGAAATCAGTCACACAGAATAAAATCCAATGTCAGACACACAGTCCATTAACAAGTTCATTCTGGGTCTGAACGAAACCGGAGGTACTTCTCTCGCATATCCATCGATCTCCAAGTACGTCTAGATGATCACTAACTAATTCCCTCCTTTTGGGTGTACAGCCCAATCAAGATCATCATTAATTATCCAAACGACGTGAAGACGTCCGGTCTTCAACCACCGTCTTTATCTTCGACTAATCGTCGTATCAGTTATTCAGAATGGGATAAACCCGACCTTTCTGAATAACTTGCATATATAATAAACAAGTGTTACACAAACACAACATACGCCTCATTCCAATTCATCAACACTAACCACAAATTAGTAAGAGAACAATTCCCCAAATATTAACCCCGAAGGCTGAAACCAACATCAGATCAATACCCAGAAAACCATTCATCTTAACTAATCTTCAGTTAATTGCTAAATTTCACATTCTTAGGGAGAGGTTCCCATTAATTTTATCAAAGATAAATTCCTCAAATTTATTCTTTAATCTTCTTTTGAAAATCAAACCAAATTATGGTTTATCCAAACTAGTCAGGATTAATGAATCTTATCGAAGTAATCAATTGTTAAATTTCCCAACCCCAACCTATTCATCCCATGAAGTAAAACAGGTAATACTTCATATCTAACACCATGGCTTTATCAGTAAATTCAATTATCATTTCACGTTCAAATCTAATTATAGATTTAACTATCGCCTGGAGCAAAACTGGTGATACTCGATCATTTTAATCTAATCAAAGATTCATTAAAACTCACTTGGCTTTAATCTTCCCAAAAATCAATATTAATGATTGTTTAACTTGGGAAATCATATCCTGTCTTTAACTGGGTTAAAGAACCAATGTAATCTAAAACATGGTTCACGATAAACCCAAAATCACATTCCATTAATTATCGGTTAAAGAACTAGTGTTATTTAAAACACCGTACACGATAAACCTAAAAATCAATTTCAATTCAATTCCAATTAAATGCCATTTAATTGGTACACTTCATTAAATCTAAATAAAAAGATTTAATCTTTTTCTCAACTGGGTTTAAGAACAGTGTTAATGATGACACCATTCACGACAAACCCAAATCACATTTGATATTAAATACAAGGCTCTAAATAGAAAATTTATCAGCTTATATTCAATATCAAATTCTACGACCAACAAATATCGCATTGGAAATAACGATATAAATATATCTTTCAAATTCCCATAACAATATCTGTATTATCACGAAATCCAACATCGAAATATCCCAAAGATAATCTCGATTCAAATCCATTCCAATTCAATTATTGGAAATTCTGGTTACTTTTAAAATCATTTCAAATCCACTTTATTTATTTTAAAAATAAATAGAATTATAATTCTAGTTCAAAACTAGTTCATTTCGATAAAAATCTATTTTTATCTTTTCAAATATGGAATTTTTCATCCCAATTCTTCACAAATCATTTCTTATGATTTTACACAATTATTACTATTTTTAATAATTTTATCAAGGCCCGTATAGTCGATTTCCATCAACGGCCATCGAATTGCACTTACATCAACCTTTTCCAAATTTGATTTGGGCATAATTCCAAATCCAACCATTAGATTTCAAATCTCTAATATCCGTTAGAAAGCTCTTTTCGATACGAACCCAACGGTTCCGGTTTTAGGAGAATCCGATGGTCGGATCTCCCGTAATTTCCATTCGAAGTCAATGGTCGAAATTCACGAACTACCGCGGCGCGGCGCGTTCTATTCAGGTCATTCTATATATATATATATATATATATATATATATATATATATATATATTATATTTCGTCGATTTCCTTTTAAAACGTATTATACAAATCGTTTTAAATTCGTTTTCAAAACGATTTCAACTTCATATTCAATTTCGAATCAAAATTGAATATTCCACATCATCGATATACAAATGATAATATTTTCAAAACGTTATATTTTGAAATCACTTCCTTTTCTATATTCATTATAAAAATGAATAAAATTGATATAAATATCGCTCACGTTAAAGTGGCATCCATCTAATCAACACGGCTTTTATTCAACACATGAATATTTTACAATTCAACACATGAATTTATTTTCAATTCAATACATGAATTTATTTTCTATTCAACACATGAATTTATTTTCTATTCAACACATGAATTTATTTTCAAATCAACACATTAATTTATTTTCAATTCAATACATGAATTTATTTTCTATATTGGAATGAGGCCCAATCAATTACCATATAATGTCAATTATATGGATTTTCTACAACACATGTATATAATAGCAACGATCATCCAGAGTGCACCACACAACTGCATAAGCATTAAATATAAATAATTAAAGCTTACACAGTCTGTCAACCCATCGATTGACATACAACTAAACAATCGGGATTTATGTACATCAAATATCATCCCAATACCCGTGTGGGGTTCCAAATCAACAAACACATATTTTAATTGTGAGGTTGGGCGATGTGTAAAATTTATCGTCCTAATCAATATCAATCAAATCAGTGTATATAAACCAATCTCCGATTTGTTTATAAATATTTATTTTATATACACGTTAAAAATCATATTTTTAACTATATAAAATATTTTCCACTATAAAATATTTTATTTCATTCACCATCACATAATCAAATTTCACTACACAACAATCAAACAAACAAGTCATCCATGGTCTGTGGACGACGGGTGTCGGGTGCTGCTAAGCACCGTCTGCATCCTAGTATATATTTCAAACTAGAAATAGAAATAAAAGTGAGGAGTTCTCACCGACTAGCTAAACCAATACACCGCGACTCTTCATATGTAGGAAATATTCGCCACTCGCCTTTTATCACTTTTGTTGTCCGCGTCCACTACATATATAAAAATCATATTTTTATTATCTACTTTATATAAAAATCATATTTTTATTATCTACATCATATAAAAATTATATTTTTATTCTCTACATCATATAAAAATCATATTTTTATTATCTCTATAATATAAAAATCATATTTTTATTATCTCTATAATATGAAAATCATATTTTTATTATCTCTATAATATAAAAATCATATTTTTATTATCTCTTCTTACTTTGAAAAATCCTTTCTTTTTTACTTTGCTTATAAATTTATAAAGATTACATTTTTATTTCCTATACATATATATATAAAAATCAGATCATTCAAAATAAATTAAAATAGACAATAAAACTTAAAGTTTTTCGAGGAAGTGAAGTCGACGGTCTTTGGTGGCGGAGGGATGAGGCTTGCCGGACCTGCAGCGTAGTGTGCGCGGGGAGGGGGGGGAGGGAGCGGCGGAGCTGCGAGGCGAGGTGGAGGGGGGGTCTAGTTGAGGCGGCTAGGGTTCAGGTAAGTGGGGGTGCGGTTTAAAGGGGTTGGGGATTTAGTGTTCTTCACGCTGGAGGAGGAGAGTGGAGAGGGAAAATGAGGGGGCGCTGTGCGGCGGTGGCACCAGGCTGGAGCGACGACGACGAGGGGCATGTTCGATTTTTAATTAATTTTTTTCTTTTCTGTAAAACGAGGGAGAAAGGGGAAAATAAAGAGGAGGGTAGGAGGTGTACTAACATATATATTATATTTAATTGATTTAATTTTCAAAAAAGCAACTTTTTATTTCGAACTCGAAACCAAACCCACCGACTGTCGTTCATAACCAGTTACCCCCATTCCGAACACAATGGGTTATGTATCGTAAACCAGTTTGGCCGTTTCGATCAGTTTTCGTCGAAATCAACATATAACTCTATATATTGAATTTGAACGCACATTTCAATTTACCGGGGCCACATACGAACTCAATAAATTCTAGAAAAATATTTTCTAGCTTCGTATTGACGATACGGCCCTAACAAAACTAATTTTATCGAATTCTGAGACCGTTTGAAAAATGGCCATTTTCCAATCGATCGAAATTGACTAAAACTGTCAAAACACGTTTTCTTTTGCCACGCTCACATATTGATTCGAAAAATTATGAATTTTGGAATCTAGCAATAATTTGACATCCCGGATCCATAAAAAGTGGTTTTGTCGAAAACCGAGATTGTTTGCAAAATTTCCATTTTTAAGGGCCAGAATTCCATAGCGACTATTCTGAATTTTCAATTGGACGCATCTTTTGATTCCCACTATGAAATTTCGATTTTTCGGATTCGTTGGAAATATATTCTCAATTAGATTCTAATATTTTTGGTTTTGCTAAAATTCGGTTTATTTTGAATCCTGTACATTCATTTGAACCCTGAAATCGAATTTTCGAACTACCGCGCCATTTTCAATTCCTTTTATAATTATAAATAATTATTTATATTCTAGCGACGATCTATATAACTATATACATTCAAATTCTATTCCAAAATAATTTTCTCATCGTTATTATTTAAAATAATTCATTTTAAATATTCGAAATTCGCTAAAATTGCCAAATAAATTTTTTAAATTGGCTCGGATTTTCCGGGTTATTACAATCTCCCCCACTTAAAACTTTTCATCCCCGAAAAGGAACGAAGCTGAAAGTTGTTTAACAAACCAACTCAACTTTCATTATTCTCTTTATGGCTTAAGTTCTTCAACTTTTCAGTTTCTAAGAACTTTTCAAATTTTCAAAAATTTGACTAACACCCTAAATTTTCGAAAAATTTCGCCATAACCTCCCCTGCACCGGGGACTTCGGGATATTTCATATAGCCTCCCATGGCCTTCTTCAATCCAAAAGAAAAAGAAAAAGCCAAGCGGCTAGCCAATTGGCTCAAAAAAATCATCCAAACCCAAAGAAATACAATAAACATGTACCTATTTATCGGGCAAACAATTTTATTCCTCTTCTCTACCCTCCTTGCAATGACCTGTTCACACATATATATGTAGTATGCATTTGCAAATAATTTTCAGTACAGTTCAATATTTGGTTCAATTTGGCCTAAATTGCTCAAACTTTCAAACCAATAATCAAACAACACAACCATCAATCAATTAGTTGATTAATGTTTCAAATTCATAATTTTGATATATAGTCAAAAACCACATTTTTGGTGCCAATTCACAATAATGTATTCTGGCTATATTTTGGTTCTCACACCAGTCTAATGGAAATATATAGAAATCTCACCTTCGTAACTCGAAAATAAATACTGATAACGCTGCAGCATTATCAGAATCATCCCCGGGCGGCTAGAGTGTGATTCTATATCTATCCAGTATATTAAAACTTCGAATATACATTTGCAAGGCGTATATGCAAAATCTTTATATATTGGATTGTCCAAATCAATTTAAAATAAATATTCAAATACATATAAAATGATTTAAATTTCAAAACAAAATTGGTTTTCATTTTAAAAACATACTCTTCACACTCGTTTCTAGGATACTACTGATCCCACCTCTAACGAGTCATTCTCATTGGATATTGCTAATCCAATTTCTGATGAATTCGTTCGTATGGTTCTAACATGTCTTGTTCTCCGAGCTCTGTAAACCAAGGCTCTAATACCAAGCTGAAACGACCCAAACTTCCTCGGTAAGGAAAGCCCGGATTGAATTGAGAACAAGCCACATCGGGACGCAAACAGAAGCATATTTCATTGTTAATTACAACAATTCCTTCAGAATACAAGAATATACAGAGTAAGAATAAATATTACACAAAAAATATCAAAGATTTAAATTACATTACATAGCAGCGGAAAAATAATACAAAACACAACTGAAAGTAATACACGGATAAAGAGCTTTCCGAGTATCGTTCCAGCTGTAAACCAGGTTCCTGTGAATATTATCTGCAAAACCAAAACTACTAGCTGCCGTGTCGAAAATAGGGGCACCCAGAGTTTAGGTTAAAACAATAAACTCCAGGTCAGTCATGTGACTGGTGTGAGTACTAAAACAGTTATTAATCTTTATTTTAAAGTTAGGTAAATCGAGGGACCACGCCGTATAACACGGAACGGGTTTCCTCCCAAGAATACCAGTGCATAAAACAATAGCGCAATGCTAAATAAAGAAAAATGAAGCTATTATAAGACCCAGGTCCCATCACACAATGCAGCACAAGCCGGAGGATAGGGTTTTTACCTTATAATAGCCCAGAATGCTTGGTATGTGAAATTTCATGTTTTATCATTACTATAAGTGTATAGTGTCAAAACAATTTCAAATCATAAGTATCAATTATAGAAGGCATAAGTGCCCCATACCACTATGTCGCTATATATAGGTATACAATCAAAACCGCAAAGTCACGTATTGGAAGCGGGATTTCCGTCTGTGAACCGAGGCAAAAGATAGTCCTCACCGAATTCGAGACTCTCTAGCCCGAGCCTCAGGATCAGAGCTCGAGTGACCCTTGGAGTGACAGGGTCGGTCCACCGATGTGGATTAAAATGCCTGAACACTGCGTTTCCCCGCCCTTTGGGGCGTAAATGAGCCAACGAATGACTCCATCGGCTCCACACAGTCACCGGTATATCCGAGGCGCCTCGCAAACCAAAAACCACATAAGTCAAACTCGCCAGGGTGTGTCAAACTACTGACGCCACTTCTAACTAGAAAGAAACGCATGTCCTCCCTAAGGTCCTCTCCCATTTCTGGTTCACAACCGGGATGTGAGGCTCGCGAATCAACGCTACACAAAAGCTATACCACACAGGCTGTGCTTTGATTATCAACCACAAGACTCTGCTTTTCAACAGAAGCCTTGATCATATTGCCACTTAGGCATGCTACACAGGCAATTCACTCCATGCGTTTGATATCCATCAATATATAACCTCTGAGCTCGTACATCTCAGAGAAGGGCGTTAAGCAAGAGAATAAATTCTCCGCCGCCAAATAGATATATATTTAATAGAAATCAACCGTACAGCATAAAATCCAATGTCAGACACACAGTCCATTTACAAGTTCGTTCTGGGTCTGAATGAAACCGGAGGCACTTTCCTCGCATATCCATCGATCTCCAAGTATGTCTGGACGATCACTAACTGATTCCCTCCTTTTGGGTGTACGGCCCAATCAAGATCATCAGTAATTATCCAAATGACGTGAAGACCTCCGATCTTCAACCACCGTCTTCATTTTCGACTAATCGTCGTATCAGTTATTCAGAATGGGATGAACCCGGCCTTTCTGAATAACTCGCATATATAATAAACAAGTGTTACACAAACACAACGTACGCCTCATTCCAATTCATCAGTCACTAACCGTAAATTAGTAAGAGAACAATTCCCCAAATATTAACCCCGAAGTCCGAAACCAACATCAGATCAATACCCAGGAAACCATTCATTTTAATTAATTGCTAAATTTCACATTCTTAGGGAGAGGTTCCCATTAATTTTATCAAATATAAATTCCTTAAATTTATTCTTTAATCTTCTTTTGAAAATCAATTCAAACCAAATTATGGTTTATCCAAACTAGTCGGGATTAATGAATCTTACCGAAGTAATCAATTGTTAAATTTCTCAACCCCAACCTATTCATCCCATGAAGTAAAACCGATAATACTTCATATCTAACACCACGGTGTTATCGGTAAATTCAATTACCATTTCACGTTCAAATCTAAATAAAGAATTAACTATCGCCTGGAGCAAAACTGGTGATACTCCATTCTCGATCATTTCAATCTAATCAAAGATTCATTAAAACTCCACTTGGTTTTAATCTTCCCAAAAATCAATTTTAATGATTGTTTAACTTGGGAAATCATATCCTGTCTTTAACTGGGTTAAAGAATCAATGTCAACTAAAACACGGTTCACGATAAACCCAAAATCACATTCCATTAATTATCGGGTTAAAGAACTAGTGTTATTTAAAACACCGTTCACGATAAACCCAAAAATCAATTTCAATTCAATTCCAATTAAATACCATTTAATTGGTACACTTCATTAAATCTAAATAAAAAGATTTAATCTTTTTCTCAACTGGGTTAAAGAACAGTGTTAATTAAGACACCATTCACGACAAACCCAAATCACATTTGATATTAAATACAAGGCTCTGAATAGAAAATATATCGGCTTATATTCAATATCAAATTCTACGACCAACAAATATCGTATTGGAAATAATGATATAAATATATCTTTCAAATCCCCATAACAATATCTGTATCATCACGACATCCAACATCGAAATATCCCAATGACAATTTCGATTCAAATCCATTCCAATTCAATTATTGGAAATTCTGGTTACTTTTAAAACCATTTCAAATCCACTTTATTTATTTTAAAAATAAATAGAATTATAATTCTAGTTCAAAACTAGTTCATTTCGATAAAAATCTATTTTTATCTTTTCAAATATGGAATTTTTCATCCCAATTCTTTACAAATATTTCTTATGATTTTACACAAATTATTACTATATTTAATAATTTTATCAAGGCCCGTACAGTCGATTTCCATCAACGGCCATCGAACTGCACTTACAGCGACCTTTTCCAAATTTGATTTGGACATAATTCCAAATCCAACCATTAGATTTCAAATCTCTAATATCCTTAGAAAGCACTTTTCGATACGAACCCAACGGTTCCGGTTTTAGGAGAATCCGATGGTCGGATCTCCCGTAATATCCATTTGAAGTCAATGGTCGAAATTCACGAACTACCGCGGCGCGTTCTATTCAGGCCATTCTATATATATAATATATATATTATATATATTTCGTCGATTTCCTTTTAAAACGTATTATATAATTCGTTTTAATTTCGTTTTCAAAACGATTTCAACTTCATATTCAATTTCGAATCAAAATTGAATATTCCACATCATCGATATACAAATGATAATATTTTCAAAACGTTATATTTTGAAATCACTTCCTTTTCTATATTCATTATAAAAATGAATAAAATCGATATAAATATCGCTCACGTCAAAATGGCGTCCATCTAATCAACACGGCTTTTATTCAACACATGAATATTTTACAATTCAACACATGAATTTATTTTCAATTCAACACATGAATTTATTTTCTATTCAACACATGAATTTATTTTCAATTCAACACATGAATTTATTTTCAATTCAGCACATGAATTTATTTTCTATATTGGAATGAGGCCCAATCAATTACCATATAATGTTAATTATATGGATTTTCTACAACACATGTATATAATAGCAACGATAAATAATCAACCATCATCCAGAGTGCACCACATAACTGCATAAGCATTAAATATAAATAATTAACGCTTACACAATCTGTCAACCCATCGATTGACATACAACTAAACAATCGGAATTAGTGTACGTCAAATATCATCCCAATACCCGTGTGGGATTTCAAATCAACAAACACATATTTTATTTGTGAGGTTGGGCGATGTGTAAAATTTATCGTCCCAATCATTATCAATCAAATCAGTGTATATAAACAAATCTCTGATTTGTTTATAAATATTTATTTTATATACACGTTAAAAATCATATTTTTAACTATATAAAATATTTTCCACTATAAAATATTTTATTTCATTCACCATCACACAATCAAATTTCACTACACAACAATCAAACAAACAAGTCATCCATGGTCTGTGGACGACGGGTGTCGGGTGATGCTTAGCACCGTCTGCATCCTATTATATATTTCAAACTAGAAATAGAAATAAAAGTGAGGAGTTCTCACCGACTAGCTAAACAAATACACTGCGACTTTTCATATGTAGGAAATCTTCGCCACTCGCCTTTTATCACTTTCGTTGTCCGCATCCACTACATATATAAAAATCGTATTTTTATTATCTACTTTATATAAAAATAATATTTTTATTATCTACATCTTATAAAATTTATATTATTATTCTCTACATCATATAAAAATCATATTTTTATTATCTACATCTTATAAAAATTATATTATTATTCTCTACATCATATAAAAATTATATTTTTATTATCTCTATAATATAAAAATCATATTTTAATTATCTCTATAATATAAAAATCATATTTTTAATTATTTTTTTCTTTTCTGTAAAGCGAGGGAGAAAGGGGAAAATAAAGAGGAGGGTAGGAGGTGTACTAATATATATATTATATTTAATTGATTTAATTTTTAAAAAAGCAACTTTTTATTTCGAACTCGAAACCAAACCCACCGACTATCATTCATAACTAATTACCCCAATTTCGAACACAATGTGATATGTATCGTAGACCAGTTTGGTCGTTTCGATCAATTTTCGTCAAAATCAAGATATAACTCTATATTGAATTTGAATGCACATTTCAATTTACCGGGGCCACATAAAATTCTAGAAATATATTTTCTAGCTTCATATTGACGATACGGTCCTAACAAAACTAATTTTGTCAAATTCTGAGACCGTTTGAAAAATGGCCATTTTCTAGTCGATCGAAATTGACTGAAACTGTCAAAACACGTTTTCTTTCGCCATGCTCACATATTGATTCGAAAAATTATGAATTTTGGAATCTAGCAATAATTTGATATCCCGGATCCAACAAAAGTGGTTTCGTCAAAACCGAGGTTGTTTGCAAAATTTCCATTTTTAAGGGCTAAAATTCCATAGCAACTATTCTGAATTTTCAATTGGATGTATCTTTTGATTCCCGCTATGAAATTTTGAGTTCTCAGATTCGTTGGAAAGATATTCTCAATTACATTCTAATATTTTTGGTTTCGTTAAAATCCGGTTTATTTTGAATCATGTACATTCATTTGAACCTTGAAATCGAATTTTCGAACTACCGCGCCATTTTCAATTCCTTTTATAATTATAAATAATTATTTATATTCTAACGACAATATATATAACTATATACGTTCAAATTCTATTCCAAAATAATTTTCTTGTTGTTATTAATTCATTTTAAATATTCAAAATTCGCTAAAATTGCCAAAATGAAAATTTTAAATTGGCTCGGATTTTTTGGGTTATTACAAGTTATTTTTAAATCAACCATAAGCATCCATGACTCGCAGTGATTATGAATTGCAGGCCCACTAAAGTGAGCTTTACCCTAACATGTAAGTGTAATAAGTGATGTAGTATGTATGCAAACAACCTAAATATGCATATATTTCTATATGAGTGCTCGGTGCAGTGGTGTTGCATCCATTTCCTTAACATCCAATCTAGCAATCACCATGCATCCATAAATGTTATTTTGAGGAAAAATTACCCATGAAAAGCTCTGAGTGAGTCTGTCTCATATTATCCTTGATCCCCCATGTGCTTTTCATAGGATCATTTCCCCATTGTACTCAGACGAGGCGAATTATTTTGTTGCGAAGTCTCTTAAGTCCGTGCTCTACAATCCTTGCAGTGGAACAGGGTACTCTAGACTTGAAATCGAATTTTTCTATGTCCCCAATTTCATCAAGCTCGAGTCCGATAGCAGAATCATGAAGGCATTTCCTTTGATGAGATACATGAAAAACATGATGGATTCCCGATATACGCTCTGGGAGATCCACTCGATAGGCCAAAGATCTTGTCTTCTCGATGACACAAAAGGCCCAATAAATTTAGGAGCCAACTTCCCAGTCTTCCCAAATAGAACAGTCTTCTTAAGAGGGGATACTTTTACGAATACCAAGTCTCCAACATTAAACTCAAGTTCCCTCCTTCGCTTATAGGCATACGATTTCTGACGGTCTTGGACTGCCTTCATTCTCTGCCTAATCAAAGATATCTTCTCCACGGATTCACGGATGAAGTCTAGTCCGAGTATAACCTTGTCAGTTGTTTCCCACCAACAAGTTGGCGATTTGCATGGTCTCCCATAAAGCGCTTCAAAAGGGGCCATACCAATCATCGCTTGAAAACTATTATTATATGTGAACTCCACAAGTGGTAGGTGTTTTTCCCAAACTCCTTCAAAGTCAATGATGTAAGCTCTGAGCAAGTCTTCTAACATTATGTTTACTCTCTCTGTCTGTATGTCAGTCTACGGATGATAAGTTGTGCTCAAGTTAAGGGTCGTCACCAATGTTGCTTGTAGGCTTCTCCAAAATTCGCTTATGAATAAGGGGTCTCTATCACTCACGATAATCAATGGGATACCATGTTGTCTGACTGTCTCTTTGACATATAATTGGGCTAACGAGGTTGTAGTCCTTGTCTTCTTGACTGGTATAAAGTTAGCGCTTTCTGTAACACCCCGGATTTTTGAATAATTGAATTAACTAAATTAAAGAATAAATGTTTAGCATTGTTCTAAGGTTTGTAAGCAAAAGACTTAGTAGCTCATTTGGTTGGAACATGTGACTTGCATACAAGAGGTACAGAGTTCGATCCCCGCCAACGCCATATTTTTGTTTTAGGGGAATGGCTAAAAAGCGGCTTAGTGTGAACGTGGTTGAAAAAGTAGTTTAGTGTGAAAATGGTTAATTAGGAAGATAGAAATATATATATATATAAAATAAAATTCAACCTAAAATTTAAGAAAAAAATTCAAAACAGCGGAAGCGGGAAGGCAAAACACCAAACCGACCTATTTTATGGGTCGACCCCAGGGTTGACTCAGGAGCTTTGGAATTAGTCCCATCGGCCCTAAATGGTCTATGACGAAATTTTATGTTTTAGGGCTTAGGTGGCGATTTCTGGTTAGTCTGTTGACATCATTTCTTGGTTTCTAAGGCCTAGATGGATCCTAGAGTGATCCGACGGCTTAAATTAATTCAAAGCTCTATAAAAAGACCCATAGACTCAAACCCCAAATCAGAATTAAACTAAAACTATGGCCGTCATGCTGTCGTCTTGAACCCTAGAGTAGCCGCCACCAATTAGTGAGGAAGAACAGCAAATCAAATCAGTTCTATTCAACCCTAACAACGAATCTTCTTCAAAGGAAAGCTAATTCAACTTCAGAAATCAAAATTCAGAACTCAAGACCGCCTTTGAGTTGTAAGTTCGATAGTTTTAATAAAATAATTAGTAATTTAATTGGATTAAGTTATGATGCGGATTGTATGGATGTGATGTGAATTATTGATCACATGTTGTAATTATGTTGTAGAATTGTGTTGAAATCTCTATGACGTTATGTTGTGATGCTATCATTTATGATGTAAAGTTATGTTGCTATCTTCTATGTTGTAATTTTATATATAACCAAATCATCATGTTTCATATGCTAGTTTGGTGATGTTGATTCATATGATAAATCATATGTATGCAAGTTTAGATTTTTATTTAAACATGAATCATATACAAGTTGGGTAAAATTATATGTGACCTTACATGGTTATGACATCTAGTTTATGTGAAAATTTGATTAAAAGTTAGGCTATGACATGGGTGGGTTATATGCTAAATTCTACATGATATTTTACATGTTAGATGCAAGTTTACACCATTGTTATGATGCATAAATCACATATGCAAGTTTCTATAAATATATGAGTTTGGGGTATGAATCATGTTATGCAAGTTTAGGGTTATTGCCGATGCAAGTTTAGGGTTATTGCCTATGTAACTGAAACATGAATAAGAAGTGGTTAAGGGGGATGTACTAGAGGGGACCAAGCTTAGGTGGATAGCTTGTGTCAAGTGATGGTGGCCCATTTCAACCAGTAACCCATACGTATCTTTGTGGGCTCGACCCAAATCGAGGACGGGACATGCATACTGGGCTTGACTTTAAGAGGCCAAAACGGGTTAGCAGTGGCAACACAAGTCCAACGGGTTCATATGCGTGTGTGGACCTGGGCTGGTAGGTAAGACATTGTTGCATCGTGTAGGTATAAGCCGTGCATTGTTGGTTGTATCGGGTTGCCACTTTGGGGAGTGATACACCCAATGTGGGGCCAGTACGGGTATCTACGAGTAAGGGAGCCGATTGCTTGGGGGTAGTAGGTACACCTTGTGGAGATAGGGGCAGGCGGCACCTATGAAGGCAACTAAGGGTGCACGAAACTGCCAATATCATTATTAAGTTCTGTATGCGGGATCAACCTTAGGGTGACTAGTGCTCGTGCAGTATACTAGTGGTGGTGCAGTATTGCAATTATCCTATAGTGTTGGTGTAGTTTAGTAATTATCTTACAGTGGGTTAGGTGCGCTTTAACGATATCGTCGTTCATCTTATTTCCTTATTTGCTCTGCCATATTCAATGGTTCTTGGTCATTTCCTTATTTTCCAACTTATGCCTTAGCCTAGTTACTTTGTTAATTATATTGTTAAAATTATCGCACTCGCCAGACATTATGTCTGCCCCCCCTTTGTTTCCTCCTCTTTCCTTCCTTCCCCCCCCAAGGTGCTCAGGTTGGAACTAGCACCAGTTGAGCTTGATCTTGGACTGTATTTAGAAGATTGCTTGGATCGCTGGAGTATAGTTCAGCTTCTCTTTTATTTATGGCTATTTTAATGTGTGGGATTATGTCTTTCAGTTTATGTACTTTTGATTGTCAAGATGGATATTATGTACTTTGAATCTGGTTTTTGATGATGTAAGCAAACATATGTGTTTTGCGTTGCAATGAAATAAAGTTTTAAATCTTTGAGTACTATTTATATCTGTCTTGTTGTTAAGTTTCTGTTCTATACTTACTTAAAACGCTCCATAGAAGTTAATGCATTCCCTTTGTGAGTGACATTAATGGACGTGGGGTGTTACACGTGGTATCAGAGCTGAAGGTTACTAGAACAGATATGAATTTTGAAAAAAAAAAACTGTTTTTCAAAAGCATTTTTATAAAGAAGTACCTTCAAAAGTATGTTTTAAGGAAAGTATTTTCAAGAGAAAAATATATTTTAGAAAGCATAATCCCAAGAGCCATATATCTTTCCCTCGGTTCTTTTATATTGAATCTTTCCTTTTCGTTTCAGCATGTCTGAAGCATCTGAGATACGAGAGGGTGTTCATGTACCCGGTTGGTTTCGTCAATATCTCGAGGCTAGGGCCTCCACCGCAGGTCCAGCAAATGCTCCTCCTCCTCCTCCTCCCTCTCCTCCTCGCGTCGTTACTTTTGCTAAGATATGTAAGGACTTTAGAGCAATGGGTGGAAAACCTTATCATGGGACAGAGACATTTGTTGTGACGACCCCAGACTTCCACGAGTGAAAGTAGGAGTAATCATTTTTGGAATACAACATAAATACAATAAAACAGAACACGGATACAATATAGCAAAGGAAATTCATAGAGTAATAACATTATAGCAGCGGAAAAATATAATGTCATCAATCACAGAAAATCCACAGTCGCCGAAACTAAGCTATTACAACAAGTTGCAGAAAAGAAATAAATTTGATGACTAAAAAGAAAAGAAAAGATGCCATAGAAAACAAAAGATAAATGTCTTCAAGCTCCAAGTCATCACCTCTCCACAAAAGCAAATCCAAGAGATAGAATAAGCAGCTCCAAAGAAAAGACTCCAAGCAAAGAATGAACCTGTCTACTTGGCTGCCCGTGTGGAAAAGAGGGCACCCAAGTTTGCAAAAAGGTGAAACAAACTATGGGTCAGTCGTGGGACTGGTGTGAGAATTCTTAAGTAAAATATTAGTAGATATAAGGCAAATCCAAAGACCACGCCGCTAACGCGGAACGGGTTTACTCTAATGGATTGTCGTGCATAATTTAAAGTGTCATAACAAATAAATAAGTACATCGTAAACAACGCAATGTTTTTTGGAAAAATGGAATCACCATAAGACCCAAGTCCCATCACACAATGCAACGCACACCAGAGGATAGGGTTTTACCTTATGGTGATTAAACATGCTAAATACGGCAAATACGCATCTAATATTATTATTAGTGTATATGAAAGCATTTCAAAGTAAATGTATTAATCTTAGGAAGCATAGGTACCATATACTATGCCTCCGTACTAGTACTACAATCAAATTCGTCGGTTCGTATTTGGATTTTGGTTTCCATCATGAGTCAAGGCTAGAGCGGAGCTCCTTACCGATTCGAGACACTCTAGCTAGTGCCTCAGGATTACCCGCAGTTAACCCTTGGATCCTGCAGGGCCGGTCCTCACATACAGCTTAGAGGATTGGCAATTCCTAAGCACACGTTTCCCGGTCCTATAGGACCTATCCGAGGCGCGCCACATTCCATCATCCACATAAGTAAAGTATCAGCGCTGGGAGGTCCCTGACACTACTTCTAGCTAGAAAGAAACGTGCTGCTTTCCCTGCGTTCCCTTCGCCCGTTTTTGACTCAACCGGTGTGTGAGGCTCGCGAAGTCCCGTTACACAAAGCTACGCCTAAACAGGCCATGCTTTGATCGTCTCCACAAGGTTCTGCTTTTCAACAATAAACCTTGATCATTGCATCTTAGTATGCCACACTGTCACTCCATACCATACCATTGCTTCTCCATCAATACATAAATGGGTGTTAAGTAGAGAATAAATTCTCCACCACCAATATTTATATATTAACAGAAAATCAACAATATGATATATAACGAAGTACGATGTCAGACACACCATCCATTTAAACTTATGCTCTGGGTCTGAACGAAAGTCAAATCCGTGAAACCAACACGTACGTCTGGGCAATGACCTTGACCCATGAATTGGTAGCAAGTCAATTCAGGGTCTCGATTGCTGTCCATTCGAGGGAAGGTTTACGGTCTTCATGCTTCGTCTTCTTACTTCGATCTTTAACGCCGCTGGATAAATTTGGGATGAGAATATCTCGGACTTCCCAAACAATCCTCGTATGTATATACATATATATTTATTTGAAAATCCTTCTTATTTGTTAATAATTATTTTTATTAACAATTCATTCTATTTTAATTATTTAAAATAGTCAAACTTCTTATTCAACGATGCATTCTCAAAATCATATTTTAATTTACATTAATTAAAATGTAAACTTTCATTACATATCGCATTCTTGTTTTCTTTACATTTAATAAAATGCAAACTTGCAATTACATGTCACATTCTTACTTATTTACAATGAATAAAATGTAAATTTGCATTTACATGTCGCATTCTTATATATTGTCATCAAAAAATAATGTTAACTCATTCTACGTTGTAATCCTTCTTTAATGTTAATCATTTAACATAAAAGTTAACTTCCTACGATGTAAATTACATTTAATTTACATTAAGATAATGTAACTCATCTTATGTTAAATTACCTTTTAATTAAAATAATATAATTCAATCCTACGGTCAATTCTCTTTAATTTTCATTATAAATAATGTAACTTATCCTCTGATTAAACTTTCTTTTATTATCTACATTAAAAATAATGTATATTAATCCTATCGTTAAACTCTTTTTAAAATTAAAATTAAAAATAAGGTTATTCTCATCCTACGGTGCAATTCTTCTTTTAATTCACATAATAAAATAATGTAACTCATCCTACAGTTAATTCTCTTTTTAAATGCATTTTTAATTTCAATTACATTAAAATGAAATTTTATTTACGATGGAATTCCCTTTCTATTCCCATTATAAATAATGTACACTTCATCTTACGATGTAGATTACCTTTCTATTTAACATAAAAATAATAATAATGTACATTTCCTACGATGCATTTTTCTCTTTTATATACATTATAAAATAATGAACATCTTATCCTACGGCATAAATTTCTTTTTATATTAACATTTAAAAAATATTAATTACATCCTACGGTGAAATTACCTTTATTACATTAACATTAGCAATGTTAATTTCATCATGCTATGAATTTCAATTATATTATACTTATAAAATAATGTAAATAGCATTCGGTGGATTTCTCTTTTTATTACGTTAACAAAAATGAAATTTTCCTACGATGAAAGTTTTTCTTATTTTTAACATTTAAAGATGATGTTAATACCATATGGTGTAGATATTTTTATTTTAACATTAAAAATATGTTAATCAAACATACGGTGAATCCTCTTGTAAAATAACATTGTAAATGATGTCAAATTTACATACACTTCATTTTCTTTTTAATAACATTGAAAATAAATGTATATGAATCCTATGATTAAACTATCCTTCTTGACATACGATGCTTTTTCTATTTATTAACATTAAAGATAATGTTAATATTACATACGGTGCTTTTTCTATTTATTAACATTAAAGATAATGTTAATATTACATACGGTGCCTTTTTCTATTTATTAACATTACAAAAACACTATTTTCACATGCAATGCATTTAATATTTTCTAACATGACAAAATATTATTTACATACAATGCATTTGATACTTTTCTAACTCGACAAAATACTATTTACATACAACGCATTTGATATTTTTCTAACTTGACAAAAATGCTATACATACAATGCATTTAGTACTTTTCTAAATTGACAAAAATACTATACATACAATGCATTTGATTTTTTTTTCTAAATTGACAAAATCACTATTTTCATGCAATGCAAATTTTCTATATTAATATTAACAAATATGCTATTTTCATACAATGCAAATATTTCTTATTTATGACAAATATTGTTCATTTCATATAATGCCATATTCTATTTTATAGTGAACAAAAATATAGTCATTCACATACAGTGCTTTTCTTACTTTTATAATGAACAAAAAAAAAAAAAATATTCATTCAACATACGGTGCTTTCTTATTTTTAACTTTTATAATAAACAAAATATATTCATTAACATACGATGCTTTCTCCTTTTTATATAATGAACAAAATATATTCATTAACATACAATGCTTTATTCTTTTTATATTTTACATACAATGCATTATTTTCTAACTTTGACAAAATAATATGCATACATACAATGCATTATTTTACATACAATGCATTATTTTCTAACTTTGATAAAATAATATGCATACATACAATGCATTATTTTACATACAATGCATTATTTTCTAACTTTGATAAAATAATATGCATACATACAATGCATTATTTTACATACAATGCATTATTTACATACAATGCATTATTTTCTAACTTTGATAAAATAATATGCATACATACAATGCATTATTTTCTAACTTTGATAAAATAATATGCATACATACAATGCATTATTTTCTAACTTTGATAAAATAATATGCATACATACAATGCATTATTTTACATACAATGCATTATTTACTTATTTTACATATAATGCATTTTATACTTTTATCTTGACAAAAAACGATGATATACATACAATGCATTTTCTATTCTTTCTAACATGACAAAATACTATTTTATGCAAAGCAAATTTCTATTTTTCTATCATGACAAAATACTATTTTATGCAATGCAAATTTTATAATAACACAAATTTGTTCATTCAACATACGGTGCTCTTTATTTTGATAATGAACAAAATATATTCACTTACATACGATGTTTTCTTATTTTGATAATGAACAAAATATTAGTTCATTACATATAGCGGCCAATTCTATTTTGTAAATGAACAAAAATATACTTATCTTAAATGGCGACAAATTCTATTTTAAAATATTGACAAAAATGTCAATCAACATACGGTGTTTATTTTCTTATATAAACATTGACAAAAAAAAAATGTCAATCATCATACGGTGTTTATTTTCTTATATAAACATTGACAAAAAAAAATGTCAATCAAATTACATTGCCAATTTGTTCCCAAAACTTACTGTCAACACTACGCTACATACAACGTCAAATTTTACATGTCATAGCATCGCACAATATATGGTATCAATTCCTTGTGGCATAACATCCAACAATTTATGGTGACAATTTTTATCATGTCATAACATCGCAAATTAAACGGTGTCAAATTTTATCATGTCATAACATCGCAAATTAAACGGTGTCAAATTTTATCATGTCATAACATCGCAAATTAAACGATGTCAAATTTTATCATGTCATAACATCGCAAATTAAACGGTGTCAAATTTTATCATGTCATAACATCGCAAATTAAACGGTGTCAAATTTTATCATGTCATAACATCGCAAATTAAACGGTGTCAAATTTTATCATGTCATAACATCGCAAATTAAACGGTGTCAAATTTTATCATGTCATAACATCGCAAATTAAACGGTGTCAAATTTTATCATGTCATAACATCGCAAATTAAACGGTGTCAAATTTTATCATGTCATAACATCGCAAATTAAACGGTGTCAAAATTTATCATGTCATAACATCGCAAATTAAACGGTGTCAAATTTTATCATGTCATAACATCGCAAATTAAACGGTGTCAAAATTTATCATGTCATAACATCGCAAATTAAACGGTGTCAAATTTTATCATGTCATAACATCGCAAATTAAACGGTGTCAAATTTTATCATGTCATAACATCGCAAATTAAACGGTGTCAAATTTATCATGTCATAACATCGCAAATTAAACGGTGTCAAATTTTATCATGTCATAACATCGCAAATTAAACGGTGTCAAATTTTATCGTTATAGCATCACAAAAATAATGGTGACAATTTCATCGTCATAGCATAGCATATAATTATGATGCCCAATTATTATCCACATAAACACTCAACAATTTATTCAATTAAAAAAAATAAAAAAAATTGCGGTTTGAAACTCTCACAGTGTTTGGTCAGAGGAGGTGATTCAGGTTCGGTGTTCCAATTCAAGACGATTTCAGATCTGGGGTTTCTATTTTCTCCAAATCGATGAAGCTTGAAGGCAATCAGAAAATGGCACGCTGGAGAGGAGGTGAGGGGGTTTCTTGCGCTTGAAAATGGCGACGAACTCCGCCGTTTTGAGCTTCGAATTCACCCTCCACAGTTCACGAAATATGATCACCTCCGTATGATCTTGAAGCTCCTAAAAATCTCTTCGATCTTTCCTATATGAGTTTCTAATTTCATTTCGTGGAAAAAAAAAAAGAGAGGAGAAAAGAGCAGTCGTGGCCATTGATAAGAAGGAGGAGGTGAATGAGAGTTTGTGTTAGGTTATGGGAGGAGTTTAGGATATTCTATAGTGGAGATGAATTTTCCCTTTACCCCCTTGTATGTTTAATTGTTCTCAATTAAATTTCCGTTTATTTTAAAGTTGAAAACATTTATTATGTTCAAATTGATTGTAACCTTTTGAATTTCAAATCACGTTCACATTTGCTATAGCTATAATCACATATTACCATTTATTACATTAAATTTAATTGCAAAAAGGAAAAAAAAAAGAAATTCTATTTATTTTTGTTCATAAAATGACACCAAATATATAGCATGGATGCATGCGCTTGCAATAAGGAATGGAAAACGCATTGAAAACTTGCTGCAACTTTCCACATTAATGAACCTTATAGTTTGAATAACTAGGGAAAGTATTATATTTAAGAAATATTCTTATCATTAAAGAATTCTAATATTGAATATTCAAATTTGTTAATGATGTAAATTACGCTAGAACATTACATTAGAAAAATAAATTTACAAAAGTAATTTTAATTCCAAAGTGAATACTATGTTCAAAATAAGATATTTCTAATATAAAACCGGTAAATACAATGGTTTACAACGCAAATAGATTTGAGTTGAAATAGATAAATATGTTAAGTAAGACAGCAAAATTTAAAATACTCAAATTTGTCAAATACAAGTAATGAAATCGAAAGCCAGAATGTTAGGCATAAATACAAAGGAGCACGAACAAGGAAAGAATAAAATTATATAAAACTAAACACACTAATTCCATACTAATTTATTAGTACATTTACTTCCCTCAAAACTACATGGTTGTAATTGTTAATATTCCATTTATTATATGTAATAGTAATAAATGGAGGACATTTCAAATTCCAACCTAACCTAAACCTTTACCTATTTAGTACCAATAACTAGCATTTGTTACACATGCTTTGGATGAATAAAGTATGTATGTTTGTGAATTAATGCACTTATTACCCATATTTATTTCTTATCATTCTATATGTATTAATTTTAACAATTTTATATTCTAGCGCAAATAAATGACCATAACCATCTCTTTGTATTCTGCGTTTGAAATAAATGTTAATTCCTACATTTCATACCCTTCTTCTGAACCAAATACTAATGTTCCTTTCCATATTATTAGTAGGTAATTTATATGCATTGTTTTTAATACCTTTACATTTGTATTACATTTTAATATCATGTAACCTTATTACATTATTGGCAAAATTATATCCTTATTATTTCATACTCTTTTCTTCTTCTTTTTTTTTTTTTTTATAATAAATTTAATTTAGAAATGGAATTTTTAAATTCTGACGCATTTTCTATCATAATTTCCTTAAAATAAAATTTTAAATTGGCCCTAAAATTCCGGGTTGTTACATTTGTTGAAGCTCGTAACTGGCTAAAGGAGGTGGAAGAATTGTTTAGAATCTTTGAAGTGGATGATGAAAGAAAAGTCCAGCTAGCTGCCTGGCTAATGAAGGATGAGGCCTCGTTTTGGTGGGAGGTAACTAATGGGGGACGTCCAGTCGATACATGGCTAGATTTTAGGCAGAGGTTTGAGGCGAAGTTTCTCTCGTGGGCTGAAGAGAATCTATACCTGGAAAGGTTTTTGGCACTGAAGCAAGGGAATTTATCGGTGGAAGAGTACGTCAACAAATTCAACCAATTGGCAAGATTTGGCTTGGACTTGGTGAATACTCCAGAAAAGAAGGCTCTAAAATTTGTTAAGGGTTTAAACGAGCCGCTTCATGGGTAAGATATGACCCACATTCCCATAGGGGCTACCTTCGAGAGACTAGTTGACATGACGCTCATGCATGAAGAGGAGAAGGGCGCCAATGCTAATAAGGCACCCGAGAAGAAAGGGGATCAAAAGAAGCCGCAACAGCAACAACAGAACAAGAAAGGTGGCAAAGGCAACAATGCTAAGGGAAAGAAAAGATGCTTTAACTGTGGGACACCCGGCCATCTAAGCAAAGATTGTAGGAAGAAAAAGAAGATTGGTTGTTTCCACTGTGGCGAGGCGGGACATCTTATTAAGGACTGCCCAAAGAAAGGGCAGAGGGCAGGGTCTACCTCGGGAGGACAGGTGCAAGCTCTTATGGCACCAGGGCAGGCAAGGGAACAAGTTCAGGCTCTCGTGGTCCCACCGCGGCAAGAACGAGGTAGTGCAATTTCCGTTGAAAGTTTAGTTTTTATGTTTGATCATCCTGTCCGTACTTTATTTGATTCTGGCGCATCACATTCGTTTATTTCTACATCATTAATTGAAACACTGCACCTTGATACTAGTCTAGTTACTGATCCATTAGTAGTCTCAAATCCTATCGGTGGTTCGGCTCATCTTTCTATGATTTGTCGGGATTTGAGAGTGTTTATCTTGGGCGTTGAGTTTGAGTGCAACGCTTTTGTTCTTGGCTTCATGGGCTACGGTTTAATTCTAGGTATGGATTGGCTAACTAGATATGGGGCCATCCTAGATTATGAAAGAAGGGTAGTTAGATTGTTGACTCGTTTTGGAAAGACCCTTGATATTTCTTGTGACCCTAGAGGTCCAGTAATGCTTAGCTACCTAGAGTCCCTTGACGCATCTGATGATGATTTACATTTTGTTCCCATAGTCCGTGAATATGCTGATGTCTTCGATAAGATGAGGGGTTTACCCCCAAAACGTGAGATAGACTTTCGGATATATCTAGTAGATAATGCAAAGCCAGTTGCATTACCGGTGCGCCACATGGCTCCAAGAGAGAGAAGAGAACTCAGTAAGCAAGTGAAGGAATTGCTTGAGAAGGGGTTCATCAGACGTAGTATATCGGAGTGGGGTGCTCCAGTAGTATTTGCCAAGAAGGCGGGTGGGTCCCTTAGACTTTGTGTGGACTATAGAGAACTTAATAAGATTACTAAGAAGAATAGACACCCATTGACGAGGATTGACGATCTCTTCGATCAGTTAGTTGGCGCCTCAGTGTTTTCGCAGTTGGACTTAGCCACTAGTTTCCATCAGTTGAGAGTGGTTGAGGATAGCATAGACAAGACTGCCTTTAGGACTCCAGACGGTTTCTTCGAGTGGCTTGTGATGGCCTTCGGTTTGACAAACGCTCCCGCATACTTTGTTGACTTGATGAGTAGGGTGTTTAGGGAGTACCTTAATAGATTCGTGGTGGTCTTTGTGGATGACATCTTGGTCTTTTCTAAAAGTGAGGAAGAGCATGCCCTACATCTTAGGTAAGTATTGGAGACCCTTCGAGCGCATAGCCTTAAAGCTAAATTTTCTAAATGTCACTTTGGAGGAAGGAAGTGCGATTCTTAGGGCACGTGGTTTCCAAAGAAGGGATAACTGTGGATTCCGCGAAAGTAGTGGCCATCCAAGATTGGAAGGTTCCTAAAAATGCTACAGAGGTGAGGAGTTCCTTAGGGTTGGCTGGCTACTGTAGGAAGTTTATCAAAGACTTCGCAAAGATACCAGCCCCATTAACACGCTTGACGAAGAAGAACTTAATTTTCACATGGGACGTAAACTGTGATGATGCGTTCCAACGACTAAAGAGAGCTTTGACCGCAGCCCCAGTCTTAGTTTTGCCAGATGGGAGTAAGCCATTTACCGTTTATACCGATGCTTGTGGGATAGGAATAGGCGCAGTCTTAATGCAAGAGGGAAGGGTAATAGCCTATGGTGGAAGGCAGTTGAGAGTGCATGAGAGAAATTACCCTACACATGACCTAGAGTTGGCCGCTATTGTCTTTGCACTTAAGTCTTGGCGTCATTATCTTCTTGGCGAGAAATTCGAATTATTCACTGACCACAAATCGCTAAAATACTTATTCTCTCAGAAGGACTTGAACTTAAGGCAGCAAAGGTGGATGGAATTCTTAGCATCCTACGACTTCGAGATAGCATATACCCCCGGAAAGGGTACCGTGGTGGAAGACGCCTTAATTAGAAAGAGGTTGTCCTTGAGTCCGTTGTTTGTTGAGCGGCGAAGCTTAGAGTTCATCTCTATGTTTGACTTTAAACCTTCCGTTGACTTTGTACCCGGTTTGCTAGCATCCTTAGAGGTCAGACCTACGCTTTTGGGACGGATTGGCGAGGCACAGCGAGACGACCCACAGTTGGTTGAGTTAGTAGAAAAGCTCAAAAGAGGGGAGTCATCGAGCCATCTCCGTAGGTATACCCTAGATGATAAGGGTTGGTTACGTAGGGATGGTATACTTTGTGTACCACAGGACGAGAACTTGAGGAAGACCATCCTTGATGATGCACATCGTTCGAAGATGACCATCCATCCCGGCGGGGACAAGATGTATATGGACATGAGACGAGTTTACTTTTGGGCCGGTATGAAGAAGGACGTGGCAGAGTTTGTTGCTAGATGCTTGGTGTGCCAACAAGTAAAAGCAGAGCAAAAGAAGCCCGGTGGATTGCTTCACCCATTGGAGGTCCCACAATGGAAGTGGGAAAGTGTTTCGATGGACTTTGTTGATGGATTACCAAGATCGAGGAAGGGTAATACGGGGATTTGGGTCGTGGTATACAGACTTACCAAGAGCGCCCATTTCATTCCCGTGAAGAGTAAGAGGACTGCTCCATGGTTAGCCTCTATATACATTCGAGAAATAGTTCGTTTCCACGGTGTTCCTTCTAGCATAGTAAGCGTCCACGATCCTATCTTTACTAGCAAATTTTGGAAGAGCTTGCAAGAGGCGGTAGGGATTCAGTTATGTTTGAGCATCGCATATCATCCTCAGACGGTCGGCCAGACCGAGAGGGTGAATCGTATTCTAGAGGACCTAATGAGGTTGTGTGTCTTAGATTTCGGAGGTACATGGGAGGAACATTTTCCGTTGGTGGAGTTCGCATATAATAACGACTTTCAGTCTAGCATTGGCATGGCACCGTTCGAGGCTCTTTATGGACGACCGTGTCGTTCGCCTACATGTTGGTGGGAGTCTACAGATAAGATCTTACTTGAGCCCGATATGATTAGAGAGACTTCGGAAAAGATCGATTTGATACGAAGGAGGATGAAGACGACGCAAGATAGGCAGAAATCTTATGCGGACAAGAGGAGGATAGATCTTGAGTTTGATATTGGGGACATGGTCTTTGTCAAGGTGTCTCCATTACGGAATGTCGTTCGCTTTGGGTCCGTTGAGAAGTTAGCACCAAGGTTCGTAGGGCCGTTTCCTATTAAGGAGAGGATTGGGCAGATGGCGTATAGAGTGGAGTTGCCCGAGAGACTTAGTGGCGTACACGATGTATTCCATGTGTCATATTTGAGGAAGTGCTTGCACGAGACCGCGGAAGTGGTAGAGCCGAGCTTGCTTAGAGAGGTGGAGATAGAGCGTGATGCGACGATTCGGCGAGCTCCTACGTGCATTCTTGGGTCGGAGGTATAGAAGTTGAGGAATCGAGAGGTCAAGCTAGTCAAAGTGCAATGGAGAGATGATGAGAGCAATGCTACTTGGGAGACGGAAGAGAAGATGCGTTCATTATACCCTTTTCTTTTCAAGGGTAGGTCTTTTAGTTTCTCCTTTATCGCTTACCTTATACTTATCTTATCTTTAGTATGTCCTCTCGTTAGTACCTTTGACCTTTAGATAGGGTAGTCCTATGATTGAAACATGTGTTTGAGACATGTTATGTATGATGGATGCATGTGGATGCAAGTGTTTGCTAGTGGTTGCTCGTGGAAGCATATACACACACTTTAGGCACTAGATCGGCTCAGTCACTTCATACTGCATATTGCATATAAATGTGAGTGCATATTTAAGCTAATGGATGTATAATGGTTGTGCTATCATATGGATGTTGCATTTTGGTGAATGGTTGTGCACACATGTAGAAATAATATGTATCGATAGGGTTCTTTCGCATACATAATGGACGCATGGCACTATCATCGTTTGCATTATGGAGGTCAACTGAATCAGTAGACTGCTTGATTTTGCATTAGATAAGGAAAATATACACGCACTTTTTGCATATGTTCATACAGCATTAGAAATTCTATAAGGACAATGGATGCCTGTGTTTGATGGTTGAGTAGATGGTTGTTTGGATGTTAGGATATGCATTCTCCTTAACTTGGAGATTTCGGGGGCGAAATCCTTTAAGGATGGGAGAATGCAACACCCCGGATTTTTGAATAATCGGATTAACTAAATTAAAGAATAAATGTTTAGCATTTTTCTAAGGTTTGTAAGCAAAAGACTTAGTAGCTCATTTGGTTGGAACATGTGACTTGCATACAAGAGGTACAGAGTTCGATCCCCGCCAACGCCATATTTTTGTTTTAGGGGAATGGCTAAAAAGCGGCTTAGTGTGAACGCGGTTCAAAAAGTAGTTTAGTGTGAAAATGGTTAATTAGGAAGATAGAAATATATATAGATATATATATAAATAAAATAAAATTCAACCTAAAATTTAAGCAAAAAAATTCAAAACAGCGGAAGCGGGAAGGCAAAACACCAAACCGACCTATTTTATGGGTCGACCCAAGACCCGCTGGGTCGACCCCAGGGTTGACTCAGGAGGTTTGGAATTGGTCCCGTCGGCCCTAAGTGGTCTATGACGAAATTTTATGTTTTAGGGCTTAGGTGGCGATTTCTGGTTGGTCTGTTGACATCATTTCTTGGTTTCTAAGGCCTAGATGGATCCTAGAGTGATCCGACGGCTTAAATTAATTCAAAGCTCTATAAAAAGACCCATAGACTCAAACCCTAAATCAGAATTAAAACTAAAACTATGGTCGTCATGCTGTCATCTTGAACCCTAGAGTAGCCGCCAACAATTAGAGAGGAAGAACAGCAAATCAAATCAGTTCTATTCAACCCTAACAACAAATATTATTCAAAGGAAAGCTAATTCAACTTCAGAAATCAGAATTCAGAACTCAAGGCCGCCTTTGAGTTGTGAGTTCGATAGTTTTAATAAAATAATTAGTAATTTAATTGGATTAAGTTATGATGCGGATTGTATAGATGTGATGTGAATTATTGATCACATGTTGTAATTATGTTGTAGAATTGTGTTGAAATCTCTATGACGTTATGTTGTGATGCTATCATTTATGATGTAAAGTTATGTTGCTATCTTCTATGTTGTAATTTTATATATAACCAAATCATCATGTTTCACATGCTAGTTTGGTGATGTTGATTCATATGATAAATCATATGTATGCAAGTTTAGATTTTTATTTAAACATGAATCATATACAAGTTGGGTAAAATTATATGTGACCTTACATGGTTATGACATCTAGTTTATGTGAAAATTTGATTAAAAGTTAGGCTATGACATGGGTGAGTTATATGCTAAATTCTACATGATATTTTACATGTTAGATGCAAGTTTACACCATTGTTATGATGCATAAATCACATATGCAAGTTTCTATAAATATATGAGTTTGGGGTATGAATCATGTTATGCAAGTTTAGGGTTATTGCCTATGCAAGTTTACACCATTAGATGTAGATCTATGACATACATGATTTATGCAAGTTCACACCTTTAGATTTGGATCCATGACATATGTTGTTTATGCAAGTTGTAACTTTGGCCTATGCAAGTTTTAGATGTAGAACATCATTCACATATTCAAGTTCATCCCTATGTTTAGATCTATGTTTTCATTATGTGTACATTGTGATGTTTTCTCTTTATTCCACGAGTTAGACTATTCGAGTCAAACGTATATTTTACGTTAAATTAACAAACGCACAACGTGTGGTAAAGGGGATAATATTAAAAAGATTTAATTGGCATAAATGCCTTAAAAGGCATAAAATATAATTGTGGTGAAAATTGGTATGATTTTGCATACCATAAATGGATGGACATAATTGAGTCAATTATGGACATCGTTAAATTTGGAATTGATTGATAATTTGAATAGGGAAAGTAATTCAAATTTGGGGAATGATTAATTAGGAGAAATTAATCGTCTAAGACACGAGGTTAGGCTCTTTTGTGGTGTAAGACTGCCCGGACCCGCTTGGCAAATCTAGCTGCCACAAATGCCAGTCTAATGTGAGAGGTCTTAGGCATAAATTAAATACGTAACAATTGTAAAGACACGAGGTTAGGCTCTTTTGTGGTGTAAGACTGCTCGGACCCGCCCGGCAAATCCAGTTGCCACAAATGCTAGTCTAATGTGAGAGGTCTTTATGAGGTTACGGTCCTAATGAATTAAGAAACACTTAACCAGATAAACATGTAGTGGACATGAGGGGGTTAAGTGGGTGCCTTGGGTGGCATGTGGAATCTAGTGGGTGCCTTGGGTGGCATTTGGAAATACGATTAGAAACACTTAACCAAAATTGAAACATGTAATTGAAACATGAATAAGAAGTGGTTAAGTGGGATGTACTAGAGGGGATCAAGCTTAGGTGGATAGCTTGTGTCAAGTGATGGGGGCCCATTTCAACCAGTAACCCATACATATCTTTGTGGGATCGACCTAAGTCGAGGACGGGAGACACATACTGGGCTTGACTGTAAGAGGCCAAAATGGGTTAGCGGTGGCAACGCAAGCCCAACGGGTTCATATGCGTGTGTGGACTCGAGCTGGTAGGTAAGACATTGTTGCATCGTGTAGGTATAAGCTGTGCATTGTTGGTTGTATCGGGTTGCCACTTTGGGGAGTGATACACCCCACTGTGGGGCCAGCACGGGTATCTACGAGTTAGGGAGCCGATCGCTTGAGGGTAGTGGGTACACCTAGTGGAGATAGGGACAGGCGACACCTATGAAGGCAGCTAGGGGTGCATGAAACTACCAATATCATTATTAAGTTCTGTAGGCGGGATCAACCTTAGGGTGACTAGTGGTGGTGCAGTATAGCAATTATCCTATAGTGTTGGTGTTACAGTGGGTTAGGCGCGCTTTAACGATATCGTCGTTCATCTTGTTTCCTTATTTGTTCTGCCATATTCAATGGTTCATGGTCATTTCCTTATTTTCCAACTTATGCCTCAGCCTAGTTACTTTGTTAATTATATTGTTAAAATTATCGCACTCGCCATACTTTATGTCTGACCCCCTTTGTTTCCTCCTCTTTCCCTCCTTTCCCCCCAGGTACTCAGGTTGGAACTAGCACCAGTGGAGCATGATCTTGGACTGCTTTTAGAAGATTGCTTGGATCGCTGGAGTAAAGTTCAGCTTCTCTTTTATTTATGGCTATTTTGATGTCGGGGATTATGCCTTTCAGTTTATGTACTTTTGATAGTCAAGATGGATATTATGTACTTTGACTCTGGTTTTTGATGATGTAAGCAAACATATGTGTTTTCCGCTGCAATGAAATAAAGTTTTAAATCTTTGAGTACTATTTATATCTGTCTTGTTGTTAAGTTTCTGTTCTATACTTACTTAAAACACTCCATAGAAGTTAATGCATTCCCTTTGTGAGTGACATTAATGGACGTGGGGTGTTACACTTTCGGTTAGACGATCTACCACAACCTAAATGGCCTAATTCCCCTTTTCGCTTCTAGGAAGTCCATCTACAAAGTCCATGGAAATATGTTCCCGCTTCTATATGGGGATCTCTAAAGGTGGTAACAGTCCTCTGGGCATCCCTTGCTTCGATTTTACCTTTATCATGTTAAACATTTAGCCACGAACTCGACCACATCTCTCGTCATTCCTTCCCAATGGAGGTTCCTCTTCATATCCTTGTACCTTTTATCCCCATTGGGGTGTATGGTCAATTTTGACTTGTAGCACTCCTCTAGAATTTCTTTCCTCAACCCTTCATCTTTAGGGACGTAAAGTCGTCCGTTCCAAAGTAATCTTCCATCACTGTCAAATGAATATCTAATCGAATGTGGAAAGGTTCCTTTCCTTCCTACTTTCTCTTTTATGCTTCTTAATTCCTCGTTAAGGTCTTGTGCGCTATTGATCCTTTCTCTCAGGGTAGGTCTAATTATCATATCTCCAAGAATACCATTAGTAGTGATTGGTGAGGGTTGCAAATTAAAATCATCGAGGAATTCTAATTGTTTCCATTCTAAGATTGCATACAAATTTGCATGTTTCCTACTTTAAGCATCCGCCACAACATTACCCTTGCTCGGGGTATACTGAGTCGCAAAGTCAAATAAGGAAATATATTCCATCCATCTTTGTTGTCTCAAGTTTAAGCCACGTTGAGAAAATAAATACTTAAGGGATTCATGGTCAGTATAGAGTTCAAATTTCTCCCCTAAAAGATAATGCCTCCACATCTTAAGGGCGAACTCTGTTGCGACTAACTTAACGTCTTGCACTAGATATCTTTTCTCTGGGTCCTTGAGTTTTCTACTAGAATAGGAAGCTACTCTTCCTTCTTGCATAAGGACTGTTCCTAGATAGGTCCCATATGCATTGGTGTAAACAGTGAACAATTTTGAACCGTCGGGTATAATTAGGACGAGTGCACTAGTTAATGCTTCTTTTAATTTCTTAAAGGCTATATCACATTTATTACTCCAAGTGAACACCAATTTTTTTCGTTAATTAGGTTAATGGAGTAGTAATCTTTGCAAAGTCTTTACTGAATTTCCTATAATACCCAGCCAATCCAAGGAAACTTCTTACCTCTGTAGCATTACGAGGTGTTCTCCATTCCTTGATTGCCTTGATCTTCGCGGGGTCTATGGCCAAGCCTTCGCTCGACACAATATGTCTTAAAAATCTTACTTCTTCCCTCTAGAAATGACACTTCAAGAATTTTGCTTTCAATTGGTTCTTTCTTAATATCCCTAACACTTGTCTCAAGTGATCTTCCTGCTCTTTACGGTCTTTTGAAAATATAAGGATATCATCTATGAAGACTACCAGAATTTTATTTAGAATGCCTCTAAACACTCTACTCATGAGGTCTACAAAGAATGCAGATGCATTCGTTAGTCCGAAGGGAATAACTTCCCATTGGAATAATTCGTCTAGCGTCCTAAACACAGTTTTGTCCTTGTTGACCTCCACAATTCTTAACTGGTGAAATCTATTAGCAAGGTCTAGTTGGAAAAATACTTGGGATCCTCCCAAGTGGTCAAAAAGGTCATCAATTCTAGGTAAAGGGTACCTATTCTTTTTGGTCAATTTATTAAGTTCTCTATGGTCAACACAAAGTCTCAAAGATCTGTCTGCTTTAGTGGCAAATACAACAGGTGCACCATATTCTGAGCTACTTTGATGAATAAAACCTTTTTGCAACAACTCTGAGGTCAGCTTATCTAACTCCCTTCTTTCCTTAGACGCCATATGCCTCAAGGGTAGTGCTATAGGTCTAGCGTCCTTCTCTAGGTCAATATGAAAGGAGATTTCCCTATGGGGAGGAAGTCCCGTGACTTCCTTGAAGACATCCAAGAATTCACAAACTATAAGGACCGAAGATGGTCCTTCAGAACTAGGAGATAAGGAATATAATAAGGATTTATCCTTGTTTCTAACATTACAAGGAATACTTAGGTTGCGTCCTCCTTGGCTCCTAAGATGAACGATTCTCTTATCGCAATATAGGGCGGCCCCATAAAATGATAGCCATTGCACACCTAGAATAAGGCCATACCCCATAAAATCCAACGCATACGCTTCGCAATGGAACTCGACATTGTCCCTCCAACACTAGGTCTTTACACAACAGCTCAGGATACTTAGATCCTCCGATAGGGTTGGCCACCTCTATCGGATTATACGAGATAGATATGGAAAAATTCAACAGATTTGCTAATCGCTTGGAGATAAAAGAATGGGTCGCTCCAGAATCGAACAAGGTGTATACTGAATTTACTAAAACAGAGGATATACCTTCGAGAGCGGGCTGCTCTTGGTCTCTTGGGGTCGGCTTTGAATTGGTGCTGCTTCTATTGCATAGTTCTGGCCACTTTTGGCAACTTTGGGCTTTGGGCAAGCTTTGGACATGTGTCCTTCTTCATGGCAGTTGTAACATTTTCCCTTGAACTCCTTTTTGGCCAACGAGGTCCTACAATCCTTAGTCTCATGACCCTTGTGGTTCCACCTCGTGCAAGTCTTTGCGTCCTTTTTGAATTATTCTTCTTTTTGTTTTTCCACTATTCCTTCTTCTTATTTTTGTTGGAGATTTCTCCTTTCTCACCTTCTTTATCCTCCTTGGAGCTTTCGATCGTGCAACGTGTAGCTGTCTCTACTAGGGTCTCAAAAGTTTCCCCAAATGTTACTGAGGCAAATAGAGTTTCCTTCAACGGGGAGTTCGTCCTTTAACAAACCTAAGGGCTTTGTTCATGGAGATGTCTACCAATCCTCTTCCAAACTTACATAACTCGGTGAATTAGGATATATACTCTTGCAAGATCAAACTTCATTTCTTGAGGTGGATGAATTTCTCTAGCTGGATGGTCGTATCTGCCCTTGGCAAAAACTTTGCTTCAAAACGGGTCTTAAATTCGGCAAATGTAAAAATCCAGCCCTTGTTCTCCATCGATATTAAGTTCCACCATTTAAGGGCCTCATCCTTCAAATGTCACTCTGGCAAGTATCGGGGTCTTGCCTGGTTACACCGCTCATTAGGATTTTCATCCATTCTAATATCTAAAAAGTAAAGGAAGAATCCTTCGGTGGATACTCATGAGATAGTATTTAAGTTGAAAAAGGAAGAAAACGATAAAGATGCCTAGTATAAATGTGTATGCTTATTGGGGTAAATATTTATATTACATATATATAGTTTAAAAAATCATTTTCAAATTACAAATATGCCTCTCATACGTATATATCCCTTATAATCGGGCAACCTAGGCTCTGACACCAAATGTAACAACGCGCCCGGAATGGTCCTACATTTCGACCCAAAAAAGGCCCATCGAAACTTAGAGCCATTCTAAACAGGTCGTTTGTTCCTATAAGGATTACATTTGCATAGAATATATCTAAAAAAATAATTCGAATAGGAATCTCACACAACGGAAGGAGAAAATATAATATTAGAATAAGATGTACCATTAATTAAAAACTTCAGAAATACAACAGTCACATTTACATCTGTTCAACAGATACATCAAATAGTTCATTCTCACAACATTCCTAAAGAAGTAAAGCAATAACTGCTAATAATAACATAACAACTTCATCTATGACTTTTACCCCATCTACTGACTAATTGGGTATGTTAAGGAGAAGGGTCAGAACATAAAGTTCTGTGTGACTGAAATATAGTGTTACTTAATGTTCATACCCTATATTTTTAGCAGGTTACATATGTCAAGGTATGTCTACGCAGCACACAAGATTCATACAAACATAGGTATCTAACCGGTGGGGTGGATATCCATGTCAATCGCCCATTAGTGTTTTAGGGTTAAAGACCCAACGCGGTGGCATTCTCGGTCACTTATGGCCCTATTAAAGGTGGATTCTTACGATCTCTTATAACCCTGAGGTAGACCTTTAGCCCTTTAAAGACCCCATCCTAGTACGTTAATGTTCTTAAATCTATTATCTCATTTGTAATATGAGAAGTAGTATTGCGAACGTTACTACTTAACTGATATTACCAGGTAGGACACTATGTCGCTTAAGACTTCCCTTAGATAGTTGGTGAGCATGCAATGCGAAATGACCTAGACTTCCCCGATCCTCGAAGAGACGAAGGAGCCTGGATTGTTTTGAGAACACGACGCGTTAGAACACAAAAAATTGAGCATTTCATTGTTATTACAATAATTTACATCAGAGTACAAGATATCAGAGTTCAAATAAATAATATTACACGGCGGAAAAACAAATGGCAGAGATTTCCAACTTTTAAAACAACGGAAAAAAAATATATGAATATAATGTGCAGCGGAAAATATAAACTACCACAGCTGAAGGAAACACACGGATACAAAGCTTTCCGAATATAGCTCTAGCCGTAATTCAGGATCCTATGAAAAGAAGTATCTGCGAAAACCAAAACTTCAAGCTGCCCATGTAGAAAATATGGGCACCTAGAGTTTAGGTTAAAACAATAAACTCCGAGTCAGTCATGGGACTGGTGTGAGAACTAAAACAGTTATTAAATCTTTACTTTAAAGTTAGAAAATCATGGGACCACGCCATATAACATGGAACGGGTTTACTCCACATGAATCTCAGTTTAAAATAAAACAACGCAATGGTTTTTGGAAAATGAAGCTATTATAAGACTCAAGTCCCATCACACAATGCAACGCAAGCCGAAGGATAGAGTTCAATTATAATAGCCAAACATGCATTGGTACATTTAAAACAAATCATTTTGATATTACTATAAGTGCATAGTGTCAAAATCAACTTCAAATATAAATGTATCAATCATAGATGGCATAGGTACCATATATTATGCCACCATACATAGGTCTACAACTAAAACTGAATGATGTCATATTGGAAATTGGATTCCATCATGAATCAAGGCAAGGGATGGCCTCCTTATCGATTCGAGACACTCTAGTAAATGCCTCAGGATCACACCTACGGGCAACCCTGGATCCTGCAGTGCTGATCCACACTTACTTTAGTGGATTGGTTATTCCTGAATGCACATTTCCCGATACTCACTTGGCCAGAAGCGGCCAATATATCCGAGGTGCCTAGCAATCCATCATCCACATAAGTAAAAATGTCTGGACTCCATACCCTGACACCACTTCTAGCTAGAAAGAAACGTCATGCACTCACTATTATCCCATTTTTGACTCATACCTAGGTGTGAGGCTCACATATTAACGCTATACACAAAGTTATGCTAATTAAAGCAGTGCTTTGATCATCATCCACAAGACTCTTCTATTCAACAAAAGCCTTGATCATTGCATTTTAGCATGCCACGCTGTGAATTCATGCCATACAACTGATGTCTATCAATATATAACCTCTAAGCTCGTACGTCTTAGAGAAGTGTGTTAAGCAAGAGAATAAATTATCCGCCACCAAACATATATATAATAGAAATCAATCAACATAGAATGAAATCCAATGTCAGACACACATCCATTTACAAGTCTGTTCTGGGTCTGAATGAAACCAGAGGCACCTTATTCCTCGTCCCATATGTCCAATACAGGAGAGAGGTCCTCGCATATCGGGTTGATCCCCAACTACGTTTGGATGATCACCACTTATTACCTTGTCTTTGGCGTATAGTCCAATCAAGACATCAGTAATCATTCAAACAATGTGAAGATCTCCGGTCTTCAACCACCGTCTTTATCGTCGACTTTTAGTCGCCATATCAGCTATTCAGAATAGGATAAACCCAGTCTTTTTGGAAAACTCGCGTATTTTATAATCTATAATCAAGTGCTATAAAAACAGATCATACGCCTCATTCCGATTCAAAATATTCTTTTATTCAAATACTCACATCGTAGGGGAAAGGTTCCCATTAATTTTATCAAATATAAGTTCATTTAAGCTTATTCTTAAATCTTCCTTTGGATATCAATTTCAAAATATTTTATTTTATCCTTTAACAATTCTAAACCAAATTAAGGTTTATAAAACTAGTCGGGATTATCGAGCCATACTGAAGTAATCATTTATTACTTCCAATCCCAACCTATTCATCCTATGGAGCAAAACTAGTAGTATTCCATATCAAGCACCCATGGTGTTATCGGTAAATTTAGTTACCATTTCACGTTCAAATTAAATTAAAGATTTAACTATCGCCTGGAGTAAAACTGGTGATACTCCATTCTTAATCATTTCGTGAATTCGATAAACTTAATTATCCTATTCTCATTTTAATCTACATAAAGATTCATTAAAACTTAGTTTTAATCTCAAAAATCATTACTTAATGATTTATTCAACTTAGAAAATTAATCCTGTCTCTAACTGGGTTAAAGAACCAATGTCATTTAAAACACAGTTCACAATAAACCCAAAAATCATCTTCCACCAAAATGTAATCTTCAAGAAAATCATAAGTATATAATCGATATAAATTTCCATTAGATTAATAATATAAATGGAATAACGGCAAGGCTTTTTAAATTTCATAAATAGCAATGGTCTTCCTTTATAGAAGTTCATCTTGATTATTAAATCGAATTCCATTCAATTCCAATTTAACATTAAATTGGAAACTTTACTTTGGAAAATTCTATTAATCCTAATTAAAAGATTATAAAATCCAAATCATACCTCCATTGTTAATTGGGTTAAAGAACAAATGTTATTTAAAACATTGTTCACGATAAACCCAAAATCAACTTTCATTTCAGTTCCAATTAAATTAATGAATTGGTAAACTCCTCTAAATTTTAATTAAAAGATTTATTCTATTCTTAATTGGGTCTAAGAATAGTGTTGTTAAAGATACCATTCACGATAAACCCAAAATCCAATTTGATATTAAATACAAGGCTCTGAATAGAAATTATATCGACTTATATTCAATATCAAATTCTGAAACTAACGGCTACAGTATTGGGAATAACAATATCAATATCTTTCAAATTCCTCAACAATATCCATATAATCACGAAATCCAATATCGAAATATTCCGAAGATAATTTCTATTCAGACCCATTCCAATTTATTCATTGGAAAACTCTGGTTATTTCAAAACCATTTAAAAATCAAATTTTTTAATTTAAAGATTGTTGGATTTCAAATCTAGTTGTTAATTACTTCATTTAAATAAAAATATCTTTTATCTCTTCAAATTTTGAAATATTTAATCCAAAAATTTTATCTCTTCAAAACTTGAAATATTTAATCCAAAATCTTTCCAAATCCTTTATTATGATTTTACATAATGTTTCCATATTTTTAATAATTTTATTAAGGCCCTTATAGTCGATTTCCAATGTCGGCCACCGAACTGCATTCCTAGCGATCTTTTCTAAAATTGGTTTGGACATATTTTAAAATCTAACCATTCAAATTTAAGTCTCTTATATTCATTGGAAAGATCTTTTCGATAGGAACCCAAGGGTTCCAGTTTTAGGAGAATCCGACAGTTGGATCTCCCGTTATGCCAATTTGAAGTTAATGGTTAAAATTCGCGAACGGTCGCTGTGCAGCGCGTTCTATTCAACCCATTTAAATATATAGTATATATATCATCGATTTTCATTTAAAACTTATTTTATAAATTCATTTTAAAATGATTTTAAATTCATTTCAATTTTAAATAAAAATTAAATATTCTATGTCATTATAATATTAAAATGATAATATTTTCAAAACATCAGATTTGAAATTCAGTCTTTCGATATTCATTCTAAAAATTAATAAAACCGATATAAAAATTCATTCGAGTTAAAATAGCATTTCTATATTTAACCTGGCTTCATATTTTTATATTTTTTTCATGTCCATCCAAAATTGGACATCAAAACCATATTTTGATCCTTTACTGAATATTATTTTAAAATATCTGTTTACATTCTGAATTGGAATCAAACTCTATCAATTACCATATGATTTTATTTATACGGATTTCATATATCGCATGTATTCAACAATAGTAATAGACAAGTATTAAATAGTCAATTCACATCCCAAGTGCAATTTACAACTATATGAGCATTAAATAATTAAATAACGCTGATAACAGTCTGTCAATCAATCAGTGACATACAACTATACACAAGGGCGACGTGTATTAATTATCATCTCCAGACCCGTTTGGGTTTTCAACCAACAACAATGAATTCAAATTAATCACTGATTAATAAATTTAACCAATTCTAATTTGATTCGAATTATTTTTCTAATTAGCCAATTTTCACTGTTTAAATTATAAATGGATATTTATAATTTAATTTCAACTACCATAAATTTATTAACATTATTTTAATATGGTACACATTTCAACTTCACAAACAAAACATAACATAGTCAATCAAATCATCTGTGGGTTTTCAAACAACAGTGAATGTAAGCTAACAGGCACCGTACAACATTTTTGTGATAATTAAACAAATAAAAATCAATATTGGCAATCGCTACATTTAGTTATAATATAAATAACTGTACAAATATTTTACAAAGAAGGTTCTCACTTTGGTTTCCACTCCGTGTCCGTAATTAAAAACAAGAGAGACATGAATTTTTGTCATCTCCAGACCTGTGTAGGGTTTTTATTAAATCCTGCCCCTAACACCCTTATATGTTTATTAAGTCCATAATCAGTCTTCTGAACAATCTGTCATTCAATCCTCGCCATACAAGCATCTCGCTGGTATGGAAATCCAAACCTCGTCATATAAGCAAAAAATTCTTATATTGAATATGATATGCTATGTTGTCTTCATGTAGTATGCCGTGCAGTGTAGTTCATAATTATTGTTGCTATCCTATGGCGTATGTTTTTAGTCTCACACAGAACAACCGTCACAACGCATCCAAAAACACTCATAGTAGTTTATATAATAAATAAAATTGCGCAACCAACTCATTAAGGTGCACCCGTATGTTGAGTACGCAATATATTTCTCTACTCAACAGTAAATACATAACCTGCTTAACATGCATATATATGTACATATCTATCTAACATATAAATCCAATTCGAACTAAATTTTCTATTCAGCTCTATATTATATTTGGTTTGGTTTTATTTATCATTCATTCTCATATGGGTTTTATCATTCCAATATTTTTATTAATCAAAATTAATACTCATACATCACAACCAGCAATTGGTTAACTTTTCAAATATATAACTTTAATATATAGTCAAAATCACATTTTAAATGCCAAATCACAACAATAAATTCTAAGTTTTGGTTCTCACACCAGTTAATTGGAAATATATAAATATCCCACTTTCGAAACTCGAACATAAATACTGATGATGTCATGACAATCATCAGAATCATATCCAGGCTAATTGAGTGTGTTTCTATATCTATACAGCATATTTGAGACTTTGTAGACACGTGGATCAGATATATATGCAAAATCTTTCTATACTCGATAATCCAAAATCAATATAGAATAAAATACTCAAATACGTATAGTAAGATATAATTTTCAAAATTAAATTTGTTTTCATAAATAATACTCTTCAAACTCATTCTAGGATATTACTAACCCTATCTCTTATGACTTCTTTCGTTTGGTTCTAATGTGTCTTGTTCTCGAGCTTTGTAAACCAAAGCTCTGATGCCAACTGAAACGACCTAGACTTCCCTGATCCTCGAAGAGATGGAGGAGCCCAGATTGTTTTGAGAACACGACACATCAAAGCACAAACAATAGAACATTTCATTGTTAATACAACAATTTACAACATAGTACAAGATATCAAAGTTCAAATAATTAATATTACACGACGGAAAAATAAATAACAGAGAGATATACAAATTATAACACATCAGAAATATACAATACATGAATATAATGTGCAGTGGAAAATATCAACTACCACAGCTGAAGGAAATACACGGATACAATGCTTTCCGAACATAGCTTCAGCCATAATCCAGGATCATGTGAAAAGAAGTATCCGCGAAAACCAAAACTACAAGCTATCCGGGTGGAAAATATGGGCACCCAGAGTTTAGGTTAAAACAATAAACTTCGAGTTAGTCATAGGACTGGTGCGATAACTAAATTAGTTATTAAATCTTTACTTTAAAAGTTGGGAAATCATGGGACCATGCCGTATAACACGGAACGAGTTTACTCCACATGAATCTTAGTTTAAAAAAAACACAATGCTTTTTGGAAAATGAAGCTATTATAAGACTCAGGTCCCATCACACAATGCAACACAAGCCGGAGGATAGTTTTCCCTTATTATAGTTAAACATGCTTGGTACATTTAAAACAAATCATTTTGATATTACTATAAGTGCATAGTGTCAAAATCAACTTCAAATATAAATGTATCAATCATAGACGACATAGGTACCATATATTATGCCGCCACACATAGGTTTACAACTAAAACTGAATGATGTCGTATTGGAAATTGGATTCCATCATGAGTCAAGGCAAGGGATGGTCTCCTTACCGATTCGAGACACTCTAGCAAATGCCTCAGGGGGCAACCCTGGATCCTGCAGTTCCGGTCCACACTTACTTTAGTGGATTGGTTATTCCTCAACACACGTTTCCCGGTCCTCACTTGGTCAGTAGTGACCAATATATCCGAGACGCCTCGCAATCCATCATCCACATACGTAAAAATGTCTGGGCTCCATACCATGGCACCACTTCTAGCTAGAAAGAAACATCATGCACTCACTACGCCCCCTTATCCCCTTTTTGACTCATACCGAGGCGTGAGGCTCACGAATTAACGCTATACACAAAGCAATGCTAATTAAAGTATCTCAGAGAAGGGTGTTAAGCAAGAGAATAAATCCTCTCCCGCCAAACAAATATTTATCTAATAGAAATCAATCAACACAGAATGGAATCTATTGTCTGACACACATCCATTTACAAGTCCGTTTTGGGTATGAATGAAACTAGAGGCACCTTATTCTTCGTCCCATATGTCCAATACATGAGAGAGGTCCTTGCATATCCGGTCGATCCCGAAGTACGTCTGGACGATCACCACTTATTACCTTTTCTTAGGTGTACAACCCAATCAAGACATCAGTAATCATCCAAACAATGTGAAGATCTCCGGTCTTTAACCACCGTCTTCATCGTCGACTTTTAGTCGCTGTATCAGTTATTCAGAATTGGATAAATCCGGTCTTTCCGAAACACTAGCGTATTTTATAATCTATAATCAGGTGCTATAAAGACACATCATAAGCCTCATTCCAATTCAGAATATTATTTTATTCAAATATTCACATCTTAGGGGAAAGGTTCCCATTAATTTTATCAAAGATAAGTTCATTTAAGCTTATTCTTAAATCTTCCTTTGGATATCAATTTCAAAAGATTTTATTGTTATCCTTTAACAATTATTTACCAAATTAAGGTTTATAAAACTAGTCAGGATTATCGAGCCTTACTGAAGTAATCATTTATTATTTTATTATTTCCAATCCCAACCTATTCATCCCAGGGAGCAAAACTGGTAGTACTCCATATCTAACACCCATGGTGTTATCAGTAAATTTAATTAGCATTTCACGTTCAAATCTAATTAAAGATTTAACTATCGCCTAGAGTAAAACTGGTGGTATTCCATTCTTAATCATTTCATGAGTTTGAAAATTTTAATTATCCTATTCTCACTTTAATATACTTAAAGATTCATTAAAACTTAGTTTTAATCTAAAAAATCATTACTTAATGATTTATTCAACTTAGAAAATTAATCCTGTCTTTAACTAGGTGAAAGAACCAATGTCATTTTAAACATAGTTTATGATAAACCTAAAAATCAACTTCCATCAAAATGGAATCTTCACGAAAATCATAATTATACAATCGATATAAATTCTCGTATTGGATTAATACTAAAAATGGAATAACGCAAGGCCTTTTAAATTCCATAAATAGTAACGGTCTTCCTTTATAGAAGTTCATCTCAATTATTAAATCGAATTCCATTCATTTCCAGTTTAATATATTAAATTGTAAACTTTACTTTGGAAAATTCCATTTATCTTAATTAAAAGATTATAAATTCCAAATCATAACTCCACTGTTAATTGGGTTAAAGAACAAATGTTATTTAAAACATTGTTCACAGTAAACCCAAAACCAAATTTCATTTCAATTCCAATTAAATTAATTAATTGGTAAACTCCTCTAAATCTTAATTAAAAGATTTATTCTATTCTCAACTGGGTTTAAGAACAGTGTTATTAAAGACACCATTCACGTCAAACCCAAAATCCAACTTGATATTAAATACAAGGCTCTGAATAGAAATTATATCGAATTATATTCAATATCAAATTCTGAAACTAACAGATATTGTATTGCGAATAACGATATCTATATCTTCCAAATTTCTCAACAATATCCGTTTAATCACGAAACCCAATATCGAAATATTCCGAAGATTATTTCTATTCAAACCCATTCCAATTTATTCGTTAGAAAATTCTGGTTATTTCAAAACCATTTACAAATCAAATTTGTTAATTTAAAAATTATTGTATTTCGAATCTAGTTGTTAATTAGTTCATTTAGATAAAAATATGTTTTATCTCTTCAAAACTTGAAATATTTAATCCAAAATCTTTTATCTCTTCAAAACTTAAAATATTTAATCCAAAATCTTTTATCTCTTAAGAACTTGAAATATTTAATCCAAAGCCTTTCCAAATCAATTATTACGATTTTACATAATTTTTCCATGTTTTTAATAATTTTATTAAGGCCCTTACAGTTGATTTCCAATATCGGCCACCGAACTACATTCCTAGTAACCGTTTCTGAAATTGATTTGGATATATTTTAAAATCTAACCATTTAAATTTAAATCTCTTATATGCATTGGAAAGATCTTCTCAATACGAACCCAATGGTTCCTGCTTTAGGAGAATCCGACGGTCAGGTATCCCACTATGCCAATTTGAAGTTAATTGTTGAAATTCGTGAACAGTCGCTGCGCAGCGCGTTCTATTCAAGCCATTTAAATATATATAATATATATATCATCGATTTCCATTTAAAAGGTATTTTATAAATCGTTTATAAATTCATTTTAAAAAGATTTCAACTTCATTTTAAATTTTAAATATTCTATATCATTATAATATTAAAATGATAATATTTTCAAAATATCAGATTTGAAATTTAGTCTTTCGGTATTCATTCTAAAAATGAATAAAATCGATATAAAAATTCGTTTGAGTTAAAATTGCATTTCTATACAACCCGGCTTCATATTTTTATATATTTTCATGTCCATCTAAAATAGGACATCAAAACCATATTTTGATCCTTTACTGAATATTATTTTAAAATATTCGTTTATATTCTGAATTGGAATCAGACTCAATCAATTACCATATAATTTTATTTATATGGATTCCATACATTGCATGTATTCAAAAATAGTGATAAACAATTACTAAACAGTCCATTCACATCCAGAGTGCAACTTACAACTGTATGAGCATTAAATAATTAAATAACGCTAATAACAGTCTGTCAATCAATCGGTTGACATACAACTATATACAAGGGCGACGTGTATTAATTATCATCCCTAGACCAGTTTGGGGTTTCAACCAACAACAATGAATTCAAATTAATCACTGGTTAATAAGTTTAACAAATTCTAATTTGATTTGAATTATTGTTCTAATTAGCCAATTTTCACTTTTTAAATTATAAATGGATATTTATAATTTATTTTCAACTACCATAAATTTATCAATATTATTTATAATATGTTACACATTTAAACATCACAAACAAAACATAACGCAATCAACCAAATCTTCTATGGGTTTTCAAACAACAGTGAATGTGAACTAACATGCACCGTACAACATTTTTGTGATAATTAAACAAATAAAAATAATACTGGCAATCGCTACATTCAGTTACAAAATAAATAACTGTACAAATATTTGAGTGAGATGGTTCTCATTTTGGTTTCAACTCTGTCATTCTTTATTTGAGGATTGTTTTAATAAAATTAAACTGGGCATTTAATTTTGTCAAAAACTGCAACAGCTTACGTTTCCATTCTGGTCAGTTCCACGTTGTAGTGTTCGCTGATACGAGCGCAATGCAACTGAAATCGTCGGATTTCGATCTCGTATGAAAAAGACATGATAATTTATACATTGCATTGCATAATTATATAATTAAATAATAATTAAAATTTAATTACATTCACTAATCCCTCCATCATCGTTTATAACCTAGGACGATTGAAATTGAACCCGCTTCCTCCCCTTTGACCAAAATCACACGCCTCCTGAAGCCCTTCATCGTCGGTCGCCATACACCACCGTGACTGTCGTTCCAGCGCCTCCCCATGCCCGCAATCACCGTCCATTCGAACCCCTCCTTAATCCTAAAAATGCATATGAATGTGAAGGGTTTAAACCCCAAATTCAAGTGATTTACCAAATGAAAAACGATCACTTCGTATGAATTCGAAGAGGACGAAATGCTCTTTGATGTTCTTTTTATAGATTTCTGAAATAATTGAGTGGATTGGTATAATTTCGGGGATGAAATCCGGAGCAACTTCGGGCAATGAAAGTTTGCTGGCGGCCGGAATAATGATAAGGGCTAGGGTTTTTATTTTAGGGGTGTGTGTCTGTGTATATTATTTAATTCGTAAAATAACTTGTTTATTGCTATGAACTCCAAATCAAACCCAACAACTGTCGTTCCTAGCTAATTACCCCTATTTCGAACACAATGGAATATGTTTCGTAAGCCAATTCGACTGTTTTGATCAGTTTTCATCAAAATTAAAATATAAATTAATATAAAGGTCAATATTGAGTTTGAACGTATACTTTAATTTACCGGGGCCACATATTGACTCCAAAAATTATGCAAATTGAAATCAGCTATGTTTTGACGATACAGTCCTAACAAAATTAGTTTCGTTGAATTTGGAGATCCTTTGAAAAATGGCCATTTTTTTAGTCGATTAAATTTAAACTAAGTTTACCAAATGCGTTTAAATTTACCACGTTCACATATTAGTTCCAAAAATTTTAAAATTTTAAACCTTATAATAATCTGACATTTCGGAACCAACAAAAGTGGTTTCATCGAAAGTGAAGGTTATTTGCAAAATGGCTATTTTTAAGGGCTATAATATATTAAAAATATATATAAATTCTATAACGACTATTGTAAATTTTAAACTGGTCATAATTTACAATTTATAAAGTGAATCTCAGTTTCTTACATTCGTTAGAAAATTAGAGTTCAAAGTATTCCAATGTTTCTTAATTTACTGAAATCCGATTTATTTTGAATTCTATACATTTATTGAAAGTTTAAAATCATATTTTCAAACTACCGCGCCATATCGAGTTCGTTTTAATTAACTTTTAAATTTATACATTCTAACTTCGATTTAAATAAATTTTAAATCGTTAGTTATCAAAATAAACCATTTTAAATCCTTAAAATCCATTACATCAATTAAAAATAAAATTTTAAATTGGTTACAAAATCTAGGTTGTTACAATCTCTCCCACTTAAAATCTTTTCGTCCTCGAGAAGGAAGATAGAATTGAAGGTTGTTTACTTAATCAACTCCGCCTTCGCTTGAATTAAGTTATTCAACTTTTCAGTTTCTAAGAAATTTCTTATTTCTCAAAAATTTGGCTAACAACATAAATTTTCGAAAAATTCCACTATAACCTCCTTTGTACGGAGAAAGTTTGAAAATTTTATTGGGCCGTATTAGGCACCCAATAAATCAATCAAAAGCATACAATTTTTTGTGACCTATTTATGCCTAAGGGAGACATGTAAAAAGTTGAAGTCTTAGACCTTGACCTAGTGTTGGAAATAAAATAATCCATGTGCCTTAATTAAAAACAAGAGAGACGTGAATTTTTGTCATCTCCAGACCTGTGTAGGGTTTTTATTAATTCCTGTCCCGAGCACCTTTATATGTTTATTAAGTCCATAATCAGTCTTCTGTACAATTTGTCATTCAATCCTCGCCATACGAGCATCTCGCCCATATGGAAATCCAAACCTCGTCATATGAGCAAAAAATGCTTATATGGAATATGATATGCTATGTTGTCTTCATGTAGTATGCCATGCGGTGTAGTTCGTAATTATTGTTGCTATCCTATGGCGTTTGTTTTTAATCCCACAAAGAAAAACCATCACAACGCAACCAAAAACACTCACAGTAGTTTATATAATAAATAAAATTGCGCAACCAACTCATTAAGGTGCACCTATTTGTCGGGCACGCAATATATTTCTCTACTCAACAGTAAATCCATAACTTGCTCAGCATGTTTATATATGTAAATATCTATTTAATACATAAATCCAATTCGAACTAAATTTACTATTCAGCTCTATGTTATACTTGTTTTGGTTTTATTTATCATTCATTCTCATATGGGTTTTATCATTCCAATATTTTTATTAATCAAACTAATAACCGCACATCTCAACCAGCAATCAATTAGTTGGTTGACTTTTTAAATATATAAATTTAATATATAGTCAAAATCATATTTTGAATGCCAAATCACAACAATAAATTCTAAGTTTTGGTTCTCACACCAGTTAATTGGAAATATATAAATATCCCACTTTCGAAACTCGAACATAAATACTGATGATGTCATGACAATCATCAGAATCATATTCGGGCGACTTGAGTGTGGTTCTATATCTATCCAGCATATTTGAGACTTCGTATACACGTGGATCAGACATATATGCAAAATCTTTCAATACTCGATAGTAAAAAATCAATATAGAATAAAATACTCATATACGTATAATAAGATATAATTTTCAAAATTAAATTTGTTTTCATAAATAATACTCTTCAAACCCATTCTAGGATATTACTAACCCTATCTCAGATGAATTCTTTCACTTGATTCTAATATGTCTTGTTCTCGAGCTTTGGAAACCAAATCTCTGATACCAACTGAAACGACCTAGACTTCCCCGATCCCCGAAGAGACGGAGGAGACCGGAATATTTTGAGAACACAATGCATTAGAACATAAACAATAGAACATTTCGTTGTTATTACGACAATTTACATCAGAGTACAATATATCAGAGTTCAAATAAATAATATTACATGGTGGAAAAATAAATAACAGAGATTTACAAATTATAAAACAGCGGAAATACATAATACATGGATATAATGTGCAATAATGAATATCAACTACCACAGTCGAAGGAATTACACAGATATAAAGGTTTCCGAATATAGCTCCAGCTGTAATCAAGGATCCTATGAAAAGAAGTATCTACGAAAACCAAAACTACGAGCTGCCCATGTGGAAAATATGGGCATCCAGAGTTTAGGTTAAAACAATAAACTTCAAGTTAGTCATGGGACTGGTGTGAGAACTAAAACAGTTATTAAATCTTTACTTTAGAAGTTGGGAAATCATGGGACCACACCGTATAACACGGAATAGGTTTACTCCACATGAATCTCAGTTTAAAATAAAACAACGCAATGCTTTCTGGAAAATGAAGCAATTATAAGACTCAGGTCCCATCACACAATGCAATGCAAGCCGGAGGATCACTACAAGAAAACATGCTATTTACGATGGCTAAAAACCATCAGCGGCCGTCGGAAATTGTCTATAGCCGTCGGAAATAACCGTCGCATTCACGGCTGTTGAAAATCTAAATTTCCGACGGCTTTCGACAGAGCCTGTCGTTGACTTTTCCTATGATTAGCGACATCTTGCAAAGGTTTCCAACGATCGACAGAAGCCATCGGAAACCATTGCATATAAAAACAAACATATCGTCCCAAGCCGTCGAAAACTGTCGTATACTTGAACTTCTATAAGCCGTTGGAAAGCCGTCGAAAAATCTACATATATTTATTTATATTTCAGCTACTATTAAGCCCTCAAACTAGATTTACATCTCATATTCTCATCTCAGCCACAATCCGGGCACCCAACATACCATATACCAAACAATTACCAACATAAAACCAATTATAAATAAAAAAAAATCAAAGAAAACAGCATAAATGAAACTATAAACCCAAACAACCAACCATACACTGCAAAAATATGTACATATCACTGTCTAACATCACAGTATCAGAAATACATCAACTCCAACACCATGTCTAGCAAAATAATATACTGTCAATGTAACGACCCATATTTCTATGCTATTATAATTAATTAATTTAATTATTTAAATAGTGAAATAGAGATTTAAATAGTTGTTTAATTAAATTATAGTGAATATTTAATTAAATTTAATAATAGAATAATATATTTAATTATGAAATAATCAGAATTAGCTGAAATGGCAATATTGTGTGAATTGGGAAATTCAAAATATATACAATTCAGCTTGGAATTGAATTCGAATAACGAATGGATTATTTAAATGAAGTTTGAATGAATAATTATAATATAATTAAAATCGAGCTCGAAATGGCGCGGTAGTTCGTTATTTGGCGATTTGAACTTCAATTGATTATACAGAATCCGTTTTAAATCGGATTTCTGTGAAACAAGAAACATTAGGAGCTGGTGAAGTATATTTTTCTAATGGAAGAGAAAAATCGGGATTTCGTCGTGTAGATTTTTATTTATGTCCAAATCAAATTTTCGAAAAGTCATTATGGAATTCCTTTATAATTTATAACGGTTTATTTATATTATAAATGAATTTTTCAAAATAAATTGAATATCGATTCAACCGGGATTTGAATATCGAGTTATAAATCCAATTGGAGCTATATGATATTCTATTGTGAATATATACGATAATATTTATTTATAAATATTAAATTTAATTATTTTTTAGTATATTTAATATTTAAAAGGGTTTATTTAGAGCTTTAAAAATAGCCAGTTTTGCAAACGACCTCCGTTTTCGATGTAACTAATTTTGTTGGATCCGTAATATTAATTTATTACTAGATTTCAATTTTCGTGATATTTGGGGTCAGTGTGTGGCCATACGAATTTTTAATGTGAAAAACAATCAGTATTTTGACGGTTAAAAATACGCTGTGTGAGCAAATGGAGTCGGAATTCGACGAAACCAGTTTCGTTGGGTCCGTAATGTCAAACTGTTGCTGCATGTCCATTTTCGTGATTTTTGGATATTGTATGTGATCATAAGATTTTTTTTAATGATAAATAGAGTTGAAGTTTAATATAAACTAATATAAAAATAAGTAGCTTAACTTCTAAGCTATGTATCCTTATAAATACCCACTCTAAACCTAATTCTTCACTCTCCACAGTCAAACAAAATTCAAGTCGCCAGTTCTAATTTTATTTCTACAGCAAATCCTCTTCGAAAAATCATTCTAATTCAAACAAAATTCTATAAATTATAAGAGTGGTATAACTGGATTCTTTTACTCATACTCTTCAATCCTACATACATTACTTTAAGAACCATTGTTTTTTTTTTGGGTTTACGGTGTTCTTCAAAGGACCTAGGGTTGACTATTGAAGCTTATAGGGAAGGAGTTGGGAGCCGCCACTGATGGCGTTGTGATTCTGGAGACTAGGTGCGTGGTTTACAGAAGTTTGGGGGTTTTCCGTTCAAATTCAGTTCGCACTCGTACAGTGTTCACAAGACGATGATGCAATTCGCATCGGCAGAAGGGAGTTCGAGTTTTACCAGTGGAGTATGAGGTGGTGCGGATTTTGATAGGAATGGGTTTGATGGTTTTTATTTGATCATCGGTGAAGTAAGGATGCCGTGGAGGAAGTTGAAATCGGTGAAGGCCATTGTTGTTGAACGCAGATCAAAGCATTATTGAGAAGAAGGTCGAGTCCTTCAAGATGACAATGTATAGCAAGTGCAGTTGCTTTATTGGATCTGGAAGGAAGTCTATGAAGGGAATTTTCAAGCAATTAAGAAGTGGAGATGGCGATGTGATGGTCAGTGAAAGGATGACTGGGAGTGCGTGGTAAACTATTGGTGAAGCAGTGCTTCGAAACTTCAATTACCAGTTGTGTGAGATGGAGTATGTGGTCTCGAGCTGTACATAGTGTTAACTTGGAAAAGGGGTGGAAGTGGATTTGTAAAAGATGGTTCGACAAATTTGTTGAATAGCAGTGAAGGAGTGAATGAAACTGTAAACACAGCAGGTTGATCTATGGTTCGTTAGCAATGATAAGCGCGATAAGGGTGGTTCCTTCATTGTGTTTTCACTTGAAAAAGGAAGAGCAACAGTACCATTTTGGCGAAGAGCTGAAGAGAAAGAAATTGCAACCCTAATTAGTTAAAGTAATTAACATTTTAATTAATTATTAATTTAACTAAATTTTTATAATTTAAATAAGCTATATTAATTAAACCGTGGATGATTATAAATGTATAACATGACCATACGATTACAGAATTGGACGGAACCTGTCACGTTAGAATCATAGCGACGATGTCTACATTGTGGAGCAGATTTTGCGGAGAACGGAGCTACTGAGATTTAGTGATAAAATCAAACACTCGTTTGATTTTAAACAAAAACACAAGCAGAACCGCCAACTGCAAACCAAGGTGAGTAAAACTCACCATCTCTATCAGCTCATATTTTTATAACGTATATTTAGAACTGATAAATGATGATTGATTGCTGTGCATTGATTGTTTGGTTGAACTGCTAAGTAATTGGTTGAAATTATAGATCTGGTTATATATATAAGTAAATAAATATATATATATATATAAATTGATTCTGTTTAGCAGAATATTTCATAGTGAAATAAAATTGGTGTTAATTATATTGTTTAACATCTGTGATGCAGGGAAACAGGTTGGAGGGATCCAACTGGATTCCTCAATATTTATAATACTGTTCTGTTCATATATTGTAATATATTATGTGATATATAATCTTTTGTGGATTATGTGTTTTTGAATGATATCGATCAATGTTATTTGGTACTTTAAATACCATAAGAAATTCTAGGATGTAGAAAAGGGGATTTCAAAGTGTATTTTGAAAAATAAATTATTTATAAAATCATAATAAAAATGGAAATATTTGTTGAACAAATAGGAAGATAAAAGGAATATTTACTTGGGAAAATAAATAGAAAGATATAAGGAATATTTATTTAGAAAATAAACAAGATATCATAAAAGGAAATATTTAGAAAGTAAGTAGGATTCTAAAAGGATTAGAGTTTGAGAAAATCAGTTAGAATTAATCAGTTACAGTTAACCGATTAGAGTTAATCAGTTTGAATTAATCAGTTATAGTTAATCGATTATAGTTAATCAGTTAGAGTTAATCAGTTATAGTTAATCGATTAGAGTTAATCAGTTTGAGTTAATCAGTTATAGTTAATCGGTTAGAGTTAATCAGTTAGAGTTAATCAGTTAGAGTTAATCAGTAAGAGTAAATTGATTAGAGTTAGAGTTAGTCGAATATGAGTTATTTGAATAGAGTTAATTGAATTAGACTTAGTTGGATTAGAGTTATTTGAATATAGTTTATTCAAAAAAAGAGTTATCGGATAAGGTTATTCGAAGAGGAGTAATCGAATATTAGTTATTCGAAGAGGAGTTATTCGAATATAGTTTATTCGAAGAAAGAGTTATCGAATAAGGTTATTCGAAGAAGTGTTATCGAATATTAGTTATTCGAAGAGGAGTTATCGAATATTAGTTATTCGAAGAGGAGTTATCGAATATAGTTTATTCGAAGAAAGAGTTATAGAATAAGGTTATTCGAAGAAGAGTTATCAAATATTAGTTATTCAAAGAGGAGTTATCGAATATTAGTTATTCGAAGAGAGTTAATCGAATATTAGTTATTCGAATAAGAGTTAATCGAATATTAGTTAATCATAAAGGAGTTAATCGAATAGAGTTTATTCGAATAGAGTTAAAGGAGTTAATCCAATATAGTTTATTCGAATAGAGTTAAAGGAGTTAATCGAATATAGTTTATTCGAATAGAGTTAAAGGAGTTAATCAAATATAGTTTGTTCGAATAGAGTTAAAGGAGTTAATCGAATATAGTTTATTCGAAAGGAGTTAAGTGATAAGAGTTAATGGATTAAGGTTAATCGAGTTAAAGTTAATGGAGTTAGGGTTAATTGATTTGAGTTAATCGAGTTATATTTTGGAGTTAGATATTTCAGAAGTAGGGATTATAACACTATAGTTAAAATCAATATTTTTCAATAAAGAAGTGGACTTGTAAATATAATCCGAGAGTTACGTAAGGAAGTTTGTTAAAGATTTAAAGGGTGAACTTTGTCTATTTCGAGGTTAGAAATGTTGTTTAGTTAAGGTCTGAGAGGTAGTTATACCCCAACTTGATTGGCTTCGTTTTTAACTAAGGAATGGTTAGGTTCAATAGTGAAGGTTGGTTAAGTGAATATAGTTAATGAAGGTAACGATGTTTTATTTAAACATTTGTTTAAATCCAATGAATGAGTTTTGGAAACATTTTCCAAATATAATCAGAGATATTTTCTAATCATAGAAAATGAAATGTTGGATGATAAAGAATACTGGAATGACAGTGATACGTGAAATAAGGAATGGAAATGTTTTCCAATAGTTAATATGTATATTTTCTAAATTAAGAAAATAAGAATTTATGGACATATGGAAATGGGTAACTGAATAAATTAATGATAGATTCATTTAAAAAGAGAAAAAGTTGATTGATGATTGATCGGTAAGATTTCTGTTTGGAAATACGACCGTTGTTTGCACATGTGTTTTTCTTTGATAGTTAACTCACCGACTATCGAAGTTTTTAACCATTTTTCCGTCATCAATACGGAGAGACCGGGATCGGATTCATTATCTGAAAACCACTCTGTATGGGAGTTAGCGTTGCGTTCAAATATGATGAAGATAATTGAAGACGGAGTTATGCAAGGGTTGTCCTATTTACAGAATAGTGCCTTCGGTTTGTCCAGTCCCAGGACGACCTGTATGGAAGAATGTCGGACAGATTATACTTAATGGATCGCGTAAGTTGATCTCTTCAAATGTATTTACGTTTGGTGGCGGAGGAATTCGTTTCTCTTAGCTGTATACCTGTTGCATTTTTGGGGAAATCAATTTGTGATTTGGCGGGTATGACGATGTGACATTCAAAGTGAATAAATGTGTGATCTTCCAGAGATAAGTGTGGCCTCTAGCCTCACAACCGGGAAATGACAAAAATCGGGCAGGTAGCATGGCTAAGTGGTTGGCTGCCACTTAGGGTGTATATTCACCTATCTAGAGATATTCATTTCATTCTATAATCTATTGTCGATGTTGTCCCGTTCGGGAAAGGTTGCTGATCCCAACCGTTGGTGATATACATTCGATACACTCAAGCGAAATGAGTGGTCGGTCATGTGTGGCCGGGTTGCAAGATGTTCTTGTTGAACCCAGTGTATTCCTCTCTAGAGGTACACTATCGGACGGTGGTTCCATACCTTGTCATAGTTGGAAATCCATTTTCTAATAAGTGCTCGCGGTTTTGATTGTATACTATATATGTAGAACGTGAGATGAAAGCATTCTGCTAGTTGATTATTTAGTTGTGATCGATAGACATTATTATAATATCAAAAGAGTTTTGATATAAAGTTTAACGTTTCTTTCAAAAGGATTTTTGAAAGTTAAATCAAATGTTTTGGATTCTCATAAGGGAAAAACCCATTCCGTTATATGGCATGGTCTTATGAGATATCGTTTAATTGCTCAAACTGTTTTAAATTATTTTACTCACACCAGTCCCATGACTGACCCAGAGTTTGTTTTGTTTTGTTTTGTTTTCCCTAAACTATTGGGTGCCAAATTATGTACGAGCAGTCAAGTAGTCTGGTATTTATAGATGCACTAGAAGGAGCTGGAGCAGGAGGCTTCAGCAGCGTTTATCTAGCTATTGTTTATTTCTGCTGCATTGTAAGTGCTGTACTTTGATAACGATATATATATATATATTAAAGTACAAATCTTTTATTTCAAAGTTATATTATATTTTATTTATTCCGCTGTGAGATTCGTGTTACTCTGATGTTGTGTGTTCTTCTTCTATTCTAAGTTTCTATCTTATCTATTCTCACCCTCTGTTTTCTTTCATGGACTATCTGGTGTTTCCGATGCTTGAATAGTCGACATAGTGTTGTATGCCGATATCCAGGATCGCAAAAACCTGGGTCGTTACAGTCAAGTCAACCATAAACCATGCCATCGTAATACATAACAAAAAAATCAAACTAAAGTCATATCATCCCGACGAAAAAAAACATACCAAACACTCCATCACTGAGCGGTATCTGCAGAATCGGCTGAAGAGGCAACACGTCCATGCTGCTGTTCAAACTCTGCCAAATGCTTCTCCAGTAGCTGAGTCATCTCAATCGTTTAACGATGATTCTGGTCTTCAAGCTCCGCCACCCTAGCTGACAATCGCTCAAATTATGCAGCGTCTAAATCAGATCTACCGTGTCTGCCACGTGCCTGGTGACTGGTACTTTATACATAATTATGCAACTAAATAAATATTTGTACTCTGTTTTCTTATGAGATGCATTAACTAAAACATAACTTGATTTCAGCAAGTGATTTCAGTGAGTGTTCTTAATTTCAGTAAGTGATCTTAACTAAAATATAACTTGTTTAAATTGCGTCATTGCAACTTGAAAGAAATGAGAGATCCAACGTTTCTAAATACCATGTTCCACTTCAACATGGATACAAGAATTTGTTTGTATTCCATTATCACATAATTCCGTCTTCATATTAGTTTCAAGTGTGAAATTATGAACCTACAAATTTACCTTCAAGTGTGAAATTAGATAAAAAGTTATTTGATATATATAATAATTGTGCATTTAGTATTATAATATAACACATTTGATTATGTTACTTCATAAAATACTCATTTGATTTGAACCTAAATATTCATAATATAAGATACTTTACACATCAATAATTCAAGTAGTTTACTCGCCTGTACCTTTTGATATGTATTTTGTGTTGATTGTATTTTATATAGCCAAGATTTAGCAGTACTAAAAGAGCAGTTTTTTATGTTATGTTCAACACCTTAAAGTTCTCATGGATATGACACTTTAAATATCAATATTGAAAATCTTTAGATTTAGCTTCATTTTAAATAACCTAGAGGGATAAATGTTGTAACAACCCGGAAAATGCGAGCCAGTTTAAAAATTTTATTTTGGCAATTTTAATGAATTTTGAATATTTAAAATAAATTATTTTAAATAAAAACGACGAAAATTTATTTTGAATATAAATAGAAATTACATATTTATATAAGTCGTCGTTAGAATATAAATAATTATATATAATTATAAAAGGAATTGAAAATGGCCCTATAGTTCGATAATTCGATTTCAAATTTCAAATCAATGTACCGGGTGCAAAATAAATCGGATTTTAGCGAAACCAAAAATATTAGAATCTATTTGAGAATATCTTTCCAACGAATCCGAAAAATTGAAATTTCATAGCGGGAATCAAAAGATATGTCCAGTTGAAAATTCTGAATAGTCGCTATGGAATTCAGGCCCTTAAAAATGGAAATTTTGCAAACGACCTCGGATTTCGACGAAACCACTTTTGTTGGGTCCGTGATGTCAAGTTATTACTAGATTCCAAATTTCGTAATTTTTCGAGTTAATATGTGAGCGTGGCAAAGGAAAACACGTTTGACCAGTTTTAGTTGATTTTAATCGACTGGAAAATGGCCGTTTTTCCAACGGTCTCAGAATTCGACGAAATTAGTTTTGTTAGGACCGTATCGTCAATACGAAGCTAGAAAATATATTTCTGCAATTTTTCGAGTTAGTATGTGACCCCAGTAAATTGAAATGCACGTTCAAATTCAATATATAGAGTTATATGTTGATTTTGACGAAAACAGATCGAAACGATCGAATCAGCTTACGATACATATCCCATTGTGTTTGACATGGGGGTAGTTAGCTATGGACGACAGGCGGTGGGTCTCGTTTCGAGGTCGAAATAAAAAGTACCTTTTTGGAATTAAATTAATTATTTCATAAACATTTACATATAGCCCCCCTTACTTTTTTTTCCCTTCCCCCCTTCAACGTTTTCAACAGAAATAAAAAAAATGAAGGGAGGACGGAGGCGGAAGAATCGCCATCGCGCCCCCCTAGGGCAGCGCCGCCCACCGCCGTGCCCCAGGTGGCGGCGCACTCCCATCTGTTGATACTAATATTTTTGTTTGATGATAACAAATAGATTTTTGTTACTGGAGTGTTTGATTGTGGAATATCTAGTATTATTGGAAAATAAAATAACACAGAATTTACACAGAATATAGAAAAATCAAATAAATTTTATTTCCAATAATGTTATTTATTTTACAATTCATTTACACACAAGACTTTGCAAATCACTTTACAAGTAATTTCAGTACATACAATTTTTTTTTTTTACAAGCACTTAATTTTTTTTCTTCTCATTTCTAGCTGGATTATTCTTGTTGAGAACACCTTAGCTGTCCAAAGCATCATCCTGTAACCTGTCACAAAAGAAAGAAAAATACACAGTACACTGGAACTAAAACAAATACTTTTGACAAAAATGATTTTCTGTGTGATTGATTCTTTTTGTCTCAGCTTTCTGTGTGTTTTTCTCATCATATTTCAGACTTGAACAGCCACATCAAAACCATACTGGTTTGCTGATCAGAACCAACTGATTCTGACCAGCCTCAACTCAGTACAGTTTGACTGCTATTTTTTTTTTTTCTTCAGAATCAAACAAGTGATGAGCAAAGTATTAAGCAAAACAAGGTGAATTGTCTAAATCAAGACAGGTTCAAAAGAGGTCAACCAGCAAATAACTTTCAAAGTCAACATGGAGTCAAAAAAAAAAAAAAATCACCAAAGTCAAAATGGCCGAGCACAGCTCAACAGCAAAATGGTGAATCAAGTGAAGCATGCTAATACAAAACAACATGTATGGGTCAAAAATGATATAACATCATGCAGCTATACATGGTGGAACAACAAAGCAGATCAGTTTTTGAAAATAAGAGCAAGTGCCAAGCCAGATCAAATGGCAAGTGTACAACATAGTGATGGTGCAACTCAGTTGAGCCCAAGCCAGACTCAATTCAAACAAGAAATGAAACAGCAAAGCGATGATCAACTCAGCTAACAATGCATGATGGCAAGATAGTGTAACAGATGGTGATCAAGTCGCATATATATATATACTTGTACATGATCAAACAACAATGTTCAGCAATAAACAGTGAACATATCTCAAAATGGCATGGTGATACAAGCAATGAAGCAAGGTTACACAAAGTGGTCGATATGCTGGCATGGTGTTAATGCAACAGCAAAGTCAGCTTGGTCGAGACTAGTGACAACAACATTACAGATGCAACAAACACAAACATGAAACATGTTCAAGCAGTAGAAATATGTGCAGCTAAGTTGTTTTTCAGGTCAAGACAGAGGTGCAAAAGGCAATGTATTCAACATGACTCAACATAATTCTTACAGAAAGCTCAGTATATGTGTGTGTGACTGCATATACAAGTTAGCAGTTAATTCGAAAAGCAAAGAAACTGCTCAATGTGTTTATAGCAACAATTCAAGTGTTTTTATCTAGACAATCACGACAAATTTTTTTTTTTATCAGACTAAGTTTTCAGCAGATTTATTTTAGCAAGACAAGGAATTTACTTCCTGTTTTTTGGCAAACTTTATCAACTCAGCAATTAAGTGATTTCAAGATTATTTTTTTTGCAAATCATTTTTTTTTGTTTTGATTCAATCAAGAAATTCAAGGCAACATTTGAAAACAGTGCAGTCGTGTGTTTGGCAAAGATTTTTGCAAGTTCCTATTTCCAGAATTATTTCAATAAATTCCAGAGAAGCAAAAATATCTGTCCAGAAATCAGTGTTTAATCAAGGCAAGAAATCAATGGAGCAATCACGCAATAAACATAAGGGGATTCACGGTTTTAATTCTTTCCAGAAATGCTCAATCACGCAACAAATTCAAATAAAAACCGAGAATTACAAAAGCAAAAGGGGAATGAATCAATTCAATTTCAACATCAGGAATCTACGGCATGTTTTCTCAATCCAGAGGGGCACAATTTAAGTCACAGCAAGTTCAAAGAATTTAGTCAAGGCAGAAATCCATTCAAGAAAATTTTAAAAGGGGAAACCACAAACAATCAAATTCGAATATTCCCAAATCAAATCGGGCAAGTCTTCAATGGAAATCAGAGTACAAGGGTTTCGGAATCCTTATAAAAGCACACAATTCATCATCGACATCTTCATCAATTCACACAAAAAAAAAGAAATCCGAAACCCTAAATCGCAAAAGTTGATAAAACTTACTCAGATTGATTGCAAGGACGAAGGAGATATCCTGGAGAAGCAAAACAAGCTTCCGGAGAACCATTACACACATCACTAAGATTGATTTAGGGAAAAATCACTAAAACCCTAAATCGCCGCCACCATTTTTGTTTCAGAGAGAAAGAAAGGATCGGGCTAAATAAAAAACACAAGGGAGCACCACAAAATAGAAGTGGCCCGACCACTTTTGGCTTGTGCAAAGAAAAGGGGATGACCCCCCCCCCCCATTTTAACTCCTTTCTTTATTTCCTTTAAGTTTTTTTTGAATTTTTCTTTTCTAGTTTATTGTAAAACTAGGGAGCACAGTGTATTGAAGTGTAATCTGAAAAATCTAGTCTAGGGTATACAGACTAGTCTAGGATTTTGAGCTTAGGGATAAACAGGAGCAGGAGTTGCGAGTTTACATAGGATTGTAAGCGGGATCTGTTTGTATCTCCTAGTAAAAATCTTAGAAAGGCAGCAGTAGGCACAGTTTGCCGAAGCTGGGTATATCCGCGTGTGATTTTATTTTTACTGCATTTCTTTATTACTGTGTTTAGTTTAAATTTATTGTTAAAAACCCTATTCACCCCCCCTCTAGGGTTATTATCGATCCTACAATTGGTATCAGAGCAGGTGTTTGAACCCTAGAATCATGACTTCAATGAACAATGCTTTTTCTGAAGGTCAATCTATTGCTAGACCACCCATGTTCAATGGTAGTGATTACGCGTATTGGAAAGCTAGGATGAAAATTTATCTAGTGTCTGTTGATTATGATGTCTGGGATATCATTGAAACTGGATATACACCTCCAACTGAAACTGTTAATGGTATTGTAACACCTAAACCAAAAAATAGGTGGGATACAAATGATAAGAAATTATACTCTATAGATTCTAAAGCTATGAATGCTCTGATTTGTGCTCTTGATAAAACAGAATATAACAGAATTTCTCATTGTAATACAGCCCAGGAAATTTGGCATACTCTGGAAGTCACACACGAAGGAACTTCTCAGGTTAAAGAATCCCGTCTTGCCATGTTCAGTAATGAATATGAAAACTTCAACATGCAGAAGGACGAGAGCATCAAGGACATGTATGGTCGCTTCTCCGTACTAGTTTACAATGCCAGAGCTCTTGGAAAGGTCTATACAGAAGTGGAGCTTGTGAGGAAGATTCTGCGTGTTCTGCCCATGAACTTTGAAGCAAAAGTCACAGCCATTCAAGAATCCAAAGATCTGAGCAAGCTGAGCATGGAAGAGCTTATCGGAAATCTGATGACATATGAAATGGAGCTGAAAGCAAGAGAAGATCGCAACAACTCAGATCTGAAAAAGAAGTCAATAGCTTTGTCCAACACTGTCACTAGCGATAGTGAAGATCCCATTGAACAACTTGCCATGGCAGTCAGACAACTCACGAAGTGGAGAAAATTCAAACCTCGAAGAAATAAACCAAAGAGCAACAATTCAGAAGACGAACCACTCTGCTACAACTGTCAAAAGCCTGGACACATAAAACCAAATTGTCCACTTCTCCAAAGAAACAAGAAGAAAAAGAAAGCTTTTGCCGTAACTTGGGATGACGAGGAAGGAGAAGAAGATTCAGACAGCAGTGAGGAGGAAAGCAATTTGTGCTTCATGGCAAAATCAGACCTAGAAGATACTGACGAGGAAACCACTGAGGTATACAGTTATGACGATCTGGTTTTAATGTGTAAACATCTTTCTGAAATTATTGACACGTTAGAATCAGACGCAGAGAAACTGAAAGCGGAAAATTTCAACCTTGTTCACAATAATAAAAAGTTGGAATCTGAGATTAAAAATGCTTCAAAAACCAATAATCTAGATTGTGAAATGTGTAAAGATGTGAATCTAGAAATTTTAACACTCAAAAGCACCATTAAGAATCTTGAAAAAGAAATCTTGACTCTAAAAGTTGAAGATGACACTAAAAGGAAGAACTACATTAAACGATGCACTTCACTTGTGAATGAGAACACAATCTTAAAAATAAGAGTTCAAGATCTAGAAGTCACATTGAACAAATTCTCAATCGGTCAAACATCCTTTAAAATGTTACTTGGAAACCAATTGGTTGGGAATAATAGAAAAGGACTTGGTTTTGGGAAGATACAAAAAAAATCTGGAAGTGACAATGCTAAAGGTAAAAGTATTTTTCCCAAATGTGTAAAATGTGGGGTGATTGGTCACAGTCAGGAAAATTGCAAGATTAGCAGTAAAATTCAGAAGTTCAAAAAGGTATGGGTTCCTAAACACTTGGCACACAATTATCACAAAGATTGGAACACAAATGAGAAGAATCAAATTTGGATTCCAAAAGAATCTTATGACTATCATTCTTCTACTACTGATAAGATTAGGCCTAGAAGTTTCTCTAGGTCATCTCCTTCTCTGTTTGTGTAGGTATGTTGGCGGGCTAAGGAGCAACAAAAATGGTACTTGGATTCAGGTTGCTCCAGACATATGACAGGTGATAAAAGACTGTTCCTTAGCCTGGAAAAACATAAAGGTGGGAATGTGACGTTAGGTGACAACAGCAAATGTAAAATTATTGGTAAGGGAAAAGTAGGTAACAGTATCTTTGCCTTAACTGATGTTTTATATGTTGATAATCTCTTTCACAATCTTATCTCCATCAGTCAGCTTTGTGATAAAGGAATGAATGTTGTGTTTGATAGTAATAGTTGCAAAATCATTGAGATCTCCTCTGGAAAGGTTGTGTTTACAGGGAAAAGAAAAGGAAATGTCTATACTCTCTCATTCGATGATGTAACAGTATCTAGGTGTTTGGTAGCAACAGAAGAGGAGGCAACCTTGTGGCACAGAAGATTGGCACATGCAAGTATGGGTCTTCTTGAAAGACTAAAAACAAATGAACTTGTCAGGGGTTTACCACATCAGAATTTCAAAAATAACAAAGTATGTAAAGCTTGTACCATGGGAAAACTTAGTCGTTCATCTTTCCGTCCCAAAAATGTTGTTAGCACTTCACGAGTGCTTGAATTGATTCATATGGACTTGTTTGGACCTACTGATACTGCTAGTTTAAATGGTAAACGTTATTGTTATGTATTGGTTGATGATTACTCTAGGTTTACATGGGTTTACTTTCTAGCCAAAAAGTCTGAAGCTTTTGATTATTTTTTAAAGTTTTCAAAACTTGTCCAAAATGAAAAAGGGGTTTCAATTAAAACTTTAAGAAGTGATCATGGAGGTGAATTTGAAAACTTAGACTTTGAAAATCTGTGTGAAGAAAATGGTTTCAAACATGAATTTTCCGCTCCTCGAACACCTCAACAGAATGGGGTGGTTGAAAGGAAAAATCGTACATTACAAGAAATGGCTAGATCTATGTTATGTGAATATCAATTGCCTCAAACTTTCTGGGCTGAGGCAGTTAATACTTCGTGCTATGTAATGAACAGAGTTATGATTAGACCAATACTTAATAAAACGTCATATGAACTGTGGTCTAACAAAAAGCCTAACATCTCATATTTTAGAGTGTTTGGATGTCCTTGTTATATTTTGAACACAGGTGAACAGCTTGGGAAATTTGAGTCAAAAACGGTTGATGGAATCTTCATGGGTTATTCATCAAGAAGTAAGGCTTACAGAATCTTCAATAAACAGTCAAGAACAATCGTGGAAACCGTCAACGTCAAGTTCAATGAATCAGATATGGATACGATACCTGGAGATGATAAAGATGATGCTGGTGCACAAGAAATTGAACAAGAAAACAATGATGTTGAGACAAACAATGAAAAAGACACTGAAGCAGCAACAGATATCGAAAGACTAAAATTCAAGCCAAGTCATCCTTCAGATTTGGTAATTGGAAGTCCAACTGTTGGTGTTCGTACACGATCCTCTCTCAATAGGGAAGTTTGTACCCTTTGTATTCATAATGCCTTTGTATCTGAAATAGAACCAAGTTCTTATGATGTTGCTCTTAATGATGAATTTTGGTTGTTAGCTATGCAGGAGGAACTTAACCAGTTTGAGAGAAACAGAGTCTGGAACTTGGTACCCAGACCAAAAGACTACCCAGTTGTAGGAACAAAATGGGTATTCAAAAATAAGCTTGACGAATCTGGAAACGTAACAAGAAACAAAGCTAGGTTGGTCGCTAAGGGATACAATCAAATCGAAGGTGTTGACTTTGATGAAACTTTTGCCCCAGTTGCTAGGCTTGAAGCAATCAGAATTCTGTTAAGTTTTGCGTGCTTTAAGGGGTTCAAATTAAAGCAAATGGATGTGAAGAGTGCTTTTCTGAATGGAGAACTGAAAGAAGAAGTGTATGTTGAACAACCCCCTGGTTTTGAGAGTCACGATTATCCAAATCATGTATACAAACTGAAAAAAGCATTGTATGGCCTTAAGCAAGCTCCTCGAGCTTGGTATGACTGTCTGTGTACATATCTCTTGGAAAATGGTTTTAAAAAGGGAAGTGCTGACACAACCTTGTTTTTATCTCATGATGGTGATGATTTTTTAATTGTCCAAATTTATGTTGATGATATCATATATGGTGCTACTAATGATGTCTTGTGTGAAAAATTTGAAAAAGTTATGCAGGGCAAATTTGAGATGAGTTTGGTTGGAGAGCTGAAATTCTTCCTTGGTTTCCAAATCAAACAAAGTAGCAAAGGGATCTTTATCTCTCAAACGAAGTACGTGATGGAGTTGCTAAAGAAATTTGGAGTTCAAGATGCAAAGCCAATGAAAACACCGATGTGTCCAACAACCAAACTTGACAAAGATGAAAAAGGTGTTGCTGTGGATCAAAAGAAATATCGCGGTATTATCGGTTCACTTCTTTATCTTTCTGCCTCTAGACCCGATATTATGTTTTCTGTTTGTTTGTGTGCTCGTTTTCAATCAAATCCTAAAGAATCTCATCTAAAAGCCACAAAACGGATTCTAAGATATTTGTTACACACACCAAATTTGGGCTTATGGTATCCTTCTTGTGATAACTTTAATTTAGTTGGGTTTACTGATGCTGATTATGCTGGTTCACTCACTGATAGAAAAAGTACTAGTGGAACGTGTTTCATGCTAGGTCATTCACTTGTGTCGTGGTCAAGTAGAAAACAAAACTGTGTTGCCTTATCCACCACTGAGGCTGAATATATTGCTTTAGGAAGTTGTTGTGCACAGATTTTATGGATGATGCAGACTTTATCTGATTTTGGACTTTGTTATAAACGGGTTCCTTTAAAATGTGACAGTAAGAGTGCAATTGACTTATCAAATAATCCAGTACATCACTCACGCACGAAACACATTGATGTAAGACACCACTTTCTTAGAGATCATATTGCTTGTGAAGATATTTGTATAGAATTTATTCCAACCGAATCTCAACTTGCTGATATTTTTACAAAACCCCTTCCTGAAGACAGATTTTGCAGATTACGTTTGGATTTGGGAATTATAGAAATAAATTAATCTTTTAGCATTTTTGGATAAATTTTCTCTTAAGATGTTCTGTTGGCAATTATCTTTCTGACAAATAATCCATGCTTCAAATCATCAAGAAAAGACCAGTTTGTTTTTGGACATTTATGATAAATTTGTGACTGTATAAGTTTTTCAGAATATGAGATGTTTGAAAATTTGTAACTCTGATACGATCAAATATGCTTTATAATATGAGTAATTGAGGAACTTTTTGTTCACTTTCATCTTCTGTCTCTATCACCCTTCTATCAATCATTATTATTTTATATATATCAAAGGGATTTAAGTGTATAAAAAAAAAAAAAAAAAAAAAGGTATTTCTCTAATCTCATTTAAAAATCCAAGCTCTGGTCATGCATGGTTATGAGAATACTTATTTTTCATGCTATCACTGATTCCATTTAAAAATCCAAGATCTGGTTATGCGTGGTCAGTATAGTATTTTTTTTTTGCAACTAATTCCATTTAAAAATCCAAGCTATGGTCATGCGTGGTTAGTTTGCTATTGAAATATCCCTGATATATATTAAATATTTCATCGTTCCATTTTCTGTCTTGTGAAATGTGTTCTTCTTTTACAGATTATTCTATTTTTTTTTTGTTTGATTATTCGGAGTGTTTGAATCTGATAATGTCAAATGACTTGATTACTATTTACAGTCCATACTCTTTAAAATGTCCAGAATTGTTATTCTTTTGATGATTACAAAGGGGGAGAAGAAGTTAAGATTTTGTGTTGCTTACAGACGTCTATAGATTTTATTTTGCCATTGATGCTAAGTGTTTAATTGTTTTCCAAATTCTTTACTCATGTCTGTTTACAACTGATAGGGGGAGCTCAAACGTAGGGGGAGCCCTTGTTCAAACACATCTCGTTATTCACAAAAATCTTAAGTCTGTTTGTCATCATCAAAAGGGGGAGTTTGTTGATACTAATATTTTTGTTTGATGATAACAAATAGATTTTTGTTACTGGAGTGTTTGATTGTGGAATATCTAGTATTATTGGAAAATAAAATAACACAGAATTTACACAGAATATAGAAAAATCAAATAAATTTTATTTCCAATAATGTTATTTATTTTACAATTCATTTACACACAAGACTTTACAAATCACTTTACAAGTAATTTCAGTACATACAATTTTTTTTTTTACAAGCACTTAATTTTTTTTCTTCTCATTTCTAGCTGGATTATTCTTGTTGAGAACACCTTAGCTGTCCAAAGCATCATCCTGTAACCTGTCACAAAAGAAAGAAAATACACAGTACACTGGAACTAAAACAAATACTTTTGACAAAAATGATTTTCTGTGTGATTGATTCTTTTTGTCTCAGCTTTCTGTGTGTTTTTCTCATCATATTTCAGACTTGAACAGCCACATCAAAACCATACTGGTTTGCTGATCAGAACCAACTGATTCTGACCAGCCTCAACTCAGTACAGTTTGACTGCTATTTTTTTTTTCTTCAGAATCAAACAAGTGATGAGCAAAGTATTAAGCAAAACAAGGTGAATTGTCTAAATCAAGACAGGTTCAAAAGAGGTCAACCAACAAATAACTTTCAAAGTCAACATGGAGTCAAAAAAAAAAAATCACCAAAGTCAAAATGGCCGAGCACAGCTCAACAGCAAAATGGTGAATCAAGTGAAGCATGCTAATACAAAACAGCATGTATGGGTCAAAAATGATATAACATCATGCAGCTATACATGGTGGAACAACAAAGCAGATCAGTTTTTGAAAATAAGAGCAAGTGCCAAGCCAGATCAAATGGCAAGTGTACAACATAGTGATGGTGCAACTCAGTTGAGCCCAAGCCAGACTCAATTCAAACAAGAAATGAAACAGCAAAGCGATGATCAACTCAGCTAACAATGCATGATGGCAAGATAGTGTAACAGATGGTGATCAAGTCGCATATATATATACTTGTACATGATCAAACAACAATGTTCAGCAATAAACAGTGAACATATCTCAAAATGGCATGGTGATACAAGCAATGAAGTAAGGTTACACAAAGTGGTCGATATGCTGGCATGGTGTTAATGCAACAGCAAAGTCAGCTTGGTCGAGACTAGTGACAACAACATTACAGATGCAACAAACACAAACATGAAACATGTTCAAGCAGTAGAAATATGTGCAGCTAAGTTGTTTTTCAGGTCAAGACAGAGGTGCAAAAGGCAATGTATTCAACATGACTCAACATAATTCTTACAGAAAGCTCAGTATATGTGTGTGTGACTGCATATACAAGTTAGCAGTTAATTCGAAAAGCAAAGAAACTGCTCAATGTGTTTATAGCAACAATTCAAGTATTTTTATCTAGACAATCACGACAAATTTTTTTTTTTATCAGACTAAGTTTTCAGCAGATTTATTTTAGCAAGACAAGGAATTTACTTCCTGTTTTTTGGCAAACTTTATCAACTCAGCAATTAAGTGATTTCAAGATTATTTTTTTTGCAAATCATTTTTTTTTGTTTTGATTCAATCAAGAAATTCAAGGCAACATTTGAAAACAGTGCAGTCGTGTGTTTGGCAAAGATTTTTGCAAGTTCCTATTTCCAGAATTATTTCAATAAATTCCAAAGAAGCAAAAATATCTGTCCAGAAATCAGTGTTTAATCAAGGCAAGAAATCAATGGAGCAATCACGCAATAAACATAAGGGGATTCACGGTTTTAATTCTTTCCAGAAATGCTCAATCACGCAACAAATTCAAATAAAAACCGAGAATTACAAAAGCAAAAGGGGAATGAATCAATTCAATTTCAACATCAGGAATCTACGGCATGTTTTCTCAATCCAGAGGGGCACAATTTAAGTCACAGCAAGTTCAAAGAATTTAGTCAAGGCAGAAATCCATTCAAGAAAATTTTAAAAGGGGAAACCACAAACAATCAAATTCGAATATTCCCAAATCAAATCGGGCAAGTCTTCAATGGAAATCAGAGTACAAGGGTTTCGGAATCCTTATAAAAGCACACAATTCATCATCGACATCTTCATCAATTCACACAAAAAAAAAAGAAATCCGAAACCCTAAATCGCAAAAGTTGATAAAACTTACTCAGATTGATTGCAAGGACGAAGGAGATATCCTGGAGAAGCAAAACAAGCTTCCGGAGAACCATTACACACATCACTAAGATTGATTTAGGGAAAAATCACTAAAACCCTAAATCGCCGCCACCATTTTTGTTTCAGAGAGAAAGAAAGGATCGGGCTAAATAAAAAACACAAGGGAGCACCACAAAATAGAAGTGGCCCGACCACTTTTGGCTTGTGCAAAGAAAAGGGGATGACCCCCCCATTTTAACTCCTTTCTTTATTTCCTTTAAGTTTTTTTTGAATTTTTCTTTTCTAGTTTATTGTAAAACTAGGGAGCACAGTGTATTGAAGTGTAATCTGAAAAATCTAGTCTAGGGTATACAGACTAGTCTAGGATTTTGAGCTTAGGGATAAACAGGAGCAGGAGTTGCGAGTTTACATAGGATTGTAAGCGGGATCTGTTTGTATCTCCTAGTAAAAATCTTAGAAAGGCAGCAGTAGGCACAGTTTGCCGAAGCTGGGTATATCCGCGTGTGATTTTATTTTTACTGCATTTCTTTATTACTGTGTTTAGTTTAAATTTATTGTTAAAAACCCTATTCACCCCCCTCTAGGGTTATTATCGATCCTACACCATCGCGACCCCCCTCCCCCTCACGGCTGTCGCTTCTCCCTCCCCTCTTCCTCCAACCAACCGTGACCGCCCTCCGCCACTCCCTCCACCTTTAAACCGCGCCGCCTTCCCTTTCTTCTTCTTCCTCCTCCCCCTCTTCTAAATCGATTTCCGCACCCCCTCCTCCAATCCAAAGCACGGCAGCCCCTCTCCATCACAGCTCGCGGAAAACCCCTCTTCCCCTTCAATGCTCGATGGATTAAGGATGTGGGTTCGCTGAATTCTCTGACGCTATGTGTTGCTTGTTCGATCGATTTGGAGCTGGTCGAAACTATATAAAAGAATGTGAGTTTTCTTTTCGATTTTAACTCCTTAAAGTTATGGTTTTTAGGATAGTAAAGTTATGATTTTTATTATTTACAAAGCTAGGGTTTTTTTAAATGTTAAAGACTCGATTTTTAATCATGGAAAGGAAAGATTTTTAACATTAGAAAGCGATGATTTTTAATGACAAAAGATTTGATATATATCGTAGCAAAGAAACGTTTTTTTTATATATAGGTTAAAAATATATGATTTGGTGGAATAAAAATATGATTTTTCATAGAAGAAAATTACGATTTTTAGTTAGGAAAAACCATATAATCTTTTGTATTGGAGAAGTAGAAAATATAACTTTTATAATATAGAAAAGTTAAAAATATAATTTTTATACTAGTGGCATATTAAAAATATGATTTTTATATTATAGAAGGACTAAAAAGGCGAAATCTTTATATAGAGAATAGTGTGATAAAAATATAATTTTTATTATATGAACACCGGAGTAAAAATAGAATTTTTATCTATATAGTAGCGGTGTAAAAATATGATTTTTATATACATAGCAATAATATAAAAATGTGATTTTTATATATGTAGTGGCTACGGGCAACGAAAGTGACAAAAGGCGAGAACAGTGAAGATTTCCTACATTAGAAGTGTCGTGGAGTTGGATTAGCTAATCTGTGAGAACTTCTCACTCTAAATTCTCTTTTTCTAGTTATAAATATATATACTAGGATGCAGACGGTGTTTAGTAGCACCCGACACCCGTCATCCACAGACCATGGATGGCTTGTTTGTTTGGTTGATGTGTTGTGAAAATTGTTTGTGATGTTGATGTGAAATCGATAATAAATTGTAGATGGTTGAAATAGATTAATTATCGTTAAAAATATAATTTTTAACGTGAATGTGAATAAATAAATATTTATAAACAAATCGGCCGATTTGTTTATATACACCGATTTGACTGATATTGATTGGGATGATAAATTTTACACATCGCCCAACTGCACAAATAAAGATCTGTGTTTGTTGATTTGAAACCCCACACGGGCGTTGGGACGATATTTGGCGTACACTAATCCCAATTATTTAATTGTATGTCGATCGATTGGTCGACAGGCTGTGTAAGCGTTAATTATTTATATTTGATGCTTACGCAGTTGAGTGGTGCACTTTGGATGATGGTTGATTGTTTATCGTTGCTATTATATACATGTGTTGGGTGGAATCCATATAATTAACGTTATATGGTGATTGATTGGGTCTCATTCCAATCGGAAAAATAAGGAATATTATAAAAGAAAATTCATGTGTTGAATATAAAAATAGTCATGTGTTGACGATGTTCATGTGTTGAAATTATTCATGTGTTGAGTAAAATATTTTAAACAATAAAATTTACATCTTTATCATATTTAAAATTTGAACTACTTCACGGTGGAGTCTGATTGAAAATCAAACGATAGATACCATAATTTTATAAAATATTTTACATAACAAAAATAGTGATGTGTTGGCAGTACTCATGTGCTGAGATTAGTCGTGTGTTGAAAGAAATATATATTCATGTGTTGAATAGAATATATATTCATTTGTTGAATAGAATAACGAATTTATTGAAATATATAAAGCAGTGTTGATTAGAGTTGCGCCATTTTTACGTGAGCGATATTTATATCGATTATATTCGTTTTTATAATGAATACAGAAAAGGTAGTGATTTCAAAATATAAAGTTTTGAAAATATTATCATTTATATAGTAATGATATGAAATATTCAATTTTGATTTGAAATTGAATATAGAGTTGAAATGGTTTTGAAAACGAATTTAAAACGATTTATAAAATGCGTTTTAAAAGGAAATCGACGAAATATATATATAATATATAAATATATATTATATATAATGGCCTGAATAGAACGCGCCGCGCCGCGGTAGTTCGTGAATTTCGACCATTGACTTCGAATTGACGTTGCGGGAGATCCGACCGTCGGATTCTCCTAAAACCGGAACCGTTGGGTTCGTATCGAAAAGGGCTTTCCAATGAATATTTGAAATTTGAAATCTAACGGTTGGATTTGGAATTATGTCCAAATCAAATTTGGAAAAGGTCGCTGTAAGTGCAGTTCGATGGCCGTTAATGGAAATTGACTGTACGGGCCTTGATAAAATTATTAAAAATATTAATAATTTGTGTAAAATCCTAATATGTGAATTGGAAAGAACTAGGATGAAAAATTCCGCATTTGAAAAGATAAAAATATATTTTTGTCGAAATGAACTAGTTTTGAACTAGGATTAAAATCAATTTATTTTTGAAATAAATAAATTGAATTTGAAAGTGATTTTAAAAATAATCAATATTCCTAATACGTGAATTGGACTGGAGTTGAATCGAAATTATCTTCGGAATATTTCGATGTTGGATTTCGTGACTATACAGGTATTGTTATGGGAATTTGAAAGTTATATTTTATATCGTTATTTGCAATACGATATTTGTTGGTTTCAGGATTTGATATTGAATATAAGCCGGTATATTTTCTATTCAGAGCCTTGTATTTCATATCAAATGTGATTTGGGGTTTGTCGTGAATGGTGTCTTCATTAACACTGTTCTTAAGCCCAATAGAGAAAAAGATTAAATCTTTCTATTTAGATTTAATGAAGTGTATCAATTAAATAGTATTTAATTGGAATTGAATTTGAATTGGTTTTTGGGTTTATCGTGAGCAGTGTTTTGAACAACACCTGTTCTTTAACCCGATTAACAATAAAAAGTGATTTTGGGTTTATTGTGAACCGTGTTTTAGATGACATTGGTTCTTTAACCCAGTTAAAGACATGATATTGATTTTTGAGAAGATTAAAACTAAGTGGAGTTTTAATGAATCTTTAATTAGATTGAAATGTGAATTGATAATTTAAATTATCAAATATGAAAGGTGAACGAGAATGGAGTACCACCAGTTTTGCTCCAAAGCGATAGTTAAATATTTAATTAGATTTAAACGTGAAATGGTAATTAATTTTACTGATAACACCGTGGTGTTAGATATGGAGTATTACCAGTTTTTCTCCATGGGATGAATAGGTTGGGATTGGGAAATAAAATAAATAATTACTTCGGTGTGGTTCCCTAATCTCGACTAGTTTGAAATGATATCCAAAGGAAGATTAAAGAATAAATTTAGAAGAATTTGTCTTGGATAAAATTAATGGGAACCTTTCCCTAAGAATGTGATTTTGTGAATAGAAGAATATTCTGAATTGGAATGAGGCGTTTGTTGTGTTTGCGTAACATTTGATTATTATATACGTGGGTTATTCAGAAATGCCGGGTTTATACCCATTCTGAATAACGATTCGACGAGATGTCGAAGATGAAGACGGTGGTTGAAGACCGGAAGTCTTCACATCGTTTGGGTGATTACTGATGATTTCGATTGGGCTGTACACTCAAGATGAGGGAAGCAGTTGGTGATCGTCCAGATGTACCTAGAGATGGATGGATATGCGAGGAAAGTGCCTCCGGTTTCGTTCAGACCCAGAACGAACTTGTAAATGGATTGTGTGTTTGACATTGGATTTTATTCTATGTTGATTGATCTCTATTAAATATACATCTGTTTGGCGGCGGAGAATTTATTCTCTTGCTTAACGCCCTTCTCTGAGACGTACGAGCTCAGAGGTTGTATATCGATGGACATCAGTCGCATGGAGTGAATTGCCAGTGTGGCACGTGTAAGTGGCAATTGATCAAGGCTTCTGTTGAAAAGAAAAGTCTTGTGGTTGATGATCAAAGCATGGCCTGTGTGGCGCAGCTTTGTGTATAACGTGTATTCGTGAGCCTCAAACCTCGGTATGAGTCAAAAATGGGAGACGGACCGCTGGGAGAGCACGACGTTTCTTTCTAGCTAGGGTGGTGTCAGTGACCTACCAGCCCTGACATTTATATACTTTTCACCTGTGTGGTTGTTGGAATGCGAGGCGCCTCGGATATAGGTCTGTAAGGACCGGGAAACGTGTGTTCAGGAATTGCCAATCCTCAAAAGTAAGAGAGGACCGGCCCAGCCGATTCCAAGGATCAAAGTGGGGTCCTGAGACATTTGCTAGAGTGTCTCGAACGGAGAGGAGCTTGCCCCTTGCCTCGACTCATGATGGAATCCAATTTCCAATACGTGTGTTTTGGTTTTATTTGTAGAGCCTAGTATGGTGACATAGTGGGATGGGTAGCTTATGTCGTCTATGATTTATATTTATGATTGAAATTGTTTTGACACTATACACTTATAGTAATATCAAAATAATGTGTTTTAAACGTATCAAGCATGCTTTGGCTGTTATAAGGTAAAAACCCTATCCTCCGGCTTGCGTTGCATTGTGTGATGGGACCTGGGTCTTATAACAGCTTCATTTTTCTTTATCTAGCATTGTGTTGTTTGTTTTATGCACTGGCATTCTTGGGAGGAAACCCGTTCCTTGTTATACGGCGTGGTCCCTTGATTTACCGAACTTTAAAATAAAGATTAATAACTGTTTTAGTTCTCACACCAGTCACATGACTGACCTGGAGTTTATTGTTTTAACCTAAACTTTGGGTGCCCCTATTTTCTACACGGGCAGCTAGTAGTTTTGGTTTTGCAGATTTATATCCACAGGGTCCTGATTTACAGCTGGAACGATGCTCGGAAAGCTCTGTATCCGCGTATCACTTTCAGTTGTGTTTTGTATTATTTTCCGCTGCGATGTATTTAAATGTAATTTAAATCTCTGATATTTGTTGAATGTAATTTATTCATTTATACTCTGTATATTCTTGTATCTGATGGAACTGTTGTAATAACAATGAAATGTTCTTCTGTCTGCGTCCTGATTTTTCTTGTCCTCAACGCAATCCGTGCTTTCGTTCACGGGGAAGTTCAGGTCGTGTCAGTTTGGTATCAGAGCTTTGGTTTACAGAGCTCGAGAACAAGACACATTAGAACCATACGAAAGAATTCATCAGATGTTGGATTAGTAATATCCAATTAGAATGACTCGTTAGAGATAGGATCAGTAGTATCCTAGAACGAGTGTGAAGAGTATATTTTTCAAATGAAAACAATTTTGTTTTGAAAATTTAAATCGTTTTATACGTATTTGAATATTATATTTGTATTGAATATGGACAATCGAGTATATAAAGATTCCGCGTATACGCGTCATGAACGTATATTCGAGGTTTTAATATACTGGATAGATATAGAGTCACATTCTAGACACCCGGCGATAATTCTGATGATGTGGCCACATCATCAGTATTTATGTTCGTGTTTCAAAGGTGTGATATCTATATATTTCCATTAGACTGGTGTGAGAACCAAAACTATATAGGATTATTTGTTGTGAATTGGCATCAAAAACATGATTTTCTGTATATGTATCAAAATTATGAATTTGAAACTCTAATTCACTAATTGATTGATGTTTGTGTTGTTTGTTTATTTGTTTAATAATTTTGAACCATTTAGCCTAATAGAATCAAATATTGAATTATATTGAAAATTGGTCGCATTTGCATGCATATACAAGTACTTACATTGAACAGGTCATAGCAAGGAGGCTAGAGCAGAAGAGTAAAATTTGTTTGCCCGACAAATAGGTACATGTTTACCATAATTTACTGTTTTGTTTGGGTGATGATGATTTTATGAGCCGATTGGCTAGCCGCTTGGCTTTTTCTTTTTCTTTTTGAGATCAGAAGGCCTATATGGAAATTTCGGGATTTTCCCGGTGCTCCCGGTGCAGGGGAGGTTATGGCGAAATTTTTCGAAAATTTAGGGTGTTAGCCAAATTTTTGAAAAATTTGAAAAGTTCTTAGAAACTGAAAAGTTGAAGAACTTAAGCCGTAGTCAAAATAATGGAAGTTGAGTTGATTTGTTAAACAACTTTCGGCTTCGTTCCTTTTCGGCTTCCATTGTTATGTTCCTTTTCGGCCTTTGATTTAGAGAAGACTAGAATATCATCAATAAAAACCAGAACAAATTTATTCAATTAAATCACACATTGAACTGATTAGAAAATAGTTAGAAATATATACTTGTGCATTATATATGTTTGAACAGGAAATTGGATAGTTGTTGAGTAAAGATTTTATTTGCGTGCCTGACAAATAGGTAAACCTTAATGAGTTGGATGCGAAATATTATTATATCAACTCCTGTGAATGCCATTGGATGCGGAGTGCTGGTTATTCTGTGTGAAATAATAAACATCGCCACAGAATAGCAACAATTAATTTTGAACTACATTACATGGCATACTTCTGGAAGATAGGCATACTTCATCATATACCACATAAGAATTTGGAGTTTGTATGACGAGGTGGAAGATTTACCATACGAGCGAGAGGCTTGTATGGCGATGACTATATTTTACAGGTTGAACTGATGAGTGATATGGACTATTCAAATTGTAACGATAAAATTGCCAGATTAATAAAAACCCCACACGGGTCTAGAGTTGAAAATAATCACGTCTCTCTAGTTATTAGATACGGCACATGGACTATTTATTTCCCACACGGGACGAGGTGACGAGGATTTATCCTCTGGAGCATTTAAAATACACACTCCCTCAGGCTTTGACAGGGAGACGAGAATTTATTCTCTGGAGTTATTATCAGTACACGCTCCCCTGTAAACACCAGAATATATCACTATAAATATGTGTATGCTTATTAGGATTTATTGGGTACCTAATACAGCCCAATAAATTTCCAAACCTCTCCCCGTACAAAGGAGGTTATGGCGAATTTTTTCGAAAATTCCGGGTGTTAGCCAAATTTTTGAAGAATTTGAAAATTCTCAGAAACTGAAAAGTTGGAGAATGGAAGCCAGATCGAACGTAGAGTTGATTAATCAAACCACTTTCGACTTTGTTCCTTTCCGGGGACGAAAACTTTTAAGTGGGGGAGAATGTAACAACCCGGAAAATGCGAGCCAGTTTAAATTTTTTATTTTGGCAATTTTAATGAATTTTGAATATTTAAAATAAATTATTTTAAATAAAAATGATGAAAATTTATTTTGAATATAAATAGAATGTATATATTTATATACGTCGTCGTTAGAATATAAATAATTATATATAATTATAAAAGGAATTGAAAATGGCCCTGTAGTTCGATAATTTGATTTCAAATTTCAAATGAATGTACCGGGTGCAAAATAAACCGGATTTTAGCGAATCCAAAAATACTAGAATCTATTTGATAATATCTTTCCAACGAATCCGAAAAATTGAAATTTCATAGCGGGAATCAAAAGATATGTCCAGTTGAAAATTCTGAATAGTCGCTATGGAACTCAAGCCCTTAAAAATGGAAATTCTGCAAACGACCTCGGATTTCGACGAAACCACTTTTGTTGGGTCTGTGATGTCAAGTTATTGCTGGATTCCAAATTTCGTAATTTTTCGAGTTAATATGTGAGCGTGGCAAAGGAAAACGCGTTTGACCAGTTTTAGTTGATTTTAATCGACTGGAAAATGGCCATTTTTCCAACGGTCTCAGAATTTGATGAAATTAGTTTTGTTAGGACCGTATCGTCAATACGAAGCTAGAAAATATTTTTTTTGCAATTTTTCGAGTTAGTATGTGACCCCAGTAAATTGAAATGCACGTTCAAATTCAATATATAGAGTTATATGTTGATTTTGACGAAAACAGATGGAAACGATCGAATCAGCTTACGATACATATCCCATTGTGTTCGACATCGGGGTATTTAGCTATGGACGAAGGCGGTGGGTCTCGTTTCGAGGTCGAAATAAAAAGTACCTTTTTGGAATTAAATTAATTATTTTATAAACATTTACGTATAGCCCCCCCTTACTTTCTTTTCCCTTCCTCCCTTCAACGTTTTCAACAGAAATAAAAAAAATGGAGGGAGGACGGAGGTGGAAGAACCGCCATCGCGCCCCCCTAGGGCAGCGCCGCCCACCGCCGTGCCCCAGGTGGCGGCGCACTCCCATCGCGACCCCCCTCCCCCTCACGGCAGTCGCTTCTCCCTCCCCTCTTCCTCCAACCAACCGTGACCGCCCTCCGCCACTCCCTCCACCTTTAAACCACCGCGCCGCCTTCCGCTTCTTCTTCTTCCTCCCCCCTCTTCTAAATCGATTTCCGCACCCCCCTCCTCCAATCCAAAGCACGGCAGCCCCTCTCCATCACAGCTCGCGGAAAACCCCTTTTCCCCTTCAATGCTCGATGGATTAAGGATGTGGGTTCGGTGAATTCTATGACGGTATGTGTTGCTTGTTCGATCGATTTGGAGCTGGTCGAAACTATATAAAAGAATGTGAGTTTTCTTTTCGATTTTAACTCCTTAAAGTTATGGTTTTTAGGATAGTAAAGTTATGATTTTTATTATTTACAAAGCTAGGGTTTTTTAAATGTTAAAAACTCGATTTTTAATCGTGGAAAGGAAAGATTTTTAACATTAGAAAGCGATGATTTTTAACATTAGAAAGCGATGATTTTTAATGACAAAAGATTCGATATATATCGTAGCAAAGAAACGTTTTTTTATATATAGGTTAAAAATATATGATTTGGTGGAATAAAAATATGATTTTTCATAGAAGAAAAATATGATTTTTAATTAGGAAAAACCATATAATCTTTTATATTGTAGAAGTAGAAAATATATTTTTTATAATATAGAAAAGTTAAAAATATAATTTTTATACTAGTGGCATATTAAAAATATGATTTTTATATTGTAGAAGGAATAAAAAGGCGAAATCTTTATATAAAGAATAGCGTGATAAAAATATAATCTTTATTATATGAACACCGGAGTAAAAATAGAATTTTTATCTATATAGTAGTGGTGTAAAAATATGATTTTTATATACATAGCAACAATATAAAAATGTGATTTTTATATATGTAGTGGCTACGGGCAACGAAAGTGACAAAAGGCGAGAACAGTGAAGATTTCCTACATTAGAAGTGTCGTGGAGTTGGATTAGTTATCTGTGAGAACTTCTCACTCTAAATTCTCTTTTTTTAGTTATAAATATATATACTAGGATGCAGACGGTGTTTAGTAGCACCCGACACCCGTCATCCATAGACCATGGATGGCTTGTTTGTTTGGTTGATGTGTTGTGAAAATTGTTTGTGATGCTGATGTGAAATCGATAATAAATTGTAGATGGTTGAAATAGATTAATTATCGTTAAAAATATAATTTTTAACATGAATGTGAACAAATAAATATTTATAAACAAATCGACCGATTTGTTTATATACACTGATTTGACTGATATTGATTGGGATGATAAATTTTACACATCGCCCAACTGCACAAATAAAGATCCGTGTTTGTTGATTTAAAACCCCATACGGGCGTTGGGATGATATTTGGCGTACACTAATCCCAATTATTTAATTGTGTGTCGATCGATTGGTCGACAGGCTGTGTAAGCGTTAATTATTTATATTTGATGCTTATGCAGTTGAGTGGTGCACTTTGGATGATGGTTGATTGTTTATCGTTGCTATTATATACATGTGTTGGGTGGAATCCATATAATTAACGTTATATGGTGATTGATTGGGTCTCATTCCAATCGGGAAAATAATGAATATTATAAAAGAAAATTCATGTGTTGAATATAAAAATAGTCATGTGTTGACGATGTTCATGTGTTGAAATTATTCATGTGTTGAGTAAAATATTTTAAACAATAAAATTTACATCTTTATCATATTTAAAATTTGAACTACTTCACGGTGGAGTCTGATTGAAAATCAAATGATAGATACCATAATTTTATAAAATATTTTACATAACAAAAATAGTGATGTGTTGGCAGTACTCATGTGTTGAGATTAGTCGTGTGTTGAACGAAATATAGATTCATGTGTTGAATAGAATATATATTCATTTATTGAATAGAATAACAAATTTATTGAAATATATAAAGCCGTGTTGATTAGAGTTGCGTCATTTTGACGTGAGCGATATTTGTATCGATTATATTCGTTTTTATAATGAATACAGAAAAGGTAGTGATTTCGAAATATAACGTTTTGAAAATATTATCATTTATCTAGTAATGATATGAAATATTCAATTTTGATTTGAAATTGAATATAGAGTTGAAATGGTTTTGAAAACGAATTTAAACGATTTATAAAATGCGTTTTAAAAGGAAATCGACGAAATATATAATATATATATATATATATTATATATAATGGCCTGAATAGAACGCGCCGCGCCGCGGCAGTTCATGAATTTTGACCATTGACTTCGAATTGACGTTGTGGGAGATCCGACCGTCGGATTCTCCTAAAACCGGAACCGTTGGGTTCGTATCGAAAAGGGCTTTCCAATGAATATTTGAAATTTGAAATCTAACGGTTGGATTTGGAATTATGTCCAAATCAAATTTGGAAAAGGTCGTTGTAAGTGCAGTTTGATGGCCGTTGACGGAAATCGACTGTACGGGCCTTGATAAAATTATTAAAAATATTAATAATTTGTGTAAAATCCTAATATGTGAATTGGAAAGAACTGGGATGAAAAATTCCACATTTGAAAAGATAAAAATATATTTTTATCGAAATGAACTAGTTTTGAACTAGGATTAAAATCAATTTATTTTTGAAATAAATAAATTGAATTTGAAAGTGATTTTAAAAATAATCAATATTCCCAATACGTGAATTGGACTGGAGTTGAATCGAAATTATCTTCGGAATATTTCGATGTTGGATTTCGTGACTATACAGATATTGTTATGGGAATTTGAAAGATATATTTTATATCGTTATATCCAATACGATATTTGTTGGTTTCAGGATTTGATATTGAATATAAGCCGGTATATTTTCTATTCAGAGCCTTGTATTTCATATCAAATGTGATTTGGGGTTTGTCGTGAATGGTGTCTTCATTAACACTGTTCTTAAGCCCAATAGAGAAAAAGATTAAATCTTTCTATTTAGATTTAATGAAGTGTATCAATTAAATAGTATTTAATTGGAATTGAATTTGAATTGGTTTTTGGGTTTATCGTGAGTGGTGTTTTGAACAACACCTGTTCTTTAACCCGATTAACAATAGAAAGTGATTTTGGGTTTATTGTGAACCGTGTTTTAGAAGACATTGGTTCTTTAACCCAGTTAAAGACAGGATATTGATTTTTGAGAAGATTAATACTAAGTGGAGTTTTAATGAATCTTCAATTAGATTGAAATGTGAATTGATAATTTAAATTATCAAATATGAAAGGTGATCGAGAATGGAGTACCACACGTTTTGCTCCAAAGCGATAGTTAAATCTTTAATTAGATTTAAACGTGAAATGGTAATTAATTTTACCGATAACATCGTGGTGTTAGATATGGAATATTACCAGTTTTGCTCCATGGGATGAATAGGTTGGGATTGGGAAATAAAATAAATAATTACTTCGGTGTGGTTCGCTAATCCCGACTAGTTTGAATTGATATCCAAAGGAAGATTAAAGAATAAATTTAGAAGAATTTATCTTGGATAAAATTAATGGGAACCTTTCCCTAAGAATGTGATTTTGTGATAGAAGAATATTCTGAATTGGAATGAGGTGTTTGTTGTGTTTGCGTAACATTTGATTATTATATACGTGGGTTATTCAGAAAGGCCGGGTTTATACCCATTCTAAATAACCGATTCGACGAGATGTTGAAGATGAAGACGGTGGTTGAAGACCGGACGTCTTCACATCGTTTGGGTGATTACTGATGATCTCGATTGGGCTGTACGCCCAAGATGAGGGAAGCAGTTGGTGATCGTCCAGACGTACCTGGAGATGGATGAATACGCGAGGAAAGTGCCTCCGGTTTCGTTCAGACCCAGAACGAACTTGTAAATGGATTGTGTATCTGACATTGGATTTTATTCTATGTTGATTGATCTCTATTAAATGTACATATGTTTGGCGGCGGAGAATTTATTCTCTTGCTTAACGCCCTTCTCTGAGACGTACGAGCTCAGAGGTTGTATATCGATGGACATCAGTCGCATGGAGTGAATTGCCAGTGTGGCACGCGTAAGTGGCAATTGATCAAGGCTTCTGTTGAAAAGCAAAGTCTTGTGGTTGATGATCAAAGCACGGCCTGTGTGGTGCAGCTTTGTGTATAACGTGAATTCGTGAGCCTCACACCTCGGTATGAGTCAAAAATGGGAGACGGACCGCTGAGAGAGCACGACGTTTCTTTCTAGCTAGGGTGGTGTCAGTGACCAATCAGCCCTGACATTTATATACTTTTCACCTGTGTGGTTGTTGGAATGCGAGGCGCCTCGGATATAGGTCTGTAAGGACTGGGATACGTGTGTTCAGGAATTGCCAATCCTCAAAAGTAAGAGAGGACCGACCCAGCCGATTCCAAGGATCAAAGTGGGGTCCTGAGACATTTGCTAGAGTGTCTCGAACGGAGAGGAGCTTGCCCCTTGCCTTGACTCATGATGGAATCCAATTTCCAATACGTGTGTTTCGGTTTTATTTGTAGAGCCTAGTATGGCGACATAGTGGGATGGGGCGCTTATGCCGTCTATGATTTATATTTATGATTGAAATTGTTTTGACACTATACACTTATAGTAATATCAAAATAATGTGTTTTAAACGTATCAAGCATGCTTTGGCTGTTATAAGGTGAAAACCCTATCCTCCGGCTTGCGTTGCATTGTGTGATGGGACCTGGGTCTTATAACAGCTTCATTTTTCTTTATTTAGCATTGCGTTGTTTGTTTTATGCACTGGTATTCTTGGGAGGAAACCCGTTCCGTGTTATACGGCGTGGTCCCTTGATTTACCGAACTTTAAAATAAAGATTAATAACTGTTTTAGTTCTCACACCAGTCACATGACTGACCTGGAGTTTATTGTTTTAACCTAAACTCTGGGTGCCCCTATTTTCTACACGGGCAGCTAGTAGTTTTGGTTTTGCAGATTTATATCCACAGGGTCCTGATTTACAGCTGGAACGATGCTCGGAAAGCTCTGTATCCGCGTATCACTTTCAGTTGTGTTTTGTATTATTTTCCGCTGCGATGTATTTAAATGTAATTTAAATCTCTGATATTTGTTGAATGTAATTTATTCATTTATACTCTGTATATTCTTGTATCTGATGGAATTGTTGTAATAACAATGAAATGTTCTTTTTTCTGCGTCCTGATTTGTCTTGTCCTCAACGCAATCCGTGCTTTCCTTCACGGGGAAGTTCGGGTCGTGTCAAATGTCATTGTTGATTTTTTATTCATATTAGCTTTTCTTCTGAAAATGAACAAAAACAAAATAGTACTGCTAGAATTACAATTTTTATTGATGTTGCAGTTTATTTCATTCTGTCTATGTAACTCAAAATTGTTTTGTGCACTTCTATTTGCATCTATGTGCATTTCTTTCACTCACAATTTTCACCTCTATTTTTCACAACTTCCATTTTCATTTCTATTCGTGTGATTTTTTTTTATTTTTGATTCATTTCAGTTCCAAAATCCTTTAATCTGCTAATACACCAAAATTTCTTTGTTTAAATTGATAATACAACTACGTTATGTGACTTGCTGTACGGAATTAACCGGATTACTATTTAGGTGTGCGCTGCTAGACTGTATAAATTAATTCTCAAACAAATTTTGTTGTCTTTAACTCATCTTCTAAATGAAATCAATGAATATAAAATGTTTGTTAACTTGAATACTTAAATTGAAAGTTAATAGTGTTACATAATCAAAGTAATAAATGAAAATTTGTGTACCACTTGATTTCCAAAACCAACGCCTGTTCCGAGTGATTGGATCCATCACTGACTAGAAGATAATGTTTTCCTCGTCAGTTGCTCCTGTCATGTCTTAGCTAGACGCTTTTGCCACTGCTCCATAAACTTCTCCTACATCACCATGAATATGTAATTAATGTTTTATTATAATTAACATTTACTACAAAGACATATACATAAAATGAAATATTACCTGGCTCTTTCTTGATTTGTCATCATTCCATGAATATGTGATGTTACCATCTGCATCAATATGCTTGATGGCGTGCGTGCAAGCGAATACGTCCACATATGGGACCGGTCCCGACCCCTCAACCTCCTGAATTTGATTATTATACATACAATTATTAAACATTAAAACGTATATAACATATTACTTTTTTTAAGTCGCATTTATAAAACATACCAATTCCTATCGATACTGCTGAAAAGACTTAGATCCTTCTCGATTCGTGATTGGATTTTTGTTCCTATTTGCTGAATTTCTTGATGTCTCTTCCTGTACATTTTTGATCAAAAATTGATACATTACTTATCAAATAATTTTTTTTATAAATTTATAAAAAAAATTACACTTACCTTCGTCGCTCCCAATGCCTAAGAAATCTGTCCCACACACTTTGCCCCATCCAGCTAGATTTCTTCCTCGTTTTCTTCAATGTTGAAATGCAATCTTTATAATTCTTTCTCATCTTCATCATCAAGTAGGTCCGCGCCAGCGATAATTCATGTGTCTCTATATGAATCTCAGCCTGTATTTCATGTTAAATAAACAATATCAATAAAATATATCCATTTTTCAACAAATAAAAAAAAATTAATTTAGAAAAAAAAATAAAAAAAATACTTACAAGGACATCCTACCAAATAACCTCCTGTATGTGAGGTGGGATCAAATCCCACTTCGGCCAACACACCGACAATCGCGCCCTATATGCTGCTATCGATGCACTTAAAAGAACCTTAGAAGGTAGAAAGTCAAATACCCTGTATTCAATATGATATACACAAGTGTATTTATGGTTAAAAAATGTAAATGTTAAGTAAACTGTTTTTTTTGTCCTGTACTAGTAGGGACCAAGGTGACAACAGGACGCGTCGGGGATTGCGATGGACCAGAACCATCGCCTGACGAATTTCCTCAAGATGACATACCTGTCACAAAACAAATTATTTTAAATGATAACAATAAACTACGTTTATGTTGCAAAAAAAATTATTAACACAAAAGTTTCTATCGTAAATGACGTAGACGCAAATAATATTTTACAACACAATGAAAAATTCTAGTCATTCAAAGATAATTGTTTTATCTACACCATATTCTTTTAAGTAAAATATTAGACAGAATTGCATAGTCCATTTACATGCTTTCTATACATGGTTAGTTGGATTAAACTTAAATTCCTTTTAGGTATCAAATTTATTTAAAACTTTTAGGGTATTCACATATTCCATTTAACATTTTTCAATTCAAATTATAATAAGTATTCAATTTCAAATTTTTTACTCATATGATTACTACAGTACTATATTCTTCTCTACCTTTTACTTAATTTAAAAAAATGTTTAAATCGACTATAAAAATTGAAATTGTTTAACATTTTAATATCCAAACTAAATTTGCTGCATACAAATCATTTTTATGTTATATTTTGCTACATACAAATCAAAAATTAACTTATTTTGAATTGAAAATGCATGACATTTTTATGTTATAGAACACAATAAAATGCACGACATTTTTATGTTATATTTTAATCCACATTCGAAGAAAAACACACACACACATTTATAAATACACACACGCATATACACATACACAAATATATATATATATATATATATATGAAAGCAATTCTCTTGATTTCATAACATTAGTATGAGACCAGAAGCCTCCTACAACAATCATCGCTGATTTACAACAAAATATTGGACAAAAAAATTTCAATGTCAATGAATCAAATGAAATACACATTTAACATGATGCTCTAATATACAACAACACCACTAGAATCAATTACACTCAACAAATAACCCTAAATTTGTAATTTATACAAATATAGATTTAGGAAAAAATTGAATTTTTAAGCAAAAAAGGAGTTTATACCGGAATTTGATCTCGGTGGAGGTTTGAATTGAAGCTAGGAATGAATTGGCACGAAGAAATCGATGTTTGGGGGGCAAGAAATCATGGATTTCATTGGTTCTAGGGTTTTGGGGGTGGACTTAATTGGGGAAGCTGAAGTTGAAATGAGGGAGAAAGCTCTCGGGCTTCAGGAATTACGTTTATAATCGATGGTTCCAGACGACCGCGAATGGGCCGTTGGAAACCGTCGATAAATAACCGTTGGAAGCCATCGCAACCCTCTATCGAAAATAGCAATGTTTCTTGTAGTGGATAGAGTTTTGCTTATAATAGCCAAACATGCTTGGTATGTTTAAAACAAATCATTTTGATATTACTATAAGTGCATAGTGTCAAAATCAACTTCAAATATAAATGTATCAATCATAGATGACATAGGTACCATATATTATGCCGCCAAACATTGGTTTAGAACTAAAACTGAACGATGTCATATTGGAAATTGGATTCCGTAAAGATTCAAGGCAAGGGATGGTCTCCTTACGAATGCGAGACTCTCTAACAAATGCCTCAGGATCACACCTACGGGCAACCCCGGATCCTGCAGCGCTGGTCCATACTTACTTTAGTGGATTGGTTATTCCTGAACACACGTTTCCCGGTCCTCACTTGGCCAGTAGCAACCAATATATCTGAGGCGTATCGCAATCCATCATCCACATAAGTAAAAATGTCTGGGCTCCATACTATGAGACCACTTCTAGCTCGAAACCACTCACTGCGCCCCCTTATCCCATTTTTGACTCATATCGAGGTGTGAGGCTCACAAATTAACGCTATACACAAAACTATGTTAATTAAAGTTGTGCTTTGATCTTCATCCACAAGACTCTGCTTTTCAACAAAATATTTGATCATTGCATCTTAGCATGCCAGACTGGCAATTCATGCCATACAGCTGATGTCTATCAATATATAACCTCTAAGCTTGTACATCTTAGAGAAGGGTGTTAAGAAAGAGAATAAATTCTCCACCACCAAGCAGATATATATTTAATAGAAATCAATCAACACAGAAAGAAATCCGATGTTAAACACACATCCATTTACAAGTCCGTTCCGGGTCTGAACGAAACCGGAGGCACCTTATTCCTCGTCCTATATGTCCAATACAGGAGAAAGGTCCTCGCATATCCAATCGATCCCCAAGTACGTTTGGACGATCACCACTTACTACCTTGTCTTGGGTGTACAACCCAATCAAGACATCAATAATCATCCAATGATGTGAAGATCTCCAGTCTTCAACCACCGTCATCATCGTCGACTTTTAGTTGCCATATTAGTTATTCAGAAAGGGATAAACCCGGTCTTTCCGAAAAACTCGCATATTTTATAATCTATAATCAAGTGTTGCCTCATTCCAATTCAGAATATTCTTTTATACGAATATTCACATCTTAGGGGAAAGGTTCCCATTAATTTTATCAAAGATATGTTCATTTAAGCCTATTCTTAAACCTTCCTTTGGATATCAATTTCAAAACATTTTATTTTATCCTTTAACAATTCTAAACCAAATTAAGGTTTATAAAACAAGTTGGGATTATCGAGCCTTGCCGAAATAATCATTTATTATTTTATTATTTCCAATCCCAACCTATTCATCCATGGAGCAAAACTAGTAGTACTTCATATCTAACACCCATAGTGTTATCGGTAAATTTAATTACCATTTCATGTTGAAATCTGATTAAAGATATAACTATCGCCTGGTGTAAAACTGGTGGTACTCCATTATCGATCATTTCATGAATTCGATAAATTTAATTATCCTATTCTCATTTTAATCTACTAAAAGATTCATTAAAACTTTGTTTTAATCTCAAAAATCATTACTTAATGATTTATTCAATTTAGAAAATTAATCATGTCTTTAACTGGGTTAAAGAACCAGTTTCATTTAAAACACAGTTCACGATAAACCCAAAAATCATCTTCCATCAAAATGGAATCTTTATGAAAATCATAAGTATATAATCGATACAAATTTCCATATCGGATTAATACTATAAATGGAATAATGGCAAGGCCTTTTAAATTCCAAAAATAGTAACGGTCTTCCTTTACAGAAGTTCATCTCGATTATTAAATCGGTTTCCATTCAATTCCAATTTAATATATTAAATTGGAAATTTTACTTTGGAAAATTCCATTAATCTTATTTAAAAGATAATAAATTCCAAATCATAACTCCATTGTTAATTGGGCTAAAGAGCAAACGTTATTTAAAACATTGTTCACGATAAACCCAAAATCAACTTTCATTTCAATTCCAATTAAATTAATTGATTGGTAAACTCCTCTAAATCTTAATTAAAAGATTTATTCTATTCTCAACTGGGTTTAAGGACAGTGTTATTAAAGACACCATTCACAACAAACCCAAATCCAATTTGATATTAAATACAAGGCTCTGAATAGAAATTATATCGACTTATATTCAATATCAAATTTTGAAACTAACGAATATCGTATTGGGAATAACGATACAATATCTTCCAAATTCCTCAACAACATCCATATAATCACAGATTCCAATATCAAAATATTCCAAAGATTGTTTCTATTCAAACCCATTCCAATTTATTTGTTGGAAAACTCTGGTTATTTCAAAACCATTTACAAATCAAATTTATCAATTTAAAAATTATTGGATTTCAAATCTAGTTGTTAACTTGTTCATTTAGATAAAAATATCTTTTATCTCTTCAAAACTTGAAATATTTAATCCAAAATCTTTCCAAATCATTTATTATGTTTTTACATAATTTTTCCATATTTTTAATAATTTTATTAAGGCCCTTATAGTCAATTTCCAATATAAGCCACCGAACTGCATTCCTAGCTACCTTTTCTGAAATTGATTTGGACATATTTTAAAATCTAACTATTCAAATTTAAATCCCTTATATTCATTGGAAAGATATTTTCGATACGAACCCAATTGTTCTAGTTTTAGGAGAATCCGATGGTCAGATCTCCCGTTATGCCAATTTGAAGTTAATGGTTAAAATTCGTGAATAGTCGCTGCGCGGCGCGTTCTATTCAAGCCATTTAAATATATATTATATATATATATCATCGATTTCGATTTAAAACATATTTTATAAATCATTTATAAATTCATTTTAAAATGATTTCAACTTCATTTTCAATTTTAAATCAAAACTAAATATTCTATATCATTATTATATTAAAATGATAATATTTTAATAATATCAGATTTGAAATTCAGTCTTTCATATTCATTCTAAAAATGAATAAAATCGATATAAAATCTGTTTGAGTTAAAATAGCGTTTCTATACTTAACTTGGCTTCATATTTTTATATATTTTTGTGTCCATCCAAAATCGAACATCAAAACCATATTTTGATCTTTTAGTGAATATTATTTTAAAATATTCGTTTATACTCTGAATTGGAATCAGACTCAATCAATTACCATATAATTTTATTTTATATGGATTCCATAGATCGCATGTATTCAAAAATAGTGATAAACAACTATTAAATAGTCAATTCACATCCATAGTGCAATTTACAACTGTGTGAGCATTAAATAATTAAATAACGTAGATAATAGTCTGTCAATCAATCGGTTGACATACAACTATACACAAGGGAGACGTGTATTAATTATCATCCCTAGACCCGTGTGGGGTTTCAACCAACAACAATGAATTCAAATTAATCACTGGTTAATAAATTTTACCAATTCTAATTTGATTCTAATTATTTTTCTAATTAGCCAATTTTCACTGTTTAAATTATAAATGGATATTTGCAAAATAATTCCAACTATCACAAATTAATCAACATTATTTTTAATATGTCACACATTTCAACATCACAAACAAAACATAACACAGTCAATCAAATAATCTATGGGTTTTCAAACAACAGTGAATGTGAGCTAACATGCACCGTACAACATTTTTGTGATAATTAAACAAATAAAAATCAATACTGGCAATCGCTACATTCAATTATAAAATAAATAACTGTACAAATATTTGAGTGGGAAGGTTCTCACTATGGTTTCCACTCCATCATTCTTTTTTTGAGGATTGTTTTAATAAAATTAAACCGGATGTTTAATTTTATCAAATACTGCAACAACTTTCGTTTCTGTTCTGGTCTGTTCCTGTTGTAGTGTTCGCTGATACGAACGCAATGCAACTGAAATCGTCAAATTTCGATCTCGTATGAAAAAGATATGATAATTTGTACATTGCATTACATAAATATGTAATTAAATAATAATTAAAATTTAATCACATTCACTAATCCCTCCTTCATCAATTATAACCCAGGCCGATTAAAATCGAACCCACTTCCTCCCCTTTGACCAAAACCGCACGCCTCCTGAAGCCCTTTATCGTCGATCGCCATACACCACACTGACCGTCGTTCCGGCGCCTCCCCATGCCCGCAACCACCATCCATTTGAACCCCTCCTTCAGCCTAAAAAGCGTGCGAACGTAAAGGGTTGGGTCCCCAAATTCGAGTGATTTACCGCATGAAAAATGATCGCTTCCATATGAATTCGAAGAGGATGAAATGCTCTTTGATTTTCCTTTTATAGATTTCTAAATTAATTGGGTGGATTGGGATATTTTGGGGGATGAAATTTGGAGCAATCTTAGGCATTGAAAGTTTGCTGGCGGCGGGAATAATGATAAGGGCTCGGGTTTTTATTTTAGGGGTATATATATATTTTTAAATATTATTTAATTCGTAAAATAACTTGTTTATTGCTACGAACTCCAAATCAAACCCAACAACTGTCGTTTCTAGCTAATTACCCCTATTCCGGACACAATGGAATATTTTTCGTAAGCCAATTCGACTATTTCGATCAATTTTCGTCAAAATTAAAATTTAAATTAATATAATAGTCAATATTGAATTTGAACTTACATTTTAATTTACCGATGCCACATATGGACTCCAAAACCTATGCAAATTGGAATCTAGCTATTTTTTGATGATACGGTCCTAACAAAATTAGTTTCGTTGAATTTGGATACTGTTTGAAAAATGGCCTTTTTCTAGTCGATTAAATTTAAACTGAATTTACCAAATGCGTTTTAAATTTACCACGCTCACATATTAGTTCCAAAAATCATGAAATTTTAAACCTAACAATAATTTGAAATTCCGGATCCAACAAAAGTGGTTTCGTTAAAAACGGAGTTCGTTTGCAAAATGGCTATTTTTAAGGGCTATAATATATTAAAAAAAAATATATAAATTCTATAGCGACTATCCTAAATTTTAAACTTGTCATAATTTACAATTTATAAAGTGAAATCTCAGTTTCTTACATTCACTAGAAAATTACAGTTTGAAATATTCCAACATTGCATGTTTTACTGAATTCCGATTTAATATGAATTATGTACATTCATTCAAAGTTTAAAATCATATTTTCAAACTACCGCACCATTTCGAGTTCGTTTTAATTTAATTTTAAACTTATACATTTTAACTTCAATTTTAATAAAATTTAAATCATTAATTATCAAAATAAATCATTTTAAATCCTTAAAATCCATTACATCAGTTAAAAATAAATTTTTAAATTGGTTCCAAAATCTGGGTTGTTATACAATGGCCGCATATCTTCCAGTTGCCAATTTGTCCCTAGTTGAACCTTTACAAGCTTATAGAGGAAGTGGATATCCCTATGAACTACCCTACTCCACTACCGTTTTTATGCCTAACCACTTTTACAGAAGGAGGACCCAAAAACCTACTTCAAATCTAATAAGGATGGGTCCCATGACTTTGGTTCCCCTCCAAGGAATAAACCTTCGGAGGGATCCTCGTCCTAACCACTTAAGACCCATACTAGATAAAAAGAGAGCTAGCCACTTAAAACTTTCTCAAGGCATTGTAAACCTACTTATTTTCACACATAGTAGACTTATATACATAGTTATATATATACACATTAGACCTCTCACATTAAACTGTACACTTGTAGATGCTGGATATGCCGGTCGGTTCCGGGCAGACTTCTACTACAAGTTAGTTTAACCTCGTGTCTAGTGTGCTAAGTTTTTGAATATCCCATGGCACTTAGACATCTCATATTAGTTGGTCCTACTTGTGGTCGCTGGATTTGTCGGTCGGTTCTAGGCAGACTTCTACCGCAAATGGCAACTGACCTCATGTCTATGTGTCACTATATATATATATAAAGCCATTCTATATACGCACACACAAGCAAGTTCTTTCTTTCAGATATCTCTCGGTTTTGTTCATGAATGTATTTAGATGAATAACGTGGTTTTTTTGCTAGTCAGAAAAATAAATAAATATAGTTTTTTCACATTCTGTCTGCATTTTTAATCATTAAATCATCCAAATTAACGTTCCTTTGGTCTTTGTCAACATTACATATAAACGTTTATAGACTATTAGTATTCATGCTACTGGCAAAAGCTCGAGATCAAGTGCATATTACTGAGGCTGAATGATCACTTCATAGTTTGATATGTGTTACACACATCAATGAATATGTGTGTGCTTTTTTTTGGATGACATTGAACCATTTTATGTAAACATACATATACACATATGTATTTATCATTATTTTCTCTCCACACCTTGTTGAATTTATTAAAGTAACATTTTATAATGCTTCGAGTGCTTTTTTTTCTTAGCATTCCAATGTGCTTTCCCTTTGGGAAGCAAATTCTAGATGATGGTTGGTTACCTTGTATTCTATTTGAAGTAAATAGATTAATCATTGGGAGTAATGGCCTTCCAAATCCGTTCGAGATACATCGTGGAGCTTTAAAATTACCTTTGATTATAAGAAATTTTGTTAAAGTATGTCACTTCCTAAAACAACAACAAAATAGGGAATTTTCCAAGGTATTTACATTACTAGGTTGTTTTGGCCACTTTTCGAAATGCAAACATATTCTACCTTTAGTTATATGTGAATACTTGCGAAAGTGTTCTAATTTTGTAATTGTTTTCAAAAGGTAGAAAATAAAATTTTACCTTTAATTATATGAGAAAAGCCTGTTTGTTTTACATTAAAATATTATATGTTTAATGGTGTCTTTAAAAGAATCTTCTTACATTTAATGACTAAGGTTGCGACTAAAAATATTTGGGTTGCTTTTGGTGAATAGTAATTATTTAAGATTTATTAAGATCACCGTGTATTTATTGACCTAATATGTAACACCTCGCATTTTATTAAATAAATTCTTTTAGAAAAATGTAGACATTATAGAGCATGTATAGCTTACTAGTTTTTAAGTTGTACTTATTATATATATTAAGTAACATGTTAACAAAAAAAGTCAAACCACGTTTTTCAAATATGGAGTAGGTAAGGATTAGTGTATAGGAAAGACGGGAATTATTTTGAGGCTATGATGTAAATAACAATGATTGTTTTGGAATAATAGTAAATTCCCGAAGAATGCATAAGCATCATAAAGCCTAGGTTGTCGCTTGGAAAATATTGTTAGCACACAGCAAGGACTAGTGGTGACTACTAAATGATAAATGGTAAGTAAATTTTTAGATCCTTTGGTTTGGACTTTTCTTTGTCAGAGGGGACATGGTCCTAGGATTTTATCACTTGGTAGTAGCTGTGTAGAGTGTGTTTTTCTGTTTTGGTTGAGGGATTAGAAAGCTTATTTGAAGATTAAACTTAGTTCAATGGATTAAGTTATATAAGCCAAGAAAAGAGTAATGACATAACTAAAATAAAAACAACAAATCCAGTAAAGAAGCAAACATAATAGTTTAGAAATTCTTTTGAGAAATAGGAATAAAAATGGGTTTTTCCTAAGTAAGTTGAAAAAGAAAATCAATAATAAAGAAAGTTTTCTTATGTAAACTGTGCTTGAATAGGGTGATAGGAAACCTTTATATAGTAGTTGCCTAAAATCCAAGTATAAAAAAGGTATATAAAAGAAAAACGGAAGATGTCATGTTTTCCGTTTTTCACCTTTTTGTAACATAAGAAATCAAATTTAAAAAATTAGTTTTTTTTTAATTCGAAAATTTAAAACTAGTTGGTAGGGTTTTAAATGCAAAAAAATGGATGAACTACACTTTTACTCTATAAAAGTGGGAGAATTTGGATGAAAGAGTATTTTGATTTTCAAAATATTGCATTCGTATAGAAATTGTTAGTATGATTAGGGTGCCTGCATCATGTTTTCAAAATATTTTCAAAAAAAATTTGCATTCATATAGGAGGTACCACTTAGGCATTCATTACATCCTTGTATCACTATGTTGCATATTACACTTTGCATAAGTGCACAAATGGTTGAAAAATTAGATGTACACTTGATGGTTGTGAATTATGCGAGGAATTACATAATTTTTCCCTTATCAAATTTCGGGGATGAAATTTTCTAAGTGTTGGAGAATGTAACACCCTACATTTAATTAAATAATAAATTAGGTATGCAATAAAGATTGCATACATGTATATATGCATGAATATAAATGTTGAAATGAAAAGTGCAAGTTAAAAACAGAAAGAAACAACAAGAGAAAAATGGCAGAACCTCCTCCTCATAAACCTTCTCTTTTTTTCGCTCACCATCTATCTCCACCATTCTCTCCATTCTCATTCTCGAGTGCTTCTCCTTCTCCACTCGACACCGATTCATTACCTATTCACTACTTCCCTGGTGAACTCAATAATGTTCATGTTAACACTCAGACTCACGATAATCTAGCTTCATCTCATAACCAACCACCACTTACCTACGCTCAGGTTGCGGCGTCGAGAGCTAAACTGCCACCCATCCTCCCCAAGCCTCCATCCAAGCGTAGAAGAATTGTTCCACCATTCAAATCAGTACAGGAAACTTTGAAAATTTTGAATTCGGAGTGAAGATGTCTCAAGTGTGCTGATAGAGGACACGTGGCAAGGGAGTGTAGAAATGCGGTGATATGCTATAATTGCTGTTTCTTTGGACATGCAAGCTCGCAATGTCCTAATAAAAACTCATCAGCTTCTCAAGCCAAAAATGCTGCGTTGATACATCCAAATGCATCGTGAACAACGAACGGACATATGCCACCAAGCCTACAAAATCAGAACAGAGGGTCCTACCGGTCTACTCAAATTTCTAATCGTTATCATAACCATAATTCCACTAATTTAAAAATTAAATGTACCATCACTTCAAAAGAAAATTCAGTTCCTTCACCAGATCACCCATCCATTCTTTCTCAAAAATTTCCTCTTTTCTTAGAAATGTCTGATACCTATCTCTAGTTAACTGCAACGATCATCGAGGGACTCTGGTCTATTGAAATGCTTTCGCAATCCCTTACATCAGCTTTTGGACAAGAGTATGTATGGACAATCTGGAATATCACAGACAACTCCTTTCTTAGTCACTTTTCTAACGCAAACACCAAAGAACATGCCTTGCTGCTTAAAATTCTGACCAAAGATGATGGTGTTGTCCTTCTCTAACAGGCAAGTACCCATGAAGAAACGCCCGAACCCCCTTTTGAGACGGAAACATGGGCAAAAATTAGTGGCTTTCCGGAGTTCCTTAAGGAAGACACGAACTCCATTCGAAAAACGCTACAACCAATGGGGAGATTCATTCACTCTGATTTGTGCGATTGGTCCTTTGTTGACCATCGTTTCTTATATGTTAGGATACAGTTTTGCGAAGGTATTTCGACCCCTTGTACTTTTATTGCTCATCTTAACAATCATGCAGTAAAACTAAAGATTGACCGCTGGTCACACGCTCATCCTTGTAAACGCCCGGAGACACTCCTATTGGGGATCGATTACGAGTTCGATGGCTTTATTTTTCAACCTTCGACTCAGCATGTGGATCATATGGAAGAGGATAGGTATGATGTGATGTCTGATGAGGCAATGAGGCAGGTGCCGAGGGTTCAAGATGATCATCAACAGGAATTATCTTTCTTTGGACTACACAAAGAGGATATAGTAGTGCATAGATGGGACCCATTAGCTGATTTGGATCTCTCTATTCCTCTCCAGCAGCTGCTGCCAACTCAGCACGATCAGTATCTGCACGACCATGGGCAGCAAGAAGGACAAGGTTCATCTTCCCCTCGCCTATCGTCAGCCTCAATCAGAAGGAGTGTAAGGATCAACAGAGCTCATTTGCTGCCTCTAGGAACATCGGGTAGCTACTTTGAACCTGTTGTTTTTTCTTCAGCTAATAAAGTTTTAAATAAAAATTGGCAAAATATATGGGTGTTAGCTTGCAAACACTACACTGCCATGCAAACCCTAGAGCAGCAGCGCACTAACCTCTCTAAATGAAGATAGTCACGTGGAATATCAGGGGGTTGGGGGACCCGACAAAAAATCATGCTGTTAATCTCACCATCTCCCTACAACATATCGATATCTTATTTTTACAAGAAACTAAAATCTCTAATCCACCCACTTCTCTCATTCGTAGAATTTATGGACCCCTCTTATCTGGTTGGACACATGTCAATGCTTTTGACACTCGTGGAGGTTTGATTGCAGCTTGGAATGGGCACGTGTGGTCATTTGAACACTCGTTTTCTTCTCCATCTATTTTGCACGTGTCCCTTCATCACATTTCTTCTAACAACATCTTCCACTTCACTAATGTATATACCTCTAATGATCCTCATGGAAGAACTGAAATATGGCAATATTGTTACAATCTATCTCAACATATTAATGATCCCTGGATAATTGGTGGTGATTTCAACACGACTCGATCCTTTGATGATCGTAACTCCGGCAATATATCCTCCGACTCTTCTCAATTCAACGCATTTATCCGATCTTGCTCCCTCATTGAACCACTGATCAACAACCGTCGCTACACATGGTCAAGCAGAAGAGAATCCCTCTCTTTAGCCAAACTGGATCATTTTTTCTTCAATCTTAACTGGGATGATCTATTCCCATTGTCAGTAGTAAATGGCCTACCCACCACCATCTCTGACCACTGTCTAATTCTCCTTGATACATGCTCAAACACCCCTATTAGCTGCCCATTCAGATTTGAACGCCTTTGGTTGCTTGAACCCTCCTTCGATAACTTTATCATCCAAAACTGGAATCAATTACCGAACCACCAATCTTCCATTGTTATGATGGCATGCAAGCTTCATTCCTTAAGAAAATTAATTCGTCCATGGGCTAAAAACGTTTGGAACTCTTTAAAAACTTGCATTTCATCCACACAAGACGCCATTCTCAACTTAAACATCATTGAAGAGCACCGTCCCTTGACTGAATCTGAATGTCACAACCTGAAAGAACATGAGTTAGAACTAGACAAATTAATCAAACAGGAAGAGCTTGGTTGGAAACAAAGATCGAAAGCTAAATGGATTAAGCAGGGAGACAAAAATACTGCTTATTTCCATAGAATTGCTAATGGCCATCGTCGCTCTTATTACGTTCCAGAAATCATCCATAATAACACTTCATTCACTGATTCAAAAGACATCTGCCATCATTTCACCAATTACTATAGAGACATTCTTGGTTCACTACCACCCTCATCTCCCGATATAAACTAGCATCATTTATACACAAACCCCACTCCTATAGTCATTGACCACCTTTTCTCTGAAGAGGAAATTTGGAAGGCCTTAAAAGAAATGTCGAATGACAATGCCCCTGGGCCTGATGGGTTTGGCCCAGTCTTTTTCAAACAATTTTGGCCCACATTAAAAGCAGACATCATTGAAATGTGCTCTGAATTCTATTCCAACCCTTCATCCATTGCTAAATTAAACTATCCTAACATCATCCTCATCACAAAATTCTCGGGTGCAAACACTTTGCCTTCCTTCAGACCCATTAGTCTTCTCAACACAACATTCAAAATCATCACCAAAATCTTAGCCATCATGCTCCAGAATCACATTGATTCCCTAATTGATTCTTAACAATCTGCATTCATCAACGGAAGAAACATTCTTGACTGTGTTGCTGCCACCCAAGAAGTAATCTCCTTTTGCCACAATTCAAACACACCGGGTGTCCTGTTCAAACTTGACTTTTCAAAGGCATTTGACCCAATAAACTAGGATTTCATAATCTCTCTTATGTCCCACAGAGGTTTCCCCTCAAAATGTGTTACTGGATCAAATCAATTCTCCACACTAGCATTTCCACAGTTTACACTAACACTCTCTAACATTCACCGCCTTAAAATTCTCCTCTATTCATTTGAAATGATTTCAATCCTATCTATCAATTTCAATAAAAGCTCTATTATAATGTTGGGTAATTGCACTCATCTGGGTCCTAGAATTGCAGAATGTCTTAACTGTAAGCTCGATTCATTCCCAATCACATATTTGGGCATTCCAGTTCGTCCTACCAAACTTCATAAATCTGATTGGCTACCCCTCATTTCTAAAATTGAAAACAGACTTACAAGCTGGAAAGCTAACTCCTTATCATCAGCGGGCCGTCTTATCCTTGTCAAACATGTCCTCACATCCCTTCAAACCTATTGGATGTGCTTCCATAAACACCCAATTTGGGTAATTAACAAAATCGTTTCAATTCGAAGCTCTTTTATTTGGAATGGTGGCAAGTTGAAGAAACTAATCAATTGGCAAACTGTTTGCTTTCCTTTAAATCATGGTGGTCTTGGAATTCATGACCTCTTTACCTTCAACATGGTGCTACTTGCTAAATGGCTATGGCGCAGTCTTACTCCAGGGCAATTTATTTGGAAAAACTGGATCCGTCACAGGCTGTATCATGCAAACCCCTTTCTCATCCTCCACTTTAACCCATCAGTTAAGCCATCGCCATTCTGGAGAGGAGTATTATCCATCATCCCTATAATAAAATCCCTCTTCCACGTAAAAGTCAATAATGGTGATTCTTGTTTATTTTGGATGGATATTTGGAATGAGCAGATCCCCTTTTCCACTCTATTCCCTAATCTTGCAATCTTAAACCAGTTTAACCCATTATCAGTTGCATCAGCACATTCACTGGGCCTAATGGGCTTTTTATCTTCCACTTTTATTGGGCTTGAATCTTTAAACGAGCTTATCAACATTGGTCATATTCTTAGCTCAACCCAATTCTGCATTGGTCCTAATATATTCACATAGGCCTTGGGATCCAATTTTCCTGTATCGACCTGTTATAAATTTCTAATTCATCTCGGTCGATGCTTCACTTTCTTTCGCATTTGGAACTATCATCTTCCTCCTCGTGTCATCTTCTTCCAATGGATTCTCATCCACAATCGCATCAACACCAAAGACTGCCTTCATCGCTTTAACAAAAATATTGACCCTTCTTGCGTCCTCTATAACCATCATAATGAATCCCTTACTAATCTTTTCTTTAAATGTGATTTTTCCTACACTGTTTGGGCTGTAATCAACTCCTTTCTTCTTGGCTTCATCCCTTCGATTCACTCTTTTTTCGAGTATTGGCAGCACAACCCCCCAGACCCTACATTGGATTCTTTAATGGCTTTCTTTGCCTGGAGTATTTGGCTAGAACGCAACGCTCACATCTTCGGTAGACCCAAGAAACTCCTGATGGGTATTTGTCATCACATCTTGCATCTTTTCGATTCATGGACAGGATCGACCAGACTCGCTCGCTTCAGGCTATATCTACCTGTGCCTTATTCGCCTGGATCGTAAGAAAGTGGCATCCAAATCCCGTTCTGATTACTGCTATGGTCTAGTATTGCCTTCTTTGCTCTATTTTGGCTTGTAGTCTCTTGCTATGTGCCATGTTCTAAGCTATATGATGTATATTTTTGCTTTGTATTAGCTATATTGGCCTCCTTGGCCTGGACTTTTATGCCAATGGTTGGGCGTGTCAACCAGTTATATTTCTAACTACTTATTACTACGCGTAACTGGCTGTGTAGCTCCATGCTACACACCCGTCTTCCTAAAAAAACAGAAAGAAAAAAATGCTTAAATAATTACATGCATAAAAAGTGGACAAGAAATTAGCTTCAAATTGAAATCAGAATGCAAGCATTAAAAAGGAATAAAACAAGTGTGGTGCTAAGGGTACCCCAGTATGTTCTTCCTAATACCGCGACTAAAAAATACCACAAGAAATAATATTACACTCTTCTTAATACCACACCTAAAAAATAGGGATACCACACTATTTGTAACAACCCGGATTTTAAGCCATTTAATTCTAAATATTTAAATTGGTTTTAAATATTTTATTTGAATTATAAAACGGATTCTTATAACGGACTTATTTATTAAAATGACGTTTGAACGTATAATTTATAAATATAATTATAAACGAGCTCGTAACGACGCGGTAGTTTGTAATTTGGCATTTCTATTTTCAAAAGAATTTACAGGATCTGTTATAAGTCAGATTTCTTTGAAACAAGAAACAGTTGAATCTATTTAGCTATATCTTTCTAATGGAAGTGAAAAATCGAGATTTCGTCTTATAAATTGTAAGTTATGTTCAAATCAAATTTTCAGAATAGTCGCTATGGAATTGTTTATAAAATTTTAACGATTTGTTTAAATATATATAAAAATATATATCGATTATAAATAATTCGAACGTTTTTTAATGCGAAATATTGAGTTGTAAATCCAAATATTTTATTCTGTAGCTATATGATGTTCTAATCGAATATATATACGATAATAATAAATTTATTATATTTTTTAAATACGTTCGAATTAAATTTCAAAACTTGTTCCACAGTGTCTGAAATGTTGTTAAACCCAAAAAGGTCATTTGTAGCATTTTGATTGAGATTTGGAACCATGAGATATTTTATAAACATTAATTTCCAAAACTCACCTTATCCAATCTAAACCAAATCAAAACAGCGCAGTGTATTAACCATATAATGTCAATACAAATATTGAACAAATCATGGATAAAATCTCGATACAGTCAAAAATTTAGATTATTTGTACGTTGAAATGAAACCAAGTTTTATTTAAATCTTGTATAGTCAAAATCTTCGGCTGAACAAATCTGTGGCCAAATCCGGCTAAAACGAAATCTTGGCATTCGTCAATGAATCTCGGCACATGACTGACAGTATCTGATATCACTAAATAGAAATAGGCTCCACGTTCTAACCAACAGTATCCTTGTTTTTCACTTAGAAATAGGCTCCTTTGATATTCAGCACTCCGTTCCAACCAACAGTACAAATGAATCAATGCTCTACGTTCTCCTAAATCAAACTCCTCCGATCTCCTTCTCCGGTAATCGTTTGGAGATAGAGTCTGAATGAATTTTTTTTCAGCTTGGCAAGATCTATCCCAGGCCTGAGGCACATGGTTTTCGGAGTTCCCAATTGACGATGGCGACTCCCTTAAGTTCTCGTGGATTGGTGCTGATTTATGGAGGTAAGGACATCGCTGGAGGATTAGACCAAGGGGGAAAGGCGTGGCGGGGCTAGGTGGTTGGAGTGGTGGGTCTTAATCAGGGTCCGGTGACTCAATGGTGGAGTGGCGATTGGATGAAGTTCCGTGTACCAATGATGTAGGAGAAGGAAGTCTATCTCGATATTTCTGTGTATTCATGAGTTTGGTTTAACTGTAAGGGACGGGCTTTGTTACAGGAAGGAGGAGGGTGACGCTATGTTGATTCATCTACGGTGGAGTGGGTATTCGAACCTGGAATAAGAGGAAGATTCATCTATACTTGGATTCAATCTGGAAGCAAGCGGTTTTAAACAAAGAAAGAAGACCAGTGATTTATAATTAGCAGCCTAATTTGTGTTAACAATAATCACAAGGGTTTATATGGTCAACGTGGGGATAAGGGGGGCTATGGCACTAAGTTTTATTTCAAGAGCAAGCCTTGAACAATGGAGAAGGTGTTGTTGTTGTGGCTTGTGATTGTCATTCCTAGGGAGTAGCAGATTATATTATTTGATGAAGACAAGTTAATGAAAACTTTTAAGACAATAATAAATTTAATTGCAATATTATGAAAGCTAGGAGGGTGTTATAGTTTGGCCATGTTGAATTGCAACAGGTAGTTGGGAAGAAAATTCAAACTAGGGGAAAACATTGGGGTTCGAACATTTTGTTGGAGGGAGAATTAGTGTGGCTAATCACAGTTTAAGTGGCTGGATCATTTGAAGAATAAAACGGTTATTAAAGGATTAAAAATGCGATTAGTAACTTAATTAATTATATTTCTATAACTATTAACTTATAATATATGTATCTTGTTTATTTGTGATTAGAATCCCGCAAGATCAATCACGTTGGAATTGCAATGAAGAAATCTACATTGTGGAACTATTTTAGTTGAAAAAAAAAGCTACTGGAATTTCGTGATAAAATCAAATGTTGTTTGATTTTAAAATGAAATAGAAGCAAAATCATCAAATGCAAAACGAGGTGAGTAAACTCACTAACTATGACAACCCCAATTTCGAAAGACCGTTTTTTTTTTCAAAATTCCAATCTATCGAAACTCGAATTGGTTTGCTCTGGTATCCTGCAGAAAAGACAGAGACATAAAGTATGTCAGAGCTCAGAAAACATCTCACAGCAGAATGGATAAAATATAATACAAATCAAAGTACAGCCTTACTGTACTAATAATACTGCCTAACCAGTATCCAAAGCTATAATATCTCATGTCCTTGACACAAATCTAACCTGCGAGTATGTTATGAGGAGGGGGTCAGAATACAAGTTTTTATGACTGGATTTAAACCCACTCACCTTAAAGCTTTCCCCAATTTTTGGATCCGATACGTTCCATCATCCATGGTTTCCACTTATCCCTTTGATTAGATTCACAACCTTGCTTTGAATAATCTTTTATTAACATTGATCCTCTCCTCCAGATGTGGATTCATAACTTTCTAGGCTAATATTTTAATTTCAGAATAGATTTGAGAAGAGAGAGAGAGAGTCATGGCAGAGCTCCAACGTAGCCGCCAAATTATATGGTTTAGGGTTAGGTCTAAGGTCTTATTTATAGGAGTATGGAGCAACCAGGGCCCTTAGATTTATATAAAACTCCATCATAGCTAACCACGTCATATGACCAATAGGAAATGGCCACGTCGCAACAAAAACAAACGTTCACCAATCAAAACACGCCACGTGTGCTGAATGATGCGCAGGGGTCGACACCCCTGCTTGGGTGTCGACACCCCTGTTGTGTATATATATATATATTTAATTCGAAATTTGATTTATTTATAATACATGTAATCTTCTTGCATATAAATCAAATTTCAAACATTCCTTCTTTGTTTGCTTCTTTGTTTGGGCGCAACCCTTAATTTGAATTATGTTCATTTGTATTCAACTCTTATGCGTATGCTAATCATTTATATGCGAACAATTATTTATCTCAAACCAATTAATATATATATATATATATATATATATGTATGTTTGTATATATTCCTATTTTGAAGGGTTCTCCTAATTAAACCTCTTATTAACCCTTTTCATACTGAACCGCTGTTTAATTAAACCGCCTTCCCACTAAGCCACTTTTTAACTACTTTCACACTAAGCCACTTTTTAGTCATTCCCTTAAAAAAAATATAGTACTGGCGAGGATCGAACTCTGAACCTCTTATATGGAAGTCACATGTTCCAACCAACTGAGCTACTTGGCCTTTTGTTAACAAGGCTTAGAACAATGCTAGAAATTATTCTTTTCTCAATTCTTTTTTTTCATGTTTTGTTGCAATAATTAATTTAAAGATATCTCTTACATTTTAAATCGGTTTTCTGTAAACTATAGGTTTAAATTGACCAGAAAATCGCCACGAATGCAATGGCGCTAATTTCGTGATCAAATTCTGAAAGCTCTTCAAATTTTCCTTTTTATTTCTTTTTAAATGTTCGCATGCAATTTCAATTGCATTGCATTTATTCTCATTTCATGTATTGCGTGTAATTTCTTTTATTAATCTTTTTCTTCATTTCACTGCATGAACTTATTACATGCAATTATATTATTGTTTAATTTTTCCTTTAAATATATCTATGCATATAATATATATACATATATGCATATTTTTATATTTTTAATTGCATTAAAAATGCGGGGTGTTACATTTTCCCACCCTTAGGAAATTTCGTCCCTGAAATTTTATAAGGGTTAAATAAATAATCCCTTGCATAATGTCCACCCATCATGTGTGCATCTAATTTTTGCAAACATAGTGCACATGTGCAAAGTGAAATACATCATAACGATACATGTATGCCTAAGCGATACCTCCTATATATATGCAATTTTTTTTAAAAACATGATGCTCACATCCTAAATATATTGGCAGTTCTATATGAATGCAATATTTTAAAAACCAAAACACCTTTTTCATCCAAATTTTTCCACACTCTTACTGAGTAAGAGCGTAGTTCGTCCAATTGTTGCATCCATAATCCTACCAACCAACTTTATTTTTCGAATTTCAGAAAAATCTAATCTTCTAAATTCAATTTTTTATGATACAAAAAGGCGGAAAACGGAAAACTCTGCATCCTCCAATTTTCTTTTCCTACCTTTTTCTAACCGTACTTAGGTTTTTATGTAACTATTTATAAAGATTCCCTATTTTCCTATCCAAGCACAGCCCACATAAGAAAATTTTCTTTTGTTACTGATTTCCTCTTCATCTTATCTTGGAAATTTTCCATTCTTATTCATCTTTTCTCATAATTTTCCATTTTTTTTCTTTACTGAATTTTCTGTTTCTTTTTCAAATCACAAAACTAGAGTAGATACGGACAACTATTTCTCAATCAGGTTTATGACTTTTCTTACCTATAAGGTCAGTTCTGTCTCTTACTACAAGGAGCCAACATCTACTTTATTCTTATTTTCTATAACTTATTTTGTCCACCCATAAAACTATCTTAAAATAATTTATCAAAAAGGGTTGTCATAAGAATAGAGATTTCAAATCTTTCTTTATTAAAAGTTCTTGTATGAAATGTACCAAGAAAGCTAGCGAACTATACATGCTCTATAATATGCACCTTTTACTGAGAAAATTTTAGTTTAGATAAAGTTTTCGCAAGAAACCACTATTTACAAAATATACACCATTTTACTTCAAAACCCAATTTGTACTTCTTTACATATTTAAAATAACTTTTAAGATTAAAACTTGAAAACACCATAAACTGTTTTCCCAAAACTTTTATAATTTCAATTTCTTAAAAGTTAACAATGGGGTTAGACTCAAAGTGGATTTCTAGTGTTCTAGGATTTCCTAGACACTCCCCAAGGTCAATTCTCTCAACTATATATATTCCTAATCCATTTTCCTCTTTTCAACCTTTTCCAATTTATAAGGTTTTCAAGCCCACTAACCCAAAATACTAATCATATGGGATTCACTTTCCTTCCATACAATGTATATTGTACACTCTCTACCCAATTTACCTAAGGGTCTAGAATTTCCATATTCATTCCTTTAGTGTACAAAACAACATCCCATTTCTAATCATATTACGCTCTTTCTATTTAGTAGGTCCCTTTATGGATTTAAGTATATAATGTATATTTATATTTTTAAAAATACAAATACGTTCACTCACTATTTATATAGGAAATTTAAACCTAAGCTTTGATACTAGATGTGACAACCCCAATTTCAACAGACCAAATTTTTTCTTCAAAATTCCAATCTATCGAAACTTGGATTGGTCTACTCTGGTATCCTGCAGAAAAGACAAAGACATAAAATATGTCAGAGCTTAGAAAACATTTCACAGCGGAATGGATAAAATATAATATAAATCAAAGTGTAGCCTTACCGTATTTATAATACTGCCTAACCAGTATCCAAAGCTATAATGTCTCATATCCCTACCACAAATCTAACCTGCGAGTATGTTATGAGGAGGGGGTAAGAACACAAGTTCTGGTGACTGGATTCAAACTATACAATTTGGATAATCCTACATATATCATTCAATCATATCGTCTTATTTATTAGGTTACTTGGGTTAACAACACTCAAGGCTTACACAAAGATCGTACCCATTTATGTCCCAGTGAACTAACCTAATACAGTATATGTGTAGCTACCCCCAATATCGAAGTACACCCCATGGAACCCCACTCGCACGGTCTCCACCATAAAACTATCGTAGTATACACAGTCCCTCATCCTATGCTGTAGTGACGTATGGATAACAATATTACGTTCCGCATATATCTATCATTACTATGCTACACAAACGTACGGACTGCCACCTTTGTTCGGATCAAACTCCATAACGGAGTAATGCCCTCAAGTCTATGATACACCACCCAGAGCCGATATGCATGTATCTAGACTGTCCACCATACGTATCTTCATTTGTAGCTCGATGCCTTAATCACACGTCCCCTAATGTGCACCGAGTTCTGTGGCATGGCAATACAAGAAACAAGGAACTCTGTCGAGAGCTTTTCCATATCTGTACGAGCCCGTCGCCTCTATATACAGACATATTTAGGGTCTGTTTTCGTGGTGCCTGTGGCCCTACCTCGACCTCTCCCTCAACTAGTAAAGACTACCAGAGCTAAGCGACCACCCCTAAGCAAACAATCTAAACATCCATGTGGCATCTCCCCTCAACCCCATACCCCGATAGTGAAGGGTGAAATGGTATCTTGGGTTTAGCTCGAGTCTTTCCGCATCCCACTGGCTGCCGATGACGGGTGTCCGACGGTCTACTATCCTTGTTGGTCCTTACCCTCTGCCTCCTCGTGAGGCAACTGCTGAAACACCCTTGTGTCACCTCGTCACAGCATTCTGACTGCATAGCTACATTTGCGGTCAAGGCCCACCCGCCTAGTAATTACGCACAGACCCAAACTCTGCAGACACAGCCTAAGACATCTGCCATCGCACAGAGGACTACTAGGAGCACTTTACGTACCTTAGGAAGCCGCGTGCTTCCCTTTCCAATCCTTCGGAGCCGTTAGAACAATCTGATGAATATGCTCTCTTCATGCCTTATAAAACCATGATGATCTACCCCATTGGGTTATTCACCCTCAAACATGCGGACTGGTTCAAGCACCTCACTTTAATATATTATTGGATCCTATGTCTAAACATTCTTTTACGCGCTTACCTCACCTCACCAGGTTTCCAGTTTACTTGGTTATTCCCATTCATATTGAATTCTTATTCATATTACGAAGTTACTCTTGCTTATTAATTTTAGTCATACAACTTAATCCATTTAAGTTTATTAATAAGCCCCAACATGTTATTCTCTAGATTGTGGCCCAAGGTCTGTAATCTACAATCTCTTTTATATTCTTGTTTGATTTCATCATTACAATAACATGTTTTACTTAATATGTAATTAAGTATGTCCAATTCACATGTTTTCTAATTAACATGTCACTTACCATTTATGATTAAATATAACTTATTTTATTTCATAAGTTTTCCTCATTCTTTCTCATTTAATCATAATTCCATTTTACATTGTCAATACAACTTATCGTTGTTTACTTATTAACTTAGTTCTAATAATTAAGGCCATTAATAAGTTTCTCAACCAGTTTATTATAACCTATGTTATAATTTCCTCTTGTCCCTAAAACATTCTTATCAACGAGTTTCAGACTTCCAAGCTTACAGATCACTTAACTTATAATTAAGTACAATATATTTTCCCTTTTTCTTAACAGGTTTCAGGTTTCCCCCTTTACTGATTACTTAATTTACAATTAAGCATTCCTTAACTCAATTCACTAGTTATCCCATCCTCTTACTAGTTTATTATAACCTAAGTTATAATATTCACTTGTCCCTAGTACGTCTACCTATTATACAACATTTTCATTAATGTTATTTATTTATAATAGGTTATTATCATTCTCCTCTTAAACCATTTTCTTTTACTGTTGTATTCCAGTATCCCTCATTCACTGTAATATATATATATTCCTTATTTTAATTAAGGAAAACACTTTATGCACCTTATCAGTTTGATAGAAGGAATTGGTAATTTATTTTCATAACGTATTACCATTTAAATCGGTGGTAGCAAGTAATTTCTTTCCTCTACTTACTTTAGTTATCATGGCCTACTTGCAACCACGTTCTCAGAAATAGGTCATTTAGGGGAATATATCACTTTTCCTTCGTATCACACTAACTCGGTTCTTTACATCCCTTCCTTTCTTATTTTCCGAGTTAGACATTTAATTACCATTATTGCCATTTATTCATATCTTGTTATACATATATATTTATATATATAAGCACTAGACCTCTCACATTAAGCCTACACTTGTGGATGCTGGATTTGTCGGGCGAGTCCGGGCAGACTTCTACCACAAGTAGAATTAACCTCGTGTCGTAGCACATTTACGTATTTTTTTATTTATTTTTGCGCTTAGGCCTCTCACATTAGGTTCAACATTAGTCGCTGCTGGATATGCGGTCGGGTCCGGGTAGACTTCCACCACTAATGCAACCTAACCTTATGCCATAGTGCAATTACAATTTCTAATTGAAATCCTAGGCATATTCATCTTTATTCAATCATTAATGTTCATATCAAAATTGCACTCCCAAATTAAAGTCTCAAAACATAATATATGCTATGTTCCAAAAATTCCATTACAATTCATTCCCATTTCATGAAAACTTTAGGCATATTATCCTTTTTATTGTAATCTAGTTTAAATATAATTTTGCATGTCATCCAAATTTTGTCTATATTTCATCGCATGTCCTTTTTAACGTATGTTTAATCCTATTTTGACATGTAAACATTCAATCGGTTAATTATTCAAATCCATCAATCTAAACATGTCATTTATTCTATAATATGCCGCAAGTGAAACATATAATTATAACAACAACAGTTATTGCCCATGTTCTATCCGTTTCTAACAAGCTGTTTTTTTTTTCCAACATGTAATCATTCCAATAATTTAATACATTCAACATATGAATTTCCTGATCTATTCATATTAATGTCCCAACTTGTTATAACAACAATTTATAATTAAACTGGCAATTTCACAAATTATTAAAAGGGGAATGCTAAATGATAGTCATAACATTATCTAAAGGCTACAATTTAAACCCACTCACCTTTAAGCTTTCCCTAATTTTTGGATCTGATATGTTCCATCATCCATGGCTTCCCCTTTTCCCTTTGATTAGATTCACAACCTTGCTTTGAATAATCTTTTATTAACATTGATCCTCTCCTCCATATGTGGATTCGTAACTTTCTAGGCTAATATTTTAATTTCGGAATAGATTTGAGAAGAGAGAGAGAGAGAGAGAGCCATGGCAGAGCTCCAGCGTAGCCGCTAAATTATATGGTTTAGGTTTGGGTCTAAGATCTTATTTATAGGAGTATGGAGCAACTAGGACCCTTATATTTAAATAAAACTCTATCAGAGCTAACCACGTCATACGACCAATGGGAAATGGCCACGTCGCAACAAAAACAAACGTTCACCAATCAAAACATGCCACGTGTGTTGAATGATGTGTAGGGGTTGACACCCCTGCTTGGGTGTCGACACATGTGTCGACGCCCTTATGACGGTGTCGACACCCTTATCGTGTATATATATGTATATATACATATACATACATATATATATATATCTTTTTTTTAATTTGAAATTTGATTTATTTATTTATAATATATGTAATCTTCTTGCATATAAATAAAATTTCAAACATTCCTTCATTGTTTGCTTCTTTGTTCGCGCGCAACCCTTAATTTGAATTATGTTCATTATTACTCAACTCTTATGTGTATGCTAATCTTTTATATGCGAACAATTATTTATCTCAAACCAATTAATATATATATATATATATTTCCTCTTTTGAAACGTTCTCCCAATTAAACCTTTTATTAACCCTTTTCATACTGAACTGCTATTTAATTAAACCGCCTTCCCACTAAGCCACTTTTTAACTGCTTTCACACTAAGTCACTTTTTAGCCATTCCCTTAAAAAAATATGGCATTGGCGGGGATCGAACTCTGAACCTCTTGTATGGAAGTCACATGTTCCAACCAACTGAGCTACTTGGTCTTTTGTTAACAAGGCTTAGAACAGTGCTAGACATTATTCTTTTCTCAATCCTTTTTTTATTTCATGTTTTGTTTGCAATAATTAATTTAAAGATATCTCTTTCATTTTAAATCAGTTTTCTGTAAACTAAAGGTTTAAATTGACCAGAAAATCGCTAGAACGCAATGACGCTAATTTCATGACCAAATTTTGGAAGCTCTTCAAATTTTCCTTTTTATTTCTTTTTAAATATTCGCATGCAATTTCAATTGCATTACATTGCATTGCATTTCTTCTCATTTCATGTATTGCATGTAATTTCTTTTATTAATCTTTTTCTTCATTTCACTGCATGAACTTATTACATGCAATTATATTATTATTTAAATTTTCCTTCAAATATGTCTATGTATATAATACATATATATGCATATTTTTATATTTTTAATTGCATTAAAAATGCGGGGTGTTACACTAACTCTGATTCATTTATATTTTTATATAAACAAGTTTTAAAGTCTTTATATAGTAATTTTATACTGTGTGATGGTTGTTTCGATGAACGGTTGGTTAAATAGGTTGAATTTAGTTATATCGTTGAGTGATTATTAATTTTGTTCACCATATTGATGTGAAATAATATCACTAATATTATTTACGTTTATTTACATCTGTGGATGCAGAGAAACAGGTTGGAGGGATCCAACTGGATTCCTCAACATTTGTGTTATTGTTTTTGCATTGATTGTGTTATATGTTGTGATATATTACTACGTTTGATCTGGTTGTGTTTAAATATCACTGGCCCTAGAATTTTGATATTTAAATACCGTAAAATATTTTTGAATATAGAAAATGAAATTTGAGATTTTAAAAGAAAATATTTTTTTCCATGAATTGAAGTGTAATTTTGAATGGAATTAAAAAGTAGTAACTTGTTTTATTAAAACAAGAAGTTGATTTTAAACGAGTTTGTAAATTAAGTGAATTATTTGTCATTAAATAAATTGAAATATAGATTCAAATTTGAATTTATATGGAAAAGTGGAAATCAGATTTGAAACAGAAATTTGAGATGAGATTTGAACTTAGCAAATTATAAATGTAATAACCCGGAAATCCGAGCCAATTTAAAATTTTTATTTTGGCGATTTTAGCAAATTTTGATTATTTAAAATGAATTATTTTAAATAATAACAACGAGAAATTTATTTTGAGTAGAATTAGAATGCATATATTTATATACGTCGTCGTTAGAATATAAATATTTATTTATATATATAAAAGGAATAGAAAGTGGCGCGGTAGTTCGAAAATTCGATTTCAAATTTCAAATGAATTTACAGGATTCAAAATAGACCGGATTTTAGTGAAACCAAAAATATTAGAATCTATTTGTGAATATCTTTCCAACGAATCCAAAAAATTGAAATTTCATAGCGGGAATAAAAAATTATGCCCAGTTGAAATTTCAGAATAGTCGCTATGAAATTCTGGCCCTTAAAAATGGAAATTTGGCAAACGACCTCGGTTTTCGACGAAGCCACTTTTGTTGGATCCGTGATGTCAAGTTATGGATAGATTCCAAAATTTGTAATTTTTTGAATCAATATGTGAGCGTGGCAAAGGAAAACGCGTTTGACCAGTTTCAATTGATTTTAATCTACTGGAAGATGGCCATTTTTCAAACGGTCTCAGAATTTGATGAAATTAGTTTTGTTAGGACCGTATCGTCAATACGAAGCTAGAAAATATTTTTCTGGAATTTTTAGAGTCAGTATGTGGCCCCGGTAAATTGAAATGTGCGTTCAAATTCCATATATAGAGTTATATGTTGATTTTGACGAAAACTGATCGAAACGATCGAATCAGCTTATAATACATATCCCATTGTATTCGGAATGGGGGTAATTAGATAGGGACGACAGGCGGTGGGTCTCGTTTCGAGGTCAAAATAAAAAGTTACTTTCTGAAATTAAATTGAATAAAATATAATTATATTTATAAGGCCCTAACCCTATTTCTCCATTCAACAGTCAAAAAAAAAAACCCCCCGCCGTAGTTCAGACTTAGAACCCCGATCCTGTCCTCCCCCTGGCCTCACGCTACCAACCCCCTCCGGATCCGACCCCCTTCTCTCTGCAGCGCCCGACAATGAAGTCCCTCCCCTCCGTTTTCTACTGTAAGTTTTATTTACTTTAATTTCTTTATTTTATTTATATAAAGTAATCAGTTCTATAAAAAACGAAATTCAGTTTTTCCTATGATATGGAGGATTAAAAATAAGATTTTTATGTATGTAGAATATTATAAAGAACTGGTTTTTATTGTTTATAAAGAAATGATCTTTATTGTTTATAAAGTAGAAGTAATAAAAATATGATTTTTATAAAGTAGAAGTAATAAAAATATGATTTTTATAAAGTAGAAGTAATAAAAATATGATTTTTATATAATGAAGAATATAAAAATATTATCTTTATATAGCAAAGATTATAAAAATACGATCTTCATATGTGTTGTAGCGAACTAACAATATAAAGAAGTGATTTTGTTTAAAATATAAGTTGAGATTTTTCTATAGATAAAAATTCGATTTTAATATATATGAAGTAGAAATAAAAAATATGATTTTTATTTTTTGAATGAAGTGATAAAAATATAATTTTTATTATGAGCAGGTGAAAAGGACTGCATTGGAATTTCAAACATATCCAAATGGTTCAGAAATTCAGAAATGAAATGGCGGAGTGGATCTCCAAGGTGAGAACTCCTCACTTTTAAATTTATTTCTAGTTAAAATATATACTAGGATGCAGACGGTGTTTAGTAGCACCCGACACCCGTCGTCAACAGACCATGGACGACTTGTATGCTTGTTTGTTTGATTTTGATGTGTAGCTGATTGTGAGATGTGATGTGAAATGAAATAAAATATTTTATAGTGGAAAATATTTTATAGTTAAAAATAGAATTTTTAACGTGTATTTAAAATGAAATAAATATAAACAAATCGAACGATTTGTTTATATATACATATTTGAATGATATTGATTGGGACGATAAATTTTACACATCGCCCAACTGCACAAATAAAATCTATGTTTGATTGTTTGAAACCCAACATGGGTATTGGGATGATATATGACATACACTAATCCCAATAATTAGTTGTATGTCGATCGATTGATTGACAAACTGTTATAAACGTTGAATATTTATATTTGATGCTTATACAGTGTAGAATGCACTATGGATGATGGTTGATTATTTGTCGTTGTTGATATATACATGCGTTGTATGGAAGTCCATAGAAATAAAATCTATGGTAATTGATTGGGCCTCATTCCGGTTTTGAAATAGAATATTTGAAATAGAATATCTGAAAATAGAAATATATGAAGCCGTGTTGATTAGATTGACGCCATTTTGACGTGAACGATATTTATATCGATTTTATTCATTTTACCATGAATATCGAAAGTGATTTCAAAATCTGATATTTTGAAAAGAAATGAAATTCAAATTAAATTCAAATAGAAATGAATTTGAATTGAAATTGAATAGAAATGAATTCGAATAGAAATGAATTCGAATTGAAATTGAAAAGAAATGAATTCGAATTGAAATTGAATAGAAATGAATTCGAATTGAAATTGAATTGAAAACGAACTGAAATTGAATTAAAAATCGATTTGAATTGAAATCAATTTGAAATGAATTTAAAACGAATTTATAAGGAAAAATTCAATTTTGATTTAAATTTGAAAAGAAGTTGAAATCGTTTTGAAAACGAATTTAAAACGATTTATATAATACGTTTTAAAAGGAAATCAACGAAGTATATATTATATATTAATTATATATATATATATATATATATATATAATATAATGGCCTGAATAGAACGCGTCGCGCCGCGGTAGTTCGTGAATTTCGACCATTGACTTCGAACGGACATTACGGGAGATCCGACCGTCGGATTCTCCTAAAACCGGAACCGTTGGGTTCGTATCGAAAAGAGATTTATAACTAATATTAGAAATTTGAAACCTATTGGTTGGATTTGGAATTATGTCCAAATCAAATTTGGAAAAGGTCTCTGTAAGTGCAGTTCGATGGCTGTTGATGGAAATCGACTGTACGAGCCTTGATAAAATTATTAAAAATAGTAATAATTTGTGTAGAATCATAAGAAATGGTTTGTGAAGAATTAGGATGGAAAAATCCAAATTTGAAAAGATAAAAATTGATTTTTATCGAAATGAACTAGTTTTGAACTAGAATTATAATTCTATTTATTTTTAAAATTAATAAATTGAATTTGAAATGGTTTTGAAAATAACCAGGATTTCCAATATATAAAGTGGAATTGGATTTGAATCGAAATTGTCTGTGGAATATTTCGATGTTGGATTTCGTGATTATACAGATATTGTTATGGACATTTGAAAGATATATGGATATCGTTATTTCCAATACGATATTTGTGGGTCGTAGAATTTGTTATTGAATATAAGCCGATATATTTTCTATTCAGAGCATTGTATTTAATATCAAATGGGATTTGGGTTTGTCGTGAATGGTGTCTTCATTAATACTGTTCTTAAACCCAGTTGAGAAAAGATTCAATCTTTTTATTTAGATTTAATGAAGTGTACCAATTAAATAATATTTAATTGGAATTGAATAGGGATTGATTTTTGGGTTTATCGTGAATGTTGTTTAAATAACACTGGTCCTTTAACCCAATAGAATGGAATGTGATTTTGGGTTTATCGTGAACCGTGTTTAAATAACATTGATTCTTTAACCCAGTTAAAGATTAAAACTAAGTGGAGTTTTAATGAATCTTTAATTAGATTGAAAAGATCGAGAATGGAGTATCACCAGTTTTTCTCCAGGCGATAGTTAAATCTTTAATTAGATTTGAATGTGAAATGGTAATTGAATTAACCGATAACACCGTGGTGTTAGATATGAAGTATTAACAGTTTTACTTCATGGGATGCATAGGTTGGGATTGGGAAATAAAATAAATGATTACTTCGGTGTGGTTCGCTAATCCCGACTAGTTTTAAGTGATATTCAAAGGAAGATTAAAGAATAAATTTAAAAGAATTCATCTTTGATAAAATTAATGGGAACCTTTCCCTGAGAATGTAAATTTAGAAACTTACTGTAGGTTAGCTAAGAAGAATGGTTTCCTGGGTATTGATCTGATGTTGGTTTCGGCCTTCGGGGTTAATGTTTGGGGAATTATTCTCTCGCTAATTTACGGTTAGTGAGTGATGAATTGGAATGAAGCGTATGTTGTGTTTGTGTAACACTGGTTTATTATATACGCGGGTTATTCAGAAAGACCGGGTTTATCCCATTCTGAATATCCGATTCGACGTGGTGTCGAAGATGAAGACGGTGGTTGAAGACCGGAGGTCTTCACGTCGTTTGGATAATTACTGATGATCTTGATTGGGCCATACACCCAAGAGGAGGAAATCAGTTAGTGGTCGTCCAGGCGTACTTGGAGATCGATGGATATGCGGGGTACAAGGTGCCTCCGGTTTCGTTCAGACCCAGGACGGACTTGTAAATGGACTGTGTGTCTGACATTGGATTTTATTCTGTGTGATTGATTTCTATTGAATATATATTTGTTTGGCGGTGGAGAATTTATTCTCCTGCTTAACACCCTTCTCTGAGACGTACGAGCTCAGAGGTTATATATTATGAATATCAAACGCATGGAGTGAATTGCCTGTGTGGCATGCCTACGTGGCAATTGATTGAGGCTTCTGTTGAAAAGCAAAGTCTTGTGGTTGATGATAGCTTTGTGTAACGTGAATTCGCGAGCCTCACACCCCGGTTGTGAATCAGAAACGGGAGAGGACATCAGGGAGGAAATGCGTATCTTTCTAGCTAGAAGTGGCGTCAGTGGTTTTACACGCCCTGACGAATTTGACTTATGTGGTTGTTACTGTTGCGAGGCGCTTCGATTATATCGGTCGATCCGGGGCTGATGGAGTCATTCGTTGGCTCATTTACGCCCCAAAGAGTGGGGAAACGCAGTGTTCAGGCATTTTAATCCACATCGGTGGACCGGCCCTGACGATCCAAGGGCTCACCTGTGTCTGGGTTCTGAGGCTCAGGCTAGACAGTCTCGAATCGGTAGAGGACTATCTTTTGCCTCGGTTCACAGATGGAAATCCAATTTCCAGACACGTGACTTTGCGGGTTTGATTGTAAACCTATATGTGGCGACATAGTGGCATGGGACGCTTATGCCATCTATGATTGATACTTATGATTTGAAGTTGTTTATACACTATGTACTTATAATAGTATTAAATGATTTGTTTTAAACATATCAAGCATTCTAGGCTATTATAAGGTAAAAACCCTATCCTCCGGCTTGCGTTGCATTGTGTGATAGGACCTGGGTCTTATAATAGCTTCATTTTTCTTTATTTAGCATTGCGCTGTTGTTTTATGCACTGGTGTTCTTGGGAGGAATCCCGTTCCGTGTTATACGGCGTGGTCCCTTGATTTACCTAACTTTAAAATAAAGATTAATAACTGTTTTAGTTCTCACACCAGTCACATGACTGACCTGGAGTTTATTGTTTTAACCTAAACTCTTGGTGCCCTTATTTTGACACGTGCAGCTAGTAGTTTTGGTTTTGTAGATTTATATTCACAGGATCCTGGTTTATAACTGGAACGGTATTCGGAAAGCTATGTATCCGTATATCTCCTTCAGTTGTGTATTGTATTATTTTTCCGCTGCGATGTATTTGGATGTAATTTAAACCTCTGATATTTTCTGTGTAATATTTATTCTTACTCTGTATATTCTTGTATTCTGATGGAATTGTTGTAATATACAATGAAATGTTCTTCTGTCTGCGTTCTATTTTGTCGTGTTCTCAAAACAATCAGGCGTTTCGAACGGTCTTGATCGGTTTAGCGACTGATTCAGATCGAGCGAAATTCCCGGTCGTTACAATAAAGGAAATCATAAACGGAACTTTAAATGATTGGAATAAAATTAGATTGTTTGGAAAAACCTGAATATAAGTTTTAAATAGAATTTGGGTTTAAGATATTATTTATAAGTACAAAATCAAACTGATTTGATTGTATATAAAGAAATATATTCACGATTAAAGTGAATGATGGTTTAAAGGAAATATTTTGCAAATGAAATAGCTCTAAAGAAAATTTAGATTTGAAATATGAATCCAGATTGGAAATTTAATGAAAAGGGAAATGGGTAATAATTTTAAAAAGAAAACGATGAGTTTTAGTTCAAAATTTGGAATATAAAATAAAGTGTTATAACATTTCGTAGACTGTAATAGTTATAAAGGAATCTGGTAATAATTTGGAGAGGATAAATACAAAAGTGAAATTGAGAATTTGAATTAACCTGAAATGGTAGATAAATGCTGAAGTTCAAAATATAAGTCAAATATAGATTATTCAAGAGAAAGTTATTTATTGGAATTTGATTATATCGAATTTGGGGAAGTAGTTATTTTTACTTTCTGTTTGAATCAAACTTATTTATTTATTTATTTACTTACATATTAATTAATTTATTGAAATTAGTAAGTGCAAGTTTTTTTTTCTCTTTTATAAACCAAAAATCTGGAAATAGCGATTTTAATGCTACCATTATAATAAATGTTTTATAAATCAAATATTGGAAACAGTGATTATAACACTACCGTTATAATCAATGTTTTTCCATAAAAGAAATAGATACTTAGATTGAATCTGAGAGTCGCTTAACCGATGTTTCGTTTGAAGTTATGAGCTTTGACTATTTCAAAATTTAGAATATTATTCAATTAAGGTCTGAGAGGTAATTATACCCCACTCGATTAACTTCATGATTGATGGAGGAATGGTTAAGGTTCAATAGTGAAGATTGGTTAGTAATATGGTTAGTTAATAGTTCAAGTTATAATAAAGATATTTTTTTAACATCGCGTTAATTTAAACAATTTTTGAAATGTTTTCTCCAAATAACATGAGAGATATTTACTATGCACAGAAAATGAAATGAATTGGTTAATGAGGAATTAATAAATGGGAGTTGGAAATGTTTTCCAATATGAATAATGTATATTTTCTTAATATAGAAAATAAGAATGTGAAGAGATGGAAATAATTTCCAACGTTAATAACGTATATTTTTTGTACTATGGGAAAATGAGTGTTCACAATATTTGGAAATGTTTTCCAAGAATCATGAGAGGCCAAAATGGGTTTTGAGAAATATTTGGAAAGATATGGGAAATTGGAAAATGATAATTTAATAAGAAAATGATTTTTAAAAAAAGAGGCCAATATTATTTAATGGTTGATCGGTAGAAATTCCATTTGGAATATAGGGTCGTTGATTGAATGGATGTTCCTTTGATAGTTAAATCACTAACTATCAAAGTTTTTGTTTATTTTATACCTCCGTTGTCAATACTGAGAGACTGGGATCAGATTTAATATCTGAAAACCACTCTGTATTGGCATAAGCATTACGAATCAACTTATGTTGAAGTTAATTGAAGATGGATTAAAGTGCAAGGGCTGTTCTGTTAATCCTAGGTAGAAATTGCCCAAGATGGATTGATGGAATAGTGCCTTCGGTTTGTCCAGTCATAGGACAATGTATATTGACGGATCCGACAATGTGGAATTCAAAGTAAATGGTGGCAAGATGTTTTAAAAAGTAATCGTGACCTCAAGCCTCATTAACGGGAAATGACAGAAATCGGGCAAGCAGCATGGCCAAGTGGGTCATTCTCATTAGGGGTATTATCACCTGATCTAGAGAAATTTCATTTGCTTCTTATTCTATTCGCTGCTATATGGTTTCGGTAATGTTACCCTATTTCTATTTCACTCGATATTCGTTCGTCCTCATTTGTAAAACTAATCAACGGGCTAACCCTAGATCTACAACCGATCAACGAATACGACACCATAACATACAAAAGCCATAATAAGGTTTGAATTTAGCATACTAGAAGAGGAAGGGAGACAGTAGGGTTTTCAGATCACCAATCAACTGAGAGATTATCGTATGAATTTGAATTTTCCCATGAGAGATGCGAGGAAGACAACGATTACGAGATGTTAGGGATTTTAGATTAGCTTAGTATGTGATTAGTTCGGCAAATAATGACTGAATGAAAGATTGGAATGGAGAGGTAATGTGGTATTAGGAAGCATACAAAATTTAATGAATTTTATTTCTTTAATTGTGATGTTAGGAGGAACGTATTGGGGTGCCCTTAGCACCACACTAAAACAATGCATTAAAAGAACAAAACAATACATTTATAGCTTTATAAATTACCTTAGTTTAGTAGCTATAAAACGAAACTTGCATGAGAAAGTTATTAATGAATTAATAACCAAAAGATTGCATGCGTATATATATACATGCAAATTCAAAATTCAAACATAAAGGTAAGTTATAATTGGAATAATATTAATCTGGGGAATTATATAAAGCAAGTAATTAACACTAACATTAAAACCAGAAATCACGGCGGTGCAGAAAATCCATCTAGACCCAGGATGGGTCGACCCATGTTAAAGATGGGTCAACCCATGTGTTGACCTAAGGGTCGACCCACCTCTAGAATGAGTCGACATAGGGGTCGACCCAGTCGGCCTAGATCTGTTTTCTGCGTGACATGGATTTCTGATATAAATGACTCGGATTTTAATTAATTAAATCCGATGGACCAGACTTTCTCGCACATCTATAAATAGACTAGCAGAGCCTAACTTTAAATTCATATTTTGTGAGATGTTGCCTAGGCTCTTCCATTCTCTTCTTCCTTCAAATCTTTTTAGAAAACTAGAATATTAGTTCATAGGGGTTCAGATTCGAGATTTGATGATAAGAGATATAAATCTACAAATAGGTGTTCATATTTCTGATCAACGAGAGATAAGTTCTTGAATCTAATTTATATAGGTTTCTCTCTTTCTTTCCCTCTTCTTTTAGCGTCGGATTTGTGAATCCGTGGTTGTTTTAACAATAGATTCAGTTAAGCCACGGAATAACAGATTTAGATCAGATTCAAAGATTGGAAAGCTTTCTGGTGAGTGGATTTAAATAATACCTTTTCAAATATTGGTATATTTACTTTTTACATTATTCATGATTCTTAACATTTTAAATAACTTAAGTTGTGATATGTAACAACCCGGGATTTTGGAGATTACCGTAATATTAATTAATTATCATAGAATTTATAATTTAATATGAAGTTTGCAAATAATTAATGGAATAAATCAATGACCAATATTGTTATTTAAGATAAAGAATGCTTGTTGAATAAGTAATTGGGGTTGGTGTAAAATATGTATAGATATGAATAAAGTTTAAAACACTTTATTTGTGGATTGGATGAAAATTATATGTATGATGAAAATCAGTTATTGGGTTAAGCTGGATAGTATTTGAAATGTATTATAATATTAGTCTTTTATTGTAAAATAAAAGGACAATTATGAAGAAAATAAATTTTTGATGAAATAATGCTTAAAAATGACGTTTTAATATTTTTTAAAAAGTACTAAAACACTTTTGTACATATTTGGGAATGATAATATAATTTTTATATGGTTGAAATTTGTCAAATTAGAAATATTCGCCGCTGAACAAAAATATTGTTAACTATTGTTGAATAAAAGATTTAAAATGCAAAATATGTTTTTTTTATGTCAAAAATAAAATTTTGGTTATTTTCAAAAATGTTCATTTTGTTAAAACGAGTAAAACACAATTCGTTGGGTTGAAATATGTTGAGAATTGAGCAAAATATATGCATATTGGCTTTGAATTGGGTTTTTAAAATTCTAAGTGGTGTAATTGGGTTTTAATGAAATTTACCATATCTATTAGCCCATTAGTGTAAATCTGGAAGCTTCAGAAAGAAAAGAATGACATTTTTTTTCATCTTCCTCAAACCATCAGTAACTTAAGAAGAAGAATAATGGCAGCTTAATGAATTCAAACTCCAATCAAACTGCAATTTTAGAAGAAAATTCTTGTTGAAATCATAAGAGAGAGGTAATCTCCATCATCCCAAGCTTTATCTCCATCTAATTTAGAGAATCATTCACTGTAAATTTCTTTTGTTGACTATTTCTTGTTGCATGTCTATGAATCTTTCATTTTAGGTTTTGGAAGCTCTAATCTTCGTTAAAGCTTCGAATTTGCTGCCTAAATCCTTGCTAGACCTTGCTTCAATCAATTGGTAAGCAAAGACACTTACAGTAAGCTGAAACTTGTTAATTTGATGCATTTTGGTGAAATCCCGTAGTGCTTTTTCTGAGTTCTTTTGACAGCTCGTATATCTGAAAATGCACTGTAGTAAAATTGTCATATCTTCCTCGTTTCTTATCGGAATCAGGTCAAATTTTTTTTGTTAGAAAATAGATTCGATAAGCTACATTTTTCGTTCATATAGTTTTTCGAAATTTTATCGTTTACTGGGTCTGAATCAAGTTTCAAACTGATGCATAAATTTGTGTTTTTTTTTCAATATATATCGTTTTCTGAAAATGCATTATAGTAAAACCATCATATCTTTTGCGTCTTTTATCCGATTCAGGTCAAATTTTTTTTGTTAGAAACTAGATTCGATAAGCTACAATTTTTTTTTCATATTATTTCTTGAAATTTCATCATTTGATAGACCTGAAACAGATTTCAAAATGATGTTATAATTCTGTCTTTTGCCTAATTTTCTGAGTTGAAACTTGAAATTTTTTTAGTCATAACCTTTTCTTTTTAATCGGAATTTGATAATTCTTGATGATTCGGAAAGCTAAAAACATTTTCTACAAGTTCAGGTATTAAGTTTTCTGTAAGTATGATGTTTTGTTGTACAAAAATTGGGTTTTCACTGTTATTTTGAGTGTAATACAACGTAGCTCAATGGTTGAAACAGAAATTTGTTTTCACCATAACTTCTTCATTATTAATCCGAATTGGATGATTTTTGATGATTCAAGAAGCTTAGACATAGAGCTACAATTTGCTATATTTAGTTTATTATGATTCAGATGTTTACTAGATGAAAGTTATGCTAGCTTGTTGTTGTCCCGAAAGAAAATGGACAACAACAATCACAAATCATATTTTATGATGTTTTAAAACGGTTTGATGTTTATGATGAATTTTAACTTGCCAATGAGACGAGGCAAGCCATTTTATGATGTATTTATGATGTTTCGAAATTATGATGGATTTTAACTTGTCGATGAGATGAGACAAGTGATGATGCCTTCTACTTCTCATCGGATAGAGAGAGAGAAAGAAAGATGAGATAAGTTGATATCTTTATATACTTGCCGATGAGAAGGGGGAAATTTATATATATATAATGCTTTCTAGTGTGGTATCAACTAACGGTTAGTAAACCATTAGGTGTGAACGTATGGTATGGGACATACGTTGACACCTTATGGGTTCTTATCCGAGAGGTTGAGACACACTCAAGATGATTACTAGTACTACGACCGAGTACTCGATTGGAGTCATCACAATGTTTTTGACTATAGCCATCACGATGATCATGATGTTTAAGACTCCAATCATCACGATGTTATCACTCGGACTTTGTGATTAAGGGCATAATGGTTTGGCTATAGTCATCAAGATGATTTTGATGTAGTGGCCCTAGTCATCACGATGGATGGTACCAATATGTAATACTGGTCAAGATGGTGCTCGAGCAGAAATGTTTTTATTTATTGACGAATTTGATTTGATGTTTGAATAAGGCCTTGAGATGGAATAAGGCTACATTATATTATTGTTTTATGATGATATATAGTTTATGATGGTCTAACTCTTAATGAGTTCCTTATGATGGTTTATGAAGTTTTTAAGACGATTTTAATGGTTTTATTGTGGTTCATCTTTACTTATTCCCTTAAGTTGATGTAAAGTAGAACCATATAACAATCACATATTCGTATGATTCCGTGAATAAGTAAATGAACTCATGACTCATATATCCTTCCGTTGGTGACAATGGAATGAATTTTTCCCTTTTCACTTATTACTGAGACATATACTAATGATAAGTTTGAGCCTACCTGACCCGTGTGTTTTCCACTCGGGTCAGACTGAGTTGCAGGTTAGGATATTATAGCTCACACCTTCCTGGATCTTTTTGCACTTGTTATGATGGAATTCACTTTTGGAACATGGACACATCACCATCTATTTAGTTATCCCTTTTTGGCTTGTACTCGTGATGTATCTGTTATTTTGGGGGATGGTTATGTATGTGTGTATATTGTGGCGTTGTACCACATTGTATGGGATGTATTATATATGATGTATGGATGGGCACTTGTATGTATATCTAGGTGTGCTAATCTATGATGATGTTCTGTGATTGAGGTGTGTTTGCATCTACATTTATTCTGAGACGGTCCCAACCCAATATGGTATCGTATTTGTTATGGACTGAGTGTGTCGACTACGATGAAAAGAAAAAAAAATCGACATACTTAGTGCATTACTGGTACATTACCATGTTGGTTGCCCCTATTATACCCTGTTCTCTACATTAGTAGACAGGATTACCAAGTAATTCCCTTTATTAATGTGGGCCTTAGGGTGGGGCTTTACATGATAATTGCGGTATAATTCATTTTCAATTATGTTTAGAATATTAATATTTTATAGATCTATTCTATGAATCTATTAATTGGATTAAAATTACTATAATACTGAATTTGTGAGATTTACAGTAAAAGTGAATATGTTACAGAAAATGTTGTTAATGACAAATTGGATATTTTAAATCAAATTAGAATGAAATTGAGAATAATAGAAAAAGAATAGATAAACCTAATTTGTATGTAAAATGTATAGTAATTGCGAGATTCTTGATAACCGCATTGAGACACGAGGTTAATTTCAACTTGTGGTAGAAACCTGCCCGGAACCGCCCGACAAATTCATCATCCACAAGTGGTCAACTTAATGTGAGAGATCTGGTGCCTAACATTATATAAAAATATATGTATATACACACGATAAGTAGATAAATAAATTAGTAATGTTTGTTGTTATACAACAAATAGATATATTGGGATTGATAAGATAATGATACTTCATTGTCAATTAGTTAAATAACCCAAACTTCCCCTTACGGGAAAGCCCGGATTGTTTTGAGAACATGACGCATCAAAACACAAACAATAGAACATTTCATTGCTATTACAACAATTTACATTAAAATACAAGAATATACCAGACTATGAATAAATATTACACAGCGAAAATAAAATAATATTAGAGAATAAAATACATAGCAGCGGAAATTTCAAATGTGTAAATACAATGACTAAATCAACTGAATGAAATACACGGATACAAAGTTTTCCGAATATAGCTCCAATTGTAATACAGGATCCTGGGAAAAGAAATATCTGCAAAAACCAAAACTACTAGCTGCTCGTGTGGAAAATATGGGCACCCAGAGTTTAGGTAGAAACTATAAACTCCGAGTCAGTCATGGGACTGGTGTGAGAACTAAAACAGTTATTAATTTTTATATTTTAAAGTTAGGAAAATCACGGGACCATGCCATATAACACGGAATGGGTTTATCCCCCATGAATACCAGTGCATAAAAATAACAGTGCAAAGCTAAAGAGAAAATTGAAGCTATTATAAGACTCAGGTCCCATCACACAATGAACGCAGTCGAGGATAGAGTTTTCCCTTATAATAGCTAAATATGCTTGATACGCAAAATTTCATCTTTTATTATTACTATAAGTGTAAAAATCACTTCAAATATAAATTTATCAATCATAGGCGATGTAGGTACCATTATATTACGTCGCCATATATATTTATAACTAAAACCGTAAAATCGCGTGTTGGAAATTGGGTTTCCATCTATGAACCAAGGCAAGGGATGGTCTCCTTACCGATTCGAGGCACACTAGCAATGCCTCAGGACTCGGACGCTGGCGAGCCCTTGGATCCTGTGGAGTCGGTCATCCGTCGATGATTAGTTATACCATAAACTATATGTTAGCCGGTTCTATCGAACCTTCAAAATGGGTCAATAATGTCGACCACTCTAGAGCCACTAGGGACTCAAATCATATCCGAGGTACCTCGCTTTCCATCAGTAAAATTTCCAACATCCACATGAGTAAACATTCTGGGCCTCATACCACGACGTTACTCATAGCTAGAAACTAACATATGTCCATTTACCTGCGCTCCCTTATCCCGTTTATAGTTCATACCGGGGAGTGAAGCTCGCGAATTAATGCTACACAAAGCTATGCTAATTAAAGATGTGCTTTGATCATCAACCACAAAGCCTTGCTTTTCAATAAAAGCTTTAATACATGCAACTCAGCATGCCACACTGTTAATCCATATAGTACCACTGATTTCCACCAATATATAACTTCTAAGCTCGTACGTCTCAGAGAAGGGTGTTAAGAAAGAGAATAAATTCTCCGCCACCAAACAAATATATATTGAGCAGAGATCAACGAATAGAATATAAAGGAATACAATGTCAGACGTACTATCCATTTGCAAGTCCGTTCTGGGTCTGAATGAAACCGGAGGCACCATATTCCTCATCCCATAGGTCCAATACAGGAGAGAGGTCCTCGCATATCAGGTCGGTCTCCAATACATCTAAATGATCACCACTTATTACCTTGTCTAGGGTATATATCCCAATCAAGATATCAGTAATCATCCAAACAATGTGAAGATCTCCAGTCTTCAACCACCGTCTTCGTATCATCGTCATTTAGTCACTGTATCAGTTGTTTAGAATGGGTTAAACCTGGTCTTTCCGAATAACTCGTGTATCCTATAATCAAGTGCTATAAAAACACATCATACGCTTCATTCCAATTAAGAATATTATTTTATTCAAATATTCTTTTCACAATTTAAACTAAATTAAGGTTTATCAAACTAGTCGGGTTTAACGAACCTTACTGAAGTAATCATTTATTTTATCTTTCCAATCCCAACCTATTCATCCCAAGGGGTAAAACTGGTAGTACTCTATATATAACACCCTCTGTATTATCGATAAAATTAATTACCATTTCACATTCAAATCTAATTAAAGACTTAACTATTGCCCAGAGTAAAACTGGTTGTACTCCATTCTCGATCATTTCATGAATTTGATAAACTTATTTATCTCATTCTCATTTCAATCTAATTAAAGATTCATTAAAACTCTAATTCAGTTTTAATATCATAAATCATTACTTTATGATTATTCAAATTTAAGAAATTAATCTTATCTTTAATGGGGTTAAAGAACTAATGTCATTTAAAACACAGTTCACAATAAACCCAAATCTGCATCCATCAATTATGGAATCTTCACGAAAAACAGATCAACAAATAATCAATGTAAATTTTATATTAGACTAATAATATAAATGGAATAATGACAAAGCCTTTTAAATTCCATATATAGTAACGGTCTTCGTTCACAGAAGCTCATCTCGATTATTACCAAATCGAATTCCATTCAATTCCAATTTAATGTATTATATTGGAAAAATTTACTTTAGAAATTTTCCATTTAATCTTAACAAAAAGATTTATAAATTCCAAATCATATCTTCATTGTTAATTGGGTTAAAGAACAAATGTTATTTAAAATATTGTTCACGATAAACCCAAAATCTCATTTCAATTCAACACCAATTAAATATTAAATTGGTAAATTTCTCTAAATCTTAATTAAAAGATTTATTCTTTTCTCATCAAGATTTAAGAACAGTGTTATTAAAGACAACATTCACAACAAACCGAAAATCCAATTTGATATTAAATACAAGGCTCTGAATAGAAAATAATATTGGCTTGTATCCAATATCAAATTCATAAACAAACAGATATCGTATTGGGAATAACGATATCTGTATCTTCTAAATTCCTCAACAATATCTATATGATCACGGAATCCAATACCGAAATATTCTTAAGATTATTTCCATTCCAAACCATTCCAATTCATACGTAGGAAAATTTTTGGTTATTTTAAAACCATTTTCAATACAATTTATTATTTCTAAATATAATTGGAATATTATTCTAGTTATTAACTAGTTCATTTCGATAAAAATATCTTTTTATCTTTCTGAATATGGAAGTTTTCATCCAAACTCTTTCCAAATCAATTATTATGATTTTACATAATTTTTCCATATTTTTAATAATTTCATTAAGACCTTTACAATCGGTTTCCAATAGCGGCCACTGAACTGCATCCATAGCGACCTTTTCTGAAATTGATTTGGACATATCTTAAAATCCGGCCGTTAAAATTTAAATCTCTTATATTCGTTGGAAAGCTCTTTTCGATATGAACCCAAAGGTTCCAGTTTTAGGAGAATCTGACGGACGGATCTCCGTTACGTCCATTTGAAGTTAATGGTCGAAATTCGCGAACGGTCGCTGTGCGGCGCGTTCTATTCAGGCCATTAAATATATAATATATATATATAATATCATCAATAAACGTATTTTATAAATCATTTATAAATTCGTTTTAAAACGATTTCAACTTCATTTTCAATTTTTAATCAAAATTGAAAATCCCATATCGTATAATATTAAAACGATAATATTTTCAAAATATTTAATTTTGAAATCTATTTCCTTTTCGATATTTATTATAAAATAAATAAATCGATTGATAAAACCATTTGGGTTAAAAATGGCGTTAACTCGGCTTCCATATTTCAACATTTTAGTGTCCATCCCAAATCGGACATCAAAATCATATTTTGATTCTTTTCTGAATATTATTTTGAAATATTCATTATTTTAAAATATTCGTTAATTTCTGAATTGGAATGTGACTCAATCAATTACCATATAATTTCAGTTATATGGATTTCATACATCCCATGTATTCAACAATAATAATAAATAATCATTAACCATTCAAACATCATCCAGAGTGCAATTTACAACTGTATAAGCATTAAAATAAATAAATAACGCTGATCATAGCCTGTCAATCCATCGATTGACATACAACTAAATATGGGATTAGTGTATGTCAAATATCATCCCAATACTCGTATGGGGTTTTCAAACAAGAAATACTGATTATTATTTGTGCAGTTGGGCGATGTGTAAAAATTATTGTCCCAATCCATATCAGTTAAATATGTGTACATAAGCAAGCCGTCCAACTTGTAAATGAATATTTATTTCAATTTCATTTTATGATAATTTTATATATCATATATATTTGTTAAAAATAATATTTTACCCAATAATTAATTATTCCATAGAATGACAATTTTATATACTGAATATATGTGATAATTTTTTTTTTTGAACTAATAAATTTCCGTATCATGACTATTTTATATATAAAATATATATGTTTTATACCACGCATATATAATTTCATACATCATCGATTTCAATTCAACAATTTTACCACAACACAATCGTATCACACCAATCATCCATGGTTTAACAAAAAAATTGTGTCAGGAGCTACTAAGCCCTGTTTGCAACCTATGTTATAATTACACAACAAAATAGTTGAGTGAGAAAGAGTTCTCACCTTGGTTTTCACTCTGTCAGTCTTTAATTGACGGTTTAGGCCCCAAATTCAAACAAGCTCCAGTTGGACCCTGGTCTGTTTTGAAATGTAAAGATCATCGAGATGATTTCAATGGATCTGAAATCGTCGAATTCCGTTCTGATTTGAATAAGATATGGCATTTTAAAATTTAAAAAATTAAATACATAATTTATTAAATTAATTAATTATTTACTTCACCCTTTCATCGTTCTTCCCTACTGGGTTGATCGAAACCCAATACCGTCATCTAGGGTTACAACTGCGCACCGCCACGGTGGTCAGAACCACCATTCACTACCATCGTGTGAACCGCCGCCCTCGACTCCCCCTCCCCCCTTTATCACGACAAACTCGCACCCCCTGATTCGCTTGAAACTGCTACAGTTTGAGGAGAAAATACGATCAATACAGGAAATGAAATCCGATCACAAGGGTATGGAAATGTAGATCTTGGATTGCGCTACAATTTCCGCTTCATAGGGTTTCAAAATTAATGTATGGATCAAACGGATTTTGAGGAAGAACTCGGGAACGTTTACTGCTGTCAATTGCTTCTTCAGAAAAAGGAATTAGGGTTTAAAAGAAAAGGATATTTATAAATATATTTTTATTAATATTTTATTCAATTTCTACTTAACGTAGAATTTTAACACACCAAACTCCAAATGAGACTCAACGACTGTCGCCTCTATCCAAATACCTCTATTCTGGACATAACGGAATATGTTTCGTAAGCTGATTCAACTATTTCGATCAGTTTTTCTTTAAATTAAAATATAAATCAATATATATTGAATTTAAACATACATTTTAGTTTACCAAGGCCACGTACTGACCCTAAAAATTTCCAAAAAATAAATCTAGCTATGTCTTGATGATACGGTCCTAACAAAACAAATTCCATCGAATTTGGAGATCGTCTAAAAAATGGCCTTTTTCTAGTCGATTAAATTCAAGCTGAATTGACCAAACGCGTTTAAATTCACCACGCTCACATACTAATTCCAAAAATTACGAAAATTAGAATCTAACAATAATTTGACATTCTGGATCCAACAAGAGTGGTTTTGTCGAAAACGGAGGTCGTTTGCAAAATGGCTATTTATAAGGGGTATATATTATACTAAAATATATATAAGTTCCATAACGACTATTTTGAATTTTAAACTGGAATAACTTTCAGTTTATATTATGAAATCTCAATTTTTCATTTTCGTTAGAAAGATATTGTTAAATAGATTCCAACGTTTCTTGTTTCGTCTAATTCTGACTTATATTGAATTCTGTATATTCATTTGAAATTAAAAATCGAATTTTCAAACTACTGCGCCATTTCAGGCTTGTTTTATAATTAAAATAAATTTATATGTTCTAACTTTGATTTAAAATAAATTTTAAATCATTATTATTTAAAATAAATCATTTTAAATATTCAAAATCCATTAAAATAGCTAAAATAAAAATTTTAAATTGGTTTTGAAATTCCGGGTTGTTACAATCCCCCCACTTAAAAAAATTTCGTCCTGAAAAGGAATGGAGCTGAAAGTTGTTTAACTAACCAACTCAACTTTCATTCTAGCTTTTATTCTTCAACTTTTCAGTTTCTAAGAATTTGTTAATTTTTCAAAAATTAAGCTAACGCCTTAAATTTTCAAAAAAATTCGCCATAATCTCCTTTGTACGGGTTGATATTTAAAATCACAACTTGTCTTACAGGGGCCTCATCAATCCAAAAGAAAAGAAAAAAGAAAAGCCAAGCGGCTTATAAAATTATCAAACCCAATGGATATAGTAAACATGTACCTATTTGTCGGGCATACAATTTTATTCCTCTTCTTAGCTTCCATGCTATGACATGTTCATTATATACACATGTACGTATATGCAATTCCAATCAATTTCAATTCTGTTCAATATTTTATTCGATTTGGCTAATTTCACGTATTGGTTTTAATCAATTATCATTCCAATATTTTTATTAGTTAAACTAATAACCACACAACACAACCAGCAACCCATTAGTTGATTAACTTTTCAAACATATAACTTCTATATATTCAAAAATCCATTTTTTATCCTAAATCACAACAAATAACCCTATCTATGTTTTGTTCTCACACCAGTCAATTGGAAATATATAGATATCCCACTTTCGAAACTCGAACATAAATATGGATGATGCCTGGGCATCACCAGAATTATCCCCAAGCGACTAGAGTGTGATTCTATATCCATCCAGTATATTTGAGACTTCGTATACATGTGGATCAGACGTATATTAAAATCTCTATATACCCAATAGTCCAAAATCAATTTAAAATAAAATACTCAAATATGTATAATAAAGTTTAAATTTTTAAAACAAAATTTATTTCATTTTTATTTTAGAAATAACACTCTTTGAAACTCATTCTAGGATACTACTAATCCCATCTCTAACGAATCATTCTCTTTCGATATTACTAATCCAATCTCTAATGAATTCTTTCGTTCAGTTCTAATATGTCTTGTTCTCGAGCTCTGTAAACTAAAGCTCTGATACCACATTGAAAGGACCTAAACTTCCCCTTACGGGGAAGCCCGGATTGTTTTGAGAACACGATGCATCAAACCACAAACAATAGAACATTTCGTTACTATTACAACAATTTATATCAGAGTACAAGAATATATTAGAGTATGAATAAATATTACACAGCGGAAATAAAATAATATCAAAGATTAAAATACATAGCAGTGGAAAATTAAAATGCGTAAATATAATGACTAACACGACTAAATGAAATACACTAATACAAAGCTTTCTGAATATAGCTCCAGCTGTAATCCAGGATCCTGGGAAAAGAAATATCTGCGAAATCCAAAACTACTAGCTGCCCATGTGGAAAATATAGGCACCCAGAGTTTACGTAAAAATAGTAAACTCCGAGTCAGTCATGGGACTGGTGTAAGAACTAAAACAGTTATTAATTTTTTTATTTTAAAGTTAGGCAAATCACGGGACCATGCCATATAACATGGAACAGGTTTATCCCCCATGAATACCAGTGCATGAAAATAACAACGCAATGCTAAAGAGAAAAATGAAGCTATTATAAGACTCAGGTCCCATCGCACAATGAATGCAGTCGAGGATAGAGTTTTCCCTTATTATAGCCAAATATGCTTGATACGCAAAATTTCATCTTTTATTATTACTATAAGTGTAAATATCACATCAAGTATAAATGAATCAATCATATGCGGCGTAGGTACCATTATATTACGTCGCCATATATATTTACAACTAAAACCGTAAAATCGCGTATTGGAAATTGGGTTTCCATATATGAACCAAGGCAAGGGATGGTCTCCTCACTGATTCGAGACACACTAACATTTCCATAGGACTCGGACGTTGGCGAGCCCTTGGATCCTGCAGAGCTGGTCATCCATCGATGATTAATTATACCATAAACTATATGTTAGTCGGTTCTATCGAACCTCCAAAATGGGTCAGTAATGTCGACCACTCTAGAGCACTAGGGAATCAAATCATATCCGAGGTACCTCGCTTTCCATCAATAAAATTTCTGACATCCACATGAGTAAACAGTTTGACCTCCATACCATGACGTTACTCGTAGCTAGAAACTAACATATGTCCATTTCCCTGCTCTCCCTTATCCTGTTTCTAGTTTATACCAGGGAGTGAAGCTCGTGAATTAACGCTACACAAGGCAATGCTAATTAAATCTGTGATTTGATCATCAATCACAAAGCCTTGCTTTTCAACAAAAGCTTTGATCCATGCAACTCCGCATGCCATACCATCAATCCATACAATACCACTGATTTCCACCAATATATAACCTCTAAGCTCCTACGTCTCAGAGAACGGTGTTAAGCAAGAGAATAAATTCTCTGCCACCAAGAAGATATATATTTTGCAGAGATCAACGAATATAGTATAAAGGAATACAATATCAGACACTCTATCCATTTGCAAGTCCGTTCTAGGTCTAAATGAAACCGAAGGCACCTTATTCCTCGTCCCATATGTCCAATACAGAAGAGAGGCCCTCGCATATCCAGTCGATCTCCAAGTACGTCTGGACGATCACCACTTATTACCTTGTCTTTGGTGTACATCCCAATAAAGACATCAGTAATCATCCAAACGATGTGAAGTTCTCCGGCCTTCAACCACCATCTTCATATCATCGACATTTAGTCGCCGTATCAGTTATTCAAAATGTGTTAAACCCGATCTTTCCGAATAACTTGCGTATCTTATAATCAAGTGCTATAAAAACACATCATACGCCTCATTCCAATTCAGAATATTATTTTATTCAAATATTCTTTTCATAATTTAAACTAAATCAATGTTTATCAAACTAGTCGGGATTAGCGAACCTTACCGAAGTAATCATTTATTTTATCTTTCCAATCCCAACCTATTCATCCCATGGAGCAAAACTGGTAGTACTCCATATCTGACACACGCTGTGTTATCGGTAAAATTAATTACCATTTCACGTTCAAATCTAATTAAAGATTTAACTATCGCCTGGAGTAAAACTGATGGTACTCCATTCTCGATCATTTCACGAATTTGATAAATTTATTTATCCCATTCTCATTTACATCTAATTAAAGAATCATTAAAACTCTAATTCAATTTTAATATCATAAATCATTAATTTATGATTATTCAAATTTAAGAAATTAATCTTATCTTTAATGGGGTTAAAGAACTAATGTCATTTAAAACACAGTTCATAACAAACCCAAATCAGCTTCCATCAACCATGGAATCTTCATGAAAAACAAATTAATAAATAATTGATATAAATTTTTGTATCAAACTAATAATATAAATGGAATAATGGTAAAGCCTTTTAAATTCCATATATAGTAACGGTCTTCGTTCACAGAAGCTCGCCTCGATTATCACCAAATCGAATTCCATTCTATTCCAATTTTATGTATTAAACTAGAAAACTTTACTTTGGAAATTTTCCATTAAATATTAATAAAAATATTTATAAATTCCAAATCATATCTTCACTATATTGGGTTAAAGAACAAATGTTATTTAAAACATTGTTCACGATAAACATTGTTCACGATAAACCCAAAATCCCATTTCAATTCGACTAATAATTGGTAAATTTCTCTAAATCTTAATTAAAAGATTTATTCTTTTCTCATTGGGGTTTAAGAACAGTGTTATTAAAGACACTATTCACGAAAAACCCAAAATCCAATTTGATATTAAATACAAGGCTCTAAATAGAAAATAATATCGGCTTGTATTCGATATCAAATTCTGAAACAAACGGATATCGTATTGGGAATAACGATATTTGTATCTTCCAAATTCCTCAACAATATCCGTATAATCACGGAATCCAATATCGAAATATTTTGAAGATTATTTCCATTCCAATTCATATGTTTGAAATTTTTTGGTTATTTTAAAACCCATTCTCAATCCAATTTATTGTTTCTAAAAATAATTGGATTATTATTCTAGTTATTAACTAATTCATTTCGATAAAAATATCTTTTTATCATTCCAAATATGGAATTTTCCATCCAAACTCTTTCCAAATTATTTATTATGATTTTACACAATTTTTCCATATTTTTAATAATTTTATTAAAGCCTTTACAGTCGGTTTCCAATAACAGGCACCGAACTGAATCCATAGTGACCTTTTCTGAAATTGATTTGGACATATCTTAAAATCCAACCATTAAAATTTAAATGTCTTATATTCATTGGAAAGCTCTTTTTGATACGAACCCAAGGTTCTAGTTTTAGGAGAATCCGACGGTCGGATCTCTCGTTGCGTCTGTTTAAAGTTAATGGTTGAAATTCGTGAACGATCGCTGCGCGGCGCGCTCTATTCAGGCCATTAAATATATATAATATTCATATGTATATATATAGTATATATATTGTCTTTTTCCATTTCAAACGTATTTTATAAATCGTTTATAAATTCGTTTTAAAACGATTTCAACTTCATTTTCAATTTTTAATCAAAATTGAATATCCATATCATTATAATATTAAAACGATAATATTTTCAAAATATTTAATTTTGATATCAATTTCCTTTTCGATATTTATTATAAAATAAATAAATCGATCGATAAACCCGTTCGGGTTAAAAATGGTGTATATACTTAACTCGACTTCCATATTTCAACATTTTCATGTCCATCCCAAATCGGACATCAAAATCATATTTTGATTCTTTTCTGAATATTATTTTGAAATATTCATTATTTTAAAATATTCATTATTTTAAAATATTCGTTAATTTCTGAATTAGAATGCGACTCAATCAATTACCATATAATTTCAGTTATATGGATTTCATACATCGCATGTATTCAACAATAATGATAAATAATCATTAATCATTCAAACATCATCCAGAGTGCAATTTACAACTGTATAAGCATTAAAATAAATAAATAACCCTCATCACAACCTGTCAACCCATCGGTTGGCATACAACTAAATATTGGGATTAGTGTATGTCAAATGTCATCTTAATACTCGTGTGGGGTTTTCAAACAAGAAATATTGATTATTATTTGTGCAGCGGGGCGATGTGTAAAAATTATCGTCCCAATCCATATCAGTTAAATAGGTGTATATAAACAAGCTGTCCGACTTGTAAATGAATATTTATTCCAATTTCATTTCATGATAATTTTATGTATCCTATATATTTGTTGAAAATAATATTTTTACCTATTAATTATTCCATAGAATGACAATTTTTATACTGAATATATGCGATAAAAATTATTCTTTTTTCGAACTAATAATATTTCCATATTATGACTATTTTATATGTAGCATATATATGTTTTATACAATGCATATATAATTTTATACATCGTCGATTTCAATCCAACAATTTTAGCACAACATAATCATATCGCACCAATCATCCATGGTGTAACAAAAAAAGTATCAGGAGCTACTAAGCCCTATTTGTAACCTATGATATAATTACATAACAAAATAGATGAGTGAGAAAGAGTTCTCACCTTGGTTTCCACTCCGCTAGTCTTTAATTGACGGTTTTAGAATTGTTCGGATTTGAATTTGCCTTAAATTCAAACAAGCTCCAAGTTGGACCCGTTCAGTTTTGAAATGTAAAGCCCATCAAGATGATTTCAATGGATTTGAAATCATCAAATTCTATTCTAATTTGAATAAGATGTGGCATTTTAAAATTTAAAAGAATAATACACAATTTATTAAATTAATTAATTAATTATTTACTTAACCCTTTCATCGTACTTCCCTACTGGGTTGATCGAAACCCAATACCATCATTTAGGATTACACCTACGCGCCGCCACAGTGGTCAGAACCACCATCCACTGCAATCACGTGAACCGCCGCCCTCGACTCCCCCTCCTCCCTCCATCACGACAAACTCGCACCCCCCTGACCTCCAAATTCTGCTCGAAACTGCTGCAGTTTTAGGAGCAAATACGATCAATCCAGGAAATGAAATCTGATCATAAGAGTATGGAAATGTAGATCTTGGATTGCACTACGATTTCCGCTTCATAGGGTTTCGAAATTAATGTATGGATCAAATAAATTTTGGGGAAGAACTCGGGAATTCTTTCTACCGTCAATCGCGTCTTTAGAAAAAGGAATTAGGGTTTAAGAGAAAAGGGTATTTATAAATATATTTTTATTAATATTTTATTCAATTTTTACTTAACGTTGAATTTTAACGCACCGAACTCCAAATGAAACTCAACGACTTTCGCCCCTAGCCAAATACCCCTGTTCTGGACATAATGGAATATGTATCGTAAGCCGATTCGACTGTTTTGATCAGTTTTTCTTTAGATTAAAATATAAATCAATATATATAAAATTCAAACGTACATTTTAATTTACCAGGGCCACATACTGACTCCAAAAATTCCCGAAAAATAAATCTAGCTATGTTTTGACGATATGTCCGAACAAAACTTATTTCGTCTAATTTGGAGATTGTTTTGAAAAATGGTCATTTTCCAGTCGATTAAATTTAAACTGAATTGACCAAATGCGTTTAAATTCACCACACTCACATATTAATTACAAAAATTATGAAAATTGAAATTTAGAAATAATTTGACATTCCGAATCCAACAAAAGTGATTTCGTCAAAAATGGAGGTCATTTGCAAAATGACTATTTTTAAGGGCTATGTATTATATTAAAAAATATATAAATTTCATAGCGACTATTTTGAATTTTAAACCGGACTTAACTTTCAATTTATATTATGAAATCTCAATTTTTCACATTCATTAGAAAGACATAATTAAATAGATTCCAACGTTTCTTGTTTCATCCAATTCTAACTTATATTGAATTCTGTATATATTCATTTGAAATTAGAAATCGAATTTTCAAACTACCGCGCCTTTTCAGGCTCGTTTTATAATTAAAATAAATTTATACATTCTAACTTCGATTTAAAATAAATTTTAAATTGTTATTATTTAAAATAAATCATTTTAAATATTCAAAATCCAGTAAAATAGCTAAAATAAAAAATTTAATTTGGTTCTGAAATCCCGGGTTTTACAGTTAGTGTCTTATGAACGTAAAATATCTATTTGTTGTACCCCAATTGATATTACTAAATTATTTATTGTCTATTGTACACGTATATTTTTATATATGTTTAGGAACTAGACCTCTCACGTTAAGTTGACCATCTGCGAATGTTGGATTTGCCGGGCGGTTCTGGGCAGACTTCGACGACAAGTTAAACTTAACCTCGTGTCTTAATGCAATTATCTACAATTTCCTAATTGTTGTAAATTATACATACAAATTGGGCATATCAATTCTTTTTCTATTATTCCCAATTTCACTGTAATTTGATTTACAATACCCAATTTGTCATTAACATCATTTTCTGAAACATATTCACTTTGTTGTAAACCGCACAAATTCAGTATTACAGTAATTTTAATCCAATTAACAGATTCATAGAATAGATCTATACAACAGTAATATTCTTAACATAAATGAAAATGAATTAAACCGCAATTATCACAATTTACAGTTATTTAAAATGTTAAAGATGTTGGGGAATGTAAGCGGTAAATATACCAATATTTAAAAAGGTAAAATTCAAATGCACTCACCAGAAAGCTTTCCAATCTTTGAATCTGATCCAGATCTATTATTCTGTGGCTTTCCTAACTGAATATATCATTAAAACAACAACGAATTCACAAATATGATGCTAAAAAAAGAGGCAAAGAAAGAGAGAAACCTATATAAATCAGATTCAAGAACTTATCTCATGTTGATCAGAAATCTGAACACTTGTAGATTTATATCTCTTATCTTCAAATCTTGAATCATAACCTCTATGAACAAATATTCTAATTTTAAAAAAATATTTGGAGGAAGAAGAGAATGGCATAGTCTATGCAGCATCATAGAAAATATGAGTTTAAAGCTAGGCCTTGCTAGTATATTTATCGGTGTACGAGAATGTCTGGTCCTGTAACGTCCCGTAATTTTTACGGTATAATAATTAATTTATTTAACTATTTAAATAGTGATTTAGAGATTTAAATCATTTTTTAATTAAATAATAGCGAATATTAAATTAATATAATTAATAGAATAATATATTTAATTTTTGAAATTTTCGGAAATAGTAGGATTCACAATATTGTGTGAATCAGATGATTTAGCTAATTTAATCCAGTTTAGAATTGAATTAAAATAGCGATTCTATTTAATAAACGCCATTAGAACGTATAAATTATATTATAATTATAATCGAGCTCGAAATGGTGCAGCAATTCGTAATTTGGCGATTCGAACTTTAAACGAATACGCATAATCCGTTTAAGTCGGATTTCTGTGAAACAAGAAACGTTCAGAGCTTGTGACATATATTTTTCTAATCGAAGAGAAAAATCAAGATTTAGTTGTGTAGATTGTGAGTTATGTCCAAGTCAAATTTCCAAAAAGTCGCTATGGAATTCGTTTATAATTTATAAGGATTTATTTATATTATCAAAGGATTTTTAATATAAAGCGAATATAGATATAACTGGGAACTTTAAAATATCGAGTTATAAATCCTAATAAATTTATTTTGGAGTTACATGATATTGTATGTGAATATATATACAATAATATTAATTTATTAACATTTCATTAAATTGTCTTTAAATATATTAATATTTAAATGGTTTATTTAGACCTCAAAAATAGCCATTTTTACAAACGACCTTCCTTTTCGATGAAACTAATTTTGTTGGATCCAGAATATTAAACTATTGCTAGATTTCACTTTTTGTGATTTTTGGAGTCAGTGTGTGGTCGTACGGGATTTTAATGTGAAAAATAATCAATAATTTGACTTTAAAAATACGTTTTGTTAGCAAATGGAGTCGGAATTCGATGAAGCAAGTTTCGTTGGGTCGGTAATGTCGAACTGTAGCTACAGGTCCATTTTCATTGGTTTTGGTTAGCGTATGTGATCTGGATTTTTAGAAGTCGTATACAAATAAAAATACGATATAAATTAATAAAAAAGGATGAAGCTTCTACGACAAAACAAATCTATCCTATATATAACAACCCTTCCTAACCCTAAGTCAAAACCATTTCCACAGTCAAAAACCTCTAGCCGCCAACATTTCTTTCTCCATAACAAATCGTGCACTTTAAAAATAAAGATTTACTCATAGAAAAATCAGATAATCAAAATAGATGTATATTGGAACTCCTAGGTATTTTCTCTTCATATCCGCATAAGAATTGCTGAGTTCGAGATTCATTTTGGGGTATTGGGTTTCAACATCAATGTCTATGGTTCGGGTTAGCGAGTGTTTGGGAAATCAAATCGAGAAATGGGTATTGGTTTTGGGTTCAGATAGTGTATGAGCATCTTGTGGTATTTTTTTGAGGAGATCGATGAAAATCTTGTTCGATACTTGCCTGTAACGTATGGAGCTGGATATCGACGCACTGCACATGAGGGGTTCGAGTTTAATATAAACGGTATGGGGATGATAAGGAGTCGATGGGATGAATTTAGGTAATATTTGTTTGATTTTTAAAATGATGTGGAGGGAGAATGAAGTGCTTGAAGTTTGGGAACGGTCATGTTTTGCGTGTGATGTTTACTGGAGAATTACACGAGTGGTGAAGAAGAGTATACCGGCATGGGTTGTGGTAGTGGGTTATGGGCCAGTTTCAAAAGGGTAAGGCCAAGGTTTTATAAATAATTTATATTTAAATTAAATTAAATAGTGTAGAAACTTGTATAAATCATTTCTATTGCATAGGGTATCAGAATTGGACAAAACCAGATCCGTTAGGATCGTGTGGACGAGGGCTACATAATGGAACTGACTGGCAGTGAATTGGAGCTCATTACAATTTATAGCAAAATAAATTACCTGATCTGAATCAAATCGACGATCGGTTATCATTATTTAATGATAACCGACCAATATGAGTAAATCTCACTAACTCTGATCAGTTTATATTTTTATAATGTATTTTCAGAATTGACAAATGTTGGTTGATTGTTGTGTGTTAACTGTTTGGTTGAACTGCTAATTAATTAGTTGAGATTATAGATCTGGTTATATATATAATGTTAATTAAATGTTGATTCAGTTTAGCAGAATATTTTATATTGAAATGAAATTGATGTTAATTATATTGTTTAACATCTGTGGATGCAGGGAAACAGGTTAGAGGGATCCAACTGGATTCCTCAATATTTATAATACTGTTTGTTTCCATATATTGTGATATATGATGTATATATGTGATTGATTATAATGGCACTAGTCTTGTTATTTGTTATTTTAAGTACCATAAGAAATACTGGAATGTATAAAGGGAATTTTCAAAGAGTATATTGAAAATAAATTATTTGTGTAAAATCAATGGATTTATAAAAAGGGAATTATTTTGGGAAATTTAATAAGACTTCTATATAGGAAATTATTAACAGTATATGGAAGTTTTAACAGGCCATTTTGGTATAAATACTGAATGAAGGTAATAAGAGGTAAATACATGGGTATATGGAGTTAATATAATATTTTGGGAAATTTATAGAATTATAAAAAGAGAATTTTACATTAGGGAGGTTTAGACTTGTGCTTCGCACACGGGTGGAACATGATATTGATAAAAGAAAATATTTAGAAATATAAAAGGAATTTATTTAGGAAATAAATAGAATTATAAAAGGAAATTGGCGAGATATAAAAGAACTGTGAGAAGATGGATTTAAAGTAGATTGTAAATAGATATCTGTTTTAACAGATAAATTGGGAAGATTAATTTATAAATAATGTTTTATAAATTAAGAAAAATAGTTATCATTGGATAAATTGAATATATGTGTCTGAATTTATATAGAGAAGCAAAAATCAGTTTTAACACTGATATTTGAAATTGAATGCGAACATAGTTATAAAGGGAATTATAAATAAGACTTAAGTATTAGAAGTAAAAAGGAGATTTCTTATAAACAATTCTATAAATAGAAGTATAAATAGAATTTGGAAAGGGATATTATTTTTAAATGCCAAATCAAACTAAATTGATTATATAAAAGAAACATTATTCACATTCGATGTGAATAATAGATTAAAATAAATATTTTATAAATTAAAACATTTATAAGGAAAATTGGGTTTTGAAATAGGAATTCAAATGGGAATTTGAATCAGATAGGAAATAGAGTTAAAATAAAATTAGTTATTCGAATAGAGTTAGTTGAATATTAGTTATTCTAAGAGAAGTAATCGAATATTAGTTATTTGAACAGAGTTGATCGAATATTAGTTATTCAAATAGAGTTAGTCGAATATAATTTATTCGAGGAGAGATTATTGAATATAGTTTACTCGAAAGAGAGTTATCGAATATAGTTTATTCGAAAGAGAGATTGTCGAATATAGTTTGTTCGAACGAGAATTATCGAATAGAGATTATTCGAGAGAGAATTATACATTGGGATTCGACTATATCGAATGTTGGAAAGTAGTATTTACTTTCCGGTTTTTAAATCAAGATTTATTTATTTAATAAATCGATTATTTATTTATTTAAATTAAGGTATAAAAGTTCTATTTAAAGTTAGACATTTCGGAAGTAGGGATTATAAAGTTATCATATAACCAATGTTTTTCATAAAAAAATTGGATTCGTAAACTGAATCCAAGAGTTGCATAAGCAATGATTTGATAAGAGCATAAGAAACAAAGTTAAGGAAACTAGAAACGGACTGTAGATTAGTTATGTTGAACAGCTTTTCTTGATATCAATCTGATGTTAGTTTCGGCCCTCAGGGTAAATATTCAAGGAATTGTTCTCTTACTAGTTTGCAATCAGATTCTAATAGATGTGAGAGAGTAATGATGCGTGAATCAGAAATGGAAACGTTCTCCAAAGTTAATAACGCATATTTTCTAAAATTAGAAAATAAGGATTTGATGAATATATGGAAAAGAGAAATGGGGAAATGAATAAATTAATGATAAATTAATTTAAAGGGAAAAATGTTGATTGATGGTTGATCGATAAAATTTCCATTTGGAAATAAGGTTGTTGTGTGTATGGATGTTTTCCTTTGATAGTTAAATAACTGACTATCAAAGTTTTGACCATTTTTCCGTTGTCAATATGGAGAGATCAGGATCAGATTTGTTTTCTGAACACCACTCTGTAAGGGCGTTAGCGTTACGAATCAAATATGATGAAGATAATTGAAGAAGGGGTTTATGCAAGGGTTGTTCTGGCAAATCCTAGGTAGAAATTGCCTAAGATGGGTTTACAAAATAATGGCTTCGGTTTGTCTAGTCCTAGAACAACCTATATGGAAGAATGTCCTATAAAGTATATTTAATAGATCACATAAGTTGATCTCTTCAAACATACTTACGTTTGGTGGCAGAATAATTCATTTCTCTTAGCTGTATACGCGTGGTATTTTTGGGGAAATCAATTTGTGATTTGGTGGGTATGACGACGTGGCATTCAAAGTAATAAAGGTGTGATCTGTACGTTATGACTTCAAGCCTCACAACTAGGAAATGATATAAAATTGGGTAGGTCGCATGGCTAAGTGTTTAGCTGCCAGTTAGGGTGTATTGTTACCTAGAGAAATTTCATTTACTTGTATAATCTATTTCGTTGTTGTCCCTTTCATGAAACGGTTGCTGATCTCAAACGTTGGTGATAATACATTCGGTACACTCAAGCGAAATGAGTGATCAATCATGTTTAGCCTGGGTTACAAGATATTCTTGTTGAACCCAGTGTATTCCTCTCTAGAGATACACAGTTGGAAGGTGGTCCCATATGTTGCCAGTTGGAATCCATTACCCAATAAGCACCAGCGGATTTTAATTATATATTATGTATGTGGAACGTGAGATGAAAGTGTTCTGCTAGATGATTATTTAGTAGACACTATTATAGTATTAAAAGAGTTTTGATATAAAGATTATTGTTTCTTTCAAAAAGGATTTTGAATGTTAAATCAAGAGTTTTGGATTCTCATAGGGGGAAAAACCCGTTTCGTGTTATACGGCGTGGTCTTATGTGATATCGTTTATTTTCTCAAATTGTTTTAATTGTTTACTCAAACCAGTCCCATGACTGACCCAGAGTTTATTTTGTTTTGTTTTCCCTAAACTCTTGGTTGCCCAAATTTGTAAGGGAAGTCAAGTAGTCGGGATTTTACAGATATACTGAGAGCTTAGAGCAGGAGACTTCAGAATTTTATAGAAATTGTTTATTTCCGCTGTGTTGTAAGTGCTGTACTTTGATAATGATATGTATATTCAAGTACAGATTTGTATTTAAAAGTTTTGTTATATAGTATATTTTATTCGTTCAGCTGTGAGGTTCGTGTTACTCTGATTCTGTTATTGTTCCTCTTCTTCTTCTATTCTAACTTGCTTTCTTATCTTACCCTCTATTTTCTTTCATTAACTATCCGTGTTTCCGATGCTTGAATAGTTGACATTGAGTTTATGTCGATTACCAAGGTCGTAAATTCCTCGGGCCGTTACGGTGTTATCAGAGCTGAAGGTTAAGTAATTACCTTGGCTCTGTGGCGTGACTTAGTAGAGATAGGGTTAGTAATACCCTATATTGAGTTTGAGTGTATATATACGAGAGCACGTATTTATTATTTGATATAAAATGATTTTATATTGTGGTGTTTTATTAGTTAAGTGGCTTATGAATTCTGGTCGATCAGTTTGATCCACTGTATCGGTATGAGTTTCTAAACACTTGAATACGATGAATCGACACAGTATGTTTTGGAAAGAGGGTAAACGAAATAATTTTACCCAAGTTATATTTTGATATAAAGGATTTATATTGGAATTATTATAGTATATTTGATGTGTTGGTTATTATTATAATCGAATGAGATTTCTAAAGTAAAATGGTTATGTAAATAACCAATCAGAAATCAGATAAGAGTAATATATGAAATCAGATGAATTAAATCAAAAATTAAAATCATAATTGGAACTAAAATTCCTAAAAGGTGGAAAAATGTTTATAAATGGATTTGGATTAAATATATGGCAATTTTAAAATCCTAGGAGATTTTGGAAATGTTTTCAAGCAGTGTAAAGGATATTTTAATTGATTTCAAAATGGAAGTGTTTAAAGATGGTTTTGGAAAGTGGTATAGTATTGAAATCACTTCAATCACTGGGAATTAACTCTGATGATGCTGGCCACACCATCAGTGCTCATTTTCGAGTTTAAGCGATGAATAACTACCAAAGATATTGTTTTGGAAATGTTTTGAGAAAACAAGTTTATTTATACATGAGTTAAGCGTTTGGAATCAAGGATGGAACTCAAGTTTGAAATGAAATTCGACTTTGGTATAAGAGAATGATTAGGTTCGAGGATAAAAACTGGCTGGAGTTTGATTGGGATGACATTGGTATATGCTGAACTGGTAGCAGATGGAAAGGATATAATGATATGCCCAACAAAAAGGTACCACTTTATATTTTATATTATTGTGAGATTTATGATTCGGTTTGGCAAGCTGCTTGGCTATTTGATTTTCTTTTGGATTGGAGAAGGCATAGAGAGGCGAGTTATAGTTGTGCCGATTGAGCCGTACAAAGGAGACGCTGGCGAAATTTTTCGAAAATTCCGGGTGTTAGAGAATTTTTGAAAATTTATGTTTATAAAAATGAATTAATAATTTAATTAAAATAAATTGGTTCAGTGAAACTAGAGTTAAGAAGTAAACAAATAATTTTTGACCCAGTCTATAGGGTTTGTTTTCTACCTTAGCAATTTCAAGGATGAAATTATTTTATGGGGGGAGAATGTAACATCCCGCATTTTTACGGTATAATAATTAATTTCTTTAATTATTTAAATAGTGATTCAGATATTTAAATTATTGTTTAATAATGAATATTTAATTAATATAATTAATAGAATAATATATCTAATTTTTGAAATTGTCGGAAAAAGTAGAATTCATAATATTGTGCGAATCAAATGATTTAACTAAGTTAATTCAGTTTAGAACCGAATTATAATAACGATTCTATTCAATAAACGGCATTAGAACGTATAAATTATATTAAAATTATAATTGAGCTCGAAATGGCGCGACAGTTTGTAATTTGGCGATTTGAATTTTAAACGAATATACAGAATCCGTTTTAAGTCAGATTTCATTGAAACAAGAAATGTTCATAGCTTGTGAAATATATTTTTCTAATAGAAGAGAAAATTCGAGATTTCGTCGTGTAGATTATGAGTTATGTCCAAATAAAATTTCCAGAATGTCTGTATGGAATTCGTTTATAATTTATAATGATTTAGTTATATTATAAAAGGATTTTTAATATAAAGTGAATATCGATATAACTGGGAACTTTGAAATATCGAGTTATAAATCGTGATATATTTATTTTGGAGTTATATGATATTGTATGTAAATATATATACGATAATATTAATATTTAATATTTAATTAAATTGGCTTTAAATATATTAATATTTAAATGGGTTTATTTAGACCAAAAAATTAGCCATTTTTACAAACAACCTCCGTTTTCGATGAAACTAATTTTGTTGGATCCGGAATATTAAATTATTGTTAGATTTCAATTTCGTGATTTTTGGAGTCAGTATGTGGCCGTATGGGATTTTAATGTGAAAAATAGTCAATAATTTGACTTAAAAATACGTTGTATTAACAAAAGGTGTCGGAATTCGACGAAACAATTTTCGTTGGATCCGTAATGTCGAAATGTAGCTACATGTCAATTTTTATTGGTTTTAGGTATCGTATGTGATCATACGGATTTTTAGAACCGTATACAAATAAAAATATGATATAAATTGATAATAAAAAAATACGACAAGCCAAATCTATCCTATATATAACCCACCCTTCCTAACCCTAAGTCAAAACCATTTGCACGGTCAAAAACATCAAGCCGCCAGCATTTCTTTCTCCACAACAAATCGTGCACTTTAAAAATCAAGATTTATTCATATAAATATCAAATAATCAAAATAGATGCATAATGGAACTCCTGGGTATTTTCTCTTCACATCCGTATAAGAATTGCTGAGTTCGACGTTCGTTTTGGGGTACTGGGTTTCAACAGCAACATCTAGGGTTCGGGTTAGCGAGCATTTGGGAAATCAAATCGAGAAACAGGTATTGGTTTTGGGTTCAGATAGTGTATGAGCATCTTATGGTATTTTTTTTAAGCAGATCGATGAAAATCCTGTTCGATACTTGCCTATAACCACATGGAGCTGGGTATCGATGCAATGCACATGAAGGGTATGTGTTTAATATAAATGGTATGGGGATGATGATGAGTCGATGGGATGAATTTAGGTAATATTTTTTATTTTTAAAATTATGTGGAGGGAGAATGAAGTGCTTGAAGTTTGGGAATGGCCATGTTTTGTGTGTGATGTTTACTGGAGGATTACACGAGTGGGGGAGAAGAGTACACGGGCATGGGTTGTGGTAGTGGGTTATGGGCCAGTTTTAAAAGGGTAAAGCCCGGGTTTTATAAATAATTTATACTTGAATTAAATTAAATAGTGTAGAAACTTGTATAAATCATTTCTGCTTGCATAGAGTAACAGAATTGGACAAAACCAGATCCATTGGGATCGTATGGACGAGGGCGATACAAAGGAACTGACTGGGAGTGAATTGGAGCTCGTTACAATTCATAGCGAAATAAATTTCCTAATCAGAATCAAATCGATGATCGCTTATCGTTATTTGATGATAACCAACCAATGTGAGTAAATCTCACTAACTCTGATCAGTTCATATTTTTATAATGTATTTTTAGAATTGATAAATCTTGGTTGATTGCTGTGTGTTAACTATTTGATTGAATTGCTAATTAATTGGTTGAAATTATAGATCTGGTTATGTGTATATATTCATAGCGTTAATTAAATGTTGATCCTGTTTAGCAGAATATTTCATATTGAAATGAAATTGATATTATTTATATTGATTAACATCTGTGGATGCAAGGAAATTTGTTGGAGGGATCCAACTGGATTCCTCAATATTTATAATACTGTTTGTTTCCATATATTGCGATATTTGATGTGATATATAATATGTGATTGATTATTGTGACACTAGTCTTATTATTTGGTATTTTAAATACCATAATAAATATTGGAACGTATGAAGGGAATTTTCAAAGCGTATATTGAAAATAAATTATTTATAAAAAATCAATGGATTTATAAAAAGGGAATTATTTTGGGAAATTTAATAAGAACTTCTATATAGGAAATTATTAATAGTATATGGAAGTTTTAACAGGCCATTCTGGTATAAATACTGAATGAAGGTAATAAGAGGTAAATAAATGAGTATATGGAGTTAATATAATATTTTGGGAAATTTATAGAATTATAAAAAGATAATTTCATATTAGGGAGGTTTAGACCCGTGTTTCGCACACGGGTGGAACATGATATTGATAAAAGAAAATATTTAGAAAATAAATAGAATTATAAAAGGAAATTGGCGAGATATAAAAGAACCACGAGAAGATGGATTTAAAGTAGATTGTAAATAGAAATCTGTTTAACAGATAAATTAGGAAGATTAATGTAACGACCCGCAAATCCGTGCTATCTGAGTTGACTAAAAACACCACACGTCCAACTCAAATTGCACAGAAATACGAACCATTTATAGAAAGAAGTTAGAAGATGAGAAATAGGAAGAAAGAAATATTAGAATAGAAGAAAAACGAAGATCACAACTCACAGCGGAACGAATAAAATATATTATATAACATAACTTTTGAAATACAAATCAGTAACTTTATATGCATACCATCATCAGAGCACAACAGTCATTTCTGGAACAGTTATAAACATCTGTTTCCAGATACAAACAAGGTCCACAGCGGAATATATGATAGCCTATAGCTAACCGGTGAAGCCTCCTGCTTCCAGCTCCTCCAAATGAATCTGTGAAATCCCGACTACTTGACTGCCCGTACAAATTTGGGCACCCAAGAGTTTAGGGAAAACAAACAAAATAAACTCTGGGTCAGTCATGGGACTGGTGTGAGTAAACTCCAATCATTGGTTTAACTTTTAAAATCCTTTCAAAAGAAAAGATAATAGTAAGACCAGCCCACACATAAACATGGACGGTTTTTACCTTACTATAACCCAAAACACTTTGATACGAAAATCTAGTGATATTATAATAATGTCTACATCAAGTAAATAACCAAATAGCAGAATGCTTGCATCTCACGCTCCACATATATAGTATAAAATCAAAAACCGCATGGCGCTTATTGGAGATTGGATTTCCAACATGACAAGGTATGGAACCACCTTCCGCTAGTGTATCTCTAGAGAGGAATACACTGGGTTCAACAAGAACGTCTTGCAACCCGGCCCACACATGACCGACCACTCATTTCGCTTGAGTGTATCGAATGTATATCACCAACGGTTGGGATCAGCAACCGTCTCCCGACTGGGACAACATCGAATAGAATAAGAAATTAAATGAACATCTAGATAGGTGATTATACATCCTAATGGGTGCGACCCACATAGCCATGCTGCCTGCCCGATTTTTGTCCTTTTCCGGTTGTTGAGGCCTGAGGCTACGAATACTTACCATTCATTGATAGCACAATCACTTTGAATGCCACATTGTCAGATCCGTAAATCACTAGTTGAGTTTGCACAAATATTCTGGATGTTATGCTAAGGGAATAAATCCGTTGCAACCATATACATTCATACAGACCAACCCATTTGATCATTGGAAATACTCTGTCAGACATTCGTCCATTTACGTTCGTTCTGGGATTGAACGAAACCGAAGGCACAATTTCTATACATAGAAAAGCCCTTGCACTTTACTCCGTCTTCAATATATCCAGCATACTTGGTTCGCAACGCTTATGCCGATACGGAGTGGTTCTTCGGATAATAATCCAACCGGTCTCTCCATATTGACAACGATGGTCAAAACTTCGATAGTCTGTGATTTAACTATCGAATAAAAACAAGTGTTCATCCAAACATATCAACAAATCACTGGGCTCTTTAATTAATATTTCATTAATTAAATCTCTTCTCCATTTCCTTATCAATATTTGTTACCCAAATATTTTCAATAATCATCTCGGCTTCTTACGCCATCTGGAAAACGTTTCCAAATGTCAACTTCTTTAATTTTCTATATAATAGAAAATGTCTCTATTTGCAATTGAAAACAATTACAATCACTTATCTCTATTCCGACTATTTTAATTATACTCAGGAAATACTTACTTGTTATATTTCCAAAATTCCATCACTTGGGTTTAAAACGAATGTTGTGTAAAACATCGTTACCACAACCCAAAATATTTTATTCAACTAACTCTTTTCCAAACACTTCTCTTCGAGACTGGATCTTACTATTTATCCATTAAAAATGAAATCAATCAAGTTGGGGTAAAATTACCTCTCAGACCTTAACTGAAAACATCCTCAACTTCAAAACGGCAAAACCACTTACCTCGAATAAACACACTATACAATCCAATTATTCATTTTTTTAAAACATGTATAAAGTTCGCTTTCTATTTCTAATTTATAGATTTCCCTTTTTGTTTCCAATACTCTATTTTGATTTCGTTTCCTTATCGAATTCTATATATATCGATATATAGATTTCCAATTGTCAAATTTCTTAAAAATATTCTAACTCCTTAAATTCCCGGAAAAATTCGCCATAACCTCCCCTGTATCGGGAGCATCGGGAAATTTCAATTAGCTTTCCCGGTCCTTCTTATCTCAAAAAGAAAAAAAAAGAAAAAGCCAAGCGGCTAGCCGATACGGCACATAAAACCTCATATGGAATTTTAAACATGTACCTTATTGTCGAGCACACGAATTATATACCTTCATCACTTTACCCCATACCTGTCTCCTGTATGTCTATACCTGTCCAATTGATTTCCACTATTCCCAATTGCTTTAACTCAATTCGTTAATTAACTTGTTAATTAACTCTTTGGTCTATTTCACTTTTATATTTGGACATGACATGTTCCAATATATTTTTAACTTGCTTATCAACTAATTGAATTTCAATTCCAATTCTAGTTTCCTTTTTGATTTCGAATATAAATTTTCAAATCGAATTTACTTATTCAAACCCCAATATTCATTCGAAATCTCATTAACTAATTTCTATTCAACTTAGTTAATTCTATTCAATAAATCAAAATCTGGTTTCTGTTTCAAAAATCATATTCATTTACACAACTTGAATTCGCATATATTTTACAACTCAACTCTGAAATTTTCTAAATAGACAATTCGGATTTTTCCCGCTTAAAATCCTTTTATAACCTTAAATAAACCATTATGGTTTTAAAACGATTCTGGCGCTGTTTTTCTGAAAATTTGATTTTGATATAACTCAAAATATATACGACGAAATCCAGATTTTTCTCCTTCATTAGAAAACTATTATCAAATCGGTCCTGACGTTTCTTGTTTCGAAGAATTCCGACTCCAATTGAGTTCTGTATACTCAATTGAAGTTCGAGTCGCCAATTTACGAACTGCAGCGCTGCGGCGAGTTCGTTTTAATTATATTTATATATATAAACCTTTAAACTTCTCTAAAATGAATTCAACTCCATTTAACTCTATTTGAATTTCTTGATTCAAATTCCAATCTCACTTTTATTTGAATTCTATATTCAAATTCCAATTCCTTTTCTATTTGATATTCAAATTCAATACTTGAATTTCTATTTGAATTCCCTATATTCAAATTCTATGTTTGAATTCATTTGAATTCTCTTATTCAAACTCTATATTTAAATTCCATTTGATCTTCTATATTCCAATTTCTATATTTGAATTCTATTGAAATTCAAATATTCAAACCCCTTTTTAAATTCTATATTCAAAATTCCATAGTTTAAAACCCATTTGAATTTCATATTCAAATTCCATAGATTAAATCCTATTTGAATTCAATTTGAATCTCTTATATTCAAATTTCATTTTCCATTTCCATTTGAATTCTAATATTCAAATTCATTTCCAACACCATTTGAATTCTAATATTCAAACTTATTTTTAACACCATCTGAATTTCTTCACTCAAATCCATTTGAATTCCCTTGAATTCAAATTCCATTTCAAAACCATTTGGATTTCCTATTTTGAAATCCTATTTGAAATTCTATTTCCAATTCTACTTTGAGAATCCTATTTTCAAAGTTTATTTCAAATTCTATTTTGAAATTCTACATTCAAATCTCTATTTGAATTTCTTTATTCGAATTCCTTTGAATTCAAATTTTATTTTAATTCCTTGAATTCAAATTCTATTTTTCATTCTAATTTTGTCTATTCAAATTCTATTTGAACTTCTATTTGAATTTCTAATATTCAATCTCCTTTTAAAATTCAAATATTTAAACTCCCTTTAAAATTCAAATGTTATACTCAAATTTCATTTGAGTTATATATTTAAAAATTTCATTTCCACATCCTATTTTGAAATTTCATTTCAAATCCCAATTTCACGCTTGTATTTCTATTTCTGAATTATCAAATGATAATTCTTTTCACTTCATTTATAACTTTGTTATAAAAGAACTATTTATAAACTTCGTTTATAAAGAAAGTACTTGTTTTATTTTTTCAAAAAAAACAAGTTTATATTTTTATTTCTACTTAAAATTCAAATTCTATTTGAAAATAGAATTTTTCCTTTTTAAATCTCAAATATCCTTTCAATTGGCCCAGTGATATTTAAAACAATCAAATCACCCAATTTTCAATCATTTGGTTTTTAACACATCATATATGAATATATATGAAATCAAACAAACAACAAACAAATAATATAATTTTGAGGAATCCAGTTGGATTCCTCCAACCTGTTTTCCTGCATCCACAGATGTTAGCACATAAATAATACCCATTCTGCTTCGTGGCAGAATATCGCGGTATAGAAGGTCATCCACTAATCATAGCGTGGGGCGTATAGGGTAATCATCCGCTATGAAACTGCGGGCATCCGCTAATGAGACTGCGGGAATCCAACCAATCAATCAACCCAATATATATATAGCCTAAATAACTAATATATATAAAACAACCAGAAAACATTCACACAAGCAATAAACAATTATTTTTAATGAAATAAAAATAATTCTAAAGGTGAGTGAGATTTACTCACCGAGATTTCTTTTGCTGAGTATCCAATTAAGATGCCGCAGCGTTGCAGCTACGAATCAACTCGAAATTTCTCAAATAAGTTTTATTTGCACCTTGCTGCTGCTATACTGTCAACCTCAGCATTACTTCCCTGCTCCAGTTCTTGTTCGCAACAGTCCAGATCCAAATACCGAACTCCCTCCTCTCCAAATTCCCATTTCCACTTGCAGGTCATACCCAAAAATGGTGTCGCCCTCCCCTTGAAAGCTTCCCACAACTCATGATGACCGTAACCTCCTTCTCCTTGAACAACAGAGCCGAATCCCCTATTTCCATCATTATCGCACTCTTCCCAAATCACTTAAGTTCGAATCCCAGTAGACATCGTACCCTTAAACCAGCGTTGGTCACATGAACTCCAGTTCGCACACTGATTCAATTCAGTATCGATTTCATCCAATACGCAACGACCTTCCACAAATCGCGTACTCCTCACACAAAGGCGACACTCCTCCTGCTCGTCCCAAAAACCCCTTCATCGAAGACCTCAGCCCATGAAATCCACCACCGAACTTAGTTCGAGCGAAACCCCAATACTCCACCAATATTGGACGATGCTTCCCTAGCATCAAATTTGAGACACCTTACGGTCTTGATTTTACATTGCGAACTCTCTCTCTCTTTTTTTTAAGCATCGGTTGCTCGCTTTGGGTTCACTTGGAAGAATGGGGGAACGAAGAAAATGGTTTCAGTTGATTTTAGAAAGGGGATTGAAAAATTATGAAGGCTAATGCTTGCTTTATAGTTGCGAGCAGCAGACCAACGTACAGAGGGCATTGAATTTCTGCTCCTTTGATATAGAAGATGGGAGACAAATTATTTGGCTCGAGGGATGAATAGTATCAGAGATGTAATGGTTTAGGGTGGCACTGTTTGTTTTTAGGCTGGCTGATTTTCAATTGAAAAGATTTTGAAGTGATTTTAATTATTAAAAAAAATCAAAATATCTCGTGTCCTTTAACTCGAAATCCCGACCCGTTATTCAATTGTAATGACTGATATTCCCAATGTTATTCATTATTCTGAATTCAACGAAACTTGTTTTAAAATGGAATAACATTATTAAATTAAATTAAATTAAACCGTTTAAAATACAAATCAATTAATAAACAATTAATTTTATCGAAAATAATTTATTACTATCGTTTTAAGTCAATACAGAATTTATATTAGTAGACTGAATTGTTTTGATTCAGTTTCAATTTCAAATTCAATTAATTCTGTTTTCGTATTACGATAATTCAACATACACAAAATAAATCGTATATTGATTATTCAACTGATAAAATTAAAAATAAAAATTCACTTATAATTCAAATTAATTTAAATATTCATTATAGAACAGCTAAAAATCAGGGACGTTACATTCCTTTCCCCTTAATAGAATTTCGTCCCCGAAATTACTAAGGTAGGGAAAAGTGTTACAAACCCATTAACTTTTCAAAATTCACTTATGTTGAAACTCAACTCCTTATATTTCTATGACTTTAATTTCAACCAAAACTTTTGGTTTCCATTCATATGCATTCTAATTCATATTCATTTCAATTTATTTCAAATTGATTCTAGTCAATTTATTAACCTCGAACCATTTAACTTGCTTCAGTTAAATTTTAATTCCAGAATCCAAATCACAGGGTTTTTATTTCAAATCCTTTGAAATACATAAATGTATACTTATATTTATTTTCATCTCAATTCAAAACATTTGAATTTTCAATCTACTTGTTTTCTTTCAAAACAAATTTCCATCAAAAACTTTCTAAGGTAGCCATTCGTCACTTAGAACTCAAAAATGAATACTGATGAAGCTGCAGTCATCATCAGAATTATTTCCCAGCGACTGAAGTGAGTTCAGTGCTTTATCATTTTAAAAATCAATTCAAAATGATTTTCATTCAAAAACCCTTTCAAAATAAAACTATATTATTATAATTACTTTGAAAAATATGTTTCAACTTCCCAGGATTTAAATTCCAAAATCTGCTTTGAAATCAAATTTTAATTCATCTCAATTGTATATCTTATTCATATACAAGTTCTATTTGGTTCTATATAACCATTTCATTTCTATAATCGTATTTGATTATAATATTAATATTCAACACATCCATATAATATAATGATTTCAAAAATCATTCTTTCTATATCAAAATATAATTTTGGGTAAAATTATTTCATCTACCCACTTGAAAACAATATCATGTTCAATCTTCTGTTCAAGCGTTTAGAAATTCCTATCGACTTCGTGGCGTCCCACTATTCGATCAGAATTCATAAACCACTCAACAAACTAGCCAACACAATATAAAACAACTTTTATATCAAATTACAAATACGCTCTCTCGTATATACACTCAACTCATTCTAGGGTACTACTGACCCTATCTCTAATGAGCACATGCCACACAAGCCTAGGTATTCGCTCAACCTAAGCTCTGATACCAACTGTAACGACCCGCAAATCCGTGCTATCTGAGTTGACTAAAAACACCACACGTCCAACTCAAATTGCACAGAAATACGAACCATTTATAGGAAGAAGTTAGAAGATGAGAAATAGGAAGAAAGAAATATTAGAATAGAAGAAAAACGAAGATCACAACTCACAGCGGAACGAATAAAATATATTATATAACATAACTTTTGAAATACAAATCAGTAACTTTATATGCATACCATCATCAGAGCACAACAGTCATTTCTGGAACAGTTATAAACATCTGTTTCCAGATACAAACAAGGTCCACAGCGGAATATATGATAGCCTATAGCTAACCGGTGAAGCCTCCTGCTTCCAGCTCCTCCAAATGAATCTGTGAAATCCCGACTACTTGACTGCCCGTACAAATTTGGGCACCCAAGAGTTTAGGGAAAACAAACAAAATAAACTCTGGGTCAGTCATGGGACTGGTGTGAGTAAACTCCAATCATTGGTTTAACTTTTAAAATCCTTTCAAAAGAAAAGATAATAGTAAGACCAGCCCACACATAAACATGGACGGTTTTTACCTTACTATAACCCAAAACACTTTGATACGAAAATCTAGTGATATTATAATAATGTCTACATCAAGTAAATAACCAAATAGCAGAACGCTTGCATCTCACGCTCCACATATATAGTATAAAATCAAAAACCGCATGGCGCTTATTGGAGATTGGATTTCCAACATGACAAGGTATGGAACCACCTTCCGCTAGTGTATCTCTAGAGAGGAATACACTGGGTTCAACAAGAACGTCTTGCAACCCGGCCCACACATGACCGACCACTCATTTCGCTTGAGTGTATCGAATGTATATCACCAACGGTTGGGATCAGCAACCGTCTCCCGACTGGGACAGCATCGAATAGAATAAGAAATTAAATGAACCTCTAGATAGGTGATTATACATCCTAATGGGTGCGACCCACATAGCCATGCTGCCTGCCCGATTTTTGTCCTTTTCCGGTTGTTGAGGCCTGAGGCTACGAATACTTACCATTCATTGATAACACAATCACTTTGAATGCCACATTGTCAGATCCGTAAATCACTAGTTGAGTTTGCACAAATATTCTGGATGTTATGCTAAGGGAATAAATCCGTTGCAACCATATACATTCATACAGACCAACCCATTTGATCATTGGAAATACTCTGTCAGACATTCGTCCATTTACGTTCGTTCTGGGATTGAACGAAACCGAAGGCACAATTTCTATACATAGAAAAGCCCTTGCACTTTACTCCGTCTTCAATATATCCAGCATACTTGGTTCGCAACGCTTATGCCGATACGGAGTGGTTTTTCGGATAATAATCCAACCGGTCTCTCCATATTGACAACGATGGTCAAAACTTCGATAGTCTGTGATTTAACTATCGAATAAAAACAAGTGTTCATCCAAACATATCAACAAATCACTGGGCTCTTTAATTAATATTTCATTAATTAAATCTCTTCTCCATTTCCTTATCAATATTTGTTACCCAAATATTTTCAATAATCATCTCGGCTTCTTACGCCATCTGGAAAATGTTTCCAAATGTCAACTTCTTTAATTTTCTATATAATAGAAAATGTCTCTATTTGCAATTGAAAACAATTACAATCACTTATCTCTATTCCGACTATTTTAATTATACTCAGGAAATACTTACTTGTTATATTTCCAAAATTCCATCACTTGGGTTTAAAACGAATGTTGTGTAAAACATCGTTACCACAACCCAAAATATTTTATTCAACTAACTCTTTTCCAAACACTTCTCTTCGAGACTGGATCTTACTATTTATCCATTAAAAATGAAATCAATCAAGTTGGGGTAAAATTACCTCTCAGACCTTAACTGAAAACATCCTCAACTTCAAAACGGCAAAACCACTTACCTCGAATAAACACACTATACAATCCAATTATTCATTTTTTTAAAACATGTATAAAGTTCGCTTTCTATTTCTAATTTATAGATTTCCCTTTTTGTTTCCAATACTCTATTTTGATTTCGTTTCCTTATCGAATTCTATATATATCGATATATAGATTTCCAATTGTCAAATTTCTTAAAAATATTCTAACTCCTTAAATTCCCGGAAAAATTCGCCATAACCTCCCCTGTATCGGGAGCATCGGGAAATTTCAATTAGCTTTCCCGGTCCTTCTTATCTCAAAAAGAAAAAAAAAGAAAAAGCCAAGCGGCTAGCCGATACGGCACATAAAACCTCATATGGAATTTTAAACATGTACCTTATTATCGAGCACACGAATTATATACCTTCATCACTTTACCCCATACCTGTCTCCTGTATGTCTATACCTGTCCAATTGATTTCCACTATTCCCAATTGCTTTAACTCAATTCATTAATTAACTTGTTAATTAACTCTTTGGTCTATTTCACTTTTATATTTGGACATGACATGTTCCAATATATTTTTAACTTGCTTATCAACTAATTGAATTTCAATTCCAATTCTAGTTTCCTTTTTGATTTCGAATATAAATTTTCAAATCGAATTTACTTATTCAAACCCCAATATTCATTCGAAATCTCATTAACTAATTTCTATTCAACTTAGTTAATTCTATTCAATAAATCAAAATCTGGTTTCTGTTTCAAAAATCATATTCATTTACACAACTTGAATTCGCATATATTTTACAACTCAACTCTGAAATTTTCTAAATAGACAATTCGGATTTTTCCCGCTTAAAATCCTTTTATAACCTTAAATAAACCATTATGGTTTTAAAACGATTCTGGCGCTGTTTTTCTGAAAATTTGATTTTGATATAACTCAAAATATATACGACGAAATCCAGATTTTTCTCCTTCATTAGAAAACTATTATCAAATCGGTCCTGACGTTTCTTGTTTCGAAGAATTCCGACTCCAATTGAGTTCTGTATACTCAATTGAAGTTCGAGTCGCCAATTTACGAACTGCAGCGCTGCGGCGAGTTCGTTTTAATTATATTTATATATATAAACCTTTAAACTTCTCTAAAATGAATTCAACTCCATTTAACTCTATTTGAATTTCTTGATTCAAATTCCAATCTCACTTTTATTTGAATTCTATATTCAAATTCCAATTCCTTTTCTATTTGATATTCAAATTCAATACTTGAATTTCTATTTGAATTCCCTATATTCAAATTCTATGTTTGAATTCATTTGAATTCTCTTATTCAAACTCTATATTTAAATTCCATTTGAACTTCTATATTCCAATTTCTATATTTGAATTCTATTGAAATTCAAATATTCAAACCCCTTTTTAAATTCTATATTCAAAATTCCATAGTTTAAAACCCATTTGAATTTCATATTCAAATTCCATAGATTAAATCCTATTTGAATTCAATTTGAATCTCTTATATTCAAATTTCATTTTCCATTTCCATTTGAATTCTAATATTCAAATTCATTTCCAACACCATTTGAATTCTAATATTCAAACTTATTTTTAACACCATTTGAATTTCTTCACTCAAATCCATTTGAATTCCCTTGAATTCAAATTCCATTTCAAAACCATTTGGATTTCCTATTTTGAAATCCTATTTGAAATTCTATTTCCAATTCTACTTTGAGAATCCTATTTTCAAAGTTTATTTCAAATTCTATTTTGAAATTCTACATTCAAATCTCTATTTGAATTTCTTTATTCGAATTCCTTTGAATTCAAATTTTATTTTAATTCCTTGAATTCAAATTCTATTTTTCATTCTAATTTCGTCTATTCAAATTCTATTTGAACTTCTATTTGAATTTCTAATATTCAATCTCCTTTTAAAATTCAAATATTTAAACTCCCTTTAAAATTCAAATGTTATACTCAAATTTCATTTGAGTTATATATTTAAAAATTTCATTTCCACATCCTATTTTGAAATTTCATTTCAAATCCCAATTTCACGCTTGTATTTCTATTTCTGAATTATCAAATGATAATTCTTTTCACTTCATTTATAACTTTGTTATAAAAGAACTATTTATAAACTTCGTTTATAAAGAAACTACTTGTTTTATTTTTTCAAAAAAAACAAGTTTATATTTTTATTTCTATTTAAAATTCAAATTCTATTTGAAAATAGAATTTTTCCTTTTTAAATCTCAAATATCCTTTCAATTGGCCCAGTGATATTTAAAACAATCAAATCACCCAATTTTCAATCATTTGGTTTTTAACACATCATATATGAATATATATGAAATCAAACAAACAACAAACAAATAATATAATTTTGAGGAATCCAGTTGGATTCCTCCAACCTGTTTTCCTGCATCCACAGATGTTAGCACATAAATAATACCCATTCTGCTTCGTGGCAGAATATCGCGGTATAGAAGGTCATCCACTAATCATAACGTGGGGCGTATAGGGTAATCATCCGCTATGAAACTGCGGGCATCCGCTAATGAGACTGCGGGAATCCAACCAATCAATCAACCCAATATATATATAGCCTAAATAACTAATATATATAAAACAACCAGAAAACATTCACACAAGCAATAAACAATTATTTTTAATGAAATAAAAATAATTCTAAAGGTGAGTGAGATTTACTCACCGATATTTCTTTTGCTGAGTATCCAATTAAGATGCCGCAGCGTTGCAGCTACGAATCAACTCGAAATTTCTCAAATAAGTTTTATTTGCACCTTGCTGCTGCTATACTGTCAACCTCAGCATTACTTCCCTGCTCCAGTTCTTGTTCGCAACAGTCCAGATCCAAATACCGAACTCCCTCCTCTCCAAATTCCCATTTCCACTTGCAGGTCATACCCAAAAATGGTGTCGCCCTCCCCTTGAAAGCTTCCCACAACTCATGATGACCGTAACCTCCTTCTCCTTGAACAACAGAGCCGAATCCCCTATTTCCATCATTATCGCACTCTTCCCAAATCACTTAAGTTCGAATCCCAGTAGACATCGTACCCTTAAACCAGCGTTGGTCACATGAACTCCAGTTCGCACACTGATTCAATTCAGTATCGATTTCATCCAATACGCAACGACCTTCCACAAATCGCGTACTCCTCACACAAAGGCGACACTCCTCCTGCTCGTCCCAAAAACCCCTTCATCGAAGACCTCAGCCCATGAAATCCACCACCGAACTTAGTTCGAGCGAAACCCCAATACTCCACCAATATTGGACGATGCTTCCCTAGCATCAAATTTGAGACACCTTACGGTCTTGATTTTACATTGCGAACTCTCTCTCTCTTTTTTTTTCAGCATCGGTGGCTCGCTTTGGGTTCACTTGGAAGAATGGGGGAACGAAGAAAATGGTTTCAGTTGATTTTAGAAAGAGGATTGAAAAATTATGAAGGCTAATGCTTGCTTTATAGTTGCGAGCAGCAGACCAACGTACAGAGGGCATTGAATTTCTGCTCCTTTGATATAGAAGATGGGAGACAAATTATTTGGCTCGAGGGATGAATAGTATCAGAGATGTAATGGTTTAGGGTGGCGCTGTTTGTTTTTAGGCTGGCTGATTTTCAATTGAAAAGATTTTGAAGTGATTTTAATTATTAAAAAAAATCAAAATATCTCGTGTCCTTTAACTCGAAATCCCGACCCGTTATTCAATTGTAATGACTGATATTCCCAATGTTATTCATTATTCTGAATTCAACGAAACTTGTTTTAAAATGGAATAACATTATTAAATTAAATTAAATTAAATTAAACCGTTTAAAATACAAATCAATTAATAAACAATTAATTTTATCGAAAATAATTTATTACTATCGTTTTAAGTCAATACAGAATTTATATTAGTAGACTGAATTGTTTTGATTCAGTTTCAATTTCAAATTCAATTAATTCTGTTTTCGTATTACGATAATTCAACATACACAAAATAAATCGTATATTGATTATTCAACTGATAAAATTAAAAATAAAAATTCACTTATAATTCAAATTAATTTAAATATTCATTATAGAACAGCTAAAAATCAGGGACGTTACAATTAATTTATAAATAATGTTTTATAAATTAAGAAAAATAGTTATCATTGGATAAATTGAATATATGAGTCTAAATTTATATAAAGAAGCATAAATCGGTTTTTTAACATCGATATCCGAAATTGAAAATAAGATTTAAGTATTAGAAGTAAAAAGGAGATTTCATATGAACAATTCTATAAATAAAAGTATAAATAGAATTTGGAAAGGGGATATTATTTCTAAATGCGAAATCAAACTGAATTGATTATATAAAAGAAACATTATTCACATTTGATGTGAATAATAGATTAAAATAAATATTTTATAAATTAAAACATTTATAAGGAAAAATGGGTTTTGAAATACGAATTCAAATCAGAATTTGAATTAGACAGGAAATAGAGTTAAAATAAAATTAGTTATTCGAATAGAGTTGGTCGAGTATTAGTTATTCGAAGAGAGTTAATTGAATATTAGTTATTCGAAAAGAGTTAATCGAATATTAGTTATTCGAATAGAGTTAGTCGAATATAAGTTATTCGAAGAGAGATTATCGAATATAGTTTATTCGAAAGAGAGTTATCGAATATAGTTTATTCGAAAGAGAGATTGTTGAATATAGTTTGTTCAAAAGAGAATTATTGAATAGAGATTATTCGACAGAGAATTATACTTTGGGATTCGACTATATCGAATGTAGGAAAGTAGTATTTACTTTCTGATTTTTAAATTAAGATTTATTTATTTAATAAATCGTTTATTTATTTAAATTAAGGTATAAAAGTTTTATTTATACTTTGGAACTAGGGATTATAAAATTATCATTATAGCCAATGTTTTTCATAAAAGAATTGGATTCGTAAACTAAATCCGAGAGCTGTATAAGCAATGATTTGATAAGAGGATAAGAAACGAAGTCAAGGAAATTAGAAACTGACTAGAGATTAGTTATGTTGAACAGCTTTTTTGGATATCGATCTGATGTTGGTTTCGGCCTTCGGGGGTTGGTATTCAGGGAATTGTTCTCTTACTAGTTTACAATTAGAGTCTGATAGATGTGAGAGAGTAATGATGCGTGAATCAGAAATGGAAACATTTTCCAAAGTTAATAACGTATATTTTCTCAAATTGAAAAATAAGGATTTGATGAATATATGGAAACGGGAAATGGGGAAATGAATAAATTAATGATAAAACAATTTAAAGGGGAAAATGTTGTGTAACACCCCACGTCCGTTAATATCACTCAAAAAGGGAATGCATTAAGTTTCATAGAGCATTATAAGTATACGGAACGGAATATTACAAGATAGAAAAAGTAGTACTTGAAAATTTTGTAATTTTATTGCAACGGAAATAGAAATAAGTTTGATTACATTTCCAAATACCAAAATCAAGTACATAATATCAGTCTTGTACAAAACCTTCAGAGTACATAATTTTAAAGCCATAATCCCCAACAGAATGCCATATGCAGAATCAAAGCCAACCAATACACCTTTCAACTTCAACCTGGAAGAAAGAGATATCTGAACTAAGCTTGAGTATTTCCTCCCTAAGAACCTGGGGGGGGGAGAACGGAAGAAATGAGGCGAAACAAACTAGGTCAGACATAAGTCTGGTGAGTCCAGTGACTTTAACAATATAATCATTAAAGTAACAGATTAAGAACATAAACTGGAAAGCAAGAAATGACTGTAGAATAAACTGGCATGACAAAGCAGACAAGATGAACAAGATATAACATTGATTGTGCTTCTAATCACTACAGGATAATTACTACACTGCACCAATGCTAGTAACACCGTATCATTACTAGTTGCACCGCACCCTTACTAGTCCCATACTAAAAGTTGATCCCTCTTACTAATCATGATAATGGTAGTTTCGTGTACTCCTAGATGCTATTGTAGGTGTCCCTTTTTGCTCCTACCCCCACGAGTTGTACCCACTACCTTCCTCAATCGATCGGCTCCCTAACTCGCATGTATTTATTACTTGTGTCATTCGACCTCGCTTGTATGTATTCATTACTTGTGTCATTCGGCCCCGCTTGTATGTAGATACCTATGCCGGCCCCATCATGGGGTGTATCAATTCCCATGATGGCAACCCGACATGATTCAAGATGCACAATGCATACTACTGATGCCCAGTGCCTGCTTTTTCCACTTTGGCGCACGTGCACGCCCATACTCCGTCGGAACCTACACTGCTGCACCACCTGCCGCTATTTTGCCCGCTTATAATCAGCCCAGTAATCGTGCCCCACCCTGCCTAGCTCAGGGTACCATGATACATCTATGTGGGTTACTGCTGAAATGGGTCCCTGTTACTAGGGTTTCCTAATCAACATGTTATAATGGATAAGTGTTCTTAATTTAACTTAACCCCACCCATTTTCTTAATTAACAGGTTGTACTGGTTAAGTGTTGCCTATTCATACGTTACTTAACCTTCTCACTGATTCATGCATGTTTATTGAACGGTTAAGTTTGTGGGCCTATATATACTAATATTACCCACTTACCCATGATTTACTTAAACCTTCCCCTTATCAAGTCCATATGTATTATTGGTTAAGCTTGCCTTAATCCTATCCACTTTGTTCTTGTAATATTGGTTAAGTTGTCTTCTTGTCCATGTTAACTTAACCCACCCACCTAACATGACGTATCGGTTAAGTGTCGCCTGTTCATATGTTACTTAACCTTTCAATTCTTAGCATGTCTATTCCTTAGCTTTAATTTATTCATTAAGGCACCAGTCTCTCACATTAGAACTGTTGTTTGCAGTTGCTGGATGTGCCTGGCGGTTTCGGACAGACTGCTACCGCAAACTCATTCTAACCTCGGGTTTTTGGGCTTATGCGCTAACCTCTCACATTAGATATATGTTGTTGCGGTCGCTGGATGTGCCGGGCGGTTCCGGGCAATCTTACACTGCAACTCAATCTAACCTCCGGTTAGGCACATTCATCTTTCAGCCAATTTACATATTTACCATTCATGTCCAAGTTTATATGTAAATTATCCATAAGTGGGGTCAATTCAAGTCATGCCACATTTTTATGCCCAAAATTAATTATATGATTACAACCCCTTTTTATGCCAATTACATAATATTCAACCTTTACCTAAATTTTTCCCTAACATTCCCACGTCGTTCGTACGTATAGTTCATGTGGTACGTTAGGCCCGCAATTAGCCCAACTCATAAAAAAAGGAAAAAGGGAAAAACACATGACATCATAACTGGCATAAACAATATAGATCTAAGATGGCATAAATCTAGTAAACATATAAAAATAGATCCAATCAACATATTGAGTGCGAACTAGCATGGATCTAAACATAAACTTGCACGGATTTAAACATATGAACATATAGTTCTATACATATGGACTGATATGGATCTAATCATATAAACATGTAGATTTAAACATATGAACATATAGTTCTAAACATATGGACTGATATGGATCTAATCATATAAGCATGTAGATCTAAACATATGAATATATAGTTCTAAATATATGGATTGATATGGATCTAATCATATAAACATGTGGATCTAAACATATGAACATATAGTTCTAAATATATGGACTAATATGGATCTAATCATATAAACATGTGGATCTAAACATATGAACATATAGTTCTGAACATATGGATTGATATGGATCTAATCATATAAACATGTAGATCTAAACATATGAACATATAGTTATAAACATATGGACTGATATGGATCTAATCATATAAACATGTAGATCTAAACATACGAACATATAGTTCTAAACATATGGACTGATTTGGATCTAATCGTATAAACATGTAGATCTAAACATACGAACATATAGTTCTAAACATATGAATATATAAAATATGATCTTACATGTATGAACATGACTTGCATATAATCTTTCATAACTTGCATAGATCGAGCAAACTTGCATATATAACTTGCATACTTAATTAGGCATACGAATTAACATAAAACATAACTTGCATATAATGAATCAAATCAAGCATAAATCAAAACATAGTTTGCAAAGACATAAACTTTATATGATTTACAAACATTTTCATACAGTCCAATTCATAACTCATCACAATTACGTTTAAACAATTATCTTGTGAAAGTAACTGCACTCACAGAAAACGGATCTTGAATTCTGGGATCTGATTTCTGAAATTTCTAAGCTTATTCGTTGATGTCGGCGTTGATTCGTTCGTTGTTGTTCTAGAATTCCTTTTTGCAATTCTTAGGCTTTGAATCTTTATCTCTTATCTTTTTATCTTTAATCTTGAATTTAATTTGTTATGGTGGTGGCTAGGTTAGTTTGTAGATGAACAACATGATGGCATCATAGTTTAGGGTTGTGAGGTCTAGGGTTGAGGTTTGGGGGTGATTACATAGAAGTTTAGGATTAATATGGGTCTTTAGATCAACTTATGATTCATCTAAGCCATCCAAATCATCATGACACAAAGACATCTCACCAGACCAATCAAATAAAGCCACATCAACCCTAATACAAGAAAAATCGTCACCCAACCAACCAGAAAAAGCCACGTTCAAAAAAACAATCCTTGACCAACAAAAATGCGCCATGTGTGCCACATGATGCGCAGCAGTAGGGTGTTGACACCTACACTATATATATATATATCTATATGTATATATATATATATATATCTTCTTAGCTACCTTTCCAATTAACCATTTTCACACTAGACCACTTTTTGAACTGCGTTCACACTAGGCCAATTTTTAGCCATTCCCCTAAAACAAAAATATGATGTTGGCGGGGATTGAACTCCGTACCTCTTATATGCAAGTCACACGTTCTAACCAAATGAGCTACTAAGTCTTTTGCTTACAAACCTTAGAACAATGGTAAACATTATTCTTTTCTCATTCCTCTTTTTCATGTTTTGCTGCAATATTTAATTTAAAGATATCTTTTTCATCCTAAATCTTCTTTCTGCAAACCATAGGTCTAAATTGACTAGAAAATCGCCACGAACGCAATGACACTAATTTCGTGACCAAAATCCTGAAGCTCTTCAAAATTTTCTTTTTATTTCTTTTTTTCTATTTAATTGTTCGCACGTGTTTCTTCGCATTTCATGTATTACACTTAATTTTTTTCTTCATTTCACTGCATGAAATGTTTATTGTCATTATTTAATTTTTCTCTTAAATATATCTATGTATATAATATATATACATATTTCCACATTTTTAATTTCATTAAAAATGTGGGTGTTATATTCTCCCCTACTTAAAGGATTTCGTCCCTGAAATCTCTGAGTTAAGAAGAATGTATCCTACCATCCAATCATCAATCTACTCATCCGTCATCCACAAGCATCCGTTGTCCTTAAAAGATTTCTAATGCTTTTCATGAACATATGCATAGTGTGTGTATATGTTCTTACTCTAATGCAAAATCAGGCGGTCTACTGACTCAGTCGACCTCCTTAATGCAATTCATGATAGTGCCATGTGTCCATTATGTATGCAAAAGAATCCTAATGATACATATCATTTTTACATGCGTGCACAATCATTCATTCAATTGCAACATCCATATGATAACACATCCAATAAACATCCATCAAATTAATTATGCACACTTATTCATATGCAATATGAAAGTGATTGAGCCGATTCGGTGCCTAATATGTGCGTAAATGCATCCACGAGCAACCACTAGTAAACACTTGCATCCACCAAACATAACATGTCTCAAACACATGTTTACAACCATAGGATTTTCTTACCTAAAGATCGAAGATGTAATCGAGAGGACATACTGAACGATAGAAAAAGTATAAACAAAGCGATAGAAAAAGGAGAAGTTAAGAACATACCCTCCAAAAGGAAAGGGTACAATGTACGCATCTTGTCTTCCGTCTCCCAAGTCATGTCTCCTTGATCATCTCCCGATTGGACTTTAACCACTTGACCTCTCGGTTGCGTAACTTCTTGACCTCCGATCCAAGGATGCATGTTGAAGCTCGTCTAATCGTGGCATCTTGCTCCGCTTCCACTTCCCTAAGCATGCTCGGCTCCACTATTTCTGCGGTATCATGTAAACACTTCCTCGCATGCGACACATGAAACATGTCATGAACACCACTAAGCTTTTTCGGCAACTTCACTCTATTGTCTGTCCAACTCTTTCTATAACGGGGGATTGCCCAACAAACCTTGGTGTTAGTTTCCCCACACTCCCCAAAGCGAACTACGTTCCTCCACAGTGACACTTTAATAAAAACCCTGTCTCCAACATCGAACTCAAGGTCGGTTCATCTCTTGCCAGCGTTTGACTTTTGTCGGCCTTGTGCTATCTTCATTCATCTTCGAATCAAGTCTATCTCCTCAGAAGTTTCCCTAAACATATCTGGCCCAAGTAAAATCTTATCCGCATATTCCCACCAACAAGTTAGTGATCGACACAGTCATCCTTAAAAACCTTAATACTAGCCTAATAACTGTTGTTATAAGCGAACTCCACAAATGGAAAGTGCTCTTCTCATGTCCTCCAAAATCTAGGATGCATAACCTCAAAAGATCTTCAAGGATTGCCTTCCTCAAGCTCTCTTCTGATGAACCCTTCCTGAAGTAGCTCCCCTACTTGCTTACTAAGTTCCCTCCTCTCTCTCGGAGCCATGTGGCGCACTGGTAATGCAACTGGCTTTTCATTATCTACTAAGTATATACGGAGGTCTATCTCGTGCCTTGGGGGTAAACCCCGAACCTCATCAAAGACGTCACTATACTCACGGACTACACAAACAATTTACAAATCATCGATGGATGCGTCAAGAAATTCTAGGTAGCTAAGCATCACCGGACCTCTAGGGACACAAGAAATATCAAGGGTTCTTCCATAACGAGTCAACATTCTAACTACCTCCTTTCATAGTCTAGGATGGCACCATACCTGGCTAGCCAATCCATCCCTAGAATCAAGCCAAAGCCCATGTAATCAAGAATGTAGGCGTTGCATTCAAACCCAATGCACGAGATAGATACTCTCAAATCCCAACAAACCATAGATAAATGAGCCGAACCACCCACAGGATTTGAGACCACAATGGGATCCATAACTAAACTAGTATTTAGGTGCAGTGTTTCAACTAACGAAGCAGATATAAATGAACGTGAAGCGCAAGAGTCGAAAAGAGTCCTAGGAAAAAGAAATCAAATCTTCAACCGAAACTTCCTATCTCTTTCCGATATACTGACCATGAGAACACAACCTGCCCTCTAGAAGATCCTGCCCTCTGTTCTTGCCTTTGCCCTTGCCTCCTCAGGTAATCCTAAATCATATGTCCTGCCTCACCGCAATGGTAACAGCCAGTCTTCTTCTTTCTAACACATTTCTTTAAGTGGCCAGGTATTCCATAATTGTGGTACTTCCCTTTTCTCTTGGCCATTGTTATCCTTATCGCCTTTCTTTTGTTGTTGTTGTGCCTTCTTTGGATCCACTTTCATATCCTGTGTAATGTCCATGTCCCCCCTGCACGTTCTCCATTCGTGACCTCCCACCAAAATGTAGCTTCATACTTCATTAACCAAGTAGCTAGTTGAACCTTCCTCCCATCGTCTATCTCAAAGATACCAACAAGTTCTCTACTTCCTTGAGCCAATTCTAGCTTCGACAAACGTCTCAGTCCTATGAAATGGTTTTCCGCCCATTGCACGAAAGTCCTTACATATGTAACACCTGTGCATTTAATGCCCCGCTATTACCCCGCTATATCCCCGCTATATCCTGTAGCACACTACCACCGCTACGCTTTTCCTCACATAGCCCCTGATATAGCCTCTCCGCTTTAAGCCCCGCTATATTCCGCTATTCCCGATATATCCCATTTTCTCCGCTATATTTTGTTATTCCCGCTATATCTTTGATGAAAGAAATGAACTCAAAAATGAAATTTATGCATTAAAAGAATTGTTAAATTAGGTTTTTTTAATTGAATTTTTTAATATCTAATTTTAGAAACAAAAATACTATAATATGCCATTGAATTTAATTAATTTGAATGAAAGTTTATGTGACGACCGCCCATAACCCCCGCACTAAACAAGTGTAAAATGCGCTGAAAGGTGTGCCAGGCTGCTATGGACGATCATCAGAGTAGGTAAACACACTGTAACCTGTCGTAGAGCTCACAGCGCAATGATAAAATATAATAGAACATATACAACATGTAATAGCACTGAGGTATCATATAACAAACTTTTGAAACTTTCTCAACATCTAGAAAGATTATCCAACTGATATCAAAGTTTGTACATAAGGCCTCACTATAACTCTCAAGCAACTCAAACAGCGGAAACAGAAATACTAGATAGTAATAAAACTGGTATGCCAGCCTCCTGCTCGTCTTCGCTCAGCTTCCCCGTCTCACTAAGCTCCATTACCTGTAACCTGCTACTTAGTCTGCCCATCCACAACCGGATGAACAGCCCAAGGTAATAAGAGGAGACATAAAACCTTGAGTCAAACAATAGTCTTAGTGAGCAATAAAACAGCTAACAAACTTCAACAAGAAAGTATATGAGAATGGGTAAATGAACAACTTATCTACCCACATCACCAGAGAAGAACTCAACCTTATCTTCCCCACATCGGACAGTGATAGCCTTTACACCAAGCATTTCAACCATTAATCCTTAGAAACCAGAACAACCATTTGTTCATAACAAATAGAAACAACCAACAATAGCAATCACGGCATTCAGATTATATATATCTCACGCAAATCATCCTAGTCGAATTCAACATCCCTCGAATACAAGCCCCAGAGGCCGAAACCAATATCAGACAAGCACTCAAGGAACATCTACTTCGGTGTTGGATAACCCACGTGAGATGGCACAAGCAAAACATCCAGCATACATGACAGACTCTGGCTATCACCGCCAATCCTGCTTTGAAACCATCGTTAATCGTATGACGACCAACCTTGCCATATGTCAAGGGCTAATGGTAACCCCAGTTCTAGCATGAACTCCATATGTCCAACCTTGACACTAGGCCTTTCCCCAAGACCCAGGGTACTCGACCAACAACCTTCTGGTCTTTTGGGTGCCCCCATCGTACCCCTTCTTTGAGCCTGCTAGAACTTACGACAACGATGACCTCTCGGCCTTTGCATCTCTAGTCGTCCAACCTTGACGATATTCCATAGCTCAAGCAACCTTCTCGACCCACCATTATCCATCAACTCACGACCTTTGAGTTGTCACCTCATTCGTTGTTCCACCTTGATCAACGAACACATTCAACACTTCGAACCTTCCCACTCGAACTACTTCGAAGTTATAACATCACTTGAAGTATCCGATCAGAAATTTCCACTAGAAATGCCAATCAGACCCATCTGGACCGACCAGACCCATTCTGGACCGACCAGACCCATTCTGGACCGACCAGACCCCTTCTGGTCCTTCTGGACCGATCAGACCCCTCCTGAACTGACCCGACCTCCTTCAGCTCCTTCTGGACCGACCAGAATCCTTCTGAACCGACCAGACTCCCTTCTCAACCTTCTGGACCGATCAGATCGACCAGCTCCAAGACCGACCAGCCTTTATCACCTGAGACTGACCGACCGCCTGCTCGACCAACTACCCTAGAGCGACCCAACCTGATCACCCCCTTCCTGGAACATGACCGACCCGCCTGCTCCAAATCAGAACTCCAGATTGGCTCGACCTGACCAGTATAGACCGACCGACCACTTCCTTGCGACCGATCCGATTAGCCTGCTCCCTCTTAGCCGACCCAATCCCTGTCTTGCTTCCCAAGCCACGATTTGACCGACCAGTCTAGGATCGGCCCCTCTAGACCGACCCGAATCCTGCACAGCTCCATTTCGACTTTGATTTCGACCAAAACTTCACCAAACGACGAATCCGACGAAACCGGCTTATCCGATTCATTCAGACGCAACCACAAACATGTTTTATGCAACCAACAATATCATCAATCTAACAATTTCCATCAAAACACATAAATTTCCCAAAACATGATAAGTGAACATATGAACATAAAAACGGATCTAATTCACATAAACTTGAGAGAAATCATGAAGTTAACCATTTAAATTATCTAGATCAGATCCTAAGGTGGTTCATATGTAAAATGGACTTAGCATGGTGTAGATCTAAAGAAAATAACATGGAAATGATGAAATTAACATCCTATAACTCACATACTTTCATGAATCCGAATGAGAGATGTAAATCACTCACCGATTATCCAAAACAAAGCAAAAGTGATGAAAAAGCAATCCGGACAGCAAACACTTCGAATCAAACCCTTCAATCCGATGAATTCGCCCTTGAAACGATGTTGATCTAGCCTTGGATGGTATAGATCTTCGATTTCCCTCCTTGGATTTGGAATTTTAATGGTGGAAAGGTGTTAGAGGAAGAAGGAGATCAAAGCCTCCCTATAAGAGAATGGAAAATCCAACCTTTCCCCATATCCCTTACCCCCTATTTATAGCCTTCACCTACCCCTTAATGGGCCTTCTCCAAATCAGCCCATTAGCCTTCCAAAACCTGAACAGCCAACTGAAAAACCTTAAAACAGCGATTTCTCCCAAACCGCTGAACCAAATCTTTCATGTAACCACTCTACGGAAAGAGAATCATCAATTCCTTTCCAATGGCACAGGTCTCACCCTCTGATTCGACCTGAGTCAAAAGTTATGCCCTGTACAATACTGACAGGGGAAAAATGGTCATAAACAAAATCGGTAAAATTCATGGACATGTCTCACATCCCCATAAGCAACATACCAAAAGATGAGAATGATCCAACCCTCAGGGAATAAAATAAAAATATTTTACGATCTTCCGATACGTAAAATGCGGGCTGTTACATTCTCCCCCTCTTAAGAATTTCGCCCCTGAAATTCCAAGCAACTACAAGCAACCACAACAATTCTGCATCCCTATCATCCATGAGAAGCCAATCCTATCATCCAAAATAGCAACCATCAAGCCATGCATCCATAGCGTTATCCTAGCACGCGGAATTCTATCAAACAACAATAAGATACAACGATATAACGACGATACAATCAAAGGGTTCTACCGATGAAAAGTTCTGGATGAGTCGCCCTCATGCTCTCTTCCTCCTCCCATGTACAATCGTCGCCATCCTCACTCCATTGTACCTTGACTAGCTTAACCGTCTTCCTCCTAAGCTGTTTCGTGTCATTCCCCACAACACGAAGTGGCCTATGAGGTTTCGCAAATGCGGTCTCGACTTCTAAATCTTCATACTGTTCTGGAGATACCACCACATTCGAGTCGTGCACAAACTTCCGTAGAAACGACACATGGAAAAGATTATGCACACTCGACATCTTCTCGGGTAACTCCAACCTATATGCGAGCTTTCCTATTCGCTCGACTATCGGAAACGGTCCAACAAACCTAGGAGCCAACTTCCCTTTACTTCCGAATCGAACCACATGCTTCAACGGTGAAATCTTCACGAAAACCATATCTCCTACGTCGAATTCCAAATCCTTACGACGCTTATCGGCGTAACTTTTCTGACGATCTTGGGCCGCCTTCATTCGTTGTCGAACAATCTCGATACAATTCGAGGTTTCTCTAATCATTTCAGGCCCAAGTACCAACTTATCTCCGGTTTTTAACCAACAAGCTGGAGAATTGCACGGCCTTCCATACAACGCCTCGTATGGTGCCATCCCAATACTCGACTGGTAGCTATTATTATATGTAAATTCAACTAGATGTAGATGGTCCTCCCATGATCCTCCGAAGTCTAACACACAAGCCCTCAGGAGATCTTCTAAAACTCGGTTGACTCTCTCGGTCTGACCATCAGTTTAGGGATGATATGCCGTACTTAAGCACAATTCAGTTCCCAAAGCTTCTTGCAAACTTTTCCAAAATCCACTCGTGAGCAATGGATCCCGGTCACTTACTATACTCTTTGGAACACCATGGAATCGAACTATCCATTTCACATAAAGCTCAGCCAATTTTGATGCTATCCTAGTCGTCTTGATAGGAATGAACCTTGCACTTTTGGTCAAATGATCCACAATGACCCAAATCCCTTCATTCTCTGCCCTGGTTCTAGGTAGTCCATCAATAAAATCCATCGATATTTGCTCCCACTTCCATGTAGGAACTTCTAATGGCTGAAGCAAACCACGCGCCTTTTTCTGTTCAGCTTTCACCAACTGACAGTTCACACACTTGGAAATGAACTTTCCAATATCTCTTTTCATCCCTTCCCAGTAGTAGGCTCGCTTCATGTCCTGATTCATTTTATTACCACCGGGATGAATCGTTAGCTTCGAGTGATGACATTCTCTCAGAACCTCATCCCTCAGTCCGTCGATATCAGGAACAACTAATCGTCCTTGCTTTCGAAGCCAACCTTCTCGATCGACCACGAACTCTTTATCCTCTGGTTCCAGTTTCTGAATGAACTCGACAAGCTTCGCATCTTTCTTTTGGCCCTCGCCAATCCTTTCGATAAGAGTAGGCCTTATCGACAAGCTTACCAACATTTCAGGTTCCAACTCGCAACTTGGCCTGAAATCGAACCCTGCCAAGTACTCGAGGCTCTTCCATTCCGAAAACATCGCTCCCAAACTTGCGTGTCTTCGACTCAATGCATCTACAACTGCATTGCCTTTGCCAGGAGTATAGGCTATCTCGAAATCATACGATGCCAGAAACTCTAACCATCGTTGTTGCCGAAGATTCAATTCCTTTTGGGAGAAAAGATACTTCAACGACTTGTGATCCGTAAACAACTCGAATCGTACTCCCAACAGGTAATGTCTCCACATCTTCAGAGCAAACACAATCGCTGCCAACTCCAAATCATGAGTCGGATATTTTCTCTCATGCGGCTTTAGCTGTCGACTTGCGTAAGCCACTACCTTATCCTTCTGCATTATCACTGCTCCAAGTCCAGTACCACATGCATCAGTATATACCACCATCTCTTCATTCCCACTTGGAATGGTCAACACAGGTGCACTCGTCAATCTTTCCTTCAAGATTCCGAACGCTTGTTCACACTTCGCATTCCATGCGAACACTTGATTCTTCTTCGTCAATCCTGTTAATGGTGCAGCTATCTTTGATAAATCCTTGATAAACCTTCGGTAATAACCAGCCAACCCAAGGAAACTCCGAACATCCGTCGCATTCTTAGGTCTATCCCAATCCTGGATTGCTGCAACTTTAGCGGGGTGAACCGCTATACCTTTTCCAGAAACAACATGACCTAAGAACCTCACTTCATCCTTCCAGAAGTGACACTTTGAGAACTTAGCCTTAAGCTGATGCTTTCGCAAGATCTCTAACACAATTCTCAAGTGCGTCTTATGTTCTTCCACATTTTTGGAGTAAACCAGTATATCATCCACGAATACCAGCACGAACTTACTCAACTGATCTCTGAACACTCTATTCATAAGATCCACAAAATACGCTGGCGCGTTAGTCAACCCGAATGGCATCACCAACCACTCGAAAAACCCGGACGGTGTCCTAAAAGCAGTCTTTGGCACACTATCCTTAGCCACTCTCAATTGGTGAAATCCCGTTGCCAAATCCATCTGAGAAAACACTTTGGCTTCATGAAGCTGATCGAACAAGTCATCAATCCTTGGAAACGGATACTTGTTCTTCTTAGTCACCTTGTTCATCTCACGATAGTCCACACACAATCTTAACGAGCCATCAGCCTTAGTTGCAAACACGACTGGTGCACCCCACTCGGAAACACTCCTCCGAATGAATCCTTTTCCCAAAAGGTCACGAACTTGCACCTCTAACTCTCGCTGTTCCCTAGGCGCCATCCGCCTAAGGGACATAACAATTGGTCTAGCACCTTCGACCAAATCGATCCTAAACTCGATCTCACGATGCGGCGGCAACCCTTTGACCTCGTCAAAGACATCTACATACTCGTTAGCGATCAGCACTGATGACAGGTCTTCCTGTGGAATCCCTAGCGAATATAGATAACTCACGAAGACCCCGTCTTCGCGCTTACATCTAATCAACACCTATCGCCCTTCCACATCCCCGACCCTCACCTCTAGCTTCTCGCAATTCAACCTTGCCGCATATCTCTTGAGCCAATCCATGCCCAAGATGATCCCATACCCAGCGAAGTTAAGAACAAAGCAATCATACATAAAAGAGCAACCATGACTCGATAACACTAGACCACGACAAATCATGCACAAACTGGACGAACTCCCAACTGGATTAGTCACGATCAAAGGTCTATCACAAATCTCGGGTTCTAAACCCAAGCGATATACAAGCTCATTACAGATGAATGAATGTGATGCTCCAGTATCAAATAAAACTCGAACTGAAACACCATTAACGGAAAGAGTACCTTGCACCACGACACCCTTTCCCTTCTCCTCTGCAGTAGGAGCTCTTGAAGTAGATGGCACGGCTTCCAAAGCATATGCCTTCACAATCTGTTTGCCCTTAGCTGATTCTGGACAATCTTTCTTCTCATGCCCAGGCTTTCCACACTTGAAGCACTTCTTCTCAGCTTTGGGATTCTTGCACTCATTTGAATAATGACCCTTCTGTTGGCAGTTAAAGCAAACCACCTCACTCTTGGGTTTCTATTGGCCATCCTTTCCTTTCTGTTGTTGTTGCTTCCTCTTTTTATTATTACCACCCTGCTGTGGTTTTTGAGCTTCCTTGGTTGCAGCGACAACATTTGCTTCCTTGGGAAACAAGCTCTCATGGCGAATAGCTTTTTCCACAATCCTTTCAAATGAATCATCAAGATGGTCCATAAGCGGTTTTCCAATATGAGCATCCAAACCCAAGACAAACTTCTCATTCTTCTGATAGGGTGTATTAATGTATGAACGAGCATATCTAGACAAAGCCTTAAAATCAGAAATGTAGTCAAGAACTAATCTGCCATTCTGCTTCAACTCTACGAACTTCTTGAAGAGAACGGACTTCTGAGCAGTGGAGATAAACTTTGCTTCAAACTTAGCTTGGAATTGCTCCCATGAAATCTCCTCTTCCAGAGTCTCGAGTATAACAGAATTCCACCATTCCATGGCTCTGCTCTGAAGCTTCCTTGATGCAAGCTTTCTCTTCATTGCATCTTCAATGCCCAAATCTCCAAAGATTCGAACACATGAATCCACCCACCTCTGAACCTCTTCAGCTGGTTCAGTTCCCTTGAATGGTTTCCCTCCTAGAGATGTAAAGTCCTTGCACATCTTTGCAAAATCTACTCTAGGAACTCGCACACCTACATCTACCGTAGCCGCCACTGGAGCGGGTACCCTTCGCATAATTGCTTCTGCCATGGCTTCAAACATGGCCGGGTAATCTGGTTCATCACCATTTCCCCGTCCAGTATTAGCTCTCCTAGCAGCGTGTCTTGATGGTCGTCTACTCATTCTAAATCTGCAATCTAGAATAATTAGCCACTTCCAAGAAAAACTGCTAAAGAGATACAACCGCTACTACTATATATTAATATGTATAGTAAACATCCAACTGAAATCTACAAATACGTCCCTCATACGCAATTACGTCTTTTGAACTTTGGCCAAAATCGTTGACCAGAGCTCTGATACCAAATGTGACGACCGCCCATAACCCCCGCACTAAACAAGTGGAAAATGCGCTGAAAGGTGTGCCAGGCTGCTATGGACGATCATCAGAGTAGGTAAACACACTGTAACATGTCGTAGAGCTCACAGCGCAAGGATAAAATATAATAGAACATATACAACAGGTAATAGCAATGAGGTATCATATAACAAACTTTTGAAACTTTCTCAACATCCAGAAAGATTATCCAACTGATACCAAAATTTGTAATAAGGCCTCACTATAACTCTCAAGCAACTCAAACAACGAAAACAGAAATACTAGATAGTAATAAAACTGGTACGCCAGCCTCCTGCTCGTCTTCGCTCAGCTTCCCCGCCTCACTAAGCTCCATTACCTGTAACCTGCTACTTAGTCTGCCCATCCACAACCGGATGAACAGCCCAAGGTAATAAGAGGAGACATAAAATCTTGAGTCAGACAATAGTCTAAGTGAGCGATAAAACAGCTAACAAACTTCAACAAGAAAGTATATGAGAATGGGTAAATGAACAACTTATCTACCCACATCACCAGAGAAGAACTCAACCTTATCTTCCCCACATCGGACAGTGATAGCCTTTACACCAAGCATTTCAACCATTAATCCTTAGAAACCAGAACAACCATTTGTTCATAGCAAACAGAAACAACCAACAATAGCAATCATGGCATCCAGATTATATATATCTCACGCAAATCATCCTAGTCGAATTCAACATCCCTCGAATACAAGCCCCAGAGGCCGAAACCAATATCAGACAAGCACTCAAGGAACATCTACTTCGATGTTGGATAACCCACGTGAGATGGCACAAGCAAAACATCCAGCATACATGAAAGACTCTGGCTATCACCGCCAATCCTGCTTTGAAACCATCGTTAATCGTATGACGGCCAACCTTGCCATATGTCAAGGGCTAATGGTAACCCCAGTTCTAGCATGAACTCCATATGTCCAACCTTGACAATGTCCAACCTTGACACTAGGCCTTTCCCCAAGACCCAGGGTACTCGACAAGCAATCTTCTGGTCTTTGGGTGTCCCTATCGTACCCCTGCTTTGAGCCTGCTAGAACTTACGACAACGATGACCTCTCGGCCTTCACATCTCTAGTCGTCCAACCTTGACGATATTCCATAGCTCAAGCAACCTTCTCGAGCCACCGTTATCCATCAACTCACGACCTTTGAGTTGTCACCTCATTCGTTGTTCCACCTTGATCAACGAACACATTCAACACTTCGAACCTTCCCACTCGAACTACTTCGAAGTTATAACATCACTTGAAGTATCCGATCAGAAATTTCCACTAGAAATGCCGATCAGACCCATCTGGACCGACCAGACCCATTCTGGACCGACCAGACCCCTTCTGGTCCTTCTGGACCGATCAGACCCTTTCTGGTCCTTCTGGACCGATCAGACCCCTCCTGAACCGACCCGACCTCCCTCAGCTCCTTCTGGACCGACCAAAATCCTTCTGAACCGACCAGACTCCCTTCTCAACCTTCTGGACCGATCAGATCGACCAGCTCCAAGACCGACCAGCCTTTATCACCTAAGACCGACCGACCGCCTGCTCGACCAACCACCCAAGAGCGACCCAACCTGATCACCCCCTTCCTGGAACATGACCGACCCGCCTGCTCCAAATCAGAACTCCAGATTGGATCGACCTGACCAGTATAGACCGACCGACCACTTCCTTGCGACCGATCAGACTAGCCTGCTCCCTCTTAGCCGACCCAATCCCTGTCTTGCTTCCCAAGCCACGATTTGACCGACCAGTCTAGGATCGACCCCTCTAGACCGACCTGATTCCTACACAGCTCCATTTCGACTTTGATTTCGACCAAAACTTCGCCAAACGACGAATCCGACGAAACCGGCTTATCCGATTCATTCAAACGCAACCACAAACATGTTTTATGCAACCAACAATATCATCAATCTAACAATTTCCATCAAAACACATAAATTTCCCAAAACATGATAAGTGAACATGTGAACATAAAAACGGATCTAATTCGCATAAACTTGAGAGAAATCATGAAATTAACCATTTAAATTATCTAGATCAGATCCTAAGGTAGTTCATATGTAAAATGGACTTAGCATGGTGTAGATCTAAAGAAAATAACATGGAAATGATGAAATTAACATCCTATAACTCACATACTTTCATGAATCCGAATGAGAGATGTAAATCACTCACCGATTATCCAAAACAAAGCAAAAGTGATGAAAAAGCAATCCGGACAGCGAACACTTCGAATCAAACCCTTCAATCCGATGAATTCGCCCTTGAAACGATGTTGATCTAGCCTTGAATGGTATAGATCTTCGATTTCCCTCCTTGGATTTGGAATTCTAATGGTGGAAAGGTGTTAGAGGAAGAAGGAGATCAAAGCCTCCCCATAAGAGAATGGAAAATCCAACCTTTCCCCATATCCCTTACCTCCTATTTATAGCCTCCACCAACCCCTTAATGCGCCTTCTCCAAATCAGCACATTAGCCTTCCAAAACCTGAACAGCCAACTGAAAAACCTTAAAACAGCGATTTCTCCCAAACCGCTGAACCAAATCTTTCATGTAACCACTCTACGGAAAGAGAATCATCAATTCCTTTCCAATGGCACAGGTCTCACCCTTTGATTCGACCTAAGTCAAAAGTTATGCCCTGTATAAGACTGACAGGGGCAAAATGGTCACAAACAAAATCGGTAAAATTTATGGACATGTCTCACATCCGCATAAGCAACATACCAAAAGATGAGAATGATCCAACCCTCAGGGAATAAAATAAAAATATTTTACGATCTTCCGATACGTAAAATGCGGGCTGTTACAGTTTATGTTTATTTGTCGCTATTTGCATATATTTGTATTTAAAATTAAAAATGTACTAACTAAAGTTAAATAAAGTGTTAGTTTTTCACTTACTTAGCATTTATATATTCATAAAAACGTTTTGAAGGAGTTATATATGTTATTTTAGAGTCATCCGCTATATCCTGCTATTTCCTCGCTTTATCCCCACTTTGACTTTTCCGACCTCCGCCGCATTGGATACGCTGAGCCCTTTAACTGCATAGTGTAACACCCCGTATTTCCTGTGAATATTAAAGTAACGAATTAAAGAATACTTGATTTTAAAAGTGAGAATTAAGGGAAACAGGTTATGCCATTGCGTTCGTCTCGGAATTCTGCTTGAGATAGAGTCCGAGTTTGCGTGAATCGGGCTCCATATGAAGAAGTTATGGAATTCAGAAGATTTTATGTTTAAATAGAAAATATAAATAATAGTTAAACATCTCAAACCAAGTTCAAAATTCGAAATTCAAGCAGAACAGTCTGAGTGGGAAAATTCCTGCTCAGGGTGTCGAACCGCCCTCCCCCCAATCAAGGAGAGTCGACATAGGTGTCGACCCCCCTATAGGGGTGTTGACATAGGTCCCTGTTGGGCCAGATCTGGCCAATGACGTGTTCCGCCACGTGTCACTCTCTGATTCGCTGTGTGACGTGGTATTCTGTTCTGGACGATTCTGATGACTTCTAGACTGATCCGAAGGCTCTAAATCTCCCTATACACCTATAAAAAGACCCCTAAACCAATTGTTTTATACACACGAATTCATAATCGTTTATATGTTGTTAAAACCTGAAGTGACCTAGCCTCTACCTTAATCAATCAAATTAGAGTTTTCAAGTTAACAATCAAAGTCTACATCAAAGGAATAGCTAATCAAATTCAGAAATCAGATCCTAGAATTCAAGACCGTTCTGTAATTTATAAGTTCATGTTACTTTCAGAAATAAAATTTAACTGTGATTATGACATTGTAATAAATCTGAATCTGAGATTATGCCTATATCTATCTGTCTTTCTATATCCATTGGATCTATCTTATTGATATTATTGTGTCCATTCTTTGTCTCTTCTTTCCTTCTTCCCTTTTTGTTTTTATAGCCAGGCTACTACGAGCTTGAGCAGAATCTCATAAGAGGTGAACGTACGTTGGTAAAAAAATTTGAGCATAATATATGATTTGGACATGGCCAGCGCTAAAATTTGGAAAAGTATTAAATTATGTATAATTTGGCATAACTGATTTGAGGACATAACACATGTTGTATTTAAAACATAAAGTGTATCGAACATATGACCAGAGATTTGAGGCATAAAGTATATTAGATATATGACCTGGGATTTGGGGCGTAAATTGAACTGTAAACATATAAGGCATAGTACAGGTTGTGGTTTAAGATCAAAAATTGGGGCATATTATATATGATAGTTTATGACTTGGAAGAAGGAGATTATTGTGTATAGTGATATATGGCTTAGGCATGAAAACCTACAGTAAGATAGGGATAACTGTTAAATGTGAACACGCCTAAATTTGGATTTTGGGTAATTGAATTGCACTGTAATTAAAGGCTATAATTTGGAATAGTTTATACCGTGAACCATGATTGGGGGATTTTGGAGAATATTTTGTACGGTGCAATATGACTAAACCTTAGGGCATGTGCTATATTGTGATTTTTGGGGCATGACTATTATTGCAAATTTGAGAAAATTGGGTGTAACCTATTTTGAGTAATAACTTGAATTTGAATTTGTGGGAGCATAACTTGCAATCAGCTTTGTTGGGGTATAACTTGAGAATCGGAACATGGCTAGTTTTGTGAATTTGGGATGATTAGCATATAAAATCTAGACTTGGACATGTATGGTAAATATGCTAAAAGATAAACATGCCTAACCCGAGGTTAGATTGAGTTGCGGTGTAATACTACCCGGAACCGCCCGACACATCCAGTAACTGCAACAACACAGATCTGATGTGAGAGGTTAGCGCATTTAGCCCAAAACCCTAGGTTAGAATGAGTTTGCAGTAGAAGTCTGCCCGAAACCGCCCAGCACATCCATCAACCACAAACAACAGTTCTAATGTGAGAGGTTGGGGCATTAATAAATTAATTAATGTTAATAAACAGACATGCTAAGAATGATGGGGTTAAGTAAAACTTAGAACACTTAACCATTATAACATGTTAATTAGACAAGAAGGCGGGGTTAGGTAAAATTTAGAACACTTAACCGTCATAACATGTTAACTAGACAAGAAGGTGGGGTTAAGTAAATTTAAAACACTTAACTAATATGAAATGATGAATGAGTAGGGTTAAGTAAATTAAAAACACTTAACCAATATGACATGGTGAATGGGTAAGGTTAAGTTAAAACAAGAGAGCAACACTTAACCAATATAATGGGATGCGTGGAAGGGTTAAGTTAACACAAGAAGGCAACATTTAACCAATGTAACACGACAAGTGGGTGGGTTAAGTTAACTTGAATTGATTGATGACACTTAACAAATACAGCATGATGAACACATGGGGCTAAGTTAATAAGAAACACTTAACCAATGTAACTTGATGAACAAATAGGGTTAAGTTAACGGGAAATACTTAACTAATATAACATGATGAATGAACGGGGTTAAGTTAATAGGAAACACTTAACCAATCCAATATGACGAGTGAGAAGGGTTAATAAGAAACACTTAACCAACATGACATGATGAGTAGGTGGGTTAAGTTAACATGAATGGACAACACTTAACCAATATGACATAATGTATGGGAGGGTTAGTACATATCGGGTTGGTGGGCAATATTAGTAAATATAGGCCTATAAACTTAACCATTAAGTAAACAAGTTTGAATCAGTGGGAGGGTTAAGTACATATCGGGTTGGTGGGTAATATTAGTAAATATAGGCCCATAAACTTAACCAGTAAGAAACCCTAGTAACGGGGACCCATTTCAGTAGTAACCCACATAGATGTATCAAGGTACCCTGAAACTAGGCAGGGTGGGGCACGATTACTGGGCTGATTATAAGCGGTCAAAATAGCGGTAGGTGGTACGTCAGTGTAGGTTCCGACGGATTACGGGCGTGCACGTACTCTGGAGTGGGAAAAAGCAGGCACTGGGTACCAGTTGTTATACACTGTGCATCTTGAATCGTGTCGAATTGCTATCATAAGGATTGATCCACCTTATGGTGGGACCAGCACAGGGCATTTACATGCAAGAGAGGGCCAAATTGACACAGACACATGGAACATTAATACGAGTAAGGAGCCGATTGATAGGGTAGTAAGGGTACATCTAACATCTTCATGGAAATTAGGCTGATTGAGGTAAGATCCTCATACTAGATGTACACCTGAAGGCTACCGTAATTGCGGGGTTTGGGATCACGTTGTAATACGATCATTTTACACAGATTACTAGTTGGGATACAAATTAGGCAGTGCAGAGATATAAAATTCAGAATAACAAGGTAGTAGCGAAGCAGAGAAAGAGTAGAAGCGCATTCAGTTTATCTTGCCTTATCATATCATATGCTAATCTTATGTTGTCTTGTTATCCATGTTATCACGGCATTGTCTTATATTCAGTTTATTCATGTCATGATGTTTTTGCCTATTTACATGCTGAAAGTCACTGGACTTACCAGACTTATGTCTGATCTAGTTTGTTTCGTCTCTTTTCTTCCGTTCCCCCCCCAGGTTTACACGGAGGAAATGTTACCACTTAGCTCGGTTTTCTTTCCAAGCATGGAGATAGTCGATGTATTGCTTTGGACTCTCTCTTCCACTGCTATGGCTAGTTCATGTTTTATTTGTCAGTCTTGTAATTTATCTGCATCTTTTACCTAAAACGCTCCACCGAAGTTAAGGCATTCCCTTTGTGAGTGACCTTAAAGAAGGTGGGGTGTTACACTTGGTATCAGAGCTGAAGGTTACGGATCAGATAAAAGATTTGAAAAATTATTTTCAAAACGGTTTTAAAAGAAGCATTTTCCAAAGGAAAAGTTTTGTTTTAAAGGCATATTCCCCAAAGCCATATGCACTATCTTTTGATCCTCTGTTTGAATTCTCGTTTTCCTTCTTTACTGAGTCTCCGGGGCTCCTAGCTTTCTGGGAGGTAACCTCATCGCGGCATGGTTCTGTAGGCTTGATGAGACTACGACATCTGTCAAAGGGCAAAGAAGTGCCCAACTTCCATCTATAGCCGCAATAGTTTCACCTGCGGCTAATTTTCTTTCAAGCATTGTAGGGTTTCCCGTGCGGTGGAGGCAGCTTTCAAGAGACTTGTCAAAAAGTCACACAAGGATGGCAAAGATGAGAATTATGGGGTTTGGCTAAGGAACACAAACCAAGGATGAGAACCCCCTGGATATGGACTTGGTTCACGAAGGAGGAAAGAATAGAAAAATCTAAGACAAGAGGATGTGCCGTTATTATGGTATAACAGGTCATATAATTAAGGACAAGGGCAAGAACTAAGGACATGATTTTCAGGAAGGCAAGTGCATGCTCTCACTGCCAGCGTACCTGAGAGAGAGGTAGTAAAGTTTCTGTTGAGAAAGTTTAGTTTTCTTTTGATCATCCTGTTAGTACTCTTTTCGATTTTAGCACTTCACATTCATTTATATCTGCTTCCATAGTTGAGTCTCTACTCCTTAGTACTTGTATAATAGAAGATCCCATTATTGTATCAAATCCGGTTGGTGGTTCGGCTCGTTTATCTTTGGTTTGTAAGGATTTGGGAATAGCTATGTTAAGTATTGAGTTTAAGTGTAATGCTTATGTTTTTGGTTTCATGGGCTATGGGTTGATTCTAGGCATGGATTGGTTAGCTAGTAATTGTGAAAAGAGGGTAGTTAGACTTTCGACTTGCCTCGGGAATACTCTCAAGATTTCGTGCGATCCTAAGGGATCAGTTTGTCTTGGCTACCTAGAATCACTTGATGCATCTATCAACGATTTGCGATCCGTTAGATAGTCCGTGAGTACACAAATGTTTTTGATCAGGTTAGGGGTTTATCCCCTAAAATGCGAGATAGACTTCCGCATATATCTGGTTGACAATGCAAAACCAGTTGCATTACCTGTACGACACATGAGTCCAAGGGAAAGGAAGGGCTCAGTAAACAAGCAAAAGAGTTACTTGAAAAAGGGTTCATAAGGTGAAGTATTTCTGAATGGGGTGCTCCAGTCGTTTTCGTTACAAAGGCAGATGGTTCACTTCGCTTGTGCATAGATGATATTTTGGAATGACGAAGAACATGCTTTGCATCTAAGGGAAGTCTCGGATACCCTATAAGCGCATCAACTTAAGGCGAAGTTCTCCAAAAATATCATTTTTGGAAAGAAGAAGTAGGGTTTCTAGGACATATGGAGCCCAAAGAAGGGATAGCAGTAGATCCCGCAAAAGTAGTTGCGGTGCAAGACTGGAAGGTCCCAAGGAATGCAACAGAAGTAAGAAGCTTTCTTAAACTAGCAGGCTAATATAGGAAGTTAATTAAGGACTTTATGAAGGTATCGGTTCCACTTACTAGATTGACGAAGAAGAATCTAATCATCTTATTATATACACTTGTTAACATGGTTAGCATCTGTTTATTTTCAAGAGATAGTTATGGGAATGTTAGCATGACACGGCAGAAGTTGTAGTGCCAAGTATACTATAAGAATAAAAGGTGGAATGAGAGGCGACGGTGAAATGAGTTCCAACGCATATTCCGAAAACAGAAATTAATAAGCTATGCAAATCGTGAAGTTAAGACAGTCAGAGCAATATGGAATGAAGCTCAAGAAGATGCGACTTAGAAGACTGAAGACTAGATACGCGCATCATACCCTTTTTGAGGGTATATCCTTGATCTCTCTTTTTCTGTAAAATTTATTTGCTAGTCTTTATCTTTTAAGTATATCCTCTCGATCCCATCCTCAATCCTTAGGTAGAAGCCAATGGATGTAAACATGTGTTTGAGACATGTTATGTTTGGTGGATGCAAGTGGATGTGAGTGTTTGCTAGTTGTTTGCTCGTGGATGCATATACACATATTAGGCACTAGATCGGCTCAGTCACTTTCATATTGCATATGCATGAGTGAATTTTTATATATATATGAATTGAAACTTGATGTGTTATCATATGGATGTTGCATTTTTATGAATGATTGTGCACTCATGTAGAAGTTATAAAGTACGATTAGGAATAACTGCATACATGACGGACTCATGGCACTGACATAATTCGCATTAAGGAGGTCAACTGAAGCAGTATACCGCCTGATTTTGCATTATATAAGGACATATACACACACTATGCATATGTTCATGAAAAGCATTAGAAATCTTTTTAAGGACAATGGACGCCTGTGATTGAGTGGTTAAGTAGATGGATGTTGGATGTCAGGATACATTCTCCATGACTTGGAGATTTCGGGGATGAAATCCTTTAAAGGAGGGGAGAATGTAACACCCCGTATTTCCTGTGAATATTAAAGTAACGAATTAAATAATACTTAATTTTAAAAGTGAGAATTAAGGGAAACGGGTTATGCCATTGCGTTCGTCTCGGAATTCTGCTTGAGGTAGAGTCCTAGTTTGCGTGAATCGGACTCCATATGAAGAAGTTATGGAGTTCAGAAGATTTCATGTTTAAAAAGAAAATGTAAATAATAATTAAACATCTCAAACCAAGTTCAAAATTAGAAATTCAAGCAGAATAGGCTGAGCAGGAAAATTCCCGCTCAGGGTGTCGACCCCCCCAGGGGAGTCGACATAGGTGTTGACCTCCCTATAAGGGTATCGACATAGGTGTCGACCCCCTTATAGGGGAGTCGACCCCTGTTGGCCTAGATCTGGCCAATGACATGTTTCGCCACGTGTCGCTCTATGATTCGCTGTGTGACGTGGTATTCTGCTCTGGACGATTCTGATGACTTCTAGACTGATCCGAAGGCTCAAAATCTCTCTATACACCTATAAAAAGACCCCTAAACCTATTGTTTTCTACACATGAATTCATAAGCGTTTATATGCTGCTAAAACCTGAAGTGACCTAGCCTCCACCTTAATCAATCAAATTAGAGTTTTCAAGTTAACAATCAAAGTCTACATCAAAGGAATAGCTAATCAATTTCAGAAATCAAATCCTAGAATTCAAGACCGTTCTGTAATTTGTAAGTTCATGTTACTTTCAGAAATAAAATTTAATTGTGATTATGACATTGTAATAAATCTAAATCTGAGATATGCCTAATTCTAACTGTCTTTCTATATCCATTGGATCTATCTCATTGATATTATTATGTCCATTCTTTGTCTCTTCTTTCCTTTTCCCCTTTTTGTTTTTATAGTCAGGCGACTGCGAGCCTGAGCAGAATCTCACAAGAGATGAACGTACATTGGAAAATAAATTGGGTATAATATATGATTTGGACATAGCCAGCGCTAAAATTTGGGAAAGTATTAAATTATGTATAATTGGGCATAACTGATTTGTAACTGATTTGAGGACATAACACATGTTGTATTTAAAACATAAAGTGTATCGAACAGATGACTTGAGATTTGAGGCATAAAGTATATTGGATATATGACTTGGGATTTGGGGGCGTAAATTGAACTGTAAACATATAAGGTATAGTATAGGTTGTGGTTTAAGGCCAAAAATTAGGGCATATTTTATATGATAGTTTATGACTTGGAAGAAGGAGATTATTGTGTATAGTGATATATGGATTAGGCATGAAAACCTATAGTAAGATAGGGATAACTGTTATATGTGAACACGCCTAAATTGGGATTTTAGGTAATTGGCATGCACTGTAATTAAAGGCTATAATTTGGAACAGTTTATACCATGAATCATGATTGGGGGTTTTTGGAGAATATTTTGTACGGTGCAATATGACTAAACCTTAGGGCATGTGCTATACTGTTATTTTTAGGGCATGACTATTATTGCAAATTTGAGAAAATTGGGTGTAAACTATTTTGAGTAATAACTTGAATTTGAATTTATGGGGGCATAACGTGCAATCAGCTTTGTTGGGGTATAACTTGAGAATCGGAACATGACTAGTTTGGTGAATTTGGGATGATTAGCATATAAAATCTAGACTTGGACATGTATGGTAAATATGCTAAAAGATAAACATGCCTAACTCGAGGTTAGATTGAGTTGCGGTGTAAAACTGCCTGGAACCACCCGGCACATCCAGTAACCGCAACAACATAGATTTAATGTGAGAGTTTAGCGCATTTGGCCCAAAACCTGAGGTTAGAATGAGTTTGCGGTAGAAGTCTGCCCGGAACCGCCCGGCACATCCAGCAACCGCAAACAACAGTTCTAATGTGAGAGGTTGGGGCATTAATAAATTAATGCCAATAAACAGACATGCTAAGAATGATGGGGTTAAGTAAAACATAGAACACTTAACAGTTATAAAATGTTAATTAGACAAGAAGGTGGGGTTAAGTAAAATTTAGAACACTTAACTGTTATAACATGTTAACTAGACAAGTAGGCGGGGTTAAGTAAATTTAAAATACTTAACCAATATGACATGATGAATGAGTAGGGTTAAGTAAATTTAAAACACTTAACCAATATGATATGATGAATGGGTAAGGTTAAGTTAAACAATAGAGTAACACTTAACCAATATAACGGGATGTGTGGAAGGGTTAAGTTACCACAAGAAGGCAACACTTAACCAATGTAACACGACAAGTGGGTGGGTTAAGTTAACTTGAATTGATTGATGACACTTAACAAATACAGCATGATGAACACATGGGGTTAAGTTAATAAGAAACACTTAACCAATGTAACTTGATGAACGAATGGGGTTAAGTTAATGGGAAATACTTAACCAATATAACATGATGAATGAACGGGGTTAAGTTAATAGGAAACACTTGACCAATCCAACATGACGAGTGAGAAGGGTTAATAAGAAACACTTAACCAACATGACATGATGAGTAGGTGGGTTAAGTTAACATGAATGGACAACACTTAACCAATATGGCATAATGTATGGGAGGGTTAAGTACATATCAGGTTGGTGGGTAATATTAGTAAATATAGGCCCACAAACTTAACCATTAAGTAAACATGTTTGAATCAGTGGGAGGGTTAAGTACATATCAGGTTGGTGGGTAATATTAGTAAATATAGGCCCAAAAACTTAACCAGTAAGAAACCTTAGTAATGGGGACCCATTTCAGCAGTAACCCACATAGATGTATCAAGGTACCTTGAAACTAGGCAGGGTGGGGCACGATTACTAGGCTGATTATAGGCGGTCAAAATAGCGGCAGAGGGTACGTCAGTGTAGGTTCCGATGGATTACGGGAGTGCAGGTACTCCGGAGTGGGAAAAAGCAAGCATTGGGTACTAGTAGTTATACACTGTGCATCTTGAATCATGTCAGGTTGCTATCATAAGGATTGATACACCTTATGGTGGGACCAGCACAGGGTATCTACACGCAAGAGAGGGCCAAATTGACACAGACACATGGAACATTAATATGAGTAAGGAGACGATCGATAGGGTAGTAAGGGTACATCTAACATCTTCATGGCAATTAGGCTGATTGAGGTAAGATCCTCATACTAGATGTACACCTGAAGGCTACCATAATTGCGGGGTTTGGGATCACGTTGTAATACGATCATTTTACACAGATTACTATTTGGGATACTAGTTTGGCAGTGCAGAGATATAAAATTCAGAATAATAAGGTAGTAGCAAAGCAGAGAAAGAGTAGAAGCACATTCAGTTTATCTTGCCTTATCATATCATATGCTAATCTTATGTTATCTTGTTATTCACGTTATCACGGTATTGTCTTATATTCAGTTTATCCATGTCATGATGCTTTTGCCTATTTACATGCTGAAAGTCACTGGACTTACCAGACTTGTGTCTGATCTAGTTTGCTTCGCCTCTTTTCTTCTGTCCCCCCCCAGATTCACAGGGAGGAAATGTTACCACTTAGCTCAGTTTTCTTTCCAAGCACGAAGATAGTCGATGTATTGCTTTGGTCTCTCTCTTCCACTTCTATGGCTGGTTCATGCTTTATTTGTCTGTCTTGTAATTTATCTGCATCTTTTACCTAAAACGCTCGACCGAAGTTAAGGCATTCCCTTTGTGAGTGACCTTAAAGAAGGTGGGGTGTTACAACATATCTTGAAAAAACATCTATACGCGGAGGAAGAGATTAAAAAGGGAAAGAGGAAGAGATTCGAAACAAAGATATATGGCTTTTGGGGATTATGTTTTTCCATAATAAACATTTCTCTTAAAAAATATTATCTTTAAAACATGTTTTTGAAAATAGTTCTTTACATAAATGCTTTTGAAAACAGTTTTCAATTTTTTTTCTGTTCTGGTAACCTTCAGCTCTGATACCACGTGTAACACCCCACATCCGTTAATATCACTCACAAAGGGAATGCATTATGTTTCATGGAGCATTATAAGTAAACAGAATGGAATATTACAAGACAAAAAAAGTAGTACTTGAAAATTTTGTAATTATATTGCAACGGAAACAGAAATAATTTTGATTACATTTCCAAATACCAAAATTAATATCAGTCTTGTACAAAACCTTCATAGTACATAATTTTAAAGCCATAGTCCCTAACAGAAAAATGCCATACGCATAATCAAAGCCAAATAATACATCTTTCAACTTCAATCTGGAAGAAAGAGATATCTGAACTAAGCTTGAGTATTTCCTCCCTAAGAACCTGGGGGGGGGGGACGGAAGAAAAGAGGTGAAACAAACTAGGTCAGACATAAGTCTGGTGAGTCCAATGACTTTAACAATATAATCATTAAAGTAACAAGATAAGAACATAAACTGGAAAGCAAGAAATGACTATAGAATAAACAGGCATGGCAAAGCAGACAAGATGAACAAAATATAACATTGATTGTGCTTCTAATCACAACAGGATAATTACTACACTACAGTATTGCTAGTAACACTTATCATTACTAGTTTCACCGCATCCTTATAGTCCCATACTAAAAGTTGATCCCTCTTACTAATCATGATAATGGTAGTTTCGTGTACTCCTAGCTGCTATCGTAGGTGTCCCTTTTTGCTCTTACCCCCATGAGTTGTACCCACTACCTTCCTCATTTGATTGGCTCCCTAACTTGCATGTATTTATTACTTGTGTTATTCGACCTTGCTTGTATGTATTCATTACTTGTGTCATTCGACCCCGCTTGTATGTAGATACCTGTGCTGGCCCCGTCATAGGGTGTATCAATTCTCATGATGGTAACCCGACACGATTCAAGATGCATAGTGTATACTACTGATGCCCAGTGCCTTCTTTTTCCACTCTGGAGCACGTGCATGCCCATACTCCGCTGGAACCTACACTACTGTACCACCCGCCGTTATTTTGCCCGCTTATAATTAGCCCTGTAATTGTGCCCCACCCTGCCTAGCTCAGGGTACCATGATACATCTATGTGGGTTACTGCTGAAATGGGTCCCTGTCACTAGGGTTTCCTAATCAACATGTTATAATGGTTAAGTGTTCTCAATTTAACTTAACCTCACCCATTTTCTTAATTAACAAGTTGTACTGGTTAAGTGTTGCCTAGTCATATGTTACTTAACCTTCTCACTTATTCACGCATGTTTATTTAACAGTTAAGTTTGTGGGCCTATATATACTAATATTACCTACTTACCCAAGATTTACTTAACCCTTCCCCTTATCAAGTCCATATGTATTACAGGCTAAGCTTGCCTAACCCTATCCACTTTGTTCATGTAATATTGGTTAAGTTGTCTTCTTGTCCATGTTAACTTAACCCACCCACCTAACATGTTGTATTGGTTAAGTGTCGCATGTTCATATGTTACTTAACCTTTCCATTCTTAGCATGTATGTTCCTTATCTTTAATTTATTCATTAAAGCACCAACCTCTCACATTAGAACTATTGTTTGCGGTTGCTGGATGTGTCGGGCGGTTCCGGGAAGACTTCTACCGCAAACTCATTCTAACCTCGGGTTTTTGGGCTTAATGCGCTAACCTTTCACATTAGATCTATGTTGTTGCGGTTGCTGGATGTGTCGGGCGGTTCCGGGCAGTCTTTCACCGCAACTCAATCTAACCTCGGGTTAGGCACGTTCATCTTTTAGCCAATTTACAAATTTACCATTCATGTCCAAGTTTATATGTAAATTATCCATAAGTGTGGTCAATTCAAGTTATGCCACATTTTCTAGTTATGACCAAAATTAATTATATGACTACAACCCCTTTTTATGCCAATTACATAATATTCAACCTTTACCTAAACTTTTCCCCAACGTTCCCACGTCGTTCGTACGTATAGTTCATGTGATATGTTAGGCTCGCAATTAGCCCAACTCATAAAAAAAGGGAAAAGGGAAGAAATACAAGACATCATTACTGGCATAAACAATATAGATCTAAGACGGCATAAATCTAGTAAACATATAAAAATAGATCCAATCAACATATTGAGTGCGAACTAGCGTGGATCTAAACATAAACTTGCACAGATTTAAACATATGAACATATAGTTCTACACATATGGACTGATATGGATCTAATCATACAAACATGTAGATTTAAACATATGAACGTATAGTTCTAAACATATGGACTGATATGGATCTAATTATATAAGCATGTAGATCTAAACATATGAATATATAGTTCTAAATATATGGACGGATATGGATCTAATCATATAAACATGTGGATCTAAACATATGAACATATAGTTCAAAATATGTGGACTGATAGGGATCTAATCATATAAACATGTGGATCTAAACATATGAACATATAGTTCTGAACATATGGATTGATATGGATCTAATCATATAAACATGTAGATCTAAACATATGAACATATAGTTATAAACATATGGACTGATGTGGATCTAATCATATAAACATGTAGATCTAAACATACAAACATATAGTTCTAAACATATGGACTGATATGGATCTAATCGTATAAACATGTAGATCTAGACATACGAACATATAGTTCTAAACATATGAATATATAAAATATGATCTTACATGTATGAACATGACTTGCATATAATCTTTCATAACTTGCATAGATCGAGCAAACTTGCATACTTAATTAGGCATATGAATAAACATAGAACATAACTTGCATATAATGAATCAAATCAAGCATAAATCAGAACATAGTTTGAAAAGACATAAACTTTATATGATTTACAAACATTTTCATATAGTCCAATTCATAACTCATCACAGTTACGTTTAAACAATTATCTTGTGAAAGTAACTGCACTCACAGAAAACGGATCTTGAATTCTGGGATCTGATTTCTGAAGTTTCTAAGCTTATACGTTGATGTAGGCGTTGATTCGTTCGTTGTTGTTCTAGAATTCCTTTTCGCAATTCATAGGCTTTGAATCTTTATCTCTTATCTTTTTATCTTTATTCTAGAATTTAATTTGTTATGGTGGTGGCTAGGTTAGTTTGTAGATGAACATCATGATGGCATCATAGTTTAGGGTTGTGAGGTCTAGGGTTGAGGTTTGGGGGTGATTACATAGAAGTTTAGGATTAATATGGGTCTTTAGATCAACTTATGATTCATCTAAGCCATCCAAATAATCATGACACAAAGACATCTCACCAGACCAATCAAATAAAGCCACATCAGCCCTAATACAAGAAAAATCGTCACCCAACCAGCCAGAAAAAGCCACGTTCAAAAAAACAATCCTTGACCAACAAAAATGCGCCATGTGTGCCACATGATGCACAATAGCAGGGTGTTGACATCTACACGTCATATATGTGTATATATATATAGCTACCTTCCCAATTAACCGTTTTCACATTAAACCACTTTTTGAACTGCGTTCACACTAAGCCACTTTTTAGCCATTCCTTTAAAACAAAAATATGGTGCTGGCGGGGATCGAACTCTATACCTCTTGTATGGAAGTCACATGTTCTAACTAAATGAGCTACAAAGTCTTTTGCTTAAAAACCTTAGAACAATGCTAAACATTATTCTTTTCTCATTCCTCCTTTTCATGTTTTACTGCAATATTTAATTTAAAGATATCTTTTTATCCTAAATCGGTTTTCTGCAAACCATAGGTCTAAATTGACTGGAAAATCGCCAAGAACGCAATGACACTAATTTCGTGACCAAAATCCTGAAGCTCTTCAAAATTTTCTTTTTATTTCTTTTTTCTTATTTAATTGTTCGCATGCGTTTCATCGCATTTCGTGTATTGCACTTAATTTTTTCCTTCATTTCATTTCATGAACTTATTACATGAAATATTTATTGTCATTATTTAATTTTTCTCTTAAATATATCTATGTATATAATATATGTACATATTTCCACATTTTTAATTTCATTAAAAATGCGGGGTGTTACATGTTGATTGATGTTTGATCGATAAAATTTCCATTTGGAAATAAGATCGTTGTGTGTATGGATGTTTTCCTTTGATAGTCAAATAACAGACTATTAAAGTTTTGACCATTTTCCCATGGTCAGTACGGAGAGACCGGGATCAGATTTATTTTCTAAACACCCCTATGTACGGGCATTAGCGTTGCGAATCAAATATGAAGAAGATAATTGAAGACGGAGTTTACGGAAGGGCTGTTCTAGCAAATCCTAGGTAGAAATTGCCTAAGATGGGTTTATAAAATAGTGGCTTCGGTTTGTCCAGTCCTAGGACAACCTGTATGGAAGAATGTCTGATAGGGTATATTTAATAGATCGCGTATGTTGATCTCTTCAAACTATTTACGTTTGGTGGCGGACGAATTCGTTTCTCTTAGCTGTATACCAGTGGTATTTTTGGGGAAATCAATTTGTGATTTGGCGGGTATGATGATGTGGCATTCAGAGTAATAAAGGTGTGATCTGTACGTTATGACCTCAAGCCTCACAACCAGGAAATCGTACAAAATCGGGTAGGTCGCATGGCTATATGTTTAGCTGGCAATTAGGGTGTATTGTCACTGATCAAGATAAATTTCATTTACTTCTATAATCTATTTCGATGTTGTCCACTACAACAAAATGACCCTATTACAACTTTAATTTTACAACGGTGGTAAAAGCACCGTTGTAATAAATGGTTTTTTACAACGGTGGTAAAAACATCGTTGTAATAAATGATTTTTTACAACGGTGGTAAAGACACCGTTGTAATAAATGGTTTTTTACAACGGTGGTAAAAGCACCGTTGTAATAAATGGTTTTTTACAATGGTGGTATTCCCTAAAGTTGTAATAAACGTATTTTTAACAACTTTTTGTTTTGTTAGTTGTAATAGATGCCCATTACAAACTTCATGTTTATAATATCTATATTTAATAACTAATTATATTAATATTTAATAATAATTAATAATTAATAATAAACTTAGGAATCAATAATATTTATTAAATAATTAATAGTTAATAAGTGGTAATTAATGTTTAATAGTTAATGTTAACTGCTTATTAATTAATATTTAGGTGACATATACATTATAAGCTTTTAATAGTTATTACTCGATTATAACTAAGTAGAAATAAGTAAAAGTTAAATAATAACTATTGTTAATATGAAATAATCCTAATTAATAATTAATTTAAAATATGAAATAATCCTAATTAATAATTAACATTTAATTAATAACTAATTAGTAAGTAATAATTAATAATCGATAATAAGTAAACAAATAAATATTAATTAATTAATTAATAATTTAAAAATAATTCACTGTTAAATACTAGTAATTAATGATTGATAATAATTTTCAATAAATAATAATTAATCAAATACTAATTAAAAATTATAAAATAATAATTCACTGTTCAATACTAATAATTAAAATATAATAATTAATGCTAATCATGAATAATCAATGATTGCTATTAATAATTAAGAAGTAGAGATTAATAATTAAGAAGAAGAGATTAATAACTAAGATTATATCTAATAGTTAATTTATAATATTGATCTCAATTTTCAAAAAAAAAATATTGATCTCAATTATATATATATATATGTATATATATATATATTTAGGGTGGATAAATGAATAAATAAATAAATCATTTATTTATGTACATATTGAATATATAAAAATTGTACATTTTTTAAATTGTGAACAAATATACATGCTAATTTATATATTGTGTGTGTGTGCGACATTAAAATTCGTCCAAGTGTTGTAAATATTGATTTAAGTATTATAAAATGGCTTAAGGGTTATAAAGCCCAATAAAACCCTAGGGCCAAAGCTGTCAATTGGCAGGAAAATAACCCTAGCCGTGTTAATGTAAGAAAGGAGAAACGAGCCGTCATTTTCATTTATCTCGTTCAAAATAAAAGGCAACAATAATGGCCGAAGCCCTAGCGACTGGAAATTGGGGGAAAAGCGATCAATCCGATGTCTCGCATCAGATTTGTAGTCGGATTCGTGATGGAGACGAACTCGAGGGCGAGAGCAGCGAGTCTAGGAGAAGGCACGTTTGTTCCCATGAGATTTCAGCATTTTTTCCCCAAAATTAAATCCTCCAAAAATTTCGAAATGAATGGCCACTGAAATGGCCATCGCCGTCATCCCTCTGCTGCACTACCCGTTCGCTTTCTTCCACCGTCGCCACCTGAACCAATAGCCGACCTCCCTCCTCATCGGAAGCCGCTCCTTCAACCGATTGCTCCGCTTCACCTTTCAGCAATCGCGCTGCCATCTCCTCCTTCCCATAGTCAGTCAACCAAATCGCCAGAGCTGCCATCGGACAACGCACAGCTCAGACCAGTGCCACAACTTCACCCAATGGAGCTCAGTCACCGTGAACTCTTGCTCGCTCTTCTTGCTTCTCGGTCGTCAACGCTGGTAATTCATTTTGCTTCTATCACTTTTTCCTATTCTATTTTCTTTACTTCTTTTACTTCTTTTAATTAAAATGAAGGGTGAGAACTTTTGGTATTAGATAACCCGCTCAACCTATAATTAGAAATTATGATAAATGTTAGTGCTACTTTGGGTCTGCTGTAGAGGATTCACGTTAAAGGGTATGTTTCGGCCATTACTCTTTGTCCCTTGCATACACAAGGATTGTTTAGTCCTGAGAGCGTCTAATTTGTACAGATTATATTAAAACTTTGATCATTTTATTATTTGAATGTTATTGGTGAGCCTTGGTCTGATATTCAGGTGCACAGTTCCTACTTTTTCTTTGCTTTATGTCGTGCATGCTTGCCTACTGCACTTGTGATGTTTGCCATAAGTTGCTTTTGCTAACTACATGTTGACCTGGCCTGAATTGCTTAAACATTAGCGTGAGTCTGATTTATGCACTTGTGCTTTATCAACCCAATTTTTTTTTTAGACATTGAATTTTTGAGTAGTCGATGAGTTGGCTGTGCATTTTCAATTTTTCGACGCTGTCTTTGTTGGGGTCTCTTGTACTGCACTGAAAGGAGTCATATGACTTAATCTTTGTAGTTCGTTTTTTTTTTCAAGTAATAATAAAATTGGTTAAGGTATACTGTTAAGGGTCTTTAATAATTTGGAGATAAGAGTAGTGTTGATTATAAAAACTTGTTAAACTATGCTCAACAGAAGAAAGATGATGCAGCGAGTCTAGGAGGATCAATCCGTTGTCGTTCAATAAGTTTTTAGATGTTTTCCTTATACAGAAAAAGTAGGTTGTTGTTATACTGGTTCCATGAAAGGGTGGCTACGAGTAAATGAGGATTGCTATTGTTTGTCATTTTGTTTCTTTTACTATTTAAGTTTTGAAGACATGATAAGTTTTATTTTGTTTTTTCAGTTGTTGCGCTTCTCATATATAAGATAGGAGAAGGCACGTTTGGTCAAGTATTGGAGTGTTGGGAGTTGGGACAGGGAAGGTAAAGAAATGGTAGCCGTAAAAATTGTTCGAGCTGTAGATAAGTATCGTGAGGATGCTATGATCGAGATTGATGTACTTCAACAGCTAAAGCAGCATAGCAATTCTTCTGTCTAGTTAGTTCTACTTCTTTATACCCATTACTTTTGTTTGCTCAATTTATTGTTGTATTGATTAGAATAAACACCGTGCTGCTTATTTTTGCAGTTGTGTGCAAATACGGAACTAGTTTGACTATTGTAATCATATTTGTATTGTAAGCTCGTAACTGGTACCAAATAATTACCTCACCGGTTTAAATATACAATTGTGTCCAATTCTATGGCCATACTGCCAAATACGTTCATTTATATATGAATTTATCTACATCCATACACCTTATCATGACAGCTAAATGCTATCACATCAACGCAGCTTCACATACTCATGTCTTTTATATAATATCTCTTAACTTTATTTTATATTCACGGTTGTATTCAGTCTCAGATTATTAGCAATAAAATCAAACTCATGCAAACTCATTTTTAACATACAGCTGTACTCAATTCCAGTTTATTAGCAATGAAAACAACCTCATGAAAACTCCCTTAACGTAAGAAGAATGATTCATTTCCAGTACATACGTTTAGCTATTCCAATCCAAACTTTTAAGTTAGTGATTGAAACTAAGAATTTCACTAATGATACATTTCTCATGACTGTCTAAACATACCATGCTTTAAATCTCATTTCATTTGCTTCAGTAAATATATACAGTTAAAACAAAATTCTTTAACAGCCTTTTTGGCTTAATCCTTACTATCATCTTTCATTACCTTAATTAACTTAAACACATTAAAAGAGCGAAGCAGTTCATGGTCATTACGTATTTCTTAAACCAGTAAAACTCTTATATACTCTTAGATTACTACAAAAATACATACATTGCATTTTACATAGTTTCAACTCCTCATCCAACTTGGAAGAAAAGTAGATATCCACCATTTTATGTTTACAACAAGCTTAAGGTTATGTTTATATATATGCATGTTTTGTGATTGTGCAGGTGGTGTCTTGTGTTGGTGGGGAAGTTGAGGAAGTGCAAAGATGAAGCAAGCTGATAGTTGAAGCAAAGTTTTTGGATGGTACTAATTTGTAATCATTATTTGTAATGAAGAATTGATATATTAACGTGATGATGTATGATTCATTTTTTGCATTTTGAATATAAAGTTGTAATGTTTTTTGTATGAATGGATCTGTTGCTTTGAATTTATATCAATTTGTTTTCTGTTTATTCAGCTTTTGTTGCATTTGCAAAATTTATTTTTTTTAAAACCCAAATATCAATCACAACGGTGCATAAATGTTGTAATAAAGTTTATTACAACGGTGGAAAAAAGTTGTAAAATATACATATTACAACGGTTTTGCAACAGTGCAGAAAAGTTGTAAAAGATATTAGGCTATTACAACTTCTTAAGACACGACGGTTTGCCCACCGTTGTAAAAACCTATTACAACGGTGTTCCACCGTTGTAATAGGGTCATTTTGTTGTAGTGGTCCCTTTCGGAAAACGGTTGTTGATCCCAACCGTTGATGATAATACATTTGGTACATTCAAGCAAAATGAGTGATCGGTCATGTTTAGCCTGGGTTACAAGATGTTCTTGTTGAACCCGGTGTATTCCTCTCTAGAGATACAATGTCGGAAGGTGGTCCCATACCTTGCCAGTTGGAATCCATTACCTAATAAGCGCCCACGTATTTTTATTATATTATTTATGTGGAACGTGAGATGAAAGCGTTCTGCTAGATGATTATTTAGTTGTGGTTGATAGACACTATTATAATATTAAAAGAGTTTTGATATAAAGATTATCATTTCTTTCAAAAAGGATTTTGAATGTTAAATCAAGGGTTTTTGGACTCTCATAAGGGAAAAACTTGTTCCGTGTTATACAACATGGTCTTATGAGATATCGTTTATTTTATCAAACTGTTTTAAATTGTTTACTCATACCAGTCCCTGACCGGGAGTTTATTTTGTTTTATTTTCCCTAAACTCTTGAGTGCCCAAATTTGTACGGGCAGTCAAGTAGTTGGGATTTTACAGATATACTGTGAGCTTGGAGCAGGAGGCTTCAGGATTTTATAGCAATTGTTTATTTCCGCTATGTTGTTACTGCTGTACTTTGATAATGATATGTATACTCAAGTACAGATTGGGATTTTATGGATATACTGAGTTTGGAGCAGGAGGCTTCAGGATTTTATAGCAATTGTTTATTTCCACTATGTTGTTAGTGCTGTACTTTGATAATGATATGTATACTCAAGTACAGATTTGTATTTCAAAGTTTTGTTATATAGTATATTTTATTCGTTCCGCTGTGAGGTTCATGTTACTCTGATTCTGTTGTTGTTCCTCTCCTTCTTCTATTCTAACATTCTTTCTTATCTCACCCTCTATTTTCTTTCATTAACTATCTGGTATTTCCGATGCTTGAATAGTTGACATTGAGTTTATGTCGATTACCAAGGTCGTAAATTCCCCGGGCCGTTATAGGTCCATTGCATTTAATCAATTAAAATCAGAGATGTTTATATCAGAAATCCACGTCATGCAGAAAATAGATCCAGATCGACCGGGTCGAACCATTCTGGGTCCAGACGGATTTTCTACACCACCGTGATTTCTAATTTTAACGTTAGTTAATAATGTTAATTACTTTCTTTATATAGTTATCCTAATTTATATAATTCCAGTTATAACTTACCTTTATTTGCTTGTATATATATATATGCATGCAATCTTTTGATTATTGATTCAATAATAATTTTTCCATGCAAGTTCCATTTTATAACTGCTAAATTAATGTAATTTATAAAGCTATCAATGTATTATTTTATTCTTTTTTTTAATGCATTGTTTTATTCCCTTTTTAATGCATGCATTCTAATTTCAATTTGAAGCTAATTTATTCTCCACTTTTCATGCATGTATTTATTTAATCATTTGTTTCTTTCTGTTTTTCATTTCAACATTTATATTCATGCATATATACTAATATGCAATGTTTATTGCATACCTAATTTATTATTTAATTAAATACCGGGTGTTACATTTTCCCACCCGTAGAAAATTTCGTTCCCGAAATTTGATAAGGGGAAAATTAAGTAATTCCTCGCATAATTCACAACCATCAAGTGTGCATCCAAAATTTGAACCATCTGTGCACTTGTGCAAAGTGCAATACAACATTGTAATACATGGATGTAATGAATGCCTAAGCTGTACATCATACATGAACACAAATTTTTCTTGAAAATCTTTTGAAAACATGGTGCATGCACCTTAACTATATTGGCAATATCTATATGAATACAATATTTTGAAAATCAAAATACTCTTTCATCCAAGTTCTCCCACTCTTACAGAGCAAGAGCATAGTTCATCCAAATTTTTGCATCCAAAACCCTACCAACTAATTTTAAATTTTCAAATTTAAAAAAAAAAACTAATTTTCCAAATTCGATTTCTTATGCTATAAAAGGTGGAAAACGGAAAACTTGACATCTTCCATTTTCTTTTATGTACCTTTTTTATGTGTACTTGGATTTTAGGCAACTACTATATAAAGGTTTCCTATCTCCCTAAAGAAGCACAGTTCACATAAGAAAACTTTCTTTATTATTGATTTTCGTTTTCAACTTACTTAGGAAAAACCCATTTTTATTCCAATTTCTCAAAATTTTCCATTTTTGTAAACTGTCATGTTTGTTGTTCTACAGGATTTGCTTTTTTCATTTTAGTTATGTCATTACTCCATTCTTAGCTTATATAACTTAATCCACTGAATTAAGTTTAATCTTTAAATAAGCCTTCTAATCCCTCAATTAAAATCGGAAAACATACTCCCAGCTACTACCAAGGGCTAAGAATCCTAGGACCATGTCCCTTTTGACAAAGAAAAGTCCAAACCAAAAGGTCTAAACACTTACTTATCCTTTACCATCTAGTAGTCACCACTAGTCCTTTGTTTGTACTAACAGTCTTTTCCAAGCCACAGCCTTGGCATTATGGTGCTTATGAATTCTTCGGGAATTTATTATTATTCCAAAACAGTTCTTGCTATTTGCTTCATAACCGCAAAATATTTCCCGTCTTTCCTAGGTACTAATCCTTACCTACTCCACAATTTGAAAATTATGGTTTGGCTTAATTTAGCAGCTATAAAACCGAACTTGCATGGGAAATTTATTAATGAATTAATAACCAAAAGATTACATGCGTACATATACATAAAAATACGAAATACAAACTTAAAGATAGGTTATAACTTAAATAATATAAAGTATGTAATTAACGTTATAATCAGAAATCAGAGCGGTGCAGAAAATCCGCCTGGATCCAAGATTGGTCGACCCACGTTAGATCTGGGTCGACCTATGTCTCAACCCAGGGGTCGAGCCACCTTAGAGGTGGGTCGACATAGGGGTCGACCCGGTCAGTCCAGATTTGTTTTCTACATGACGTAGATTTCGGATATAAACAACTCGAATTTTAATTGATTAAATCCGATGGACCATACATTCTCGTACACCTATAAATAGACTTGCATGCCTAACTTTGAACTCATATTTTCCAAGATGCTGCCTAGGCTCTGCCATTCTCTTCTTCCTAATCTTTTTGGAAAATTAGAATATTAGTTCATAGGGGTTCTGATTCAAGATTTGAAGATAAGAGATAAATCTACAAATAGGTGTTTAGAATTCTGGTCAACGTGTAAGTTCTTGAATTTGGTTTATATAGCTTTCTCTCTCTCTTTCCCTCTTCTTTTAGCATCAGATTTGTGAATCCGTGGTTTTTTTTAATAACAGATTCAGTTAGGGAACAAATTTGGATCAGATTCATAAATTGGAAAACTGTTAGGCGAGTGGATTCAAATTATACCTTTTTAAATAACGGTGTATCTATCGTTTGCATTCCCCGTTATATTTAATATGCTAAACAATTGGTAATTATGGAAATTAGTTATTAAACATGTTTGGAATATAATGAAATTATTACTATTGTAATAGACATAAATTTTATTATATACTCCATTTGAATTGTGGAACTTCTTTAACACTATGATCGTGAAACTTGAATTAAGAAATAAAAATGAAAGTAAGGATCAATATGCATGTTTTGGTTAAAAGTGAAGATTGCAGTAGTTGTGAATACTAAATGAAACAAAAACTCAATGCCTAACTCAGAAAATAAGAAAGGAAGGTATGTAGTGGACTGATTTAATTGGATTTGGGTAAAAGTGATGTACTTCGATACCTATTCCTGAGAACGTAGTTGCAAGAAGACCACAAAGAAAATAAAAGAAATAGCTTGAAACTACGGATTTGGGTAAGCATACGTTATGGAAGTAAATCACTATATTTTTTCTATAAATTAAACTAATAAGGTGCGTGAAGTGTTTTCCTGAAGAAATAAGGGATATACCTGACGGTAAGTAAAGAAAGATTACAATAGTAAAGTTGGGAATAATGGAGTGATTGCAAAATAGTAGATAACTGCACCAAGACACGAGGTTAAGTTCAACTTGTGGTAGAAGCCTGCCCGAAACCATCCGACAAATCCAGCATCCACAGGTAGTCAGCTTAAAGTAAGAGGTCTGGTACACAAACATATATAAAAATATATGTATACAACAGGAAATGAATAAATATATAAATGGTACATGTGAAAATATACAAGGCGGTAAAGAAATGGATACTACAACATTAAAGTTTTAGTTAAAAAGGGAAAATGTGATGAGCAGGGAACATAACCTATTATAATTGATTATATGAATGAGAATGGAATATAATAGATAGGCTTGTCCTAGGGACAATGGAAATTATAGCATAGGTTATAATAAATGAAAAGGAAACTTATTAATAAATCTTAGTTAAGAAGAACTAATTATTAAGTAAATAACAACAATAAGTTGTGACAGTTATAATGGAATAGAAAGAGTAAAGTAAGAAGACTTATGAAATGAAATAAATTGTACTTATATATGTATATATATATTAAGTAACAAGTTAACAGAAAAACATATGGATTGAGATATGATATACTTGATTATACATTAAGTTGTTCATAACATTGTAACTCGTAAACATGAAATTAGACAATGAATGACATGGTAATAATGTAAAAAATTGTAGATTACTTTCGTTAATTACATTCTAGTGAATAATATGTAATGGGCATATTAATGAACTTAAATGGGTTAAGCAATATCACAAAATTAATAAGCGAGATTGGTCCGTTCCTTCGAGATATAAGGGGCTCAGAGAAAACCTGGTAACTTGAACAAAAAGATAAGACGTGAATAATCAAGTTAATGGGTAATCTGATAAAATAAGACAAGCACGTGATTAAGAGATTAGACATAAGGTCTAATAACACGTTAGTGTGATGCGTTTGGACCAGTCCGCATGTACGAAGGTGAAGAACTCAATGGGGGTAGATCATCGAGGTGTCTGTAGGCACGAGAGGAGCATGTCCATCAGATTCTTCTGCTTGCTGGTTCTGCGGGACTAAAAGGAAGCATGCAACTTCCAAGGGACGTTGTAGGATACTCCGTGGCGGTCCTCTGTTGCGGTGCATGTTTAGGCTATACTTGCAGAGGTTGGGTCTATGTGTTACCAACCGGTGAGTATACCTTGACTACAACAGTAGTTTAGCAGTCAGAAGGCTGTGGTGGTATGGCATTAGGGTGATTCGGCGGTTTGCCTCGCTCATGGAGGGAGGTTGGTCACGACCAAATAAAGGATAGTAATCGTCAGGTACCTGTCATCAGCAGTCAGTGGGATGCGAACGACTATAGCTAAACCTATAGACCATCAATCTTTCACTATCGAGACTTTGGTTGCGGGACACACCAATTTGAATGTAGATTGTTTGCTAGAGGCACGTCAATTAGCTCATTATATAGTCTTTCACTAGCTGAGGGAAGGGTCGAGGTGAGACCATAGCCACTATGAAAACGCAGACCATAGTTTGGATATCTGTACTTTAGGCCCTGTTAGTCGGCCTATACAGATATGGAAAAGCTCCCGGCAGAGTTTTGTGCATTTGATGCAGCCCTGTTATGGAACAAGAGGTACAGTAGACATTACGTATGTGTGAGGGTCTAGGTACACGCACACCGCACCGGGTGGTGTATCGTAGATGCTAGGGCATTACATCGTGGCGACACTTGATTCGACCGAGGAGTTTGGATATGGTAGTCCGTACGTTTACGTAGCATAGCGAGGGTAGTTCTGTGCGGAACGTGGTGTGTTAATACAAAGGTCCGTAAGTCATTCGGCATAGGATGAGAGTTGCATATGCTTTTGAGGCGTGACGGCAGAGACCGTGTGTGAAGGGTACCATGGGAAGTACCCTGATGTTGGGGGTAGCTACATATATGTTGTATTAGGTTAATCCACTGGGTGGTAGATGGGTACGACATGTGTGTGTAAAGCCTTGAGTGCTATTAACCCAAACTACCCTAATAAACAAGACAACATAATTGAACTATATATGTAGGGTTATTTCAGAATGTATAATTTATTCCAATCACCAGAACTTGCGTTCTAACCCTCTTCTTATAACAGATTCGCAGGTTAGGTTGTGGTAGAGATATGATAACTTTCGATACTGGTTAGGCAGTATTATTATTTTGCTAAGGCTATATTTGATTATATTATATTTTATGCATTCCTCTATGAGATGTTTTCTAAGCTCTGATATATTTATTATCTCTGTCTTTTTTGCAGGATACCAGACAAGCCAACTCGAGTTTCGGCAGATTGGAATTTTTGAAAAAATAAATTCGGTCTATCAGAATTCGGGTTGTTACATCTAATATCAAAGCCTAGGTTTTGGATTCCTATTAGATAGCAAGTTAACGTATTTGTAATTTTAAAATATGAATATATTATATATTCATATATGCACACTTATCCATAAAGAATCCCCCTAAATAAGAAGAGCGGTTTATGCAAAGAGTTGGTATACCAGTTATGTACACTAAAGATAAGATTATGGATTTAGAATATAGATATTTGAGAGAAATGACTTTGTGGTGATATCTAGGTAAGTTGGAAACCCACTTTTAATCTAGCCCCATTGTTAACTTTTGAGAACTTGAAATTTTAAAAGCTTTTGGATGGTAGTTTATGATATTTTTCAAGTTTAATGTTAAAAGTTATTATTTCAAAATATGTACCAAATAAATTGTGTAGAAACAATTTTTGAAACAAAAAGGAGTATTTTTTATGTTTGAAAAAAAATATGCAAGGAACATATTTGAAAAAAAAAGAGTACATATTGGGTATCGGGGAAAAATATAATAAAATGGGATATATTTTGGAAAGGATGATTTCTTATGAGATTTTTGTCTAAAATGAATTCTTTTAGACAAATGTGTATATTATAAAGCATGTATACCTCACTAGTTTTAAGCTATGACGTATGAAAGGATTAAAAAAATAAAACATTGAAAATATTGCATTTTGTTAAAAACTAAAATTTTCAGTAAAGAAAATTTTGAAAATCTCTGTTCTTTTGAAAATAATTTTTGATAATTGTTTTGACATGAAATTTTGTTGGGTGGACAAAGTAAGTTGTAAGAATTTAGAATAGAGTCGATGTTTGTACCTAGTTGTAAGTAATTGAACTGACATTGTAAAATATGAACAGTTGTGATACTGATTAAGAAATAGTTGTATCCATGTAAATAACAATTAGTTATTATTGGGGTAGGTAAAGGATATTTGTTGTGAAGGATAGGGAACTGTGATAAAATAACCCGGGTAAAATAATCCAAGCTGAATCAAACTAATTCGAGTGAGAATCTGAATTTTTAAAATTATATACTAGTTTTATTTACCAATCCAGTAGCCAAAATGAGTGAAGACAAATAAGGAATGGTCATAGGTATATCATTACTTGAAGTGATTTTGATCCAACCTGGATTGTATTCATCAAAAATGTGAATTATCTATATTATCAGTGCACTTTTCATTTGTCCACTTTTGTTTGGGATTCGAATACATCGAAATTATTTGTGAATTTTTGTTAAATTATGTGCTAAAATTACTGTTACTATATTAGTATTATATGCTAAGCACATAGTTTGTACCTAATCAGTTCAAAATGCACAATGGTTCAGGTGGGAGGTTTGATTTACCCATTAGTTTTGAGATGGGCTTAGGTTGTCATTTTAGGAAAGTTGAATCTACCTATTAATTGATCTAACAATCTTGATATGCATATAACATGGTTCTTATTATCTACAATCTTCACATTGAATTAATGTGTATTATTAATTAATTTATTCTAGAGCAAAAGTAGTAGCATATGCTCACACCTGAATGCAATATAGAAACCTTTCATATAAGAAAAATAACTTTCTTTTATCTCCGCAATCTGAAATTTTCATTCAACATTTTCTTATTGTTCTTTTAAATTTTTTACATGTGCATAACATGGGTTAGTACCATAAAGAGGTTTTTTAAGGTTAATTTGTTGATTAAGTGGACAGTTCATGAACTTGAATTTTATGCACTGTATCGTTAAATAACTTACTAAGAACAGTTGCGTGTTAGCACGTATTCATGTTGTCATCAATTAAAAGGATGACGTATTCTATTGCTTTAAGACTAGAGTTTTGTGATTTGAGAGATTTTTATTAAGTGGAAATTAGGTTGCGCCCCCATTATAGTTTCAAAAATCTGGAAATGTTTCCGGAAGTCCACAGAAATTAAAAAAAAAATGCATACATGTATGCAACTATTACCAATAATTGCACACATGTATGCAATTATTGCATATGTTGTTTCTATTGAAAATCTAGACAGAAACTTGCATACAAGTGTGCAACTATTTTGAAATACTTGCACACATGTATGCAAGTATTGCTTGAAGAAAACTTAACTGAAATTTTGCCCTCATATTGTTGCACACATATGTGCTACTTTTCTATTTTATTTGCACACCTGAATGTAAATAAATTTGAAATGATTTGCACAGCTGCGAATTATTACACATTTTTATGCAAGAATTCTGCAATACTTGCATAGATGTATGCAAGAAAATCAATACAGATGCATAACAGAAATACTTGCATGGATGCGTGCAAGAAAATTTACATATATGCATATTGTTATGCATTTAACAATAGTTTCGTTGTTTTTCTATTTTTTTTTCATTTTTGGCGTCCTTTTTGATGGTTTTTTGATTTGATTTTTTTTAAGGTTTATGTGTTTTATTTAAATATGAATTTATGTGATTTTTTTATTTACTGAATTTTCAAAAATAGGAACTAAATTTACAATAAGTTTTGGAACGGATGTGAGCCTAATTTTGAAACTTTATAGGGACTTGTGCAAAATAGACCCATTATTAATATATTGATTTCCAATATTCATTTTTTTTGGTACAGCTAGCAAGATTTGCAAAAGTAAAACATACAGAAGCAAAGATAATAATATACACTATCTTCTATATTGTTAAAAATAATAATATTACCCTTATATTATAATTTTCTAATCCAAGATTTCTTTTACTTCTTGCAGTTTACTCTATCGGGTGTGGTTGGTAAAGGGTCATATTTGTCCTTATGACAAATTTTCTATACAACTCGAACAGTTAAATCGAACAAGGTTAGTTTGTCAACTTTAATTTAATTTTTGTAGCATTTGGATTAAGTTTTGATTTGAATTTTTGTGAGTTTTGAGGTTTTTTTGCAATTTGTATGATTCAACAGTTGTATTAATTTAGAGTCAAGTTCAAACAAATTTATCTTTTTCTTTTTGGACTCATCGCCCTATGTTTACTTGCTCGGATTAGGATAAATCTATATGTGCTCAGATAGGCATAGAACATCAGGTATATGATTGAAATTAATATGTCGTTAATTCCCTAGTCTCATGGTTCTATAATTGATACAAATCATTAAACAAACGTTTGTTTACTAATCATAATATGTAAATAAGGTTATGTCACATAAATTTATCATTGTCCACTGCTTCTATTCTTTGTTGCTGTCTGTTATATTTAGTACATATATAACTTTTCATTACTTTATATGTTCCTAGTAATTATATTGCTTCCTGAAAGAAAACTTATACGTACATGGCTAGAGTTTCTGATTACTTTATCAACCATATGTGAAATTACTATATCGATAAATCAATAGGTTTACTTCTGATTACTTTAAATGTTTCTTCAGCGGTATTTTTATTTATAGCAGATTACTTTAAGTTGCACTCGAAAACTATTTAAAATACAAGAAATCATGCCATACTTAGATATGTAAGTAACATTGTATATTTAGATATGTAAGTGCCATGATTTATTTAAATGTCTTCCAATTAATTATATTACTTCCTAAGAGAAAACATAATTACCCAAAAAGAAATGAAAGTTTTTTCTTAAGTATATAAAAGCTTTACTAATTGAGTTTAAATCTATGATTATTATTTTATTTTATTTTATTCTATAACTATGAATATGTGTTATAATTTTTTTACTACTTTATTCATTAATGTATGAGGTACAGTGAACTTTGACGCAGCTGGATGGCCAATGGCCATATTAGACTTAGCTATAATACCTTTTTTTGGCATGATGCGTGCATTTTTGGTCCTAATAAACCATACATTATCTAATTGTTAATTATTCAGATGGCTTGATTTTTGGCATGTTGAATTGATAATAATTAGCTCATTTTTAGCTGAAATACATGCATTTAGCACTCAAATGTAAGCTTATAAAATTTTGAAATTAAACAAATATTATTTGTTCTATGCATGGACCTGAATACTTCTAGATTGAAGTTAATGTATATTAAACCAACATGAGGTAGACGAGCACTAATATTTTATTCTTATCAATTGTTTTACAGGTTGCTTTGCCCTCAGCCTTTCAGACTAGCAGAGTTTCTCATCATATTTGACACTACTCCAGTTGCAACTTTATTTCTTCAGGTATATATTTTTAGCTTCATTTTATAGTAGAAAATATATCCTTTTCCTTGCATCTCGGTTCTGCACTCCTTTACAGTTCTCACATGTCATTTGCAATATTATGTATTTCATTTATAGAATTTAAATTTAAACTCTCACTATTATATTGGATGGATGCTCGAGTAAATAAAGCATATGCATTTCGTTGAAAAAGTTCATAATTCAAGTAGTGCTTTGTAAACAAGCACTGAAAACTGCTTTTTTTTTTGCCCTAAAATTTGTTATAAGTTCGTTAGGATCATCAGCTAACATGTTTAATATCATCATGGAATAGATATACTTTAAGAAGAGTCCACAAGGATGATGTTGATGATGATGATATGTAATAATTGGGAACCAATCCATAATTTATGTTAACATATTTGGACACTGGTAAAAATTTTGCTTCTTTATATTTGCCAATATAAGCATGATGTAGATGTTATGTATTAGTGATATTATTTGTGTGTTTTACAATAAATATTTTTTGCATCGTGTGAATGTGTTTAAGATTTAACTATATTGTTTGAACAAATATTGTCAACGAATAGTCTTCCTCTTCTACCTTCTCATTTTGTCAATTTCCCATTCCTATTTGCCACGTGGATTTCTAATTTATTTCTCAAAATTTTCACATTAATATTTACAAAGAAAAATCTATGTTTTATTTTTTCATTTTATTCCTCACATTTTTGTGCCCTTATATTTATCTCAGAAACATAATTATTCCCACTTATTGTAAACCAAATCTTTGTCGTCTTCAATTTTTGAATTGTGCATTTACCCAGTCAATGAGCGTGGTGGAGTCTTCAATATTGTGTACGATTTTTGTTGGCTCTAAGGTAAAAATTGGCCAATTTGTTTAATTACATCACTCTTCACGTTGATTTTGTACTAACTTACATGGATGATTGAATTTTAGTTTCTAGGCGTTTAAATAGGTTTTGAATTTCTTTCAACAAAAGCAAAATATGGTCTATTTGTTTCTTAAGCAACAGAGTCAAATTTATCTTTTCCTAAACAAAGAAAAAAATAATTATTATCCTACCATTTAAATTTCTGTTAAACAAATATCTGTTTACCTATAAGCAGGGAAAATGATTAGTTTTTTAGGTTCAGTTTTGAAATGATAAAGCTATATTGACAATTTCGCAAATGAGAAGAATATTTTATAACGGGACATTACAAATATGATATCAACCAAACCAGCGAAAGAAAGAAAAAAATAAGTAAAATAAAACACTATTGATACAACCCTCCTCTTTCTCACATACACATAAACATTTCAGTTTTTAACTTAATGATTTGTAATACACACATACGCTAAGATCAGTCACTTATATGGTGCTCGCGGACCAGGCTATGTGCACTAGGGAGGGATTTACGACTCCGGTCAGTTTCCCTCCTAAACAATTTCAGAAAAAAAAAAATCTATGTTTATATGTTATGTAATATGAAACATTAAGTAAAATATTTATTAAACATTGATTATGGATACTACAAGTAATGTGTGTAACTTGATGTTTTTACATGAGTTGGATATTGGAATTAGAATTAAAAGAATATTTGTAGTACTTTGATTTTCCAAAAAAAGTCGTAAATAGAAGTAGAAGGCCTTCTTTGGTCATAGGTTACAATATCCATAGGAGGTGAAATGGTGAAATATCAATTTCAAATGTAATACCTATTGTAAATCTATTACCTATTATTTTCGAGCCTCAAATGAAGTCTTTACGTAGAGCGCGAAAATATAAAAAAAATGAAAATTAGTGTGAGTGAGTGAGTGAAAGTGTGTGTGACAACAATAATAATAACAACTACGTGCACGCACAAACTAAAAATCATGTAGTATGCATCCAAATTTTTAGTATGTAACATCATCGTAATCATAATAATTATATGATGATTGCGATGTTTGGTTCAAATGTATTAGGTATTTATGATTAAACGTATTTGTTTTCAAGTGTTTTTATGCTATTATTCTTGGTCATTTGGGCTTTAGAGACATCTGAATAACTTATAAATTTGCACAAGGTAAATAACAAAATCATTTCACCTTCCTTGCATTTAAAGCTGATTACATTAAAAATTAGATTATGCTAATGGAAAATCTCATCCTTCTAGCATTTTTGAGGTGATGGTGCAACATAAATGAGACATTTTATGCAATTTACCTAATGTATGAGGTAAGTAATATTATTTGTTTTCTACTGTTGGTGCAATTTGGAGATGATGAGCGCATAGCTGTTATAAGTATGTTGCTTTAATAAAAATTACATTCTCACATCACTTGAGTTTTGCTGGATCATGGTTTCGGTAAAACCTAGCGCTATATAATGTGTTCGAGTTAGAGAATAGTGGTTACTCATGGAAGTACTACTCATTAGCTTGGTTTAGTTTTAATCTCCTTGAATTTTAAGCAAGATTCTTTTACCTAACACTACTAGAATACAGGGCTATTCCAATGACTCCTGGCCATTGGTGGTCGTTGGAATAGCCGTTGGAATAGCATTCGCGACTCCCAACAGAATATTTCCCACGGCTATACCAACGGCTTCAAATGGCTTGGCCCATTGGTAACCGTTACAAAACAATGACCAGAAAGCCATTGGAAACCGCTGGAAAAACAGCGTTTTTTTTATAATAGCAGGCATATAACCTTCCAGCCACCAGTTTCCAGTCCAATCCAATTTCAATCAATTCCACATATATACAACACATATATACCAATAACAATATAAACAACCAAAATATATCAAAGAAACATCAATATAAACAAAACAAAACATCCAAACATCCAAAAACCAATACATACATGTTCATAAACCAAATACATCAAAGTTATGTGTCCACAAACCATTTAAACATATCAAAGGTATCATTCTCACCCACTCCATGCCAAAATGTACAATATTCAAACAAAATGTCATCATCTTCAAGTCATAAAAAAACATACCTCAAGCATCGCTTTCGGAATCAGCAGACGACGAAGGACGACTGTCATGAATGTGCACATACTTCACAAATTTATGATTTAGCTATTCCAACTGCATAGTCTGAAGATGACTCTACTCACGTATCTACTCAATCATGATTCTAAGCTCTTTAATTTCTTCTTTGTATTAGGCCTTCTTAGGTTGTTGAGTCTGCAAATAAAATGAATAGTAAAAATGCTATTTCAACATATAAAATATTATAACACTGTATATTTAAATGTTAATTTATTATATGTATACAAAAGGATTCATTACTGTCAGATTCCCGATTCAACTATTCTCACCGCCACGTCATTGAGAGCCAGACATAATATACTTGCCACATTGATACATATACAAATCACAGGTAAATGTAATGTGAATAGCTGTGAAAATGCAATATTAAACATAGGTAAATGTAATGTGAATAGTTGTGTAAGTTACTAAATTTTACTCAGTCTTCGTCATTTTCTTCGTCGTTTTCTGATTCAAACTCGGTTTTGTGTTTTATGTCATTTCCTCTACACTCAGTCTTTTTTCTTGGTTTGTATCTTTCTTGAAATAGTTGTGAAAGTTACCAAATTTTACTCAGTCTTCGTCATTTTCTGATTCAGACTTGGTTTTGTGTTTTATGTCATTTTCCTCTACACTCAGTCTTTTTTCTTGGTTTGTATCTTTCTTGATTACAAAAAACTTACATTTTCTAAGATTGTTGTCTTCTTTCCAATACAACATGCAGCCCTTTAAACATGTATCTATTTTCTGATATGGTCAACCAAAAGATGACATAAGTTTTTTCGCTTCATAATAATTTTTGCACATTAAATTATTAGACGGCGTAGCATTTAGAAGCTTGAATAATAGCCATAAATCTAGCTTCCATAAGGTTGTATTTTGATTTCATTGCAATGTATTCTGCAATTACCGATAATTGATTGCCACTTTCGCATCCATTCCAAAGGTTTTTTTAGCATTATTCAATAAATCATATATTTATTTAGCTTCAACATTTGGCTCCTCTTCGATGTTATCATCATCGTTACCAATTTGAGTGGTAGGGAACATTGATCGTGCAACATTTTCGACCATATTTTCTATGAGATTCGTGATAACTTCAACATTATTGATCTCCTATGACTGCTCTTGAGTATTAAGGGGCTACAATTTCTCCATGACGATCCGACATCAAATAATTGGGTAAGAAACCGTATTAGCGCAAATGAATCTTAACCTTACTCGGTATTAAATAGTTCAACAATTTTGATCTACTACATGGACAACGAATTTCTCTACTGTTTCTGATATTACTTTTCGCAAATTCAATGAACACTTTTACCCCATTTTCAAAACTTTCACTTATTGATATTACTTATCGAAAATTCAATGAACACTTTTACCTCATTTTCAAAATGTTCACTTATTGCACCACTAGTTTCCCTTCTTTGGTACATCCAACTCCGATCATTAAAGTAATTGGTCATTTTTCCCACCTTAAAACCTATGATAAATTAAAAAAAGTAATTGTTAATTTTATATGTGTCTTCTTTGATGGTGTACAAACTTTATTTTAAAATAAATAACTATTGGTTTATTTAGGCTTATGTGTCTTCTTTGATGGTCAATCATCCTACTTCCCATTACAAACACAATAGTAATTATATTTCGTAAATCATATCATTTTAGTCAATTTCACAAAATTTCGGGAGCATTTCTACCATGTTCCTTGTATCGTACACACGTGCGTGTACACAAGAAACGTAAAGGAAATGCCGTCGAAATCTTGTGAACCGTTTAAAGTGATATGATCTACAAAATATAATTACTTTATAGTTTTTGTAACTTGTCCAATACATGGACAAATCCGACAAATGTTGTATCAAATGAATAGAGATGTCCGTTTTGTAAAAGAATGAATATTCATATAACGATCATATACAACACTTGTTAGAAGGGGCCAAATAATAACTAAGGGTTTAATTATTTGTCTATATTAAATTTAAATATAAAATTGGTAAATATTTTACCGTTTTAGTACATGTGTACTAAATTATATATTTTTGTACTTTACTTCGTGTTTGCGTAAGTTATAGTAATTTACTTCGTGTTTGCATAAATTATATATTTTTGTAATTTACTTCGTGTTTGTCAACATAATATAATCTTCGTGTTTGCACAAATTATATTATTAGCAAACTCTATCGCACACATATAACATTCACTAACCAAAGTTACCTAAACAAACACAATTAAACCCTAAATCAATTTAACCCTAGACAATTTGATCATTATGGCGATAATAACAACAATTAGAGGGTAACATGATGTAATATACATATACAAACAAGTATGAATTAAGCAAATTACAAATTAAACTCAAAATCAATTAAACCCTAAAAATTAGGTTTAATGAAATTACCTAATTTGGAAAACGAGAAGGGTGGAGATGGGTTGGAGAAGCTCGTAGATGACGCCCAAAGAGGTTGGAGTGGTGGAGGAAGCTTTGGCAATAAATTTGGAAGGATAGGAATGGTTGGAGGAGAGGATTATTTAGTAGAGGAAGAAAAATGAAGCTTTCAGTTTGCTGAAGTAGACATTATCATGTAAATTTTCAATGGCTTCCAACGACCATTGTTCCATCGGTTTCCAACGGCTCCTTAATAACCGTTGGCGGCCGTTGGAAAGTAGGGCATTGGAATAACAATCTATTCTAGTAGTGTAAATCTTAAATTTAAACATACTTGGTAATCTGAAGTGCATCGTAAGGTTAAACTATATATGATTCATAGCTACTTCTATTTGAAGCTAGATCAACTTCATAAATTTGACAAGAAAAAAGAAATAAAATATTATTTCAGCTATAGTCTGTATGCTTATCTTGTTAGACTCGGAAAGTTATATGCATAATTTTCTAAATACTTAACCCAAATTCAATTGTCTTTTTCGCATTAAACATTGAATAATAGTATTTGGAACAACATATGATAAGTTGTCATCTTATATAGTGATGCTTAGACTTCGGAAATACTTACATGAAATGTGATAACATAGGCTTATTTATATAATGAATAAATACCACTTTTATTCTTACTTTCTTTAAAGCATGAATAGTTGATATAAACGAGAATTGATGTCAGCACACCAAAGTAAAGGAAAAAAAGAGAGTGAATGAGTGTAACCTACTCATTTTTTTCATTTATAAATTGTGTGTTTGCTTTGCCCTCGATAAAGAATGATTTTGCATATTTATTTGAGTTTAGGTTTTGAGTAGTAATATTTAATTTTTCATCTGCTTTCTCTGTATGTCATTCCTTTTATTAAAGCAATGGATCAAAGTGGTAATTATCAGGATTCTCATATTTGGATTCTTTAATAGTTTTCAATACATATTCGACTACTTTGAAAGGAAATTTCACGTCTACTTTGTTAATTTTCTTGAAATTCTGAAGTAATTAATTTCATACTTTCCCTTTCTCATATTATTAAGTATCGATCTTTCATGTTTTGTGTACGAAATACAGAATTTTAACTAAGAAATGTGCTTAATTATTCTCTATCAATGTTAAGCATATTATCTTTACTTACGCTAATTATAAGACAAAGATAAATTAAATGTTTTTTTAGTAGTTGGATCTTTATTATTACAATCGTGGCAGATTTCGTTTAATGTATAATAATAATTGTTTATTACTATTTTATGAATCTTTTTACGAACAATATTCCCTGTAAGCTTGCATGCTTCATCACAAATTAGAATAAATAAATAATTGCATGTTTGATAATTGAAAATTGTTCGGTTTTCTCTTTGAAGAAGGAGAATTGGTGGGTACGGAACTATGCCAGTCCTGCAAGCGCAACAAGGTGATCCAAGCTCTTCTAAAGCATTATAGATTTGGTGGTGCCATTTGCCTAAAAGCATAAGTTTTAAGCAGATAAATTTTGTGGGAGAATGAAAAATATAGGTAATTTGTTCACTTGTGGTTTATTTATAATTTTTACTAAAATAAATTGTTATTGAACAAATGTCTTTTTCCAACTGCTAGCATCAACTGGACTAACAATAACCTAAAATTTATACTGCTATTGATTCCCTATATCTATATATACATGTTTTTATATGCGAATAGTATATTAGGACACAAGTTGCACAATGGATAGTTCATGACACAAGTAAGTCTCAGCCAGCTGGTCTCATTTTATTTTATATTTGAATTTAATGAGCAATATAGATCCTATATTAGTACCTATTGTGCAACAAATAAGTAACCGCTAAATTGTTGAAGTATATAGGTGCTCAAGTAACCATTCAATCACAAAAGTATTATGTATTTAATTATTCATATATTAAGCATTAATACAATTTTCCTTTTTCCAGTATTGGGATTTAGTTGTGTTAGTCTCTTTATAGTCCTTCCACTATAATTCAGAGGCTTCAAAAATGTGTCATTTTTTGATATTATTTTCCTTGCACACATTTAGTGTTTATGAAATAATTGCATATTGGTTATGGCATGGATATGAGTTTTCTAACATGTACGTATGTATCTTTGGCATTCCTATTTTTGATTAAAAAAATTCCATCTTTATCGGAATGAAAATAGTTCTTTTGGATATGCTTTCGTTGTTTAACATGTGGGTACAAACTATGACATTCCAATTTGTCGACAACATTTTCCATTTTATCCAAATGAAAATAGTTCTAATTGAAAGTAATACATATGCTTGGGTTTTGTAACGTGTAGATAAATATTGTGACATCCCAATTTATCGACAATTCTTTCCATTTTAATATATATGGAAATATTTTGTATTCCTTCATATGCTTTGTTGTAGTGTTTCATAAGAAAGAATCAACATATTTCCCAAGGATAAATAGTTAGCAGTATTCCTTCATTCAGTTGATTTTATTTCTATAAGAATCATTTTGTTATCTTTCTTTTTGATGAATAAACCTGCAAGTTTTTGTACATAGTGATTGTAGATATGCATTAAGATATAATTTGACATTAGGATGGTAACTGTTCTAATTCGAAGATCTTTGCCTTGGATATTCTTAGGAGAATATCACTTGCAATCTTGGGTCGACATCAGCAGTTAAGGGTGGCAATTAGACTCGACCCGATGGAGCAGGACCCGACCCGTCAGGTCTCAGTTCTAGGCGGGTCGGATTTTGTCGGGTATGACTCAAACATTTCAAAAATATGGACCCGACCTGTCAGGTCTCAGTTCTAGGCGGGTCGAATTTTGTCGGGTATGACTCAAACATTTCAAAAATATGGACCCGACCCAAGCTTCGGTTCGATTTGGGTCGGGTCGGGTTCGGGTCGGTTCGGGTTCGACTGAAAAATAACACTAAATATACATATATTTCAATGTTTTTTGGTCGGGTCTTTCGGGTTGGGTCAATCGGGGTCGGATTTGATCGGGTCTTAATTGTATTTTTCATCACCTGGACCCGACCCGAGGCCCGTCGGGTTCGGGTCGGTTCGGTTTTTCGGTTCCTGGTTCTAATTGTCAGCCCAGCAGTACATGGTTATACTACTGCGCAAACACAAAAGACTTACAGATAGGTACTAGAATCATTCATTGGTCACGTCAATCAAAGTTGGCATGATTTGGAGCTCTATGACTAAAGGGGCATTACTCAAAGTTAGCATGTTCTTAGTTGAACATTAAAATGAAGCGGCTGTCATTTGCCTCATTACTTTTTGAATACAATTTGTTGTGTAATATACATATTTTAGATTATGTTAATTTATGATGTATTATGTATTCAATTGAAGTCAAGGTTGGGATAAAGTGATCTAGAAATGTTCAATGATAAACTAGTGTGGTCTTCAGTCATTTACCAAAATTTCCTACTATTCAACGCTTAGTAACGACAACTATCTCCACCTCCCTGTTTGGTTAATACCCACAACTGCATGTTTCTCTGTCTTCATCATGTCTTTCTACATTTCCAGCCTTCCAATTTGGGAGATTTGATGCTTATTTCTTTAATTTTTAAGGGTATTTCATATGCTAGCTGCCATAGTTTCTGTTTCGCTTTCTACCCAAATTTTACTCAAAAAACATATTATAGACTAACGGTTTTGCACTTGACGGGTGTTGAGACACAACATTGCAGCGATATAGTTCAAATCTACAGACTCAAATCAATATATAAAAACAATGCTCCATCCATGCAATCTGTAAATCAATTTTTTCATACTATAGTTGATTACTCTATCAACTAGGCTACATGTGAACTGACGTGTTGCTAATAGTCCACAACATCTAACATATACATAGTTTTAGGTTATGTTATGGAATGCAAATGGAGATAGCCAGCTGTACATTTCTATACCCAATGCTTCATGATGTAAAATAGAAAAACATTACTTTAGATTTAACTGTTGCTCTTTTTCCTTATATATGCTTGCATTAAGCTACCCCAAAAATATAACCCTTTCAATAGTTGCAAAATCCTAACTCAATTATTCTTTTAAAAAATAATTCGTGCATTTATTGTTTATCCATTTTTTGGTATGATACTATTTTATAATGTTGTGAGACATTGTAAGCAAGTATATTCCACGGTTTTGAAAGTTTACATCTGCTATAGAGGCATTAATATGAATTAATGTAGATATATGTTAATATATACTAAAAATAATTCAATATTCTACGGAAAGCAATGTTACTGTGTAGTTTTACATCTTCTTTGTGACATGTACAAGTAAAACGGATTATAGGTGCAAGTGGGTGCATCAAGAACCAAATAGAAAAAACCAAAAAGGTACTAAACTTTGTTGACTCTTCTGAGATATCAATCTCTACATTATTACTACTATGGTATACTTATAAGCATGATAATAAAATTGCTCATTCTTATGCATGTTCACCTTCTTTTTAAGGTTGTTTCTAATGCTTGAGGGAAAAAAATCATCACAGAGATGGATGGAACCAATCTAAATGCTAGGGATCAAGTTCAATTGACAAAGCTACCTTGCAGTCACTTGATTTCCATTTTATCTAATTTTCATGTTTTATCAATAAATAAGAAATCTATGTAAGAAAACTTTCTGAAAACATAACGTTAACTATTACTTGAAGATTCTTCTTTCCTTTGTCGTTTCTCGACACCATTTAAAGACTGCAGATTCTTATAATTAAATTTTAGTTTGTTTACAATTATATATAGCATGTTTCACTATGCAAGTCCAAATTTTAAATCAAGCAAATTTCAGTATGTTTATAGTTTATGATACTCGGCATTGCATTAGGTTAATTTCCTGTCATGTTTCACTCTCTCCCGTTTTATTTCAAATCCAACATATGATATGTACAGCTACAACATATGTACATGCTAAATTTTAATTTCTGAACACCTGACATTATACAAGACTAAGGTCAAGACTATTATCTTCCATTCTATTCATTTGTAAATAAATATTAGGTACTCAATTAGTCTGTACTTCTATTATCTTGCCCATTGTCATTTGCAATTTTGTAAAGAAAACAAAAGCTTAGCTAAGGCTGCCAATAAAGTATGAATGATATCTCTGGACTTTTACTTCTTGCCCATTGTGAGTTACCATTTTGAAAAAATAAAAATTAGGACAAAAGGGGCCAAAAATTGCAAGCCAATACTGTAACCATATTTTTAAGCTTCGGAACCTTAAATACCTATAGTGTTGCATTATTGTTAGTATTTACTATAGGTGATGATAAATTAGTTTCAAAAAGAGCTTTCTCACTATTTTAAATTTTTACTCTATACTACTATTAGAAGCCTGTGTGTGATGCACGATCTCATACTAGTGTAATATAATATGTAGGCTTGTCCAAGAGACAAGTGGAGATTATGATGTAAGTTATAATAATTGGAAGCGAACTTATTGATAAACCTTAGTTAAGAGAAATAAGTAAATGAGTAAATAACAACAAGAGGTTGTGTTAAGCAAAGTTAAGGTTAATAAGAAAGAATGGAAGTAGACTTATTATTGGTAGGCTTATATATGAGAATTATGAAGTCTAATAAAAGAAATTAATAATAAGCGGAAGCCCGCTCTGGCGGCACAAGATTGAATAAGGTAAGTATGTAATCAATTGTGTGCTAGTAAATTTGGTAACATGAAATAATAGTAAAATTGGGAATAATCAAGTTAATAGGCAACATGGTGAGATATGACAAGCTCCTGATTTAAATATTAGACGTAGGATCTAATAAATGTTAGTGTAATACGCTTGGACCAGTCCGCATGTATGAAGGTGAAGAACCCACCGGGATAGATCATCGTGATGTCTGGAAGAATGGGAGGAGCATGTCCATCTGATTAGTCTGCTTAATATTCTGCTTGCTAGCTCTACAGGACTGGAAGGAAGCACATAGTTTCCGAGGGACGTGGTAGGGTACTCTGTGGTGGTCCTCTGTTGTGGTGCAACACTCTGGCTGTACTCACAGAGGTTGGGTCTGTGCGTTACCACCAGGTTAGTGTAACTTGACTACAATAATAGTTTGGCAGTCAGAAGGCTGTGGCAGATTACGTTGGGTAATTCGGCGATTTTACCTCAGATAAGCGGGTCAGGACCAATACAAGATATTAATTGTCGGGTACCTGTCATCGGCGGTCAGTGGGATGCAGAAAGACTAAAGCTAAACCAAGAGACCGTCGATCTTTCACTATTGAGATGTAGGTTGCGGACCATGCCAAATTGGATGTTATGTTGTTTTTTAGGGGCACGTCACTTAGCTCTTGATGTAGTCTTTCATTAGTTGATGGAGGGGTCAAGGTAGAACCATAGCCATCGTGAAAATGCAGACCATAGTTTAGATATCTGTACTTCAGACCTCTTTAACAGACCAATACAAATGTGAAAAAAAGCTCCCGACCGAATTCCGTGCATTGGATGCAGCTCTATTAAGGGACTCGAGGTATAGTAGATAATACGTATGTGTGAAGGTCTAGAAGCACGCACTGGGTAGTGTATCGTAGACGTTAGGGCATTACTCCATGTTGAGACTTTATTCGATCGAGGAGTTTGGATATGGCAGTCAGTATGCTTACATGGCATAGCGATGATGGTTCTGTGCAATAACGTGGCATAGTAATATGTATGTTCGTACGTCGTTCGGTGTAGGATGAGAGTTTGCATATGCTTCTGTGGCGTAATGGCGGAGACCATGCGAGAAGGGTACTATGGGAAGTACCTTGGTATATTAGGGGTAGCTACATATATATGTATTATAGGTTAATCTACGTATTGGGAGGTAAATGGGTATGACATTTGTATAAAGCCTTGAGTGTTGTTACCCCCAAACAACCTAATAAATAAGAGAACATAACTGAATGGTACATGTAAGGTTAATTATTTCAGAATGTATAATTTGTCCAGTCACAAGAGCTTTGTGTTCTGACCCCCTCCTCATAACACACTCGCAGGTTAGGTTTGTGGCAGAGATATGGTAGCTTTGGATACAGGTTTGGCAGTACTATTACTTCGGAAAGGCTATATTATATTATATTTATTCCACTGTGAGATGTTTTCTAAGCTTTGATATATTTATTTTCTCTGTCTTTTCTGCAGGATACCATACAAGCTTACTCAAGCTTCGATAGATTGGGATTTTTGAAAATAAATCGGTCTGTCGGAATTTGGGTTGTTACATCTGGTATTATTGCTTAGGTTTAGGAATCCTGTATAGATAGTAAGTGAACATATTTGTGTTTTTAAAGAAATATAAATATTATATATATATATATATATACACACACACACCCCTCTAGATCCATAAAGGAATCCACTAAATAAGAAGAGCGACATATGGAAAGAGTTGGGATATCAGTTATGTACACCAAAGGAATAAATTTGGAAATTTGAGAATAAGAGACCCTTAGGAGGTTTAAGTGAAAAGTGTTCAACGTGCTTTGTAATAAAGAAAGATGGATCCCATATGTTAGTATTTCAGATTAGTAGGTTTAGCCGTTGAGCCTTATAGATGGAGAAAGAGGAGAATGGATTAGGAATATATATACATACACGCACACACACACACACACACACACACATATATATATATATATATATATATATATATAATTTTCAATATATATATATATATGAGATAAGATCAAGAGCACCCCAAATAGTATAGGACCCCTTTATCCCCCTAATTTCCACCATACAACCCCTTTTTCTCTCCCCCCACAAACTCTCTCTCTTTCCACTAACTTATTTTAATATAAATTAGTGGCTAGAATTGGGGCGCATTTGGGGTGCTCCCAAATAGGGGCGCTATGGTGCGTGCCTCTCTCTCTCTCTCTCTCTATATATATATATATATATATATATATATATAGGAGAAATGACTTTGGAAAAAATATTTAGGGAGGTCAAAATAAGTTAGAAACCCACTTTGAGTCTTGCCTCATTGTTACCTTTTAAGAACTTGAATTTGGGTGATAGTTTATAGTGTTTTTCAAGTTTTGACCTTAAGAGTTTACAATTTTGAAATACGTACTAGTTAAATTGTGTAGAAACAATTTTTGAAACAAAAAGAGATATTTTTGACATTTGAAAAAACATATGTAACATATTTGAACGGTACATATTGGGTTTTGGGGAAAATGGGTATGTTTTGGAAATGGTGATTTCTTATGAAATTTTGTCAAAAATGAATTCTTTTAGAAAAATGTGTATATTTTATAGAGCATGTATAATTCAGTAGTTTTAAAGCATGAAATAATTACGTAACGTAACATGGAAAAGATTGCATTTTTGTCAAAAACTAAAATTTTTGATAAGGAAAATTGAAAATCCCTATTCTTTTGATGATAAATTTTTGACAATTGTTTTGACATAAATTTTGATGGGCGAACAAAATAAGTTGTAAATGTTTAGAATAGGGTAGAAGTTTGCACCTTATTGCAATTAATTGAACTAGTGTAGTAATAATGAATGGTTATGAAATTATTTGAGGAATAGTTTTCCTTGTCTACTCCAGTTTCTATGATTTTTAAAAAAATAATTTTTTAATTTTATTTCATTTTTATGGTTTGGAAAAAGTAAGTTTTAATGAAAAAGAAGAAAAGTCTTGAGGCTTTTAATTTTTGGTAGGAAAATGAAATGATGAGACCAAACCATGTTTTTAAATCATGGAGTCGGTAAGCATTAATACCTAGGAAAGGCAGGGAATATTTTAAGGCTATAAAGTTAATAGAATTTTTTTTTTGGAATAACAGTGAATTCCCATAGAGTGCATAAACACTATAGAGCCTAGATTGTGAATTGGAAAAGACAGTTAGTACACAGCAAGGACTAGTTTTGACAAGTAGATGATAGTGGGCAAGCAAGTTGTTTAGATCCCATGGTTTGGACTTTTCTTTATCAACGGGGTTATAGCCCTAAGATTCTTAGCCCTTGATAGTAGCTATGTAGCGTGTTTGTTTTCCTATTTTAGTTTGAAAGAATTGGAAGGCCTATTTAAATTTAAAACTAGATCTATGGATTAAGTTAAATAAGCTAAGAAAATAATTAGAAAACAAACAATAATGATAACTGTAAAAATAAAACAACAAATATGATAACTGAGAAGAGCTAAGAATTTCGAGAAATAGAAAGAAAAAAATTGGATTTTTCCAAAGTAAGTTGGAAAGGAAATTTTGTAACAATGAAAATTTTCTTATGCAAACCGTGCTTGTGTAGGAAGATAGGAAATCTTATGTAACACCCCGCATTTTTATTTAAATAATAAAATAAAATTTGAAGACCTTTTAGAATTTGGTCATGGAATTAGCGTCATTGCGTCCGTGGCGATTTTTTGATCAATTTAGACTTATGGTTTGCAGAAAACGGATTTAAGATGAGAAAGATATCTTTAAATGAAATATTACAACAAACATGAAAAGGAGGTATAAGAAAAGAACAACGACCACCATTGTTTTTAGTCTGGTTAACAAAAGCCTAGTAGTCCAATTGGTAAGAGGATGTGACCTCCAAGAGAGTGTCGTAAGTTCGATTTTCGTAGGCATCATATTTTTATTTTAGAGGAACGACTAAAATAATACATGTTCTAAAAGGAAAATATGTATAAATGCACATATAAGGAATATTATACATAAAACCAAGGGGGTTGGGTCGACCCACCCCTGATCTGGGCAGATTCGTTTAGCAAATCTGGACTATTTTTCAAACCATATTAGTTGCTGACTTAGCACTACGTGTACGATTAAGATCAAGACTTTCTTGAACACTATAAATAGACTATAGAGCCTAGCCTAAATCTTATATTTTCTAAAAGGCTGTCTAGACTATGCCATTCTTCTTCCGCCTCAATTCTCTTCAGAAAATAGAATAACTAGTCTTAGGAAATTATGATTCAAGAATTGGAGGAAAAGAATATATATATATCTACAAATGGGTGTTCTAAATTCTAATTGGCGTTAGGTAAGTCTTTGAATCTAGTTTATTTAGGTTTCCCTTCCTTTTCCCTTTTCTTTAGGAACAGATTTGTGAATCCATGAATATTTTTTAATATAGATTCAGTTAGGGATACCATGGAACAACAAATCTGGATCAGATTAGTGGATTGGAAAGCTATTAAGTGAGTGAATCTAAATTATACCATTCCAAATAACAGTATATTTATTGTTTGTATTCCCTATTGTATTAAATCTACTAAACAGTTGATAATTGTAGAAATTGTGTATTAAATTTGTTTAGGACAATTACTGTTGTATAAAGAATCACCCTAAGAACCTGTCAATTGGATTTTGTGAATGAAGTTACAATGAAATTGCGAATACTTGTGGTAATTGAGGCTAAATCTATTAAGAACAATTATGTCATATAAGCTTATTTCCATTTAAACATCCGTCTGATTTGGAAATTACTGTAATTTCTGTGATTATGGAATTTATGTTAAGCCTGAACATTTGTTAAGAATATTATTATGCCAAAATTTATAAATAGAATTACAGTAAAAATTTGGTAAAATGAATATGCCTAAGTTATATGGAAAATCTACAGTAGCTAGAAAATTGTAAACTAATTGCACTAAGGCACGAGGTTAATTACAACTTGTGGTAGATGCCTGCCCGGAACTGCCTGGCAAATCCAGCATCCACAAAAAAGAAGTCTGCCCGGAACCGCTCGACAAATCCAGCATCCATAAATAGTCAACTTAATGTGGGAGGCCTGGTGCCTAAACATATATATATATATATATATATATATATATATATATATATGTGTGTGTGTGTGTGTGTGTGTGTGTATAACGGGAAATGAATAAATGGCATTAATTGTAGTGAATGTATGTTACAACAGGATATGAATTGGAATGAACGGGGAATGATAATAACCTATTATAATTAATCACATTAACGAGAATATTATATAATAGGTAGGCTTGTCCTAAGGACAAGTGCAAATTATAACATAAGTTATAATAAATGAAAAGGAAACTTATTAATATTAATAGAACTAAGTTAATAAGTAAACGATAACAAGTTGTAGTGACAGTGTAAGATGAAATTATGGTTAATTTAGAAAGAATGAGGTAAACTTATGGAATGAAATAAGTTATGTTTAATCATATATAACAAATGACATGTTAACGAAAAACATGTGGATTGATGTAAAATACACTTAATCATATAAAGAGAACATGTTATTGTAACTATGGAATGGGACAATGAATTGCATGGTAATAATATAAAGAGATTGTAGATTACAGACCTCAGATTACAATCTAGAAAATAATATGTTATGGGCTTATTAATAAACTTAAATGGATTAAGTTATATAACTGAAATTAATAAGTGGGAGGGGTCCATTCCTTAGAGATATAAGGGGTTCGGAGAGAACTTGGTAATTTGAATAAGAAGTTAATATGATTGGGAATAACCAAGTTAGATGGAAATTAGATGAGGTAAAGCAAGCATGTAATTAAACGTTTAGACGTAGGGTCCAATAACACGTTAGCGTGATACGCTTGGACTAGTCCGCACGTCTAAAGGTGAAGAATCCAACGCGGTAGATCATCGGGGTGTTTAGAGACATGAGAGGAGCACGTCCACTTGATTACTTGGCTCGACTTACGGGTTGATTTCTTGGTGGGATTGAGGAAAGCACGCCACTTCCGAGGGACTTGGTAGGATACTTTGTGGTGGTCCTTTGTGCGGTACACACATGACGTACTTGTAGAGGTGGGTCTACGCGAATATACCACCTAAGGGGGTATACTTTGACTGCAACATTAGCTTGGTAGTCAGAAGGCTGTGGCGGTATGGCTTTGGGGAGATTCGGCGGTTTACCTCGCTCGTGGAGGGAGGTTGGTCAGGACCAAATTAAGGATAGTAATCGTCGGATACCTATCATTGGGTGACACCCCATGTCCGTTAATGTCACTCTTAAACAGAATGCATTAAGTTCCATGAAGCGTTATAGGTAAATAGAAACAAAAACATCACAAGACAAATATAAAATAACAGCGGAATTTAAAACTTTATTTTCCAAATAGAAAACATCATGGTCCAAAATTTAGTTACAACATAAGTGTAAAATACAGAAAACTCATTACATCAAATTAAAATATCTGCCTTGTACTAAAATCATTAGAGTACAATAATATAAAATCATAGTCCCCAAAAATAGCCATAGCAAGGTAGACATGTAATCAAAGCGGTACATCTAAGCAACTCCAAGCAGAAACAGAAGAGAGAATCCTAATCGAACTTGAGTATTCCCACCCTGAGAACCGGAGGGGGGAGGAAGGAAGAGAAAAGGAAACAAAACGGGTCAGACATAAAGTCTGGCGAGTCTAGTGACTTTTAACATATAAGTAACTAAAAGCATCATGACAAGCATATAAACGGGATGGGAGAGATAACAGTATCATAAGACAGGTATAACAGACTGAGAAGGATAAGCAGAATGGATAGAACATAATAGCTTACACTTCCCAAATACTTTTCTTTGCACCAATACTAGTATAACAGAAACATAATGATCCCAATAAAAACATAATGGTAGACTTATGTGTGCTTCTAGTGACAAGTTTTACCCCTAAAACGATAATTGCAGGCAGCCCAACAGAAATAACGGGTGTCACTCCAAACAATAATAACGAGCTCCTAAACTGGCAGGACTAGATGTATCCTAATTACTACCCCAATTGATCATCTCCCAATCCAATAAATACCCTATGCCAGTCCCATAGTAGGATGTATCACTTCCTAAAGTGGCAACCCCAAATAGACACGCCATATCTAATGGTGTTATAGCCTCTTATTTTCCCGATCAAGTGGATCCATACACGCATATGACTCCGTGGAACGCGCCATCAAACACCTCCACCCACATGAACCTCTTATAAAATCAGCTCAGTAAGCATGCCTTGACCCCTACCTAGTTCGGGGTCCCCTTTGGACACCAGTATGGGTTACTGACTGATACAGGACCCACAGAACAGATGATACAAGCCAACCCCCAGGCTTGCATCCCCACTACTAGGATTTTGAGATGTTATGCCTAACAGATTAGCAAGCCCGCATAACCCCAACATATAAAACAAGTTACGTTTGTTGGGTTCGTATAACCCACACACAAGTTTAACAAATTTACTTAACCCCCCATTGATTCAAGCAAGTTTACTTAACCCTTACACAATTTGACAGGTTTGTATAAACCCAACAGATTTAAATAGGTTAAGTATTACAGGTTAACAGGTTATTATCATTCCCATTCATTAATGCACCAGACCTCTCACATTAAGTTGATCACTTGTGGATACTGGATATGCCGGGCAGTTCCGGGCAGACTTCTACCACATGTTGGACTTAACCTGTGATGTCCCGTATTTTTACGGTGTTATAATTAATTAATTTAATTATTTAAAATATGGGTTGGTAATTTAAAATGGTTTAAATTAATAACTTTGAATATTTAATTCTGAAATAACCAGAATTTGCTGAAATGGCAATGCGGTGTGGACTGGGCAATTCAAAATATATATAATTCAGTTTGGAATTGAATTTGAATAACGAATATATTATTTAAAACAAAGTTTGAACGTAGAATTTTAATATAATTATAATCAAGCTCGAAATGGCGTGGCAGTTCGTAATTTGGCTATTCGAACTTTAAACAAATATACAGAAGCCGTTTTAAATCGGATTTCTATGAAACAAGAAATGTTAGGAGCTGGTGAAATATATTTTTCCGATGGAAGAGAAAAATCGGGATTTCGTTGTGTAGATTTTGAGTTATGTCCAAATCAAATTTTCGAATAGTCGCTATGGAATCGTTTATCAACCATAACGATATATTTAATTATAATTAAATATTGGCCTCGAATTTAGACAAGCCCTTTGAGACGTAGTGATAATTTATTTTTTAGAATTTTACTGTAATTTTTTTATTAATTAAATAAGAAACTATTTCTTTGGAGTATTTTGCACCCTTAATCAGCGATTTTGGGGTTTCACAATATAAGTTAACCTACCGATATTATTATATGTCTGGAGTCGGGACACCTCGCTCGTCACGATGATGTTTTTATTTCTGTCCATAGCAGCCCGTTCGTGAATGAAATTATATGCAGTGGGGTACGCTAATTTTTAAAATACTTAATATAATAATTGTGACACTTCTTAAAGCCACAATTCCTTCTGCACGCTTTATTCTCCTTAGCCACAAACGAAAGAAGAAAACGTGGCCTTCAAACCTCCCTTTACATCAAAAAGGAAACCCCTATATATAATACCCCTTTTATCACCTTAAACCCTTACTCCATCCTTCCCGCAGTCAACACAAATATCCGCCTCCACCAAAAATAAAACACGGCAGAAACCAAATTTCAAGACTTCAAAGAAGAAAATCAAAACAATTACTATAAATCGTTATATATATATATATATATATATATATTTATATATATATATATCGAATCCTGGGAAGAAGGTCATCAATCTAGTAGCGGTTTGGGGTGGTTCGAACATCGTTTGTTGTTGCGTTTTATACAGCAGCGTATAGAAAGGGCTAAGGTTAGACGATTCCTGAATTGGGAGCACTAATCGGTGGAGATGATATTTTTTTGGATTCATAGGTTGTTGTACAACTCGTGTGCATTTTCCAGTAGTACGCGTCGACGAAAAGTGACGATGTCACTGACTGGAGGCGTTGCGTTGTGACGGAGGAGCTACTACCGAGTTAGGCATGGTGGTGATAATCGGGGGGAGGTCGGCTTGGTGCGTTGTTTGGTGGTGTCGAGGCCGGCGTACGGTGACTGAGGGGATAACAACGGCGGGTCAACGCGAGGTCAAAATGGGTTACAGGGATGCGGAGATGATGTCATTCAATTGGAAGAGAAGGATTACTTCGTGGGTTTCAAATGAGGTTGGGCTGGAATAATATTTGAAAGGTCCAAGAATTTATTTATTTCAAGTTTAAATTAATTAATTTAAAGTATTAACTTGTTAACACGATATCTCTCTCATACATCATCAATTTTACAAACCGTTTGTCGCGTTGGGATCGTAGGGACGACGGCTACACCATGGAACTGACTGGAAGTCCATCGGAGCTCGTTACAATTTATACCAAAATAAATTGTCCGTTTGAATCAAGCGATGGTTATCGTTATTAACGATGATCATCCAACGTGAGTAAAACTCACCAACTCTGAACATTTATATTTTTATAACGTATTTTTAGAACTGTTAATCGTCTGTTGATTGCTGTGTGTTAACTGTTTGGTTGAATTGCTTATGTATTGGTTGAAATTATAGATAACGATATATATATATAAATCGTTAATCAAATATTGATTCTGTTAGCAAAATATTTCATATTGAATGAAATCGATGTTGATTATATTATTTAACATCTGTGATGCAGGGAAACAGGTTGGAGGGACCCAACTGGGTTCCTCAATATGTAAAATACTGTTTTGTTTCATATATTGTGATATATGATGTGATGTATAATCTTTTGTTGATTATGTGTGTTTGAATGATATCGATCACTGTTGTTTGGTATTTTAAATACCGTAAGAAAACCCTGGGATGAAAAAGGAAAATTTCAATAACTCTATTGAAATAAAGTACTATATAAAATCGAAAATTTTTATATAGAAGGAAGATTTCAAACTGTATATTGAAATAGAATATTTATAAAATCAAAGGATTTTATATAAAGGAATATTTATAAAATTAAGGGATTTTATAAAGGAAAATATTTATAAAATCAAGGGATTTTATAAAGGAAATTATTTGTAAAATAAAATAGAAAGAGAATATTTGTAAAACATTTACAAATAAAACAGAAAGAGAAATATTGGTAAAACATTTATAAATATAGTTATAAAAAGGAAATGTTTATTTAGAAAATATATAGAGTTATAAAAGGGATTTATTGAGAAATGAAAAGAATGTCATATAAGGAAATATTTGGCAAATGAATAGAATTTTACATCAGGGAAGTTTAGACCCGTGCTTCGCACACGGGTATAACATGATATGGATTTAAAGCAAAGATTTTAAATAGAATCTGTTGTAACCAATAGATTGAGAAGATTAATTTATAAATAATATTTTATAAATTAAATAAAATATTTATTCATTGGAAAAATAGAATATATAAGTCAGGGCTTATATAGAGGAGTAAGAATCGATTTCAACATCGATATTTGAAACTGAATATGGACGTAGAATAATCAAAGGAGTTAATCAAAATGAGTTAGAGGAGTTAATCGATTAGAGTTAGAGTTAATCGATTATAGTTAGAGTTAACCAATTAGAGTTAATCAGTTAGAGTTAATCGATTAGAGTTAAATCGAACTAGAGTTATTCGAATAGAGTTAATCGAACAAGAGTTAGTCGAATATTTGTTATTCGAATAGAGTTAATCGAACAAGAGTTAGTCGAATATTTGTTATTCGAATAGAGCTAACCGTACAAGAGTTAGTCAAATATTTGTTATTCGAATAGAGTTAATCGAACAAGAGTTAGTTGAATATTTTTTATTCGAATAGAGCTAATTCAATTAGAGTTAGTCGGATTAGAGTTATTCGAATATAGTTTATTCGAAGAAAGAGTTATCGAATAAGGTTATTCGAATAAGAGAATTAATCGAATATAGTTTATTCGAATAGAGAAAGAAATTATTGAATATTAGTTATTCGAAAGAAATTATCGAATATTTGTTATTCGAAAGAAATTATCGAATATTTGTTATTCGAAAGAAATTATCGAATATTAGTTATTCGAAAGGAGTTATCGAATATTCGTTATTCGAAAGGAGTTAGCGAATACTAGTTACTCGAAAGGAGTTATCGAATATTAGTTATTCGAAAGGAGTTAATCGAATATTAGTTATTCGAAAGGAGTTAATCGAATATAGTTTATTCGAAAGGAGTTAATTGATAAGAGTAAATTAGTTTGAGTTAAATGAATAGAGTTAATCCAGTAGGGTAAATCAAATAGAGTTAATCCAATAGAGTTAATCAAATAGAGTTAATAGAATTGAGTTAATCAAATAGAGCTAACTGATAAGTGTAAATCGATTGGAGTTAATCGAATAGTGTTAATTAAATAGAGTTATTCGAATAATAGGTTATTCGAAAAAGAGAGATTATCGAATATAGTTTATTCGAAGGAAAGAGTTATCGAATAGAGATTTATTCGAAAGAGTTTTACGTAAGGAAGTTTGTTAAAGATTTAAAAGATAAACTTTGATTATTTCGAAGTTAAAACGTTGTTCAGTTAAGGTATGAGAGGTGATTATACCCCAACTTGATTGACTTCCTTCTTAACTAAGGAATGGTAAGGTTTGATAGTGAATGATGGTTAAGTGAATTTATTTAATGAGTGAAATAATTTGAGTTGGCCTGGCGATGTTTGATTTAAACCTCAGCCTAAATCCAGTGAAGGAGTTTTGGAAATATTTTCCAAATAAGAATCAGAAATGTTTTCTGATAATAGAAAATAAGAATTTAGAATATATGGAGATAGGAGATAAGCAAATTAATGAACTAAAGAGATAAATGTTAAATGATGATTGATCGATAAAATTTCCATCTGGAAATAATATCTTTGTTTGCACACATGTTTTTCTTTGATAGTTAAATCACAGACTATCAAAGTTTTGACCATTTTTTCGTCGTCAATACGGAGAGACCAGTTGGATTCTTATCCAAAGAACCACTCCGTATGGGCGTTAGCTTTTCGAATCAAATAGATCGAAGGCAAATTGAAGACAGAGTAAAGTGCAAGGGTTGTTGTATAAGTCCTAGGTAGAGATTGCCTAGGATGGGTGTACGGAATAGTGCCTTCGGTTTGTCCAGTCCCAGGAAAACTTGAATAGACGAATGTTTGAAAGAGTATATCTGGTAGATCACGTAAGTTGATCGTTTCAAATGTATTTACTTTGGTGGCGGAGGAATTCGTTGCTCGTAGCTTATACCCGTGTTATTTTTGGGGAAATCAATTTGTGATTTGATGGGTATGACGATGTGGCATTCAAAATGAATGAATGAGTAATCTGTTGGAAGATACGTTATGACCTCCGGCCTCATCAACTAGGAATTGACAGAAATCGGGCAGGCAGCATGGCTAAGTGGTTCGCAACCAATTAAGGTATATTGTCACCATCTTGAGAATATTCATATTTGTTACTTCTTTCAATTCTGTATCTCCCGGAAATGGTTACATTGGAATACTAACCGAGAGGTGGTAATATATTTGATACACTCAAGTGAAATGAGTGGTCGGTCATGTGTGGCCGAGTTGCAAGATGTTCTTGTTGAACTCCAGTGTATCGCTTCTAGAGTACACTAGGAGGAAGGTGGATCCATACCTTGTCATAGTTGGAATCCATTCCCCAAATAAGAGCCCGCGGTTTTGATTGTATATTATATATGTAGAACGTTAGATGCAAGTTTTTCTACTAGATTGATATTACTTGTGTTAGACATTATTATAATATCAGAATAATATTGTTTTACTAATGATTTGGGTTATCGTAAGGTAAAAACCATCCGTGCTTATGTGTGGATCGGTCTTATGATTATCCTTTGTTTCAAAAGGGTTTTGAAAGTTAAATCAAATATTTTGAGTTTACTCACACTAGTCACATGACTGATCCAGAGTTTATTTTGTTTTGTTTTCCCTAAACTCTTGGGTGCCCAATTTTGTACGGGTAGTCAAGTAGTCGGGATTTACAGATACTTGAAGAGCTGGAGTAGGAGGCTTCAGAATTATATAACTATGGTTTTTCCGTTGTGTTGTAAGTGTTGTACTTTGGAAATGATACGTATATTCAAGTAAATATTTATATTTCAAAGTTATGTTATGAAATATATTTATTCCTTGCGTTGTGGGATTCGTGTTACTCTGATGTTGTGTTGTTCTTCTTCTTCTATTCTAAGTTTCTATCTTATCTATTATCACCCTCTAATTTCTTTCTATTAATGATAAGGTATTTCCGATGTCTGAATAGTCAACATGGTAGGTTTGTGATGATTTTCAGAGTTGAAAATCCCAGTTTGTTACGGTGGTATCAGAGAAAAGGTTAAGCAATTACCTTGCCTCTGTGGCGTGTCTTAGTAGAGATGGGGTTGGTAATACCCTAGATTGAGTTTGAGTGTATATATATGAGTGCGTATTTGTTATTTGATATAAAAATTTGTTTTATATTGTGGAGCTTTATTGGTTGAGTGGCTTACGAATTCTGGTCGATAGTGGGGCACCAAAATATCGATAGGGATTTCTAAACACTTGAGTATGATGGACCGACACGGTATGTTTTGAAAAGAGGGTGAATGAAATAATTTTACCCCAAGTTATATTTTGATATAAAAGATTGACTAATATTGGAAATATTATAATATATTGGATGTGTTGGTTGTTATTATAATCGAATGAGATTATAATTGAAATGGTTATATAAATAACTAAGTAGAATTCATATAAGTATAATATATGAGAATTTTAAAATCCTGGGAGATTTTAAATTGTTTACAAACATTGGGAAGGATATTTTGAGATATATTTCAAAATAGAAATGTTTAGAAATGGTTTTGAAAGTGATATAGTATTGAACTCACTTCGATCGCTGGAAAATAAATTATGATGATGACAGCTACATCATCAGTGTTCATTTTCGAGTTGTAAGTGATGGATTATTACCAAAGATTTGGTTTTTAATTGTTTTGAGGAAACAAGTTATTTAGAAATTCAAAAGTTTTGAATTGGTATTATCATTTCAAATTGATTTGAAATAAACCCAGGAATTTAAATTCTAAAATTTAAAATTTTCTTATGACGTTAAATAGATTGAGAAAGTAAAAATAAGTAAACTGAAATTTAACTTGAACTAAGTTAAATAAAACTAGATTTGATTACAGAATAATCTAGAATAGAATTGAGTTGATGAGTTAAGAGTTTGAAATTTGATATTGGAATTTGAATGGAATTTGGCTTGGATAGAACCAAATGATTGAGTTTGAGGATAAGATTGATTAAAATAACATTGGTATATGCTAAAGTGGTAACAGATGGAAAGGATATATTGATATGCCGACAAAAAGGTACCAGTTTATATTATATATGGGTTTGAGATTTTGATGAGCCGAATTGGCAAGCCGCTTGGCTGTTTGATTTTCTTTAGGGTTGGAGAAAACCTAGAAAGGCGAGTTGGAGTTTGAACTATTGACCAGTACAAAGGAGTTGCTAGCGAAATTTTTCGAAAAGTTAAGGTGTTAGAAGATTTTCAGGATTTTTGAAAATTTTCGTTAGTAGGAATGAATAAATATTTAATTGAAATTTAATTGGTTCAGTTGAAACTGAAGTTAATAAGTAAACAAATAATTTTTACCAGTTAATAGGGTTTGTTTTCTACCTTAGCAATTTCGAGGACGAAATTATTTTAAGGGAGGAAGAATGTAATGTCCCGTATTTTTACGGTGTAATAATTAATTTATTTAGTTATTTAAAATATGGGTTGGTAATTTAAAATGGTTTAAATTAATAAGTTTGAATATTTAATTTAAATAATAATTAAATAATATATTTAATTCTGAAATAATCAGAATTGGCTGAAATGGCAATACGGTGTGGACTGGGCAATTCAAAATACATATAATTCAGTTTGGAACTGAATTTGAATAATGAATATATTATTTAAAACGAAGTTTGAACATAGAATTTTAATATAATTATAATCAACCTCGAAATGGCGCAGCAGTTCGTAATTTGGCGATTCGAACTTTAAACGAATCTATAGAAGCCGTTTTAAATCGGATTTCTGTGAAACAAGAAACGTTAGGAGCTAGGAAGTATATTTTTCTGATGAAAGAGAAAAATCGGGATTTCGTCGTATAGATTTTGAGTTATGTCCAAATGAAATTTTCGAATAGTCGCTATGGAATCGTTTATCAACCATAATGATATATTTAATTATAATTAAATATTGGCCTCGAACTTAGACAAGCCCTTTGAGATGTAGTGATAATTTAATTTTTAGAATTTTACTGTAATTTTTTTATTAATTAAATAAGCAACTTTTTATTTGGAGTATTTTGCACCCTTAATCAGCGATTTTGGGGTTTCACAATATAAATTAACCTACCGATACTATTATATGTCTTGAGTTGGGACACCTCGCTTGTCACGATGATGTTTTTATTTCTGTCTATAGCAGCCCATTCGTGAACGAAATTATTTGCAGCGGGGTAATTTTTAAAAATACTCAATATAATAATTGTGACACTTCTTTATGCCACGATTCCTTATGCATGCTTTATTTTCCTTAGCCACAAACGAAAGAAGAAAACGTGGCCTTCAAACCTCCCCTTACATCAAAAAGGAAACCCCTATATATAATACCCCTTTTAACACCTTAAACCCTTACTCCATCCTTCCCGCAGTCAAAATAAATATCCGCCTCCATAAAAAATAAAACACGGCAGAAACCAAATTCCAAGACTTCAAAGAAGAAAATCAAAATAATTACTATAAATCATATTATATATATATATATATCGAATCCTGGGAAGAAGGTCTTCAATCCAATAGCGGTTTGGGGTGGTTCGAACATCGTTTGTTGTTGCGTTTTATACAGCAGCGTATAGAAAGGGCAAAGGTTAGCCGATTCCTGAATTGGGAGCACTAATTGGTGGAGAGGATATTGTTTTTGGATTCATAGGCTGTCGTACAACTCGTGTGCATTTTCCAGTAGTATGCGACGATGAAAAGTGACGATGTCACTGACTGGAGGTGTTGCGTCGTGACGGAGGAGCTGCTATCGAGTTAGGCATGGTGGTGATAATCGGGGGGATGTCGGCTTGGTGCGTTGTTTGGTGGTGTCGGGGCCGACGTATGGTGACTGAGGGGATAGCAACGGCGGGTCAACACGAGGTCAAAATGGGTTATAGGGATGCGGAGATGATGTCGCTCAATTGGAAGAGAAGGATTACTTCGTGGGTTTCAAATGAGGTTGGGCTGGAATAATATTTGAAAGGCCCAAGAATTTATTTATATCAAGTTTAAATTAATTTAAAGTATTAACTTGTTAACACGATATCTCTCTAATACATCATCAGTTTTACAAACCGTTTGTCGCGTTGGGATCATAGGGACGACGGCTACACCATGGAACTAACTGGAAGTCCATTGGAGCTCGTTACAATTAATAGCAAAATAATTTGTCCGTCTGAATCAAGCGATGGTTATCGTTATTAACGATGATCGTCCAATGTGAGTAAAACTCACCAACTCTAAACAGTTATATTTTTATAACGTATTTTTAGAACTGTTAATCATCTGTTGATTGCTTTGTGTTAACTGTTTGGTTGAATTGCTTGTGTATTGGTTGAAATTATAGATAACGATATATATATAAATCGTTAATCAAATATTGATTCTGTTAGCAGAATATTTCATAATGAACGAAATCGATGTTGATTATATTGTTTAACATCTGTGATGCAGGGAAACAGGTTGGAGGGACCCAACTGGGTTCCTCAATATATAAAATATTGTTTTGTTTCATATATTGTGATATATGATGTGATATATAATTTGTGTTGATTATGTGTGTTTGAATGATATCGATCACTGTTGTTTGGTATTTTAAATACCGTAAGAAAACCCTAGGATGAAAAAAGAAAATTTCAATAACTATATTTAAATAAAATATTATATAAAATCGAAAGATTTTATATAGAAGGAAGATTTCAAACTGTATATTGAAATAGAATATTTATAAAATCAAAGGATTTTATATAAAGGAATATTTATAAAATCAAGGGATTTTATAAAGGAAAATATTTATAAAATCAAGGGATTTTATAAAGGAAATTATTTGTAAAATAAAACAGAAAGAGAAATATTTGTAAAACATTTAAAAATAAAACAGAAAGAGAAATATTGGTAAAACATTTATAAATAGAGTTATAAAAAGGAAATGTTTATTTAGAAAATAAATAGAGCTATAAAAGGGATTTATTGGGAAATGAAAAGAATGTTATATAAGGAAATATTTTGCAAATGAATAGAATTTTACATCAATGAAGTTTAGACCCGTGCTTCGCACACGGGTATAACATGATATGGATTTAAAGCAAAGATTTTAAATAGAATCTGTTGTAACCAATAGATTGAGAAGATTAATTTATAAATAATATTTTATAAATTAATAAAATATTTATCTTTAGATAAATAGAATATATAAATCAGGGATTATATAGAGGAGTAAGAATCGATTTCAACATCGATATTCGAAACTGAATATGGACGTAGAGTTAATCAAAGGAGTTAATCAAAATGTGTTAATCAAAATAGGTTAGAGGAGTTAATCGATTAGAGTTAGAGTTAATCGACTAGTGTTAGAGTTAATCGATTAGAGTTAGAGTTAACCAGTTAGAGTTAATCGGTTAGATTTAATCGATTAGACTTAAATCGAACAAGAGTTATTCGAATAGAGTTAATCGAACAAGTGTTAGTCGAATATTTGTTATTCTAATAGAGTTAATCGAATATTTGTTATTCGAATAGAGTTAATCAAACAAGGGTTAGTCGAATATTTGTTATTCGAATAGAGTTAATTGAACAAGAGTTAGTCGAATATTTGTTATTCGAATAGAGTTAATTGAATTAGAGTTAGTCGGATTAGAGTTATTCGAATATAGTTTATTCGAAGAAAGAGTTATCGAATAAGGTTATTCGAATAAGAGAATTAATCGAATATAGTTTATTCGAATAGAGAAAGAAATTATCGAATATTAGATATCCGAAAGAAATCATCGAATATTTGTTATTCGAAAGAAATTATGGAATATTTATTATTCGAAAGAAATTATCGAATATTAGTTATTCAAAAGGAGTTCTCGAATATTAGTTATTCATAAGGAGTTATCGAATATTAGTCATTCAAAAGGAGTTAATCGAATATTAGTTATTCGAAAGGAGTTAATTGAATATAGTTTATTCGAAAGGAGTTAACTGATAGGAGTAAATTAGTTAGAGTTAATTGAATAGAGTTAATCCAGCAGGGTAAATCAAATAGAGTTAATCCAATAGAGTTTATCAAATAGAGTTAATAAAATTGAGTTAATCAAATAGAGCTAACTGATAAGAGTAAATCGATTAGAGTTAATCAAATAGTGTTAATTGAATAGAGTTATTCGAATAATAGGTTATTCGAAGAAGAGAGATTATCGAATATAGTTTATTCAAAGGAAAGAATTATCGAATAGAGATTTATTTGAAAGAGAGTTACGTAAGGAAGTTTGTGAAAGATTTAAAAGATAAACTTTGACTATTTGGAAGTTAAAACGTTGTTCAGTTAAGGTCTGAGAGGTAATTATACCCCAACTTGATTGACTTCCTTCTTGACTAAGGAATGGTAAGGTTTGATAGTGAATGATGGTTAAGTGAATTTAGTTAATGAGTGAAATAGTTTGAGTTGGCCTGGCGATGTTTGATTTAAACATCAGTTTAAATCCAGTGAAGGAGTTTTGGAAATGTTTTCCAAATATGAATTAGAAATGTTTTCTGCTAATAGAAAATAAGAATTTAGAATATATGGAGATAGGAGATAAGTAAATTAATGAACTAAAGAGATAAATGTTAAATGATGATTAATCGATAAAATTTCCATTGGAAATAATATCGTTGTTTGCACACGTGTTTTTCTTTGATAGTTAAATCACAGACTATCAAAGTTTTGCCTATTTTTCCGTCATCAATACGGAGAGACCGGTTGGCTTCTTATCCAAAGAACCACTCCGTATGGGCGTTAGCGTTTTGAATCAAATAGATCGAAGACAAATTGAAAACGGAATAAAGTGCAAGGGTTGTTGTATAAGTCCTAGGTAGAGATTGCCTAGGATGGGTGTACGGAATAGTGCCTTCGGTTTGTTCAATCCCAGGACAACTTGAATAGACGAATGTTTGACAGAGTATATCCGGTAGATCACGTAAGTTGATCGTTTCAAATGTATTTACGTTGGTGGCGGAGGAATTCGTTGCTCTTAGCTTATACCAGTGGTATTTTTGGGGAAATCAATTTGTGATTTGACGGGTATGACGATGTGGCATTCAAAGTGAATGAATGAGTAATCTGTTGGAAGATAAGTTATGACCTCCAGCCTCATCAATTGGGAAATGGCAGAAATCAGGCAGGCATCATGGCTAAGTTGTTCGCAACCAATTAGGGTATATTGTCACCATCTAGAGAATATTTATATTTGTTACTTCTTTCAATTCTGTATCTCCCGGGAACGGTTATGTTTGAATACTAACCGAGGGGTGGCAACATATTCGATACACTCAAGCGAAATGAGTGGTCGGTCATGTGTGACCGAGTTGCAAGACGTTCTTGTTGAACTCCAGTGTATCGCTTCTAGAGTACACTGAGCGGAAGCTGGATCCATACCTTGTCATAGTTGGAATCCATTCCCCAAATAAGAGCCCTCGGTTTTGATTGTATATTATATATGTAGAACGTTAGATGCAAGCGTTTCTACTGGATTGATATTACTTGTGTTAGACATTATTATAATATCAGAATAATATTGTTTTACTAATGATTTGGGTTATTGTAAGGTAAAAACCATTCGTGTTTATGTGTGGATCGGTCTTATGATTATCCTTTATTTCAAAAGGATTTTGAAAGTTAAATCAAATAATTTGAGTTTACTGACACTACTCACATGACTGACCCGGAGTTTATTTTGTTTTGTTTCCCTAAACTCTTGGGTGCCCAATTTTGTATGGGTAGTCAAGTAGTCGGGATTTACAGATACTTGAATAGCTGGAGTAAGAGGCTTCAGAATTATATAACTATGGTTTTTCTGTTGTGTTGCAAGTGCTGTACTTTGCAAATGATATGTATATTCAAGTACAGATTTATATTTCAAAGTTATGTTATGAAATATATTTATTCGTTCCGATGTGAGATTCGTGTTACTCTAATGTTGTGTTGTTCTTCTTCTTCTTCTTCTATTTTAAGTTTCTAAGTTATCTATTCTCACCCTCTAATTTCTTTCTATTAATGATCAGGTATTTCCGATGTCTGAATAGTCAACATGGTAGGTTTGTGTTGATTTTCGGAGTCGAAAATACCAGTTCGTTACATAACCTCGTATCTTAGCACCATTACATGTACATTTACGCTTTAGACTCCTTACATTAAATTAAGCACTCGTGGATGCTGAATTTGTCGGGCGGTTCCGAGAAGACTTCTACCCCAAGTTAAATCTAACCTTGTGTCTAAGTGCGATTACAATTTTTATTTAGTGTAAATTTAGGCATATTCATTCTTAAAAAATTATTCATATTCATCATAGGTTTTTCGTGCCCTTACCCTCAAGTCATAAATCATCATATAAGATATGCCCCAAATTAAAGTCTTAGATCACAGCATAGGTTTATGCCCAATATATCATTCTCAACCATTCCCAATTTCGTTCGTTTGCATATTTCAGCAATAGACCTAGGCTTGAAGGTAACCTGGCTATAAAAATAATAAGGGAAGGAGGGAGAAAAGAGAACAGAAATATACATAATAACAGAATACGCATATGATAATAGGAATGAGCATAATAGAGATAGGCATGTAAGGACTAAATAGTGGATCAGGTGTACAAGTAATGGCAGATCTATTTAGTTTTGATTCAGGTTATTAACAAGCATAGTTTAAATCAAAACTTATAAACATGTAAGGATTACTTATTAAATGTTTATATCTAAAAGTACCATGAACTCATAGAGACATCATCTAAAGAACAGAGAAATGAATGTTGATGTTGCAACAGAGTTTCTTGGATATGTATAAGTCATTGTTGCAGAAGAATAGGCTAATTCAATCCAAGATGGGGCAACATCTTGGTGTCTCCATTGTTTTAGGTGAATAAAAAATAGAAATTTTGTCCTATTTATAGCCTACCGCCAATGAATCCGGTTCGGAAACATTTCCAAGTGCAGGGTAGGAATCTGCCACAGATCTGGGATGGGTCGACCCCGGGGTCGACCCTAGGCTCGACACCCCCTTTTGTGGGTCGACCACCAACGGGCCATATTCCCAGTTCGATTACCTCTCCGATTTTCGAATTATTTTGAATTCTGAACTTGAATTTTTTATATATAATTCTCTTATACGTATACAAATTTCTAAGCTTAATAACTTCCTCATACGATGTTCGTTTTACGCAAACTCGGAGTCTGCCTTATGCAGAATTCCGAGACGAACGCAATGGTGCAGTCCGTTTTACTTAATTCCCAATATTTTATTAAGTATTCTTTATTTTATCACCATAGTTTTCTTATTAAAATTATGGGGTGTTACATATTGACAGTTAGTGTGATACGGAAAGACTGGAGCTAAACCAAGATATCATTGTCCTTTCACTATCGAGGCGTGATTGAGGGGCACACCAAATTGGATGCTAGATTAGTTGTTATGGGCACACCACTTAGCTCTTGATGTAGCTACTAGCTGAGGGAGGAGCCAGGGTGGGGCCATAGCCACCATGGAAAAGCAGACCATACTGAATATCTGTATTGTAGGCCCTTAAAGATGGGCCTATACAGATATGGATAGGCTCCCGATCGAGTTCCGTGCATTTGATGCAGCCCTATTACGAGACTCGGGTTATAGTAGACCGAACGTACGTGTGAGGGTCTAGATACATGCATGACTGCTCTGGGTGGTGTATCATAGACGGTAGGGCATTACTTCGTGTCAAGACCGAGCTTGGCCGGGAAGTTTGGATATGGACATACGTGCATCGCTCTGGCATATGATTAGTGTTTCACACGCTTCTGTGGCATAACGATGTAGACCGTGTGAGAGATTACCATGTGAGGTACCTTGATATTGGGGTAGCTACATATATGTTATGGTTCGATAGATTGGTATTTTTGGAAAAAAAAATCGGTCTGTCGGAATTCGGGTTGTTACATATTTGTATAATAGTTGCATAAAATCCAAGTACAAATAGAAAAGGTACATAAAAGATAAATGGAAGATGTAAAGTTTTCCGTTTTCTACCTTTTTGTAACATAAGTAATCAGATTCAGAAAATTAGACTTTTCTGTAATTCGCAAGTTTAAAGTTGTTTGGTAGGGTTTGGATGCAAAAATTGGATGAACTGCAATTTTGCTTTGTAAGAGTGTAGGAAAAATTGGATAAAAAAGTATTTTGATTTTCAAAATATTTCATTCATATAGAAATTGCCAGTATATTTAGGATATATGCATAATGTTTTCAAAAAGATTTTCAAGAAAAATTTGCATTCATATAGGAGGTACCGCTTAGGCATTCATTTCATTCATTTATTATTATGTTGTATTACATTTTGCACTAGTGCACAAATGGTTGCAAATTTTGATGTACACATGATGGTTGTAGATTATGCGAGGAATTACTTCATTTTACCCTTACCAAATTTCGGGGACAAAATTTCCTAAGGGTGCGAGAATGTAACACACCGCAATTTTTAATAAATAATAAAATAAAATTTAAAAAGCTTTCAGAATTTGGTTATAGATATAGCATCACTGCGTCCGTCACGATTTTCTGATAGTTTAGACCTATGGATTGCTGAAAACAAATTTAAGATGAGAAAGATATCTTTAAATGAACCATTACAACAAACGTGAAAAGAAGATATAAGAAGAACAATAAAAAGAACAATGACCACCATTATTTTTAGTCTTGCTAACAAAAGCCTATGTTTTCTAGTTGGTAGAGATAGGTCTCTCCCAGGTGAGTAGTGCAAGTTTGAGTCCCGCTGGCACCATATTTTTATTTTAGAGGGATGGTTTAAATAATTGGGATAAAGATCCAGTTTACGATGATTCTAATTCTGATATGGAAATATTAGTTATGAGAATGATATTCTAGGATATTTAGTAGACGAAGATGATTATACAAATATAGAAGAAGTTACTGGGGAGGTTTTTAAAACAGAATCTAGTAAGACATTAGCTGAAATTATAGATAGAAAAATAACAGTAGAAAATATTCATGAAGAAACAGATAATATGATAATAGCTTGTATGCAAGATTTAGAAATGGATTATGAACAAGCATTTATAACATTATCAAAATATTTCAATATGACTTTAATTGATGAAATATTGAATCAACATATTCCTTTAAGTGACTTTTTTATCGATTCACATTTTATGGATCAAGCGATGACACCAGCTAATAAACGAAGTAGGTTTGATAGTGAACCAAGTGAACAGTTTAGAGAACGTCCATTAGAACGAGAACCATGGATAAAGACTGAAGCAGAATATAAAGAAAGTCCTTATATAGGAAAAGGTTGGCGAAAACAATACGGAAAATTATATAGCAGAGATATGTTGCTTTTAGAAAATCAATCGCCACAACTTTGGCCAGAAGAAGTATTAGTCTGGGAACAAAACGTTGTAAGAAATTAGGAAACTAACAAAAAACCAGAAATGGATATGTGGGTTGTGTTGGAAATAATATTAGGACCACTATCCCTAGGAATATATCAAAGTAGAAAGGCAGATAACCCCTCAGTTATAGCAGAATAAAAAGCATTAGGAAATAACCCATATAATTTTACAAGTTTTATAAGATTAATATTAATTGGTAATGATCTAGGAAAGGGAGGAACACTTATGCAAGATACAACAGTAAGAAATTTAGAACAATTAAGCATAAGAGAATTTAAATATATTAAAGAATTTAGTCAAGATTTTGCAGTAACATTATCACAAACAGGTAGAGCAATGGAAGAAGATCTATGCGATAAATATTTTTCTAAACTTCCAGGAGATCTAGGAAGACAACTACAAAATGATTGGAATACCCAATATGGAAGAATTAAAAAATTAGGAATAGGTCCAAGAATAATGTTTGTTTTCCAAGAATTAGAGAAACGATGTAGAGAAGCTACTTTACAAGAGCAAATAAAAAGACAAGCTTGGGCATTCTGCCGAACCGCTATTTTTACACCTCAAGCATATGGTTACTATAAACCTAGAAAATACCTAAGAAAATCAAAACAATTTGATAAAAAAAAGAAAGATAAATATGTGAAACGAAATAAGCCAAATAGAAAATGTCATTGTTTTGTATGTGGTGATCCAAATCATCTTGCAAATAAATGCCCTAATAAATATAATAATAAGCAACGGTCAAATTAAGTAGATGAATTAGGAGAATATGAAAAAGAAAGTGTCGATGAAAACGAATATTTAGTAAATTCGATCTAAAATCAGGATATAACCAATTAAAGCTCGAAGAGAACTTTAAACCCTGGACAGCATTCATGTGTTCAGAAGGACACTTTGAATGGAATGTTTTAAGTTTTGGATTAAAAATAGCACTATTAATTTTTCAGAAGTTTATGGATAGTATCTTCAAAAAATATGAGTTTTGTTTAGTATATACTGATGATATTCTAGTTGCTAGTGATAATCTTAAAGAACACGAAGACCATTTAAAAATATTCCTTCAAGAAATTGAAAATAATGGTTTAGTAATTTCAAAACGAAAAATGGAACTATTTAAACAAAAAAATTCATTCGTAGGGCTAGAGATAGGAAATGGTAAAATAGAATTACAACCCCATATTTCACAAAAAATAATAGAATTTACAGATAAGCTAGATAACAAGAAGAAAATACAAGCATTTTTAGGTCTAGTGAATTATGCAAGAAAATTTATTCCAAACTTAGCAAAGCTAGTTGGAACATTATATGGAAAAAATTCAAAAAAAGGGGAAGGACGATTTAATTCAGAAGATATTAAACTAGTACAAAAAATTAAGCAAGAAATCAAGAAAATACAACCGTTAGAATTACCATTAACAACAGATTATATCATTATTGAATGTGATGGATGTAAAGAAGGATGGGGAGCAGTATTGAAATGCAAACCATCAAAATGTAGTGACAAGTCAACGGAGAAGATTGCAGCTTATGCTAGTGGAAACTTCAATGCAGTCCCAAGTTGGAAAAGTCTAGATTTTGAAATATAGGCCTTAATTAATGCATTAGATAAATATAGGATTCATTTAAATAAAGACTTTACAGTCAGAACCGATTGTGAAGCCATTGTAAAATTTATATCCAATGAATTTTTAAAAAAAAAAAAATTAAATGGCTAAATCTTCAAAACTTAATACAAGGCAATGGTTACTTAATTCAATTTGAACATATTAAAGGCAAAAATAATCATCTTGCCGACATTTTATCCAGAAAATTAGTCTCAGTTTTTAATACTAATAACATTTGTAATTTACAAGATAAGCATTGTATGAATAGGGAAGTAGGCGAAAAGAGTAATAAAATGATTGTGGATGTAAAATCCCCAACAATTAAAATGGAGGTGCAATCACCCAAAACGTCATTTACAGAAGCAAATTCTCCATCAGCAACCAATAGTCCAACTTCTACAGTTAATCCTCCAATCAGGTTACTAGCCAGTCAAACGATGGTGGCTAATACCCCATGCATGTCCTTTGGACAAATGTCTCTTATTCAGTTCAAAAACGACGATCCTTGGAGGTTTAAACCCCTAGTTCGGATAAACGATGCATCACAACAATGTCTGTTAGATCACCTTTGGAATCTAAAAACATTCGAAGCAGAAAGAAGAAATAAACAAAGGCTTGGTAATTATTTGCATATTATTTTTCAAAAATTCAGCAAAAGCCTCTACCAAAAAACTTTTTCTGTTACATAGTTTTCCGAGGCAATTTTACAAGAGTTTTTAAAAACTATAGTCAAGTACAGATGGCTATACAAAATTATCAAAACCCAGCTTTTAGAGATTTTTATAATCTGCAACAAGCCTTGGACGAAGCAAGAAATTTCTTTGGCCCAAATTACTATATTGATCCAGATTGTCAACAAACGTATTCTCAGACAACCTTATCCACTTCTCAGTCCCCAAATGACATTATAAATTCCCAAACTTCACAACTTAATGATCTACAAAATCTATAATAACGAAGCCAGATTCAACTCCAACATCTTATCCAAAGAAATCAATTCCTAGAAGAAGAAAATCAGAAGAATGCTTATGTCCATAAAACTAATCAGCTTTTAGAGAAAAGTCTTAAGCAATTGGTTCAAGAAAAAGAAGAACTCTGCGAACAGGTTCCCAAACATCCAAAAACCTTGACCTACAAACAACTATCTAACCACTTAAAACTAAAACTAGAACCAGTCCTCGACGAACTATGTAGGCAAGGAGGGAAAGAATTGATCCTCAAAATAGAAAAATTAGCATATGATAGATGGAATGAGCATCAAGCAATTTTACATCGATTGTTAGCAAATTACTACAAAAAGATGGTGGGAACGGTGCAACTCAAAGTAGTACAAGACAGACGGTCAAACATGCTTAGAGCAAGAGTTGATAGTACGCAGTTGCCATGCGAAATGGACAAGATCATTGATTTGTTTGACCATGGTATGCTATCCAGAATTACATTCATACATCCAATAGAAGACTCAGTATTAGAAAGGTTTGGAAAACGATTTTTAATGATAGCAGGCCAATACCTACGTATTTTTCCTGCTATAGTTGTATGTATTGGCTCAACAACACCAGAATTCAGTTTCAATAAGCGATATACAATTAAACCAGCAAGCCATCGAATGGTCATCTTTAAACACGTAGGTTATACAAAGCAAAATGCATCTAGATGTTTAAGAATTTTTTTCAGATATATGAAGGAACGCCAATCTGGTTTGGAGTAGACAAACCATGGCAATACCATCAGAACAAATTAACTCTAAGTCCTCTACCTACTTGGAAGGATAAGTTATTCCTACAGGTAGAAATATCAAGGTACCAGATTTGGGGGAGATGGATCTAAAAGTCCTTCTTCCTCTACCTATAGCAGAACATATTTTTGATCCAAACAGTGACGTCTTAATTTATGATCAAGAGGTGTCAGAATCAGAAATGGAGCTATGTCCAGATCTTAGTGCAAGTGATAGGAGAACTCTAGAAGATTTTAATCCAATGGACGAATTAGCAAACACAGATTAAAAGGTAGCAACGTGTAAAGAAACAATGACAAAAGGTAATCCACTAAGTAAAATAAGGAAGGATCTCCACTAAGTAAAGTAAAGACAGGTGGAAGAATAACTTCATAATTGGCAGACAACTTTATTTCCCACGAATAAAGATAAGACAATGGATACTTGCCTTGAGAAATTGGCAGCCAGCTTTTCCTTTTATTAAAATAAGAAGATTCCGCTATATGGACATATGTGTGTAATATGTTTACCGATTAACCGGCTATATGATTATAAATATGTGTAAGCTCGTAGAGCAAAGCATCAGTGTGACTATTGTAAGAAAGTTTATATAATTCTGTAATGGCAGCTTAATTTTCTTTTCATTTGTCTGTGCAAATCTTTGTTCTTCCTCCAAGCAAAATATTTTGAGAGAATATATATATATATGTATATATATATATGTATATATATATCGCCTTACTGCAAAAAACTGTGAACACTTTAATCTCAATGCAAAAAACTGTGAACACTTTAATCTACAAAAAACTAACTGATAATTATTCATACCTTTCTGCTTTCCATTGAGATTAAAGTGTTCACAGTTTTTTGTAGCAACACTATATATATATATATATATATATATTCTCTCAAAATATTTTGCTTGGAGGAAGAACAAAGATTTGCACAGACAAATGAAAAGAAAATTAAGCTGCCATTACAGAATTATATAAACTTTCTTACAGTATTCACATTGATGATTTTCTCTACGAGCTTACACATACTTATAATCATATAGCCGGTTAACCGGCAAACATATTACACACATATGTCCGTATAGCGGAATCTTCTTATTTTAATAAAAGGAAAAGCTGGCTGCCAATTTCTCAAGGCAAGTATCTGTTGTCTTATTTTTATTCGTGGGAAATAAAGCTGTCTGCCAATTATGAAGTTATTCTTCCACCTGTCTTTACTTTACTTAGTGAAGATCCTTCCTTATTTTACTTAGTGGATAACCTTCTGTCATTGTTTCTTTACACGTTGCTACCTTTTAATCTGTGTCTGCCGTTTCGTCCATTGGATTAAAATCTTCTAGAGTTCTCCTATCACTTGCACTAAGATCTAGACTTAGCTCCATTTCTGATTCTGACAACTCTTGATCATAAATTAAGGCGTCACTGTTTGGATCAAAAATATGTTCTGCTGTAGGTAGAGGAAGAAGGACTTTTAGATACATCTCCCTCTAAATCTGGTACCTTGATGTTTCTGCCTGTAGGAATAACTTATCTTTTCAATTAGGTGGAGGACTTAGAGTTAATTTGTTCTGATGGTATTGCCATGGTTTGTCTGCTCCAAACCAGATTGGCGTTCCTTCATATATCTGAAAATAACTTCTTAAAAATCTAGATGCATTTTGCTTTGTATAACCTACGTGTTTAAAGATGACCATTCGATGGCTTGCTGGTTTAATTGTATATCGCTTATTAAAACTGAATTCTGGTGTTGTTGAGCCAATACATACAACTATAGCAGGAAAAATACGTAGGTATTGGCGTGCTACCATTGAAAATCGTTTTCCAAACCTTTCTAATACTGAGTCTTATATTGGATTTATGAATGTAATTCTGGATAGAATACCATGGTCAAACAGATCAATGATCTTGTCCATTTCGCATGGCAACTGGGTACTATCAACTCTTGCTTTAAGCATGTTTGACCATCTGTCTTTGTAACAACCCGTAAAATCTGGGCCAGTTTAAAATTTTTATTTTGGCAATTTTAGCGAATTTTGATTATTTAAAATGAATTATTTTAAATAATATCGACGAGAAATTTAATTTGAATAGAATTCGACGTATATATTATATACGTCGTCGTTAGAATATAAATATTTATATATAATTATAAATAGAATTGAAAATGGCGCGGTAGTTCGATAATTCGATTTCAAACTTCAATTGAATGTACCGGGTGCAAAACAATCCGGATTTTAGTGAAACCAAAAATAATGGGATCTAATTGATAATATCTTTCCAACGAATCCGAAAAATCAAGATTTCATATCGGGAATCAAAAGATATGTCCAGTTAAAAATTCTGAATAGTCGCTATGGAATTCAGGCCTTTAAAAATGGACATTTTGCAAACGACCTCGGATTTCGACGAAACCAGTTTTGTTGGGTCCGTGATGTCAGGTTATTGTTAGGTTTCAAATTTCATAATTTTTCGAATCAATATGTGAGCGTGGCAAAGGAAAATGCGTTTGACCATTTTCAGTGTATTTTAATCGACTGGAAATTGGCCATTTTTCTAACGGTCTCAGAATTCGACGAAACTAGTTTTGTTAGGACCGTATCATGAATACGAAGCTAGAAAATATTTTTCTGGAATTTTTCTAGTTAGTATGTGACCCCGGTAATTTGAAATGTACGTTTAAAATTCAATATAGTGATTTAAATGTAAATTAAACGGAAACTGATTCAAACGTCCGAATCAACCTACGATACATAACCCATTGTGTTCAGAATGGGGGTGAAACGCTATGGACGACAGGCGGTGGGCCTCGTTTCGAGGTCATGGATAAAAGTCAACCTTTTTGAATAAATAAATAATTAATAATAAAAAAAAAAAAATTTATCTCCTCCCTTAACCAGCCCCCCCCCCCCCCCCCCCGATCTCTTTTCATTTCAGATCAATTATAAAAAAAAAAAAAAAAAAAGAGAACGCCGCTCCAAGATCGACGGCCGCCGTCGAGGATCGCCCCCCCCCCCCCCATCTTCCGCCACCGCGCAGCCACAGGAGGAGCGTCGCCCTCCGATTGACGAACCCCCCTCCCCCCTTCCTTCTCCCTTGCCTCCCTCGACACCAACACAACCGAGCCCTCGCCTGCGCCGAAGCCACCCCCTCCCTCCAGCGAGGAAACCGCCGACGCCCCCCTGTAAGTCGTTTTTTTTTATTTTATTTGTTTTATTTTTATTTTATATTTAATAAGAAAATTAAAACTGATTTTACAAGAAAATTAAAACTGATTTGAATAAGCATTTTTAAACTGATTTTTTTATAATATCAAAAACTGATTTTTTTATAATTTCAAAAACTGATTTTTTATAATTTCAAAAACTGTTTTTTTTATAATTTCAAAAACTGATTTTATATAAAGTAAAACTGATTTTTATATAATGATTAACTGATTTGATATATAATGTTAAAACTGATTTATATATAATGTTAAAACTGAAAATTTATTTTAAAAGCTAAGATGGGAATTTTATATATGAAAAGGCAATATTTAAAGAAATAAAAATTCGATTTTTATATATTGAACTTTGAAATAAAAATTCGATTTTTATATATTGAACTTTGAAATAAAAATTCGATTTTTATATATTGAACTTTGAAATAAAAATTCGATTTTTATATATTGAACTTTGAAATAAAAATTCGATTGTTATATATTGAATAGCGAAGTAAAAATTCGATTTTTACATATGTAGTGAAAGCGGTCAACGAAGGTGACAAAAAGGCGAAACGACGAAGACTTCTGCAAATAAAGTGCCGTGGAGCTTGGATAGCTTTCTGTGAGAATTTCTCACCTTTCAAATTTATTTTCTAGTTATATATATATACTAGGATGCAGACGGTGCTTATTAGAAGCACCCGACACCCGTCCACATACCATGGACTTGTTTGTTTGGTTGTGTAGTTGGTTAGATTATTTGATTTGGATTTGATTGATTGGTTGAATTGGAAATTGATTAAAATTAACATGTGAATGGCGTGGGACTTCACTAGACCGGGGATAAGGCTAGGCCTTGTCCCGTTTCTAGTATCGTGCCGTTATGCCGCCGAAATTTTCTAAAATATGTTAGAAAAAAATAAAAATATCATTTTATTTAAAGAATGAACTGAAAAGAAAATTCATGTGTTGGAATAAATATTTTATCGTTAAGAATATAGTTTTTAACGTGAATGTGAATAAAATAAAATATTCATTTACAAACCAGACGGTTTGTTTATGTACACTGATTTGACTGATATGGATTGGGACGATAAATTTTACACATCGCCCAACTGCACGAATAAAATCTGTGTTTGATTGTTTGAAACCCCACACGGGTGTTGGGATGAAATTTGAAGTTCACTCATCCTGATTGATTAAATATGTCGATCGATTGATTGACAGGCTGTTATAAGCGTTAGATATCTATATTTGATGCTTATACAGTGTAGTGCACTTTGGTTGATGGTTGATTATTTTTCAAGGCTATTATACATGTGTTGTATGAAAATCCATATAATTAACTTTATATGGTAATTGATTGGGCCTCATTCCAGTTTTAAAATAGAAATATTTAAAATAGAAATATTCGAAATGGAATATTTGAAAATGTCAATATATGAAGCCGTGTTGATTAGAGTGACGCCATTTTGACGTGAACGATATTTATATCGATTTTATTCATTTTAAAATGAATATTAAAAAGTAATTTTGAAATCAAATATTTCAAAATGAATTGAATTGAAAGCGATTTCGAAATGAATTGAATTGAAAACGATTTCGAAATGAATTGAATTGAAAACGATTTCGAAATGAATTGAATTGAAAACGATTTCGAAATGAATTGAATTGAAAACGATTTCGAAATGAATTGAATTGAAAACGAATTCAAATGGAATTGAAAGCGAATTGAAATGAATTCAAATTGAATTGAAATTCGAATTGAATAGAAATGAATTTTGAAACGAATTTATAAAGAAGAATTCAATTTTGCTTTGAATTGAAATGGAAGTTGAAATAGGTTTTGAAACGATTTTAAAACTATTTATATAATTCGTTTTGAATAGTAATCGACGAAATATATTATATATATATTATATATAATATAATGGCCTGAATAGAACGCGCCGCGCCGCGGCAGTTCGTGAATTTCGACCATTTATTTCAAACGGACATTACGGGAGATCCAACCGTCGGATTCTCCTAAAACCGGAACTGTTGGGTTCGTATCGAAAAGAGCTTTCTAACGAATGTTAGAAATTTGAAATCTAACGGTTGGATTTGGAGATACGTCCAAATCAAATTCGAAAAAGGTCGCTGTAAGTGCAGTTCGATGGCCATTGTTGGAAATCGACTGTACGGGCCTTGATAAAATTATTAAAAATAGTAATAATTTGTGTAAAATCATAAGAAATGATTTAGAAAGAATTGGGGTGAAAAACTCCAAATTTGAAAAGATAAAAATAGATTTTTATCGAAATGAACTAGTTTTGAACTAGAATTATAATTCTATTTATTTTTAAATAAATAAATTGAAATTGAAATGGTTTTGAAAATAACCAAAATTTCCAATGATTGCATTGGAATGGATTTGAATCGAAATTGTCTTCGGAATATTTCGATGTTGGAATTCGTGATTATACAGGTGTTGTTATGGAAATTTGAAAGATATATATATATATCGTTATTTCCAATACGATATTTGTTGGTCGTAGAATTTGATATTGAATATAAGCCGGGATATTTTCTATTCAGGGCCTTGTATTGAATATCAAATGTGATTTGGGTTTGTCGTGAATGGTGTCTTCACTAACACTGTTCTTGAACCCAGTTGAGAAAAGATTAAATCTTTTTATTCAGATTTAATGAAGTGTACCAATTAAATAACATTTAATTGGAATTGAATCGATATTGATTTTTGGGTTTATCGTGAACGGTGTTTTAAATAACACTCGTTCTTTAACCCGATAATTAATGATTGTGATTTTGGGTTTACCGTGAACCGTGTTTTAAATGACACTGATTCTTTAACCCAGTTAACGATTAAAACTAAGTGGAGTTTTAATGAATCTTTAATTAGATTGGGAATCGAGAATGGAGTATCACCAGTTTTACTCCAGGCGATAGTTAAATCTTTAATTAGATTTGAACGTGAAATGGTAATTGAATTTACCGATAACACTGTGGTGTTAGATATGAAGTATTACCAGTTTTACTTCATGGGATTAATAGGTTGGGATTGGGAAATTAAAACAAATGATTACTTCGGTAAAGTTCGTTAATCCCGACTAGTTTGAATCGAAATTCAGAAGAAGATTTGAGAATAAATTTTAATGATTTATCTTGGATAAAATTAATGGGAACCTTTCCCTATGAATGTGAAATTTAGAAACTAATTGTCGGTTAGCCAAGCAGAATGGTTTTCTGGATATTGATCTGATGTTGGTTTCGGCCTTCGGGGTTAATATTTGGGGAATTATTCTCTTGATTAATTTACGGTTAGTGACTAATGAATTGGAATGAGGCGTATGTTGTGTTTGTGTAACACTTTTATAATATATACGCGAGTTATTCGGAAAGACCGGGTTTATCCCATTCTGAATAACTGATACGACGATAAGTCGAAGATGAAGACGATGGTCGAAGACCGGAGGTCTTCACGTCGTTTGGGTAATTACTGATGATCTTGATTGGGCTGTACACCCAAGAAGATGGAAACAGTTAGTGATCGTTCAGACGTACTTGGAGATCGATGGATATGCGGGGTACTAGGTGCCTCCGGTTTCGTTCAGACCCAGAACGGACTTGTAAATGGACTGTGTGTGTCTGACATTGGATTTTAGTCCGTTCGATTGATCTCTATTAAATATATATCTGTTTGGCGGCGGAGAATTTATTCTCTTGCTTAACGCCCTTCTCTGAGACGTACGAGCTCAGGGGTTATATATTGATGGATATCAATCGCATGGAGTGAATTGTCTGTGTGGCATGCCTAAGTGGCAAATGATCAAGGCTTCTGTTGAAAAGCAAAGTCTTGTGGTTGATGATCGAAGCACGGCCTTTGTGGCGTAGCTTTGTGTAACGTTGATTCGCGAGTATCACACCCGGTATGAATCAAAAACGGGAAACGGACCTCAGGGAGGGCATGCGTTTCTTTCTAGTTATGAGTGGCGTCAGTGCTTGAACTGGCTGACGAGTTTGACTCATGTGGATGTTACTTATTATTACTTGCTGAAAAGCGAGGCGCCTCGTGATATCGGTTTCGGCCGATGCTTCTGGTCGGCTGACGGGCCAGATTTACGCCCCAAAGGGCGGAGAAACGTAGTGTTCAGGCATAATAATCCACATCGGTGGACCGGCCCTGTCGCTCCAAGGCTTGCCTGCGCGCTTGCCGGAGACATGGGCTAGATTGTCTCGAATCGGTTGAGGATCTTGCCCCTAGCCTCGGTTCATACCATAAATGATAACCCAACTTCCAATACGACATTTGCGGTTTTGATTGTAAACTTATATATGGCGACATAGTGTTATGGGCCGTTCATGCCGCCTATGATTGATACTTATGATTTGAAGTGTTTCATACACTATGCACTTATAATAGTATCAAATGATTTGTTTTAAAACGTATCAAGCATTCTTTGGCTGTTATAAGGGAAAACCCTATCCTCGACTGCGTTGCATTGTGTGATGGGACCTGGGTCTTATAACAGCTTCATTTTTCTTTATTTAGCATTGCGCTGTTTGTTTGATGCACTGGTATTCTTGGGAGGAAACCCGTTCCGTGTTATACGGCGTGGTCCCTTGAATTACCATCTTTTAAAATAAAGATTAATAACTGTTTTAGTTCTCACACCAGTCCCATGACTGACCTGGAGTTTATTGTTTTAACCTAAACTCTGGGTGCCCTTATTTTTGACACGGGCAGCTAGTAGTTTTGGTTTTGCAGATTTATATTCACAGGATCCTGGTTTACAGCTGGAACAATATCCGGAAAGCTTTGTATCCGTATATCTAATTCTAGTTGTGTATTGTATTATTTTCCGCTGCTATGTATTTAAATGTAATTTAAATCTCTGATATTTCTGTGTAATATTTATTCATACTCTGTATATTCCTGAAATCTGATGCACTGTTGTAATATATAGTGAAATGTTCTTTTGTATGCGTTCTGTTTTGTCCTGTTCCAAAACGATAGGGCGTTTCGAACGGCCTGGATCGGTTTAGCGACTGGTTCGGACCGAGCGAAATTCCTTCTCGTCACATTTGGTATCAGAGCTTTGGTTTACAAAGCTAGAGAACAAGACACATTAGAACCATACGAAAGAATTCATCAGATATTGGATTAGTAATATCCAATGAGAATGACTCGTTAGAGATAGGATCAGTAGTATCCTAGAACGGGTGTGAAGAGTATATTTTTCTAATGAAAACAAACTTTTGTTTTGAAAATTTAAATCAATTATTCGTATTTGATTATCCATTTATATTGATGTGGACAATCCAGTATATATAGATTTGGCGTATACGTCTGATCCGCGTGTATTCGAAATTTTAATATACTGGATAGATATAGAGTCACATTCTAGACACCCGGGGATAATTCTGATGATGTGGCCACATCATCAGTATTTATATTCGTGTTTCGAAGGTGTGATATCTATATATTTCCATTAGACTGGTGTGAGAACCAAATCTTATATAGCTAGAACACTTTGTTGTGAATTGGCATCAAAAACATGATTTTTGTATATGTATCAAAATTATGAATTTGAAACGTTAAATTCACTAATTGATTGATGTTTGTGTTGTTTGTTTATTTGTTTGCTAATTTTGAACCATTATGCCTAATAGCATCAAATATTGAGTTATATTGAAAATTGGTTGCATTTGCTTGCATATACATGTATATCATTGAACAGGTCATAGCAAGGAGGCTAGAGCCAGAGAATAAAATTTGTTTGCCCGACAAATAGGTACATGTTTATTACATAATTTCCTGTTTTGTTTGGGTGATGATGATTTTGTGAGCCTATTGGCTAGCCGTTTGGCTTTTTCTTTTTCTTTTTGAAATCTGAAGGACCGGGGAAGCTATTTGAAATTCCCCGATGCTCCCATTGCAGGGGAGGTTATGGCGAAATTTTTCAAAAATTTAGGGTGTTAGCCAAATTTTTGAAATTTTGAAAATTCTCAGAAAATAAAGAGTTGGAGAATGGAAGCCTGATCAATCGTAGAGCTGAATAATCAAACCACTTTCGACTTTGTTCCTTTTCGGGGACGAAAAGTTTTAAGTGGGGGAGATTGTAACAACCCGTAAAATCTGGGCCAGTTTAAAATTTTTATTTTGGCAATTTTAGCGAATTTTGATTATTTAAAATGAATTATTTTAAATAATATCGACGAGAAATTTAATTTGAATAGAATTCGACGTATATATTATATACGTCGTCGTTAGAATATAAATATTTATATATAATTATAAATAGAATTGAAAATGGCGCGGTAGTTCGATAATTCGATTTCAAACTTCAATTGAATGTACCGGGTGCAAAACAATCCGGATTTTAGTGAAACCAAAAATAATGGGATCTAATTGATAATATCTTTCCAACGAATCCGAAAAATCAAGATTTCATATCGGGAATCAAAAGATATGTCCAGTTAAAAATTCTGAATAGTCGCTATGGAATTCAGGCCTTTAAAAATGGACATTTTGCAAACGACCTCGGATTTCGACGAAACCAGTTTTGTTGGGTCCGTGATGTCAGGTTATTGTTAGGTTTCAAATTTCATAATTTTTCGAATCAATATGTGAGCGTGGCAAAGGAAAATGCGTTTGACCATTTTCAGTGTATTTTAATCGACTGGAAATTGGCCATTTTTCTAACGGTCTCAGAATTCGACGAAACTAGTTTTGTTAGGACCGTATCATCAATACGAAGCTAGAAAATATTTTTCTGGAATTTTTCTAGTTAGTATGTGACCCCGGTAATTTGAAATGTACGTTTAAAATTCAATATAGTGATTTAAATGTAAATTAAACGGAAACTGATTCAAACGTCCGAATCAACCTACGATACATAACCCATTGTGTTCAGAATGGGGGTGAAACGCTATGGACGACAGGCGGTGGGCCTCGTTTCGAGGTCATGGATAAAAGTCAACCTTTTTGAATAAATAAATAATTAATAATAATAATAAAAAAAAAATTATCTCCTCCCTTAACCAGGCCCCCCCCCCCCGATCTCTTTTCATTTCAGATCAATTATAAAAAAAAAAAAAAAAAAAAAAGAGAACGCCGCTCCAAGATCGACGGCCGCCGTCGAGGATCGCCCCCCCCCCCATCTTCCGCCACCGCGCAGCCACAGGAGGAGCGTCGCCCTCCGATTGACGAACCCCCCTCCCCCCTTCCTTCTCCCTTGCCTCCCTCGACACCAACACAACCGAGCCCTCGCCTGCGCCGAAGCCACCCCCTCCCTCCAGCGAGGAAACCGCCGACGCCCCCCTGTAAGTCGTTTTTTTTTATTTTATTTGTTTTATTTTTATTTTATATTTAATAAGAAAATTAAAACTGATTTTACAAGAAAATTAAAACTGATTTGAATAAGCATTTTTAAACTGATTTTTTTATAATATCAAAAACTGATTTTTTTATAATTTCAAAAACTGATTTTTTATAATTTCAAAAACTGTTTTTTTTATAATTTCAAAAACTGATTTTATATAAAGTAAAACTGATTTTTATATAATGATTAACTGATTTGATATATAATGTTAAAACTGATTTATATATAATGTTAAAACTGAAAATTTATTTTAAAAGCTAAGATGGGAATTTTATATATGAAAAGGCAATATTTAAAGAAATAAAAATTCGATTTTTATATATTGAACTTTGAAATAAAAATTCGATTTTTATATATTGAACTTTGAAATAAAAATTCGATTTTTATATATTGAACTTTGAAATAAAAATTCGATTTTTATATATTGAACTTTGAAATAAAAATTCGATTGTTATATATTGAATAGCGAAGTAAAAATTCGATTTTTACATATGTAGTGAAAGCGGTCAACGAAGGTGACAAAAAGGCGAAACGACGAAGACTTCTGCAAATAAAGTGCCGTGGAGCTTGGATAGCTTTCTGTGAGAATTTCTCACCTTTCAAATTTATTTTCTAGTTATATATATATACTAGGATGCAGACGGTGCTTATTAGAAGCACCCGACACCCGTCCACATACCATGGACTTGTTTGTTTGGTTGTGTAGTTGGTTAGATTATTTGATTTGGATTTGATTGATTGGTTGAATTGGAAATTGATTAAAATTAACATGTGAATGGCGTGGGCCTTCACTAGACCGGGGATAAGGCTAGGCCTTGTCCCGTTTCTAGTATCGTGCCGTTATGCCGCCGAAATTTTCTAAAATATGTTAGAAAAAAATAAAAATATCATTTTATTTAAAGAATGAACTGAAAAGAAAATTCATGTGTTGGAATAAATATTTTATCGTTAAGAATATAGTTTTTAACGTGAATGTGAATAAAATAAAATATTCATTTACAAACCAGACGGTTTGTTTATGTACACTGATTTGACTGATATGGATTGGGACGATAAATTTTACACATCGCCCAACTGCACGAATAAAATCTGTGTTTGATTGTTTGAAACCCCACACGGGTGTTGGGATGAAATTTGAAGTTCACTCATCCTGATTGATTAAATATGTCGATCGATTGATTGACAGGCTGTTATAAGCGTTAGATATCTATATTTGATGCTTATACAGTGTAGTGCACTTTGGTTGATGGTTGATTATTTTTCAAGGCTATTATACATGTGTTGTATGAAAATCCATATAATTAACTTTATATGGTAATTGATTGGGCCTCATTCCAGTTTTAAAATAGAAATATTTAAAATAGAAATATTCGAAATGGAATATTTGAAAATGTCAATATATGAAGCCGTGTTGATTAGAGTGACGCCATTTTGACGTGAACGATATTTATATCGATTTTATTCATTTTAAAATGAATATTAAAAAGTAATTTTGAAATCAAATATTTCAAAATGAATTGAATTGAAAGCGATTTCGAAATGAATTGAATTGAAAACGATTTCGAAATGAATTGAATTGAAAACGATTTCGAAATGAATTGAATTGAAAACGATTTCGAAATGAATTGAATTGAAAACGATTTCGAAATGAATTGAATTGAAAACGAATTCAAATGGAATTGAAAGCGAATTGAAATGAATTCAAATTGAATTGAAATTCGAATTGAATAGAAATGAATTTTGAAACGAATTTATAAAGAAGAATTCAATTTTGCTTTGAATTGAAATGGAAGTTGAAATAGGTTTTGAAACGATTTTAAAACTATTTATATAATTCGTTTTGAATAGTAATCGACGAAATATATTATATATATATTATATATAATATAATGGCCTGAATAGAACGCGCCGCGCCGCGGCAGTTCGTGAATTTCGACCATTTATTTCAAACGGACATTACGGGAGATCCAACCGTCGGATTCTCCTAAAACCGGAACCGTTGGGTTCATATCGAAAAGAGCTTTCTAACGAATGTTAGAAATTTGAAATCTAACGGTTGGATTTGGAGATACGTCCAAATCAAATTCGAAAAAGGTCGCTGTAAGTGCAGTTCGATGGCCATTGTTGGAAATCGACTGTACGGGCCTTGATAAAATTATTAAAAATAGTAAAAATTTGTGTAAAATCATAAGAAATGATTTAGAAAGAATTGGGGTGAAAAACTCCAAATTTGAAAAGATAAAAATAGATTTTTATCGAAATGAACTAGTTTTGAACTAGAATTATAATTCTATTTATTTTTAAATAAATAAATTGAAATTGAAATGGTTTTGAAAATAACCAAAATTTCCAATGATTGCATTGGAATGGATTTGAATCGAAATTGTCTTCGGAATATTTCGATGTTGGAATTCGTGATTATACAGGTGTTGTTATGGAAATTTGAAAGATATATATATATATCGTTATTTCCAATACGATATTTGTTGGTCGTAGAATTTGATATTGAATATAAGCCGGGATATTTTCTATTCAGGGCCTTGTATTGAATATCAAATGTGATTTGGGTTTGTCGTGAATGGTGTCTTCACTAACACTGTTCTTGAACCCAGTTGAGAAAAGATTAAATCTTTTTATTCAGATTTAATGAAGTGTACCAATTAAATAACATTTAATTGGAATTGAATCGATATTGATTTTTGGGTTTATCGTGAACGGTGTTTTAAATAACACTCGTTCTTTAACCCGATAATTAATGATTGTGATTTTGGGTTTACCGTGAACCGTGTTTTAAATGACACTGATTCTTTAACCCAGTTAACGATTAAAACTAAGTGGAGTTTTAATGAATCTTTAATTAGATTGGGAATCGAGAATGGAGTATCACCAGTTTTACTCCAGGCGATAGTTAAATCTTTAATTAGATTTGAACGTGAAATGGTAATTGAATTTACCGATAACACTGTGGTGTTAGATATGAAGTATTACCAGTTTTACTTCATGGGATTAATAGGTTGGGATTGGGAAATTAAAACAAATGATTACTTCGGTAAAGTTCGTTAATCCCGACTAGTTTGAATCGAAATTCAGAAGAAGATTTGAGAATAAATTTTAATGATTTATCTTGGATAAAATTAATGGGAACCTTTCCCTATGAATGTGAAATTTAGAAACTAATTGTCGGTTAGCCAAGCAGAATGGTTTTCTGGATATTGATCTGATGTTGGTTTCGGCCTTCGGGGTTAATATTTGGGGAATTATTCTCTTGATTAATTTACGGTTAGTGACTAATGAATTGGAATGAGGCGTATGTTGTGTTTGTGTAACACTTTTATAATATATACGCGAGTTATTCGGAAAGACCGGGTTTATCCCATTCTGAATAACTGATACGACGATAAGTCGAAGATGAAGACGATGGTCGAAGACCGGAGGTCTTCACGTCGTTTGGGTAATTACTGATGATCTTGATTGGGCTGTACACCCAAGAAGATGGAAACAGTTAGTGATCGTTCAGACGTACTTGGAGATCGATGGATATGCGGGGTACTAGGTGCCTCCGGTTTCGTTCAGACCCAGAACGGACTTGTAAATGGACTGTGTGTGTCTGACATTGGATTTTAGTCCGTTCGATTGATCTCTATTAAATATATATCTGTTTGGCGGCGGAGAATTTATTCTCTTGCTTAACGCCCTTCTCTGAGACGTACGAGCTCAGGGGTTATATATTGATGGATATCAATCGCATGGAGTGAATTGCCTGTGTGGCATGCCTAAGTGGCAAATGATCAAGGCTTCTGTTGAAAAGCAAAGTCTTGTGGTTGATGATCGAAGCACGGCCTTTGTGGCGTAGCTTTGTGTAACGTTGATTCGCGAGTATCACACCCGGTATGAATCAAAAACGGGAGACGGACCTCAGGGAGGGCATGCGTTTCTTTCTAGTTATGAGTGGCGTCAGTGCTTGAACTGGCTGACGAGTTTGACTCATGTGGATGTTACTTATTATTACTTGCTGAAAAGCGAGGCGCCTCGTGATATCGGTTTCGGCCGATGCTTCTGGTCGGCTGACGGGCCAGATTTACGCCCCAAAGGGCGGAGAAACGTAGTGTTCAGGCATAATAATCCACATCGGTGGACCGGCCCTGTCGCTCCAAGGCTTGCCTGCGCGCTTGCCGGAGACATGGGCTAGATTGTCTCGAATCGGTTGAGGATCTTGCCCCTAGCCTCGGTTCATACCATAAATGATAACCCAACTTCCAATACGACATTTGCGGTTTTGATTGTAAACTTATATATGGCGACATAGTGTTATGGGCCGTTCATGCCGCCTATGATTGATACTTATGATTTGAAGTGTTTCATACACTATGCACTTATAATAGTATCAAATGATTTGTTTTAAAACGTATCAAGCATTCTTTGGCTGTTATAAGGGAAAACCCTATCCTCGACTGCGTTGCATTGTGTGATGGGACCTGGGTCTTATAACAGCTTCATTTTTCTTTATTTAGCATTGCGCTGTTTGTTTGATGCACTGGTATTCTTGGGAGGAAACCCGTTCCGTGTTATACGGCGTGGTCCCTTGAATTACCATCTTTTAAAATAAAGATTAATAACTGTTTTAGTTCTCACACCAGTCCCATGACTGACCTGGAGTTTATTGTTTTAACCTAAACTCTGGGTGCCCTTATTTTTGACACGGGCAGCTAGTAGTTTTGGTTTTGCAGATTTATATTCACAGGATCCTAGTTTACAGCTGGAACAATATCCGGAAAGCTTTGTATCCGTATATCTAATTCTAGTTGTGTATTGTATTATTTTCCGCTGCTATGTATTTAAATGTAATTTAAATCTCTGATATTTCTGTGTAATATTTATTCATACTCTGTATATTCCTGAAATCTGATGCACTGTTGTAATATATAGTGAAATGTTCTTTTGTATGCGTTCTGTTTTGTCCTGTTCCAAAACGATAGGGCGTTTCGAACGGCCTGGATCGGTTTAGCGACTGGTTCGGACCGAGAGAAATTCCTTCTCGTCACAGTCTTGTACTACTTTGAGTTGCACCGTTTCCACCATCTTTTTGTAGTAATTTGCTAATAGTTGCTGTAAACGTTCCTGATGCTCATTCCATCTATCATATGCTAATTTTTCTATTTTGAGGATCAATTCTTTCCCTCCTTGCTTACATAGTTCGTCGAGGACTAGTCCTGATTTTAGTTTTAAGTAGTTAGATAGCTGTTCATAGGTCAAGGTTTTCAGACGTTTGGGAACCTGTTCGCATAGTTCTTTTTCTTGAACCAATTGCTTAAGTCTTTTCTCTAAAAGCTGATTGGTTTTATGGACATAAGCATTCTTCTTATTTTCTTCTTCTAGGAATTGATAACTCTGGATAAGATGCTGGAGTTGAATCTGGCTTCGTTGATATAGGTTTTGTAGATCATTAAGTTGTGAAGTTTGGGAATTAATAATGTCGTTTGGGGACTGAGGAGTTGATAAGGCTGTCTGAGAATACGTTTGTTGACAGTCTGGATCAATATAGTAATTTGGGCCAAAGAAATTTCTTGCTTCGTCTAAGGCTTGTTGCAGATTATAAAAACCTCTAAAAGCTGGGTTTTGATAATTTTGTATAGCCATCTGTACTTGACTATAGTGTTTAAAAACTCCTGTAAAATTGCCTCGGAAAACTATGTAATAGAAAAAGTTTTTTAGTAGAGGCTTTTGCTGAATTTTTGAAAAATGATATGCAAAACAATTACCAAGACTTAGTTTATTTCTTCTTTCTGCTTCGACTGTTTTTAGATTCCAAAGGTAATATAACAGACATTGTTGTGATGCATCGTTTATCCGAACTAGGGATTTAAACCTCCCAGGATCGTCGTTTTTGAACTGAATAAGAGACATTTGTCCAAAGGACATGCATGGGGTATTAACCACCATCGTTTGACTGGCTAGTAACCTGATTGGAGGATTAACTGTAGAAGCTGGACTATTAGTTGCTGATGGAGAATTTGCTTCTATAGATGACGTTTTGGGTGATTGCACCTCCATTTTAATTGTTGGGGATTTTACCTCCACAATCGTTTTATTACTCATTTCACCTACTTCCCTATTCATACAATGCTTATCCTGTAAATTACAGATGTTATTAGTATTATAAACTGATACTAATTTTCTGGATAAAAATGTCAGTAAGATGATTATTTTTGCCTTTAATATGTTCAAATTGAATTAAGTAACCATTGCCTTGTATTAAGTTTTGAAGATTTAGCCATCTAGTTTTATTTATTTTTTTAGAATTTTCATTAGATATAAATTTTACAATGGCTTCACAGTCGGTTCTGACTTTAAAGTCTTTATTTAAATGAATCATATATTTATCTAATGCATTAATTAAAGCCTGTATTTCAAAATCTAGACTTGTCCAACTTGGCACTGCATTGAAGTTTCCACTAGCATAAGCTGCTATCTTCTCCATTGACTTGTCACTATTTTTGATGGTTTGCATTTCAATACTGCTCCCCATCCTTCTTTACATCATCACATTCAATAATGATATAATCTGTTGTTAATGGTAATTCTAACGGTTGTATTTTCTTGATTTCTTGCTTAATTTTTTGTATTAGTTTAATATCTTCTGAATTAAATCGTCCTTCCCCATTTTTTGAATTTTTTTCCATATAATGGTCCAACTAGCTTTGCTAAGTTTGGAATAAATTTTCTTGCATAATTCACTAGACCTAAAAATGCTTGTATTTTATTCTTGTTCTATAGCTTATCTGGAAATTCTATTATTTTTTGTGAAATATGAGGTTGTAATTCTATTTTACCATTTCCTATCTCTAGCCCTAAGAATGATTTTTTTGTTTAAATAGTTCCATTTTTCGTTTTGAAATTATTAAACCATTATTTTCAATTTCTTGAAGGACTATTTTTAAATGGTCTTCATGTTCTTTAAGATTATCACTAGCAACTAGAATATCATCAATATATACTAAACAAAACTCATATTTTTTAAAAGTACTATCATAAACTTCTAAAAAATTGATGGTGCTGTTTTTAATCCAAAACTTAAAACATTCCATTCAAAGTGTCCTTCTGAACACATGAATGTTGTCCCAGGTTTAAAGTTCTCTTCGAGCTTTAATTGGTTATATCCTGATTTTAGATCAAATTTACTAAATATTCGTTTTCCTTGTATTATGTTAACCAATGTATCCTTATTAGGAATGTTGTATCCATCATCTTCAGTATTATCGTTTAAGCGTTTATAATTATAAACTATTCTTGGTTTACCTATTTTTTGCTCTGAGTGATTTCTGAACCAAAAAGCTGTTGACCTGTGTTTACTTTCCGATCTTCTAATTAAATTATGTTGTAATATCTCGTTTATTTGAATTTTGAACTCTTTAATATCGGCGGGAGAATAGTCTATATTTGTTGTTTTTATAGTAATATATGGGTTTATTATTTTTACGTTACAGATGTATGAAACTTTATTTTTTGTTACATCATCACCCAATAATCCTAATTTTTCTAATCTTGAAATCACTTGATAAGGTATATATTTAGTTTCCTTACCTTTTTTTAATTCTCTTATTGTTTCAAATGCTAATGTAACTAAAGCGTTCTTGTGTTTTTTATTTGTCGAAATTCTTTGTTCTGTTGGTTTGAAAAAAATCTAATTCTGGAAAAACCCAAAATAAACCTGCAATCAATGAAAATAGGTAAAAAAAAATGATGGCCTAACGCCGTTTGAATTTTAAAAACGAAATAAAAATTACGCATATATATACGTATAATTTCAAATGTTGAGATAAAAAGTGAAAGTTAAGAGAAGAAAGTAATAAATGCATGATAAATGAAAAATGGACAAGAAATTAGTTACCTTTGAAAATATAATGCATTAAAGGGAATAAAACAACTAATTAATAGCGTTATTAATTGCATTAATTAAGCAGCTATTAATTGACAAGGAATTGAAAGGTAGTATATGTATACACATACATAAATTCGAAATTCAAACTTAAAGATAAGTTATAACTGGAATATTATAAAACAAATAATTATATTAAGTAAGAAATTAACGTTATTGATCAGAAATCACAACGGTGCAAATATCCCATTTGGACCCAGGTTGGGTCGACCTATATAAGATACAGCGATCGTCCCAATCGGCCCCGATTTATTTTTCTGTGTGATGTGGTTTTCTAATATAAATGGTTCAGATTTTATTTGATTGAATCCGTTGGACCAAACTTTCTCATATACCTATAAATAGACTAGAAGGCCTAACTTTAAACCCATATTTTCTTAGACACTGCCTAGGCTCTTCCATTCTCTTTTCTCTCCAAACCTTTTCAGAAATTGAAATGTCAGTTTTTAGGGATTCTGATTCAAGGTTTGAAGATAAGAAATATAAATCTACAACATAGGCGTCTAGATTTATGATCAATGTGAGGCAAATTCTTGAATCTGATTTATCTAGGTTTCTCCCTTTTCTTTCCCTCTTCTTTAAGTATCATGTTTGTGAATCCATGGTTATTTTAAATAGATTCTATTATGGATGCCACGGAACAACAAATCTAGATCAGATTCAAGGATTAGAAAGCTGTCTGGTGAGTGAATTTAGATTATACCCATTGAATAACGGTATATTTACCATTTGCATTTGCCGTCATTCTTATCATTTTAAATATAATTACGATATAGTTTTTTTTAGTTATGTTAAGAATACTATTGTTGTGTAGATCTATTCTATGAATCTATTTATTGGATTAAAAATCACTGTAATACCGAAATTGTGGAATTTACAATAAAAAGTGAATATGTTATCGGTAATGTTGTTAATGACAAGTTGGATATTGTAAATCAAATTAAAGTGGAATTGGGAATAATAGAAAAACAAGAGATATGCCTAATTTGAAAGGAATTTTTTTAAAGTGATTAGGAAATTGTAGATAACCGCACTAAGACACAAGATTAAGTTCAACTTGTGGTAGAAGTCTGACCGGAATCACCCAGCAAATCCGGCATACACAAAAGGTCAGCTTAATGTGAAAGGTCTGGTGCATAAACATATATATATGACATTAATTGCAATTACTGAAAATAAACGTTATGTGTGAAAATATACATGACGGTAAAGAGATGGATATTACAACATTAAAAGTTTGGTTAATGTTAAAGAACCAAGGAAAATGTGATACAAGGGGAATATAGTCTTTTATAATTAATTATAAGTATAAGAATGTAATATAATAGGCAAGCTTGTCCTAAGGACAAGTGGAGATTATGATATAAGTTATAATAAATGGAAGCAAACTTATTGCTAAACGTTAGTTAAGAGAACTAAGTAAATAAATAATAAATAACAACAAGAGCTTGTGTTAAGCAAAGTTAAGGTTAATGAGAAAGAATGGAAGTAGGCTTATATACGAGAATTATGAAGTCTAATAAAAGAAATTAAGAATAAGCGGATGCCTGCTCAGGTGACACAAAATTAAATAAGGTATGTAACTAATTGTGTGCTAGTAAATCTGGTAACTTGATATAATAGTTAAATTGGGAATAATCAAGTTAATTAGCAACATGGTGAGATACGACAAGCGCCTGATTTAAATATTAGACGGGGGATCTAATAACACGTTATTGTACTACGCTTGGACCAGTCCGCATGTACGAAGGTAAAGAGCCCACTGGGGTAGATCACCGTGGTGTCTGGAAGCACGGGAGGAACATGTCCATCTGATTAGTGTGCTTGATATTCTGCTTGTGGGCTCTGCTGGACAAGAAGGAAGCACGCGACTTCAGAGGGACGTGGTAGGGTACTCTGTGGTGGTCCTCTGTTGCGGTGCAACGCTCAGGCTATACTCGCAAAGGTTGGGCATGCGCATTACCACTCGGTGAGTATACCTTGACTGCAATGGTAGTTTGGAATTCAGAAGGCTATGGCGGATGGCGTTGGGTGATTCGGCGATTTTGCCTCAGACAGGCGGGTTAGAACCAATACATGATAGTAATCATCGGATATTTGTCATAGGTAGTCGGTGGGATCCATTTCACTATCGAGACGTTGTTTGCGGAGCATGCCAAATTGGATGTTAGATTGTTTGTTAGGGGCGTGTCACTTGGATCTTGATGTAATCTTTCACTAGTTGAGGTAGGGGTCGAGGTGGGGCCATAACCACCATGAAAATGCAGACCATAGTTTAGATATCTGCACTTTAGGCTTTTTTAGTGGACCTATACAAATGTGAAAAAAAAAAATCCCGACCGAGTTCTGTGCATTGGATGCAGGTCTATTACGAGACTCAGGGTACAGTAGACAATTTGTACGTGTGAGGGCCTAGATACACGCACTGGGTGGTGTATCATAGACGTTAGGGCATTACTCCGTGTTGAGACTTGATTCGACCAAGGAGTTTGCATATGGCAATCGGTACGTTTACGTGGCATAGCGATGACGGTTTTGTGCGATATCATGACATAGTAAATGGATGTATGTACGTCGTTCGACGTAGGATAAGAGTTTGTGTGACGACCCCAAACCTCGTACTGACGGTGACAAGGGTAATCTTTGGAATATAACACATAAACAGATAACAGCAGAACAAAATTAAATAAAAACACCAGATAATGAACAAATAATACACTGGATAAACATAATCATCAGAGTTACATAGTATACAGGATTATACTTAGTACAAATACAGTTCAGCTATACATAAATGTCTACAGCAGAAATAAACACAATATGTATAATAGGAGTTGAACAGCATAAAAAGAGATAAACGATAGAGTCCATCTTCAGCTCCAGCTATCCAGAAAGATCCTGCTAAAACCTGAAGACAAGGCTGCCCGTGTAGAAAAAGGGGCACCCGAGTTTGCAAGTGAAACAAACTACGAGTCAGTCATAGGACTGATGTGAGAAATCTACTTAACACATTATACAATTGGCTAATCACAGGACCACGCCACTTTCGTGGACCGGGTTTACTCCATTGGATTGCCAGTGCTTTAAAACAAATCATTCTTTTAAACATCGCAACGCTTTTTATAAAAATGAAGCCATTATAAGACTCAGTTCCCATCACACAATGCAAAGACTCAGTTCCCATCACACAATGCAACGCAAACCGGAGGATAGAGTTTTTACCTTATAATGGCCAAATTATGCTTGATACGAATAAAACAAAAGAATTTGATATTATTACTAGTATTTATATGTTTCAAAAACAATTTCAAATCATAAGTATTAATCATAGACGACATTAATGCCCCATACCACTATGTCGCCATATATAGGTATACAATCAAAATCGCACAATCACGTATTTGGAAATTGGATTTCCGTCATGAACCAAGGCAAAAGATAGTCCTTACCGACTTCGAGACTCTCTAGCCCAAGCTTCAGGACCCAAACTCAGGTGGGCCCTTGGATCGTCAGGGCCGGTTCACCGATGTGGATTAAAATTCCTGAACACTGCGTTTCCCCACACATTGGGGCGTAAATGAGCCAACGAATGACTCCATCGGTCCCGGATCGACCGATATAAACGAGGTGCCTCGCAACAGCAACAACCACATAGGTGAAAATAATATAAATGCCAGCCAGTTTAAGCACCGACACCACCTCTAACTAGAAAGAAACGCATGCCCTCCCTAATGTCCTCTCCCGTTTCTGGTTCATACCGGGGTGTGAGGCTCGCGAATTCACGTTATACACAAAGCTATGCCACATAGGCGGTGCTTTGAGAATCAACCACAAGACTTTTCTTTTCAACAGAAGCCCTGATCACTGCACCTTAGCATGCCACACAGGCAATTCACCCCTGCAACTGATGGCTATCAATTACACAGAATGAATTCCAACGTCAGACACACAGTCCATTTACAAGTCCGTTCTGGGTCTGAACGAAACCGGAGGCACTATATACCTTGCAAACCCATCGATCTCCACGTACGTCTGGACGATCACCACTCATTATCCATATTTCGGGATGCCTCCCAATCAGGACATCAGTTACCATCCAAACGAGGTGAAGATTTCCGGTCTTCAACCACCGTCTTCATCTTTGATTTCTTATCGTCGATTTAGTTATTCAGAATTGGATAAACCCGGTCTTTCTGAGCAACTCGCGTATGTGATTAACAAGTGCTACACAAACCCGACACATGCTTTATTCCAATTCATGAGTCACTAACCGTAAATCAGTAAGAGAACGATTTCCCAAATATTAACCCCAAAGGCCGAAACCAACATCAGATCAAAACCCAGGAAACCATTTGACTTAGCTAACTTTCAGTAAATTTCTAAATTTCACATTCCATATCGTTTATAATATTTTATAATGAATTATCGCTATTTTCATTTATTTAAAATAGCCAATTTATTCAAACGACGCTTCGGGCCATAACGCGGCCGTGGCGCTGTTTTTCTTCAGATTTGATTTACACATATATGAAAATCTAACCGTTGGATCTTCACAAATTTATATCATTAGAAAGATCTTTTCAAAACGAATCCAACGGTTCCAGTTTCGGGAAAATCCGACGGTCGGATCTCCCGGTATAATCGTTTGAAGTTTCGATTTCAAAATACGAACTGCAGCGTCGTTATTCGATTTAATTTAATTATATTTATATATATATATAAAAAAAAATATAATCGATTCTGGCGCTGTTTTTCTTCAGATTTGAATTAAACATTCCAGACAATCCAACCGTTGGATCTTTACAAATTTGGTGCCGTTGGAAAGATATTTCCAAAGCGAACCCAACGGTTGCGGTTTCGGGAAAATCCGATGGTCGGATCTCCCGCACTAATCGTTTGAAATCACGGTTTCAAAACACGAACTGCAGCTTCGCTATTCGATTTATTTTAATTATATATATAAATATATATATATAATCGATTCTAGCATTGTTTTTCTTCAGATTTGAATTAAACATTCCAGACAATCCAAACATTGGATCTTTACAAATTTGGCGCTGTTGGAAAGATATTTCCAAAGCGAACCCAACGGTTGCGGTTTCGGGAAAATCCGATGGTCGGATCTCCCGCACTAATCGTTTGAAATCACGGTTTCAAAACACGAACTACAGCTTCGCTATTCGATTTATTTTAATTATATATATATATATATAATCGATTCTTTGATTTCAAAACTATATGTTTTTTTACTCATTTGATAAAAATGATATTTTTATCCAAACTGTCTTCTATTTCAACACTTCACTTTTCTTTAACAATTCATGTATATAATAAAAATGTGATTTTTAATGTAAAATTTTTTATTTCAAAACACGACTATTTTATATAGTTCATATAGATGATAAAAAAATATGATTTTTATTATAAAACAATTTATTTTAAAACACGCATAACAATCAACACATGAATTTCTATTCAACGAATGAATTTCAATTCAACACATGAAGGTTTTCTATAGTTTATATATATATATATATATATATATATATATATATATATATATAGAGAGAGAGAGATAAAAAGGTGGTTTTTATATTTAAAACACGAATACCATTCAATACATGAATTTCTATTCAACGAATGAATTTCTATTCAACACACGAATATAGTTTCAAAACATGAAAATAATTCTAACACTTGAATATTATTCAAAATTTCGGCAGCATAACGACAGGGTAGTTAAAACCGGGTCGTCCCTAATACGGCTCCTCGCTCTACCTTAAAGCCTCGCAGCTTTTGACAATGGGGATTTCATGCATCTAGTTCGCACGCAGGCGGCATGTATATTTTTATTTCATTTCCACAAACTAATCCTATGTGGTTTCAACCAAATAATTCTCAACCACAAACGTGTATTTTTCAACCACAATCAAACAATTTCAACCACAATCAAACAATTTCAACCACAAACAATTATAATCAACCATTCGCTATCAACCAATTTTCACACCAATCACAATCAATAAATATCGTCCATGGCTTGTGGACGAGGGGCGTATATATATATATATATATATATATATATATATATATATATATATATATATATATATGTATATATAAGCATTTCACTTCTATTTCAACACATATATAATTTTTACAACGCATATATAACTTATATATCGAACGTACAGCTTATACAACGCTTATACAAGAGGTGTACAACGCTTATATAACTCATACATCGACTATATAATTTATACATCGTCGTTTTCGATATTGTTTATAAATTAGATATCTCACATTGGGTTCCACTCCACCAAAAATAGCAGAAGGCTCAAAAAAATATGCGGTCTCTTCTATAATGTAGAAGGCGTCCACACGAGTCCACTGTCTCTTGTTTCACTGAATTTCGTCTAGAAACGAAAAAGATATGATTTTTACAATGAAATCATAAACGGTAGCGCTTTAAACTGCTATTAAATAGTTTAATTAATTTCAGCCGTACCTTTTCTGAAATGGTTCCAAACGAGGTTTGGATTTTTCGATCAATCGGTGTAACGGTTCCACGATCGGGTTGCGCGAGGTCGAAGGGGGAGGAGAGGTGCAGGGATCAGTGGTGGAGCGGTCGGGTTCGGCGGCGCCAGGCGATCTCGGCAACGTTCGAAAGTTGCGGGCTTCAGAGAGGTGATTCTCTCACTTCAGGCAACGATACAAGTGGTGGTGGGTATGGATTTGAAGAGCTAGGGAAGATCTTCAAAAAGTTCTATTGGGGCACGAGCTAATTCGGCGTGGATTCGCCAGAAAATGGACAGGAAGCGAGGAGGTGATTTCCGTCGTCGATCGGGGGGGGGGGGGGGGGGTTTCTGAGATTTTTTTATATTTATAAATTCTGATTGGCCAGGAGCTTTTAAAAGGGGGTTTTCTAACACAACCTCCAATCCGAACCCAATGACTATCATCCCTAACGTTTTACCCCTATTTCGAACACAATGGGATATGTTTCGTAGGCTCATTCGACTGTTTCAGTCAGTTTTCCTTCAAATTAAAATATAAAACATTCAATATTTAATTTGAACGTACATTTCAATTTGCCATGGCCACAAACTGATTCTAAAAATTCCCAAAAAATAAATCTAGCTATGTTTTGACGATACGGTCCCAACAAAACTAGTTTCGTCGAATTCCGAGATCGTTTGAAAAATGGCCCACTTCTGGTCGATCCAATTTAACTATAATTGACCAAAACACGTTTTCCTTTGCCACGCTCACATACTAGCTTCAAAAATTATGAAATTTGAAACTTAGCAATAGTTTAACATTCCAGATCCAACAAAAGTGGTTTCGACGAATTCCGAGGTCGTTTGCAAAATGGCCATTTTCACGGGCTATATATATTCTATAGCGACCTTTCTGAAAATTCATTTGGCCATAACTTTTGCTTCCCACTATCAAACTTCGATTTTTCAGATTCGTTAGAAAGGTATTCACTAACAAATTTAAATATTTTTAGTTTCACTCAAACCCGTTTTGTTTTGCACCCGCTACAGTCAGTCAAAGTTTGAAATGAAAATTTGAAATTGCCGCGCCATTTCAGGCCTTGTTTATAATTAGAATTAATTATATTCATTTTCCATTGTCGATTCAAACTTACTTTTCATCGTTATTATTTAAAATATTTATTTTAAATATTTAAAATCCACTAATATAGCCAATTTAAATAATTTAAATTGGTTCAGATTTTCCAGGTCGTTACAATCTCCCCCACTTAAAAATTTTCGTCCCCGAAAAGGAACAAAGTCGAAAGTGGTTTGATTAATCAACTCTACGTTCAATCTGGCTTCCATTCTCCAACTTTTCAGTTTCTGAGAATTTTCAAATTCTTCAAAAATATGGCTAACACCCGGAATTTTCGAAAAATTTCGCCATAACCTCCTTTGTACGGGAAGGGGTTTGGAAATTTATTGGGACGTATTAGGTACCCAATAAATCCTATAAAGCATACACATATTTATAGTGATATATTCTGGTGTTTACAGGGGAGCGTGTATAGATAATAACTCCAGAGAATAAATTCTCGTCACCCTGTCAAAGCCTGAGGGAGTGTGTATTTTTAATTACTCCAGAGGATAGATCCTCGTCACCTCGTCCCGTGTGGGAAATAAATAATCCATGTGCCGTATCTAATGACTAGAGAGACATGATTATTGTCAACTCCAGACCCGTGTGGTTTTTTTTTTTAATCTGGCCATTTATCGTTACAATTTTATATGGTCCATATCAGTCATCAGTTCAACCTGCAATATATAGTCATCGCCATACAAGCCTCTCGCTCGTATGGTAAATCTTCCCCCTCGTCACACAAGCTCCAAATGCTTATGTGATATAATATGAAGTATGCCTATCTTCAATAAGTATGCGACGTAGTGTAGTTCAAAATTAATTGTTACTATTCTATGGCGACGTTTATTATTACACACAGAATAACCATCACACCGCATCCAATGGCATTCACAGGAATTGATATAATAATATTTCGCATCCAACTCATTAAGGTTTACCTATTTGTCGGGCACGCAAATAAAATCTTTACTCAACAACTATCCATTTACCTGTTAAAACATATATATAATGCACATGTATATATTTCTATCTATTTTTAACTCAGTTCAATGTGTGATTTAATCGAATAAATTCTACCATTCATTCACATATTGATTAAATTAACTATTGTTCTAATAATGTAATTAACCAAACCTCCTATCACACAACACAACCAACAATCAAATTGTTTTTAACTTTTCAAAAATATACTAATCAATTCCTATACTCCTTTAAAATCATTCAGACTATAGAATTAAAAGTTTACATCTATGAAAAGAAAATAACTACAAAGTAGAGAACAACTGGAAATTTCAAAATATTGTATATGTACCTTGCACCGGAGTCAATCAGAGATATCCACTCGACACTTAGGATAGGCTTTCTGAATGCTCTCCTCAGTTTCCCAAGTACAATCTCGCGGATCTCCACTCCATTGCACTTTGACTAAGTGAACTTTCTTGTTCCTCAGTTCCTTGGTTTCTTTAGAGATCTGCAACTTAACGAGAGATGTCCTTGCCTATTGCAGTTACTGCATACAGCTGTCGTTACTGGTTCTTTCTCAGATCTGGCCCTTTTTCTCTTGGCACTGGGCTTCCTACTGACCTCAGACACCGTACTGGCCTCAGGATTATCAGTTTCAGGCTCACCTTTATTACTAGAACTGACCTCTTCTTCGTCACTCAACATACCTTTCTTGTCGAGATCCTCATACTGGTAAGCCATGTATATCATTTCAGAAAAAGGAAGCTTCACATTCCTCATTACACTATTCTGATATTTCCTTTGCAGGCCATGAATAAATCTCAGATTCTTCCTCTTTGGATCTTGAATCAGATGAGGAGCAAAGTGAGAAAGTTCGTTGAATTTCTTATGATATTCTGGAATGGTCATATCTCCTTGTATCAGATAAGAGAATTCATCACATAATCGCTCAGTTGCTTCAGGAGGAGTAAATCTTTCTAGGAAAATTTCTTTGAATCTATCCCAGGTGATATCACCTTCTGGATTATCTTTGATGATTGTTTCCCACCAAATTAAAGCTTCTTCTTTGAGTGCCCAAGATGCTATAATCTTTTCTGATCATCTCTCAACTGGATACGTTCATAAATTCTTTCGTCAGAACTCATCCAAGCTTGAGTCTGAATTATAGATTCATTGCCCGTGAATTGTGCTCCGCCTAGATTTCGATATCTCTTTAATAGAGCCTCTAGATCGGGTTCTGCATTTCTCCTGTTTCTGACACTCATTTTCTAGTACTTCTGCAAATAGCAGAACAAGTGTCAGGTCATAGAAAAGGTATTTTAAAACATAGAAACATATACTTCAAATGTAAATGTGTCTAATGGGGTGTATTTTCATTCTACTTTACTCATACTAGGATATTACTGATCTTATATGTAATGGGTTACCCGCCCTAGAGCACTACTGGTTCTATTTCTGACGAGTTCGTTAATATGTTATATTCCAGCACTAAGCTTAACCAAAGCTCTGATACCACGTTGTGACGACCCCAAACCCGATACTGACGGTGGCAAGGGTAATCTTTGGAATATAACACATAAACAGATAACAGCAGAATAGAATTAAATAAATACACCAGATAATGAACAAATAATACACTGGATAAACATAATCATCAGAGTTACATAGTATACAGGATCATACTTAGTACAAATACAGTTCAGCTATACGTAAATGTCTACAGCAGAAATAAACACAATATGTATAATAGGAGCCGAACAGCATAAAAAGAGATAAACAATAGAGTCCATCTTCAGCTCCAGCTATCCAGAAAGATCCTGCTAAAACCTGAAGACAAGGCTGCCCGTGTAGAAAAAGGGGCACCCGAGTTTGCAAGTGAAACAAACTACGAGTCAGTCATGGGACTGGTGTGAGAAATCTACTAAACACATTATACAATTGGCTAATCACAGGACCACGCTACTTTCGCGGAACGGGTTTACTCCATTGGATTGCCAGTGCTTTAAAACAAATCATTCTTTTAAACATCGCAATGCTTTTTATAAAAATGAAGCCATTATAAGACTCAGTTCCCATCACACAATGCAACGCAAACCAGAGGATAGAGTTTTTACCTTATAATGGCCAAAATATGCTTGATACGAATAAAACAAAAGAATTTGATATTATTACTAGTGTTTATATGTTTCAAAAACAATTTCAAATCATAAGTATCAATAATAGACGGCATTAATGCCCCATACCACTATGTCGCCATATATAGGTATACAATCAAAATCGCACAATCACGTATTTGGAAATTGGATTTCCGTCATGAACCAAGGCAAAAGATAGTCCTTACCGACTTCGAGACTCTCTAGCCCGAGCCTCAGGACCCAGACTCAGGTGGGCCCTTGGATCGTCAGGGCCAGTCCACCGATGTGGATTAAAATTCCTGAACACTGCGTTTCCCTGCCCTTTGGGGCGTAAATGAGCCAACGAATGACTCCATCGGTCCCAGATCGACCGATATAACCGAGGCGCCTCGCAACAGCAACAACCACATAGGTGAAAATAATATAAATGTCAGCCAGTTTAAGCGCCGACACCACCTCTAACTAGAAAGAAACGCATGCCCTCCCTGATGTCCTCTCCCGTTTCTGGTTCATACCGGGGTGTAAGGCTCGCGAATTCACGTTATACACAAAAGCTACGCCACATAGGCGGTGCTTTGATCATCAACCACAAGACTTTGCTTTTCAACAGAAGCCCTGATCACTGCACCTTAGCATGCCACACAGGCAATTCACGCCCTGCAACTGATGACTATCAATTACACAGAATGAATTCCAATGTCAGACACACATTCCATTTACAAGTCCGTTTTGGGTCTGAACGAAACCGGAGGCACTATGTACCTCGCAAACCCATCGATCTCCGCGTAGGTCTGGACGATCACCACTCATTATCCATATTTCAGGATACCTCCCAATCAGGACATCAGTTACCATCCAAACGAGGTGAAGATTTCCGGTCTTCAACCACCGTCTTCATCTTCGATTTCTTATTGTCGATTTAGTTATTCAGAATGGGATAAACCCGGTCTTTCTGAGCAACTCGCGTATGTGATTAACAAGTGCTATACAAACCCGACACACGCTTTATTCCAATTCATTAGTGACTAACCGTAAATCAGTAAGAGAACGATTTCCCAAATATTAACCCCAAAGGCCGAAACCAACATCAAATCAAAACCCAGGAAACCATTCAACTTAGCTAACCTTCAGTTAATTTCTAAATTTCACATTCCATATCGTTTATAATATTTTATAACGATTTATCGCTATTTTTATTTATTTTAAAATAGCCAATTTATTCAAACGACGCTTCGGGCCATAACGCGGCCGTGGCGCTGTTTTTCTTCAGATTTGATTTACACATATATGAAAATCTAACCGTTGGATCTTCACAAATTTATATCATTAGAAAGATCTTTTCAAAACGAATCCAACGGTTCCAATTTCGGGAAAATCCGATGGTCGGATCTCCCGGTATAATCGTTTGAAGTTTCGATTTCAAAATACGAACTGCAGCGTCGTTATTCGATTTAATTTAATTATATATATATATATATGTATATATATAAAATCGATTCTGGCGCTGTTTTTCTTCAGATTTGAATTAAACATTCCAGACAATCCAACCGTTGGATCTTTACAAATTTGGTGCCGTTGGAAAGATATTTCCAAAGCGAACCCAACGGTTGTGGTTTCGAAAAAATCCAATGGTCGGATCTCCCGCACTAATCGTTTGAAATCACGGTTTCAAAACACGAACTGCAGCTTCGCTATTCGATTTATTTTAATTATATATATATATATATATATATAATCGATTCTGGCGCTGTTTTTTTTCAGATTTGAATTAAACATTCCAGACAATCCAACCATTGGATCTTTACAAATTTGGTGCCGTTGGAAAGATATTTCCAAAGCGAACCCAACGGTTGCGGTTTCGGGAAAATCTGATGGTCGGATCTCCCGCACTAATCGTTTGAAATCACGGTTTCAAAACACGAACTGAAGCTTAGTTTTCGATTTATTTTAATTATATTTATATATATATATATATAAATATAATCGATTCTTCGATTTCAAAACTATATGTTTTTTTTACTCATTTGATAAAAATGATATTTTTATCCAACTGTCTTCTATTTCAACACTTCACTTTTTTTTAACAATTCATGTATATAATAAAAATATGATTTTTAATGTAAAACAATTTATTTCAAAACACGACTATTTTATATAGTTCATATAGACGATAAAAAAAATATGATTTTTATTATAAAAAAATTTATTTTAAAACACGCATACCATTCAACACATGAATATCTATTCAACGAATGAATTTTAATTCAACACATGAAGGTTTTCTATAGTTTATATATATAGATAAAAAGGTGGTTTTTATATTTAAAACACGAATACCATTCAACACATGAATTTCTATTCAACGAATGAATTTCTATTCCACACACGAATATAGTTTCAACACATGAATATTATTCAAAATTTCGGCAGCATAACGGCAGGGTAGTTAAAACCGGGGTCGTCCCTAGTACGGCTCCTCGCTCTACCTTAAAGCCTCGCAGCTTTTGACAATGGGGATTTCATGCATCTAGTTCGCACGTAGGCGGCATGTATTTTTTTTTCATTTCCACAAAATAATTCTATGTGGTTTCAACCAAATAATTCTCAACCACAAACGTGTATTTTTCAACCATAATCAAACAATTTCAACCACAAACAATTATAATCAACCATTCGCTATCAACCAATTTTCACATCAATCACAATCAATAAATATCGTCCATGGTTTGTGGACGAGGAGCGTATATATATATATATAAGAATTTCACTTCTATTTCAACACATATATAATTTTTACAACGCATATATAACTTATATATCAAACGTACAGCTTATACAACGCTTATACAAGAGGTGTACAATGCTTATATAACTCATACATCGACTATATAATTTATACATCATCGTTTTCGATATCGTTTATAAATTAGAAATCTCACACTGGGTTCCACTCCACCAAAAATAACAGAAGGCTCAGAAAAATATGCGGTCTCTTCTAGAATGTAGAAGGCGTCCACATGAGTCTACTGTCTCTTGTTTCACTGAATTTCGTCTAGAAACGAAAAAGATATGATTTTTACAGTGAAATCATAAACGGTAGCGCTTTAAACTGCTATTAAATAGTTTAATTAACTTCAGCCGTACCTTTTCTGAAATGGTTCCAAACTAGGTTTGGATTTTTCGATCAATCGGTGTAACGATTCCACGATCGGGTTGCGCGAGGTCGAAGGGGGAGGAGAGGCGCAGGGATCGGTGGTGGAGCGGTCGGGTTCGGCAGCGCCAGGCGATCATGGCGACGTTCGAAAGTTGCGGGCTTCAGAGAGGTGATTCTCTCACTTCAGGCAACGATACAGGCGGTGGTGGGTATGGATTTGAAGAGCTCGGGGAGATCTTCAAAAAGTTCTACTGGGGCACGAGCTAATTCGGCGTGGATTCGCCAGAAAATGGACAGGAAGCGAGGAGGTGATTTCCATCGTCGATCGGAGGGGGGGTGGGTTTCTGAGAATTTTTTTTTATATAAATTCTGATCGGCCGGGAGCTTTTAAAAGGGGGTTTTCTAACACGACCTCCAATCTGAATCCAACGACTGTCGTCCCTAGCGTTTTACCCCCATTACGAACACAATGGGATATGTTTCGTAGGCCCATTCGACTGTTTCAGTCAGTTTTCCTTCAAATTAAAATATAAAACATTCAATATTTAATTTGAACGTACATTTCAATTTGCCAGGGCCACAAACTGATTCTAAAAATTCCCGAAAAATAAATCTAGCTATGTTTTGACGATACGGTCCCAACAAAACTAGTTTCGTCGAATTCCGAGATCGTTTGAAAAATGACCCATTTCTGGTCGATCCAATTTAACTATAATTGACCAAAACACGTTTTCCTTTGCCACGCTCACATACTAGCTTCAAAAATTATGAAATTGGAAAGTTAGCAATAGTTTTACATTACGGATCCAACAAAAGTGGTCTCGTCGAATTCCGAGGTCATTTGCAAAACGGCCATTTTCACGGGCTATATATATTCTATAGCGACCTTTCTGAAAATTCATTTGGCCATAACTTTTGCTTCCCGCTATGAAACTTAGATTTTTCAGATTCGTTAGAAAGGTATTCACTAACAGATTTAAATATTTTTGGTTTCACTCAAATTCGTTTTGTTGTGCACCCGGTACAGTCAGTCAAAGTTTGAAATGAAAATTTGAAACTACCGCGCTATTTCAGGCCTTGTTTATAATTAGAATTAATTATATTCGTTTTCCAATGTCGATTCAAACTTACTTTTCATCGTTATTATTTAAAATATTTATTTTAAATATTTAAAATCCACTAAAATAGCCAATTTAAAAATTTTAAATTGGTTCAGATTTTCCGAGTCGTTACAGTTTGTCTACGCTTCCATAGCGTGACGGCGGAGATCGTGCAAGAAGGGTACTATGGGAAGTACCTTAATATATTGGGGGTAGCAACATATATGTATTATATTAGGTTATATACTGGAAGGTTGGTGATTACGACGTTTGTATAGAGCCTTGAGTGTTGTTAACCCAAACAACATAACAAATAAGAAAACATAATTGAATGGTATATATAGGGTTTTTTCAGAATGTATAATTTGTCCAATCACGAGAACTGTGTTCTGACCCCCTCCTCATAACACACTTGTAGGTTAGGTTTGTGACAGAGAAATGATAGCTGTTGACACGCTTTTTAGTCAAAGCTGTCACACGCCAAGTATTTAATTAGCAACGAGCTCAAGCATGGAGAATGTCGTCGGGAAACACAAAGCGAATTGGTCGAATTTGCGTCGCAAAACCAAGAACACCCGTTCCAAGGCCTTGCGCTATGACTCTTAAGCGAACCGTCAGCCAAGCCGAAGGCGAGTCGTGCTCCGAGTCGAAGGCGAACCATCAAACGGGTCCACGCGCAGCACCCACTACAACAAAAAGACCATATTACAACTGTCATAAAACGAAGCTTGTAATAATTAGTTTTTATGATTCTTTTTTCCAGCAAGTTGTCAAACGGTGTTGTAAGTCAAATTTTTTGTTTCGCTTTCGCTTTTCTGTAAGCTAATTTTCCCTCGTCTCGTCGTCGATTTTATTTTGGGCTCTTTTATTTTGGGCATTGTTATTGACACTCCAAATATTGTTAAGAGGAGACTAATTTTTTATTTTTAAAAAATTGTTAAGGGGAGTACCAATGAGGAAAGTAGCCCCTTAACAAATAAAAATTATTTTACCTTATTACCCATTTAGCCTCTTAACAAATAAAGATAATTTTACCTTAACAAATATTGCAAGGCCATAGTAATTTTTTTCTCAATTTGCATATATCGATTGTTTTTTAAACCCTAAAGGATAAGCGTTTTCGGAGGAGTAGGATCGAACTATTTTTTTTTTATCGACGTAAATATGTCAAAATTTATAATTACGAATGCAATGCACTGAAATGATTATTAATTTTCGACATATTTACGTCGACAAAAAAAAATAGTTCAATCATATTCCTCCGAAAACGTTGATCTTTAGGGTTTAAAAAACAATCGATATATGCGAATTGAGAAAAAATTTTACTATGGCCTTTCAATGCACTGAAATGATTATTAATTTTAGACATATTTACGTCGACAAAAAAATGTGCAGTGGTGACGAACTGCTTATTTTAATTCTATTTCCCTTGTCAAATAATTTTTTTAATCTAATTTGAAGGGGCAATCAGGGAATATTAAGTAGCATGAAATAATATGTTTGTGTAGCCCCTTAACAAATTTTTAAAGAATGGAGTGTTTTTAAAAATTGACCTCACTTTGACAATAGTTGGAGCGTGAAACACCCTTTATTTTGTCCTGCTCGCACTAATTTTCTCCTAGCCAAATGGCTTCCATCGAAAAACTATCAATACCTAAATAAATGGCGTCCCGTTTCCTACCTCTTCTCCACAATACTGCTTTTCCCTCCGAAGTAAAACCACCCACCTCCTTCGTTGTTTACAGGTGACAGATCCTACTCCATGCGAATTCGGATCAGCAATTTTGGGGCGTTTATCTTCATCCGAGCTATCATATAGTAAATTAGGTATGTCTCTCTACTTGTGTCACTGTTTATTTTCGGATCTTTAGATTTCGGTTTGAATTTGATTTCGATTTCAACTATAATAGTAGATCTGAAAGCAGTTGAACAAAACCTAGTCTGCGATAGTATTTTCTCTTTCCCCTTATTTGATACTTTCCACGTTTGATTCCTGAAATGATAGCACTCAATTTTTAAACTCAAATTAAAAATCGATTTAGCTTTTAGAACCGACTCAAAAGTCAGAACTTAATTCGATTTTGAAACCTATCCGTGAGTCAGTGAAGATTGCAAATATTGCTTTCAGGATATGCAAGACACAGAGGCCGGAATTAAGTCCCCCCCCCCCCCCCCCCCCCAAAAAAAAAAAAAAAAAAACTAAAAGAAACTGCTTCTATTACAAGCAAAAAGCATCCCAAACTTTTACTGCAATATACAGTCTACTTATTGAAGTAACGAGATTGACTTATTTCGTTTGTATTTTGCACAACAAGAATAAATGCCATGAGTTTGATCCGTGAAAATGAAACTTGTTGGCGTTAAAGTACATAGCTTGAAAAGAAATAAAAAACACAAATATAATAAGTTGTTATCTAAATACATGTATTAGGCATTGAATATATAAACCTATCTTTCAAATTTCTGTGACATTGGAAATGAATAGCACCATTGTGCTTTGCAATGCATGCAGCAAAGGGGTATTATATAACAAGCACGTGCCTTGAGTACCACGTCAGAACCTTGAGTTCTACGTCAGAAAATACCGATTGTCTGTTTTCTAATCTTATTGTTAGTAGAACATACGAACTTTAAAAAAAAGGTTCAATGGGATCTTAGAGCTTATAAACTACCATGAGTTTCATGTGATAGTGATCCTTTCATAGTGCTAGGAACGTGTTTTCTGTACAAAACCACATTCTATTGCTAATGCTTTACCTTCAAAAACTCAGAATGTTGCGTGCTTGCATGTTACGGACTATTATAATAGTTCTTCCTCAATTGCAGGCTGTAAGTGCCATTGTCAAGGCTGTAAGCGCCATTGTCAAATTATATAGAGGACGGTTCGGCTACACCTCTTATACTGCACGTGGACTCTCCCTCTTAATCTCCACCATCCATTTCCCCACTCATTCTCTCTCTTCCCATTTCAATATTATTTCTTAGTGGGGAGAGAGAGAATGAGTAGGGAAATGGGTGGTGGAGATTAAGGGGGAGAGTTCACGTGCAATATAAGAGGTGCTCTTGTATTGCACGTGCACCCTCCCTCTTAATCTCTACAACCCATTCCTCCAGTCATTCTCTCTCTTCCCACTAAGAAATAATATTGAAATGGGAAGAGAGAGAATGAGTGCGGAAATGGATGGTGGAGATTAAGGGGGAGAGTTCACGTGCAATATAAGAGGTGTTGCGGAACTCTCCTTATATATATACTTTAGCCCCCTGATTTCCACCACACATTTCCGTTTCTCTCTCCTCCCAATAACTCTCTCTCCCCCCACTAACTTTTTTTAATAGAAATGTGTGGCCATAAATGGGGTGCTCCAATAGGGGTGCCATGGAACCCTCCTCTCTCTCTATATATATATATGTGTGTGTGTGTGTATATATATATATATATATATTGCATTCTATCTTCTTTTACTTGAAGTATCAGGTAATCCATTCATTTCCACCAGTGACTTTCGATTAATAACTTTTGTAACTTTATATTTTTGCCGTCTCCCATATTTCTTGGACAAGACAAAATGAGAACTTAATATTTGATTTGCTCTTGTGGAACTTGACTTATAGATAGCTCGATGTATAATGAAATTTTTATTAATATAGTTATGTATGTTCATCTCAAATATTTTAGGGCAAGCATTATACCAATAATCATCTGCTTTTGTCAAAGCATAATTTTCAAAGTTTGATTATTTTTCCCATTATGAACACAGAAAAATAATGCTTGCACATGCTAAACAAATATGCGTGTTTCGCTTGAAGCTTGATTCCAGGACAGTTAGGATGGCATATGGCAGTACACAAACTTTTGCTACCTTTAACATTATCAACATATTAAGTGTTAACGTCATTCAAAATTGTATCTACCTTTACACTGACTTCAATCATGCTTTCAGATTAGGTATCAAACTAGAGAAAATCCCAGCTTTGTATTATTCTTCACACTAGTCATGTTAAGCTGCATGTTAATATTGCTTCATTACTAAAAAATATCTTCTCCATTACGATTATTACTGGATTCAATCTTTTGCAGAACAATGCTGTGTCTCAAAATCAGAGAGGATTAGCAAATGGTTTATCTATGACTGCAATGTCTCTCTTTAAAGTGTGGTCCAGTCGGTGCAGGAACGCTATTTTCATTGGCACAAAAATCAGAGAGCGCCCATTCTTTTGAAATTTAAACTTAAGTTGAGGTCAGATGCTTTGACTTTTTACTTTGAATTTTTATATAATTTATGGAATTCTAAATTTCGGGATTACTTATTTATTTTTTTGTTATTATTTCAATATTATCTATATGAAAATTTTCCATGTCTTAATCTTAGTTTAAGCTATTTAGTGTTTAACATGAATCTTTTAGATATATTTTTGATAAATCGTACTTAATCTATTTTATGATAAAAATCAGTTCATCTATTAGTTCATTTGTGATTTAAATTAATGTCAGTACCGAAGTCATTTGACAGTGGCAATTTGGCAAAGCTTAAATTCTATGCTCTAACTATAAACAATAGAGTTACATCCATGTGACTGTTGTTGTTCATTTTTTATGTCTGGATCTTGATTCCATTAATCAAGCTAAATACAATACTTAACCCGCATCAGTCCGCCTTTTAACTTGAAACAGTTGCATGCAGAAGAGTAACTATTTAAGTCATTTTGTAAAAAGCCACCTTTCCCCATGTCTCAAAATTTATTGTTAAATTTTATGAATTTTATTATTATATTCTCTGATATGCTACCCAGAACAAGAACAAAAAATGTTAAAAGGAAGTTGAGAAGCCTTGTTACTGGCATAATAATAAGTTTATAATATGATGTCTTGTAAATACTGCTAGTTTTTCTGCGCTGTGAAACTGATTAAGTTTACTGATCTTCAGAATGATCTAGCCAACATACCTTCAGAAGAAGAAAGTGGTGGAAAAGGTCAGTATGCAGAATCCTAAGAATTGGAATAAAACTAGGCCTAAAATGATGATAAAATATCAGACCTTGAAACAGAATATCTATAAAAAAATTCAAGATGCAGATAAGTACCCGCAAATGTGCATTTATACGGTGAAATGATAAATGCAGGTTGTAAATTGAGGAATTTATGATCATTGCATTGAAGCCAAACGGAAATCCAAAGTGGCATGGCTGCATGTAGGGGACTATAACTCAAAGTTTGTCTATTGTAATATGAGTATGGGAAACTTTATAATAGTCATGGTGAACAAGTACATTACCCAGTTTATATTAACGAATAGGCAATACAATGCTTCACTGACTTATTAAGTGATCAAATGGTTTTTTTTTTTTGGTGCTGAGTTTAATGGAATTGATAGGACTTCTTTTGACATTTGAACCGTTTCTTGCCCTTCCTAGTAGATAGGCCTAAAGTAATCTCATGTCATGTTTGATTCATGTTTCTATAACGTAATGCCGCTTTCTCTACTGTATTTGCAAATGACACATATTGTTATTATAGCTGTAATGGCCTAAGGAATTGATATAAATGATATAGAGCAAACAATTTATTGCTATTTGAATTCTCATTTTGCACTTTTTTATAGGTTTGTACTTGTAGGATTTGTTGGAGTTATTCAACTTGAGAGATTTGGTCTGGTTAGAGCAAACAATCTCCGATCATGATGGTATTCATTTTGGATAATCAATGCACGCACTTGTTTGGGCATTGCGGTTTAAAACTGAATTGTACGTCCTTTGTTTTATCGAAATGTGCTGGCTCATCTTGGTGGTAAATGTAAGTTAATCATTGATGTTTAAAAGGATCATTATGTATAAGAAACTGGAAAAAAAGAATATATTGTTTTGGTTTGCTTTTAATCGTTGTTAGGTATGTTAGTCCAACGTTTGTATTGCTTAGTATGTTGTTATTCTTATTCTGTTATTTTATCTTGTATCAAAATGTGTTCAAAAATTATTCTTTTTATTTATATTCTTCTTATTACAGCTCTATAGCTGTTGTAAAAAGGTCGTTTACAACGGTCAGAAATAGTTGTCAATTTTCTTAAAACAGTTGTTAAACAATCTTTTACAATTGTTAAAAATAGTTGTAGATTATTTTTAACAACTGTCAAAAGCATTTGTAACAAAGTTTGTCTCTATCACAACTGTGGATGTAATGATTGGCGAATGCCTGTTATAATATATCTATTACAACTATTTTCGGCAGTTGTAAAAATGTATTTTTGTTGTAGTGGCCAGTGGAGGTCCGGGGCTGGAAGCTCGGATCCTTTCAGTTCGGACGAACAAAACCTCGGATTCCCTCACTTCGCATTTAGGAACTTCGACTCCTTCAACAACACGATTTCTGCCCCTTCCTCCATCAATTTCGTACCCCCTGAAAGAAATTCGTATCCCACCTGCAACGATCCGCATTTTACGCATCCAAGAATTGTAGAATATTTATTTCTTTCGCATACGAAGTCTTATGGTCGTGTAACTTTGAGAGACGACTATTGGGGTCATTTCCCATGTTCATGATTTTTATCGAATTTTAAATGATCGTTTTGCCCTTGATGAATCTTGTTTCGCCTATAACTTTTGATTGGTGAGGAGTTTTGACCTAAAACCACTTCCAATGGATTTGAATGATGGTTTACCTTTCCGTAGAGTGGTCACATTAATCAAACGGACTTACCGTTTGGAAGATACGACTGAAATAAGGTTTGGAAGGTGAAAAACAGCTTAACCGAGCTTAATAGGGTAATTAGTGGATGGGTCCATAACCCATTTCAGGATTAGGGTTATAGGGAGGCTGAAATCAGTTAGGAAACCATCTCATTTCATTTTCTTAGCTGCAACTTTCATTTTTCTAACCCTAGCAATGACCTCCACCTTCTAAACTACCTCTTAATCACCTTCTAATCACATACTAGCCTAATCTATATCAAATCAAGGCAGATTGACATCGAATCAGAGTCAGGGCTACTGTGTTGCATAGGAATTCGACCCAAATCAGTGGAGTTTCGGATCTAAGAATTTATTTGCGGCTAAGGTGAGTGATTAGCACTTTTATTCACTAATTACGGCTAATTAAGGGAATTAAGGGTGATTAGTGACAATTAGCGAAATTATGCATCATAAAAATCTGGAAAAATATGTAAAAATTCTTAAATATTATTTTATGCCTCTAATAAAAAAATTGGGTTAATTTGGATTAAGTTTGTTAATCGTATAGTCAAAATATGGTTAAGGGGAAATTCGGAGTTTTAGGGTATGTTTGATCCTAAGTAACCCATATGCTTGATGTTTTGATGTTCTTGATTGACTCTATATGCTATTACTATTATTTGGAATGCTTTATGATTGTTTAGTAAGGTTAGAATGGTTGAAAACGTCGTCGTATGACGAGAATGGACAAAACAGGCTTGCTGGAAAAGTGCCAAGATTCCAGATTGGATCGAGATAGGGGATCGAATCGGACACATCCGAACTGAACAGGAGTAGTGGCAAGACTTGCGCATGACAAAAAGGAAGGCCAGCTGCGTTGAATTGGAACTGGGATCGGACCGAAGATTGGCGTGGGGATCAGATCGGATTAGAACTAGGAAGCGGGATGGAACCAGGATCTGGAGATAAAGGAGCGCCGAACCGAACCGAGGCTGGAGCACCATCCGAACCGATCCGGATGGAGACAACCAAACCGAACCGACTTGAATTGGAGCACCGAACCGAACGGGATGCCTGGGGATGATGTATTCGAACCGACTGAAGACGATCGAACCGAATCGAATTGAGCTTCCACTACTACTACTACGTGATGACTCTTCTGAAGACCAACTCCAATTCAACCAAAGCCCGAGATGCAAAAGAAGTCCAAGTGGGAAGTTATAACTCAGGATCCAGATGAGAACCAACGAGTTAACTTCAATAGTTGGGCTTTGCTGTGGGACGTATGCAAAGGGTTTATCGATATCTATAACTTTAGTTCACCACTGAGAGACGGATTAGCGGTTATGGATCAACTCAATGGGACCGTTAAGACTCCCAAGGGAAAGTGATCATAGCATGGCTATGAGTCAGTGCAATGGAGTCGCATGACTCCATGGGGCAAAGTGGACATAGCAAAGGATTAGCGGCTATGAATCAGTGCAATGGGGTCATTATGACCCCAAGGGCAAAGTGATCGAAGCAAAGGATTTGGTGATCAAAGTGGTGGATATCGTATATTTTACGCACTAAGTGAGAGATGTGAGGATGATTGCTATGTTTGATGTTTGCTATCACCATGTCATGCACATTCCCATTTTACACTTTATGTTAGTGTTACCTTAGAGTACTGTACATCTAGTTGTGCTAACTCTTTGGTTGCAGGTTCAGGTTCAGGTTCAGGTATGGTTATGTATACATGTTATTGTTCTGTTTTTGCTGCTTATGCTCATACCAGACTTTTGTTTGATCCAGAGTTTTATGTCTCTTCTTATTACTCTGGGTGCTCCTAAACGAGCAGACTAGAGACAGGTTAGCTGGTTATGCACGAGTAGTTGTCCGGAGATGAGCAGGAGGCTTACACGTATCATTTCCATATATTCTCCCAGTGTTCTTGCTGGTCACTACTTTGGGCATTATCACTGTACCTTCCTATTTTGTTTTAGAGACAGTTTTAAAAGTTGTAGTAAAGATGGTTTTGATCATATGTTGTATTTTAAATTTTCCGTTGCTATGATGGTTTAGTTTTCAGCTTATGCACTATCTCGCCTGTTTCATGTCAAGTTATGTTATTATTATATTTTGTTCCATACGCTGTGTGATATACTACAGGTTCTTTGTTGGTTCATCGTTTCAACCCTTTCTTTTGACGACCATCTCGTGCTAGTTGAGAATCGGTACAACGCATCTCGATAAAATGCTGGCTGGTTCGGGGCGGGCCATCACATTTGGTATCAGATCTAAGTTGCGTAGTTTAACCTAGTGAAAGACATCAGGGAGAGATATTATACGTATATGAGAGCACGTATTTTTGATATTTTGGTTTTCAAAAGCTATATATATACCATTTGTATATCTAAGGGTGAAGTCGCACTGCACTAGCACCATTATGGAGATGGTTAATCGTTTTCTCTTTATAGATTGGACAATGAGCCGATATACGAGCAGGGGCCAATAATAGGAATGCTTCTGATATGAGGACGATGTTTACTACCTTCATGAGAGAGATGCTTAGGGATGTTCAGGGGGCAGCTCCTAATGCTGCTAACGGTGGTGGTGCAGCGGTGTAGGCTCCTAGAGCCGATTTCGCCAAGCTTAACAAAGATTATACTAGTCATGGTGAGAAGCCGTTCCACGGAACAGAATCGGCTACGGATGTTCAAGATTGGCTTGATAGTTGTGAGCGCATCTTCGAGGATTTGGGGGTCGATGATGCAATGAAGAGAAAGCTAGCATCGCGTCAACTTCAAGGACGGGATATGAATTGGTGAAATGCTGTTAAAGCAGCTACTCCTGAGGATCAAGTTGCTTGAAATCGGTTTAAGACCCGATTCAGTAATAAGTTTATTCCAGCTATTCAGAAATCAGAATTGTTTAGGAAATTCTTGGACCTTAAGCAGAATGGTAGAGCAGTCTCGGAATATATCGCTGAGTTTGATACTTTATCGAAGTATGAATTATCTCTTATCGATACTGCAGAGAAGAAGAACGAGAAGTTGATAACTGGCTTAGTTGGGTACTTGGGGGAAAGGCTTATAAACCACATCGATGAGACGTTTGAATCCATTGTGGGAAAGGCATTAAGATCGGAGAGTCTTTACCCTAAGCCGAATACCGAGGTTGCTATTACATCTGCAGGGGAGCTCAAGGCGCAAGCAAGCGGTGGAGGCAAGAATAATTCCCAGAATAAGAGGAAGCAGAACCAAGCTAAGGATGGTCAGAAAAAGAATAAAAAGGACGTTGAGTGTTATAGCTGCGGCAAGAAGGGTCATTATGCTAAAGAATGTCGAGCAAAGCCAGCGGACATGAAGTGCTTCAACTGCGGCCAAGTGGGATATCACAAGGATAAATGTCCACAACCTCCTAAAGAGAAGCAAATTGTGAAAGCATATGCTATTAACGTTGTTCCTTCTTCGTCGAATGCCCCACCTGCGGCGGAGAAAGGAAAGAATGTCGTCATTCAAGGTATGCTTTCTATTTATGAAGTTCTTGTTCGAGTTTGATACCGGGTCTTCCCGTTCCTTCATATTTAGTGACCTGGTAGATAGGTTGGGATTGAAACCCGAGATAGTTGATAGACCTTTAGTGGCGACGAACCTGATTAGTGGTTCGACTAGTCTTAGCATGATTTGTCGAAATTTGGTCTTATCGAGTCATGGATGTATGTTTGCTTGTGATTGCTTTGTTTTGGGATTTACTGGGTTTGACATTATTTTGGGAGTCGACTGGCTCCAAAGGTACACGATGGTGGTAGACTGTGAGGGATTTTCGGTGACTATTAAGGAAGATGATGGGCGGAAGGTAGTGTTTGGGGGCCTACCTAGTGATGAGGTGATGGCTAGTTTTCTAAATTCCTTCGACATTCCGCAGGATGAGTTATCAGGGGTTCCCATTGCTGGTCAGTATCCGGATATCTTCGAGGAAGTGATCGGACATTCCGCAGGATGAGTTATCAGGGGTTCCCATTGCTGGTCAGTATCCGGATACCTTTGGTACCGGACTAGGTGCTGTATTGATGCAAGGAGGTAGGGTTGTAGCTTATGCTAGTCGACAATTGAAACCACATGAGAAAAGATATCCTACCCATGATTTGGAATTGGCAGCGATCGTGTTCGCGTTGAAGATGTGGAGACCTCTTGGGAGAAAGATTCGAGTTGTTTTCCGATCATAAATTGTTAAAGTATCTTTTCTCTTAGAAGGATCTAAATCTCCATCAACAGAGATGGTTAGAGTTCTTGGCTTCATATGATTTCAATATCGCATACACTCCCGGCAAGGGCAATGCGTTAGCTGATGCATTGAGTTGAAGACATGCCAGTTTAGGGGATATGTTTCTGAAATGGAAGCAACTGGAGTATATCGCAGGGTATAATTTCAAACCTAAGTGCGAATTAGATCCAGAGATATTAGCAAGTTTGACAATCAGACCAACTTTGATTGAGCGGATTGGTTCCAGTCACAGGGACGATCCTAACCTATTGGAAATCATCTCCAAGTTAGAGATGTATATCGACGGTGAGGAGATGAACAAGTATGGACTAGGCAGAGAAGGATGGCTTCGAAAGAATGAGAGACTAGCTAGTTGTACCCAATGTCAATGGATTGAGAGATGAAGTGCTTAGAGAGTGTCATCACTCGAAACTGACTATACATCCTGGTGGTAACAAAATGTATCGAGACATGAAGCAGACCTACTACTGGGAAGGGATGAAAAGAGACGTTGGGAAGTTTATATCCAAGTGCATGAATTGCCAGTTAGTTAAAGCCGAGCAAAAGAAGCCTAGTGGTTTTTACAACCATTGGAAGTTCCAGAATGGAAATGGGAACAAGTCTCAATGGATTTTATTGATAGTTTACCAAGAACTAGATCAGGTCATGATAGTATTTGGGTGAATTGACCAAGAGTGCAAGGTTTATACTGGTCAAGTCAAATAGAACGGCAGCTAAGTTGGCGAAACTGCATATGAAGTGGGTAGTGAGATTTCATGGAGTACCTAAAGGTATTGTGAGTGATCGAGATCCGTTATTTACCAGTGGGTTTTGGAAGAGCTTACAAGAGGCTTTAGGTCAGAATTACATCTCAGTACCGCGTACCATCCTCAAACTGACGGTCAAACAGAGAGAGTGAATCGTGTATTAGAGGATCTCTTAAGGGCTTGTATATTCGACTTTGGAGGATCATGGGATGACCATTTGCATTTGGTTGAATTCATATATAATAATAGTTATCAGTCCAGTATCGGTATGGCTCCATTTGAAGCTTTGTACGGAAGACCGTGCAACTCACCATCATGTTGGTTAGAAACCGGTGAGAAATTTGTGCTTGGACCAGATGTAATAAGAGAAACTTCAGATAAGATCAAGGTTATTCAACAACGAATGAAGGCTGCCCAAAGTAGGCAGAAGAGTTATGCTGATAAGAGGCGAAGAGAATTGAAATTCTCCGTTGGCGACCTAGTATTCGTCAAGATCTCTCCAGTAAAGAGTGTGATTCATTTTGGTAGGAGAGGCAAGTTGGCACCAAGATTTGTTGGTCCATTCCCAATTCTAGAACAAGTTGGGAATTTAACGTATAAAGTTGGATTACCTGACAAGATGGCGGGAGTTCACGATGTATTTCATGTTTCCTAGTTAAGGAAGTAGTGCACGACCCTGATATGACTATTTCACCAGATCAGTTGGATGATATCGAGGTAGAGCCCAAGGTGGCTGGGAGTCGCAGACCGATTCGTATTGTCGAGTATGATATGAAGCAACTTCGAAAGAAGACGGTGAAATTAGTCAAGGTCCAGTGGGGTGATAATGAGAATGATTGTACTTGGGAAATAGAGGAGAACATAAGGAAGACGCATCCAGAACTCTTTGCCTGGTAAGATTTTAGTAGTGATAGTTATTCCCTTATTCGTAAACTGCATGCTAGGATAAACTTGTTGTGCTATTATGTATGTTTGATTGCTTGTAAATGGTTGATAGGCATGTAGGGCGTTTTTGATGTTTTGGTTAAGGAATTTCGGGGGCGAAATTTCTTGTGGGAGGGGAGGGGGAGAGTGTACCAACCCGTATTATATGCATTAGAGGATCGTAGAATATTTATTTCTTCCACATACGAAGTCATATGATCGTGTAACTTTGGGAGACGACTATTGGGGTCATTTCCTATGTTCACGTTTTTTGTTGAATTTTAAATGAGTGTTTTACCCTTAGCGAATCTTGTTTCGCCTGTAACTTTTGATTGGTAAGGATTTTTGACTTGAAATCACTTCCATTGGATTTGGATGATGGTTTACCTTTCCGTAGAGTGGTCACATTAATCAGACAGACTTACCATTTGGGAGATATGGCTAAAATAAGGTTTGGAAGGTGAAAAACAGCTTAACCAGGGGTAATTAGCGGATGGGCCCATAACCCATTTCAGGATTAGGGTTATGGGGATGCTGAAATCAGTTAGGAAACCATCTCATTTCATTTTCTTAGCTGCCACTTTCATTTCTCTAACTCTTGCAAAAGCCTCCATCTTCTAAACTACATCTCAATCACTTTCTAATCACATATTAGCCCAATCTATATCAAATCAAGGCGGATTGGCATCAAATCAGAGTTAGGGTTGTTGTGTTACATAGGAATTCTACCCAAATCAGTGGAGTTTTAGATCTAAGAATTTATTTGCGGCTAAGGTGAGTGATTAGCACTTATTCACTAATTACGGCTAATTATGGGTTATTAGTGATAATTAGCGAAATTATACATCATAAAAATCTAGAAAAATATGTAAAAATTCTTAAATATTATTTTATGCCTCTAATAAAAATTTGGGTTAATTTGGATTAAGTTTGCTAATCGTATAGTTAAAACATGGTTAAGGGGTTTAAGGGGAAATTCAGGGTTTTAGGGTATGTTTGATCCTAAGTAACCCGTTTGCTTGATGTTTTGTTGTTCTTGATTGACTCTATACGCTATTACTACTGTTTGGAACGTTGTATGATTGTTGAGTAAGGTTAGAATGGTTGAAAACGCTGTCGTATGGCGAGAATAGACAAAACAGGCTTGTTGGAAAAGTGCCAGAATTCCGGATCGGATCGAGATAGGGATCAAATCAAACACATCTGAACCGAACCGGAGTAGTGGCAAGACTTGTAAATGGAAAAGAGGAAGGCCAACTGCATTGAATTGGAACTGGGATCGGACCGGAGCTTGGCGTGGGGATCAGATTAGAACTTATAGGAAGCGGGATCAAACCAGGATCTGGAGATAAAGTAGCGCCGAACGGAACCGAGGCTGGAGCACGAACCGATCTAGATGGAGATGACCGAACCGAACCGACTTGAAGTGGAGCACCGAACCGAACGAGAAGCCTGGGGACGATGCATTCGAACCGAACCGACTGAAGATGATCGAACCGAATTGAGCTTCCACTACTATTACGTGATGACTTTTCTGAAGACCAACTCCAATTCAACCAAAGCCCGAGATGCAAAGGAAGTCCAAGTGGGAAGTTATAACTCAGGATCCAGATGGGAACCAACGAGTTAACTTTAATAGTTAGGATTTGCTGTGGGATATGTGCAAAGGGATTATCGACATCTATAACTTTAGTTCACCACTGAGAGATGGATTAACGGCTATGGATCAACGCAATGGGACCGTTAAGACTCCCAAGGGGAAGTGATCATAGCATGGCTATGAGCCAGTGCAATGGAGTCGCATGACTCCATGGGGCAAAGTGGACATAGCAATGGATTAGTGGCTATGGATCAGTGCAATGGGGTCATTATGACCCCAAGGGCAAAGTGATCGTAGCAAAGGATTTGGTTATTAAAGTAGTGGATATCGTATACTTACGCACTAAATGAGAGATATGAGGATGATTGTTATGTTTGATGTTTGTTATCACCATGTCACGCACACTCTCATTTTACACTTTATGTTAGTGTTACCTCAGAGTACTGTACATCTTGTTGTGCTAGCTCTTTGGTTGTAGGTTCAGGTTCAGGTTCAGGTATGGTTATGTATACATGTTATTGTTCTATTTTTGCTGCTTATCGCTCATACCAGATTTTTTTCTGACCCAGAGTTTTATGTCTCTTCTTATTACTATAGGTGCTCCTAAACAAGTAGACTAGAGACAGGTTGGCTGGTTATGCATGAGTAGCTGTCCGGAGACGAGCAGGAGGCTTACACGTATCATTTCCATATATTCTCCCTGTGTTCTTGCTGGTCGCTACTTTGGTCATTAATAGTGTACCTTCCTATTTTATTTTAGAGACAGTTTTAAAAGTTGTAATAAAGATGGTTTGGATCATAAGCTGTATTTTAAATTTTTCGCTACTATGATGGTTTAGTTTTCAGCTTGTGCATTGTCTCGCCTGTTTTATGTCAAGTTATGTTATTATTATATTTTGTTCCATGCATTGTGAGATATACTACAGGTTCTTTGTCAGTTCAACTTTTAAACCCTTTCCTTTGACGACCATCCCGTGCTAGTTGGGCATCGGTACAGCGCATTTCGAAGAATTGCCGGCTGGTTCGCGGCGGGCGATCACACCTCCCCTAGGGATACAAATTTCGTACCCCCTGGAGGGTACAAAATTCGTACCCGTTGTCGGGGGTACGATTTCCTGTTCTGTGGCTGTTTCTAGGGTTCGAAATTCAAGGCTTGTGGGTCCTATTTCCTACTTATTCTGTAACAACCCGTTATTTCCAACGATTTATATTCCGATTTTAATTGAAATTTTTATTTTGAAAATATTCTAAAAATTTTCATAATGGGAATTTGAAATTTAAATTACGTACAGTGAGATATGGCAGTGGTGAAAATTTCATCGAAAATTTTGAATGTTTGTCGATCGCGCAATTATTAGTGCAAAGCTGCGCATAACAGTTCAAAATTTAACGATTTTAAAATTTCTTCAAAACTAGTTCGGACAAACACGAAAAATATTCCATTCGTTGTCACGAATCCGACGGAGAAATTCGTTTCGCGAAAATCAGACGTTTTGACCTCCGTTTTCCGTCCGCATTTTTACGTCAAAGGGGTCCGTAACGCGCTTTTGAACGGAGCATCCTGACACTGCATATTATATATCGTTGTGTCCGTCTCGTCACGCTGATTTCCACAATATATTCATTTGTCAGTTTCGGTGTTCGATTCGCGCTGAAATTGTGAAAATGCTTGCACAGTTCATTTTTGAAATAGAGCCATTTGAGTTCGACGTGTCCCTATTATGATTCTGCATGTTTTTCTAGACATTTTGGGTCTGCAAAACGTGTCCTTTTGCTTTACTAAAGCATCCATTTATTTTTTTTCGAAGGACACACGCATGTAAGTAAGTGCATGCATGTTACATTACATTACTATTCCTATGACATTTTAATGCACGCACCACTTTTTGGATTTCAAAAGCATACGTTCTTTGTTCCTTTTAGTTTCTAAAGGCATGCAAGTTTGTTCTCACTTTTTTTTAATCGTTCATTCTCTTTTGAATTCTTTTCACTCAGCAAACGTCTTTTGTTTTGAATTTGAAACTGCATACGGTTTCATGCGTGTTCCCATGTTTGTCCGGTTCTCATGCTAAAGAACAGTTCAAAAGGACATCTGCCACGTTTGATTCCACTACTTCTTCCTTAAATTAAGTTACTCCATATTTCTTTATCCCATCGCAAATCATTCCCATCTGCTTTGTATTAGTCTTCTCCACCTTTTCTCTCCCTCCCTTCATTAATTCAGATTTCCTTTCCCATTTCTTTTTCATTTTTCCTCCCACTGCTGAAGCCATCATCGGCCACGCTTGATTTTTCCCCAAGCCAATCCCGATCCGCCCAGACCACCTCGAGCCCTCCACCACATCAGCAACTCCGCCGTTGCTGGACACTCCGCCCCACCCTAGGAACCCGAAGCCCTACGATGTCGCGCCACACCAGCTCATCTCCATCCGCCCCGCAGCCGTAAGCCCACCTGAAACCATGCATTGCCCAACCTCGGACCCATGTTAGCTGTAGCCGAACCCGAGCCACGCCTCCTCGAACCCCTGCTGACTTCCTTCTCTCACGTGAGCTGAGCAAAACCCATCTGCCCGAAACCATCGCTGACTAGTGCATCGCCAAATCCCGAGCCTCACCAACTCTTTTGTGTGTAAGTTATATATATACGTTTATATATCAATATATATATTTTTATTTGGAAAGGAGTGGTCTGTTTCTTTTGGTTAAGGTGGCTGTGTGCATTTGTTAAAGTGCTGAGTGGGTATTGGTCTGCTGGTGTGTGTATATTGTTTTACTTGGGTGCGTTTTTGTGTTAGTTTGTGTGTAGGTGAGCTGTTGTACATATATACAGTGTGTTATTTTTTGTGTATATGTCTGAGTGTGTGTATATTTTTGTTTGAAAAATTATTATTTTAGATATATATGTATATATACAGATATAGTATGGTTATATTCGCGTTTAAAATATATATATATATATATATATTCAAAAAGTGGTTTCAACATATATTTCATTTGACATATTGTTAGTTGAACTTGGTGTTGAGCTCGAAACCCATTCCAAACCAATAGCCGTACCGAACCATTGTGAACATCTCTCTTATAATAAAATAATATTTGGTGATCATTAAGCTGAAACCATTCTGAGTCGTGCCTGGATGTCGTTGATTCATTCGGTGTCAGTCCGTCTGCTATCTCCAATTTTGTGCCACGAAAGGTGAGTTTATCTCACACCTGACTCACATTTATTTCATGGATGTTAGATCAATAATGAACTGTTATATGAAATGTATAGGTTGCTAGTAGAAATTGTTTAATTTGATATGTATGCACATTTCATATGCGACACGATATATTCATATGACACGTAGTTGCACTGATGATATATATGTTGTGATTGATACTATGTGATACCCTAGTTTTAGGAAAATCATTAAGGGTTGAAATGATACATACCCGAACGAACATTAGAATAAGGAAAAATCGTTATGGGTTGAAATGATAGATCTGAACGATTTTTATTGAATTTGGGATCGCGGTTTGAAATGATAGACCCGTAGAAATTTTATCAATTGCGGGTTGAAATGATAAATATCCGTATCACTTGACCATAGGGTAGAAAACTATATACAGACACCGTCGGTCATGTTTTCGAAGTAAAACGAATTTTATTTAAAATATTTACTTAAGATTTTATATATTTTTATTTTTATTTATATTTTATTTAAATTTAAATTATGTGTTTTAAAATGATCTATTTGTAAATAGGGATTTAAATGTTATTTAAGATTTTACTTATAAATTTATTTATTTTAAACCATATAATTTATTCCTATAAGTATTTTAACCTTTTTATATTATTGTAAATATTTATTTAAATCTATTTTATATTATTTTAAACTTATATATGTTTATAATCTATTTCTAATTTATTGTAGAGTTTTATAAACTTATATATATGCATATATCTATTTTCAAAATTAATTTTCTTATATATATATTTCATAAACTGTAATAAAGTCAAGATGGATAGGTTAGATTTCACGATTCAAATTCGAAGTTTAAAGATGTAAATTTGTATAACGATATTTGAATAATGAATGAACTCATATTATGTTATGAATTGGAACCGATACGAATTTGAGTAGAGATAAACTTGAATTGATAAAATTAAGAAATTGAATTTGATTTGGTTTAAATTATGAACCTTGATAAGAAATGAATGTGAATTGGGTAAATTGATTTATTTTAATTTATAATCGATATGAATTGAATTCAAGTTTTAATTGATTAAACATGAATTGGAATATATATATATAGATGTTATATGCGGAATTGGTTTTTATATTGTCTGGTTTGAATTAAGAATTTTGTTAAATTGATGCATAAGAATGGATTTAAATAGTAATTCGTTTGAATGGAAATATAAGATTTTGATTCAAAATGTAGAAGTAACAATTTTGAACTATATGACTTGAGTGATAAAGTACGATAAAATTTGTTTAATTTGAAATGTAATTTTGACTTGAATCGTATATTCGAATTCGAATCAAATGTCGGATTTAAATGAATCGAATTAAAACGATTCCTTATGAAGGAAATAATGACCACGGTGTGAAAAATGTAAACGATTGGTTGTTAAAGAGACCGGGATCGGCTATTGTCATACTCTCTGTCAATATCGAAAACCACTTTAACAACTGTGTACGCGGTGGAGTTCCAGAATGAAGGGGATAATTTGGCGAACGACTCCATTTTTTTTATTTCATATTAATTACGAGACCCTGACTACCTTGAGTCAGCTTGATGTAGCTAAAACAGGAGCTACGCACGGACCAAGTGAGGTCAAACCTCTTATCGAGCACACTTCTTCGATATTATTCTATTACTATTGAGATTCGATTTGGGCCCTTTTGATTATGGGAGTGTGTATCGAGGTGGGCGGTAGTTGCTACTATGCGTTACCACCAGTCCGGCTCTGCAAACGGTGAATCCACCCTGGCATTCCTTGCGTGCCTTGTCACATGCCTTATACGAGCCCACTACGATTTTGTTTTTACTATTTTATATGGAGTGCCCTCTGATCAACCTCCAGTTTACGGAGGAATTACGGTACTGTATATACTATGGGAATATATGAACGGTGTAAGGGTAATCATGGTAATCCCGCTTACGCTATTTTGATATTTTACTTTACTGATAGACACTATTGTATATAGCGTATTATACTATATAGTATTAGTTTGACGGATCCTTAGAGGATGGTGATCCCAAACATCCTCTAAGTTACTGATTGCATTTCATCGAACATTTCATTTGTGTTGATTTACTTCCATGAGAATGTTAGTCCTGATCCGAGTTGTTTTGTTTTGCATTATTGCTCGGGTCAGATCGAGTATTTCAGTTTTCGAGATTCACTCCTGGAGTCTGAAGTTTATATTGGATTTTGGCTCACCTATATCTACCCGTTCAGATGATCCAGTTCTAGCTATTCTTGTCGTTTCTGTTTATGTAGTTATCTTTCATTTACTGTATTAAACTTTCGCTGTACTATTTATGTAAACTCGGATGTAAATTTATTTAGTAGCTTAATGAACTACTATTGTATTTTAAATTTTCCGCTGTGAGATATTATATTACTTTGTGATCTGTGATTCTGTGATTTATTCTGTTTACTCCAGAAGCTAATAATAATCTGTTGTTTTGGACGTTTCGAGTTGACATGTTTGTCAATTCGGCACGGTCAAAATGGCAGGTTGTTACAATTGGTATCAGAGCTTTGGTTTTTCAAAGCTTTAGCCTATGGGGTAAAAAGCTCATTAGAGATAGGGTAGTGATACCCTAGAATGAGTGGAATCAGTTGCAGAATCCTTCTTGAGAGAGCGTATTTTTAAAGTAAATAGTTTTAAAATGGTTTTAAAATGTTTTTAAATAAATATTTCGAATATAAAATTCTGTTTAATATTTAAATCTTCTTCTGAGTTTCCTTTCCATTTGAATCTATCTTCCTTCGTAGATCCTTTTGATTAGGTACTTTCGTCCGTTCAGCTTTTAACTCGAATTCTATTACTTATCCTTGTCCATCCCAAGGTAAGAAGTAAAAAGAGAGTATAAATCTCTAACGAATTCATCCTTACTAAATATTGGTTTGAAATTTATATTTTGAAAGATACTATTATATAATATCTTCTTAATGTAATATTTAATTTGATATTTGTAAATAATTTGGTAATACCAATGGTTTGTAAAGATTTTATGTGTAATGTATTCATATGTTAACTTATAGAATTACTTAAGTGTTATAAGTTTAAATATTGATAACATGAATTTGAAAATATTTAGATATAGTATAGAATGATTTTGTTATATATTTGATTTAATAATAATATTGTTGTATATTTATTAAGAATTGTAATTGAATTTTAACAAATAAATGAGTGGGGGAGAGATACATTTTCCCTACTTGAAATTTTAATGATTTGAAATATATTATTTCTAAAATATGATTTAAAATTTTGTATATGTTCTGTTTAAATGTAGAAAAATGTTTTGAGTACTTACCTGACGTTAAAGTTGGCCTATCGAATACCTAGTGATTTGGATATACGTCTGATCAACGTATATGTTAAATCCTACGTGTGTTAAATAGATATAGAGTCACACCCTAGTCGCTTGAAAATGATTCTGGTGATGACCGCGGCATCATCGATATCTATTTTCGGGTTTCGAAAGTGGGATAAATATATATAGCCAATCGTAACGTCGAGTGAATACTTGAAATGTTTGAAAATATTTTATCTTTTAATTTATATATATTTAAATTTATATATGTATAGGGATAAATATGAACCATTTAGTTTAAAAATATTAATTACTTAATTATTATTTCCCTGCCTCGTTCCTTTTCGGGGACGAAAAGGTTTAAGTGGAGGAGATTGTAACAACCCATTATTTCCAACGATTTATATTCCGATTTAAATTGAAATTTTTATTTGGAAAATATTCTATAATTTTTCATAATGGGAATTTGAAATTTAAATTACGTACAGTGAGATATGGCAGTGGTGAAAATTTCATCGAAAATTTTGAATGTTTGTCGATCGCGCAATTATTAGTGCAAAGCTGCGCATAACAGTTCAAAATTTAACGATTTTAAAATTTCTTCAAAACTAGTTCGGACAAACATGAAAAATATTCTATTCGTTGTCACGAATCCGACGGAGAAATTCGTTTCGCGAAAATCGGACGTTTTGACCTCCGTTTTCCGTCCGCATTTTTACGTCAAAGGGGTCCGTAACGCGCTTTTGAACAGAGCATCCTGACACTGCAAATTATATATCGTTGTGTCCGTCTCGTCACGCTGATTTCCACAATATATTCATTTGTCAGTTTTGGTGTTCGGTTCGCGCTGAAATTGTGAAAATACTTGCACAATTCATTTTGAGTTCGACGTGTCCCTATTATGATTCTGCATGTTTTCCTGGATATTTTGGGTATGCAAAACGTGTCCTTTTGCTTTACTAAAGCATCCATTTATTTTTTTTCGAAGGACACACGCATGTATGTAAGTGCATGCATGTTACATTACATTACTATTCCTATGACATTTTAATGCACGCACCACTTTTTGGATTTCAAAATCATACGTTCTTTGTTCCTTTTAGTTTCTAAAGGAATGCAAGTTTGTTCTCACTTCCTTTTTTTATCGTTCATTCTCTTTTGAATTCTATTCACTCAACAAACGTCTTTTGTTTTGAATTTGAAACTGCATACGGTTTCATGCGTGTTCCCATGTTTGTCCGGTTCTCATGCTAAAGAACAGTTCAAAAGGACATCTGCCACGTTTGATTCCACTACTTCTTCCTTAAATTAAGTTACTCCATATTTCTTTATCCCATCGCAAATCATTCCCATCTCCTTTGTATTAGTCTGCTCCACCTTTTCTCTCCCTCCCTTCATTAATTCAGATTTCCTTTCCCATTTCTTTTTCATTTTTCCTCCCACTGCTGAAGCCATCATCGGCCACGCTTGATTTTTCCCCAAGCCAATCCCGATCCGCCCAGACCACCTCGAGCCCTCCACCACATCAGCAACTCCGCCGTTGCTGGACACTCCGCCCCACCCTAGGAATCCGAAGCCCTACGATGCCGCGCCACACCAGCTCATCTCCATCCGCCCCACAGCCGTAAGCCCACCTGGAACCATGCATTGCCCAACCTCGGACCCATGTTAGCTGTAGCCGAACCCGAGCCACGCCTCCTCGAACCCCTGCTGACTTCCTTCTCTCACGTGAGCTGAGCAAAACCCATCTTCCCGAAACCATCGCTGACTAGTGCATCGCCAAATCCCGAGCCTCACCAACTCTTTTGTGTGTAAGTTATATATATACGTTTATATATCAATATATATATTTTTATTTGGAAAGGAGTGGTTTGTTTCTTTTGGTTAAGGTGGTTGTGTGCATTTGTTAAAGTGCTGAGTGGGTATTGGTCTGCTGGTGTGTGTATATTGTTTTACTTGGGTGCGTTTTTGTGTTAGTTGTGTGTAGGTGAGCTGTTGTACATATATACAGTGTGTTATTTTTTGTGTATATGTCTGAGTGTGTGTATATTTTTGTTTGAAAAATTATTATTTTAGATATATATGTATATATACAGATATAGTATGGTTATGTTCGCGTTTAGAATATATATATATATATATATATATATATATTCAAAAAGTGGTTTCAACATATATTTCATTTGACATATTGTTAGTTGAACTTGGTGTTGAGCTCGAAACCCATTCCAAACCAGTAGCCGTACCGAACCGTTGTGAACATCTCTCTTATAATAAAATAATATTTGGTGATCATTAAGCTGAAACCATTCTGAGTCGTGCCTGGATGTCGTTGATTCATTCGGTGTCAGTCCGTCTGCTATCTCCAATTCTGTGCCACGAAAGGTGAGTTTATCTCACACCTGACTCACATTTATTTCATGTATGTTAGATCAATAATGAACTGTTATATGAAATGTATAGGTTGCTAGTAGAAATTGTTTGATTTGATATGTATGCACATTTCATATGCGACACGATATATTCATATGACACGTAGTTGCACTGATGATATATATTTTGTGATTGATACTATGTGATACCCTAGTTTTAGGAAAACCATTAAGGGTTGAAATGATACACCCCCGGACGAACATTAGAATAAGGAAAAATCGTTATGGGTTGAAATGATAGATCTGAACGATTTTTATTGAATTTGGGATCGCAGGTTGAAATGATAGACCCGTAGAAATTTTATCAATTGCGGGTTGAAATGATAAATATCCGTATCACTTGACCATAGGGTAGAAAACTATATACAGACACCGTCGGTCATGTTTTCGAAGTAAAACGAATTTTATTTAAAATATTTACTTAAGACTTTATATATTTATATTTATATTTTATTTAAATTTAAATTATTTTGTATATTTTAAATTATGTGTTTTAAAATGATCTATTTGTAAATAGGGATTTAAATGTTATTTAAGATTTTACTTATAAATTTATTTATTTTAAACCATATAATTTATTCCTATAAGTATTTTAACCTTTTTATATTATTGTAAATATTTATTTAAATCTATTTTATATTATTTTAAACTTATATATGTTTATAATCTATTTCTAATTTATTTTAGAATTTTATAAACTTATATATATGCATATATCTATTTTCAAAATTAATTTTCTTATATATATATATATTTCATAAACTTTAATAAAGTCAAGATGGATAAGTTAGATTTCACGATTTAAATTCGAAGTTTAAAGATGTAAATTTGTATAACGATATTTGAATAATGAATGAACTCATATTATGTTATGAATTGGAACCGATACAAATTTTAGTAGAGATGAACTTGAATTGATAAAATTAAGAAATTGAATTTGATTTGGTTTAAATTATGAACCTTGATAAGAAATGAATGTGAATTGGGTAAATTGATTTATTTTAATTTATAATCGATATGAATTGAATTCAAGTTTTAATTGATTAAAAATGAATTGGAATATATATATAGATGTTATATGCGGAATTGGTTTTTATATTGTTTGGTTTGAATTAAGAATTTTGTTAAATTGATGCATAAGAATGGATTTAAATAGTAATTCGTTTGAATGGAAATATAAGATTTTGATTCAAAATGTAGAAGTAACAATTTTGAACTATATGACTTGAGTGATAAAGTACGATAAAATTTGTTTAATTTGAAATGTAATTTTGACTTGAATCGTATATTCGAATTCGAATCAAATGTCGGATTTAAATGAATCGAATTAAAACGATTCCTTATGAAGGAAATAATGACCACGGTGTGAAAAATGTAAACGATTGGTTGTTAAAGAGACCGGGATCGGCTATTGTCATACTCTCTGTCAATATCGAAAACCACTTTAACAACTGTGTACGCGGTGGAGTTCCAGAATGAAGGGGATAATTTGGCGAACGACTCCATTTTTTTATTTCATATTAATTACGAGACCCTGACTACCTTGAGTCAGCTTGATGTGGCTAAAACAGGAGCTACGCACGAACCAAGTGAGGTCATACCTCTTATCGAGCACAATTCTTCGATATTATTCTATTACTGTTGAGATTCGATTTGGGCCCTTTTGATTTTGGGAGTGTGTATCGAGGTGGGCGGTAGTTGCTACTATGCGTTACCACCAGTCCGGCTCTGCAAACGGTGAATCCACCCTGGCATTCCTTGCGTGCCTTGTCACATGCCTTATACGAGCCCACTACGATTTTGTTTTGTACTGTTTTATATGGAGTGCCCTCTGATCAACCTCTAGTTTACGGAGGAATTACGGTACTGTATATACTATGGGAATATATGAACGGTGTAAGGGTAATCATGGTAATCCCGCTTATGCTATTTTGATATTTTACTTTACTGATAGACACTATTGTATATAGCGTATTATACTATATAGTATTAGTTTGACGGATCCTTAGAGGATGGTGATCCCAAAAATCCTCTAAGTTACTGATTGCATTTCATCGAACATTTCATTTGTGTTGATTTACTTCCATGAGAATGTTAGTCCTGATCCGAGTTGTTTTGTTTTGCATTATTGCTCGGGTCAGATCGAGTATTTCAGTTTTCGAGATTCACTCCTAGAGTCTGAAGTTTATATTAGATTTTGGCTCACCTATATCTACCTGTTCAGATGATCCATTTCTAGCTATTCTTGTCGTTTCTGTTTATGTAGTTATCTTTCATTTACTGTATTAGACTTTCGCTGTACTATTTATGTAAACTCGGATGTAAATTTATTTAGTAGCTTAATGAACTACTATTGTATTTTAAATTGTCCGCTGTGAGATATTATATTACTTTGTGATCTGTGATTCTGTGATTTATTCTGTTTACTCCAGAAGCTAATAATAATCTGTTGTTTTGGACGTTTCAAGTTGACATGTTTGTCAATTCGGCACGGTCAAAATGGCAGGTTGTTACATATTCCCACCCAACCTCCCTCCTATAAGTACCTCAAGCCTTGACCTTCACTTGAATCATTCTCCTTGTTGGACTTCTAGAGCTCCAAACAATAATTAATGGCAACCACTTTCTTCTTCTTGGCCAATGGAGATGGCAAGGACAATTAAAACATGGCATACACGTTTTCCATCAACATTTAGACATTTGCAAGGATAATTATGCTACACTTGGGCTCTTTTGGACTTCTTAGACATTAAGAATAATTTTGGGATATAGTTGACCAAGTCAACTCATCTAAAGAAAGAAGAAGAAGGGCATTTTAACCAAAGTTTAGAATTAACTAAGACATTGTTATTCTATTGTAACACTTTGTACTCAAATATCGTCTAAACTTGTAAAGCGTTATAATCGGATATTGTATGATGAATGATCATTATAAAGTGGACGTAGGCGTTAGTGTCGAATCACTATAAAAGCTGTCTCCCGCATTTACTTTATTTATTTGTTGTGTTCACACCACACATACACATTAGGTGTTGGAGTGCGGACAATTTTCCCTGTCAACAATAGCTTTGGATACTGGTTATGCAGTATTATTACTTCGGTAAGGCTATATTATATTATATTTTATCCATTCTGCTGTGAGATGTTTTTTGAGCTCTAATATATATTTTTCTTCTGTTTTTTTGTAGGATACCAGATAAGTCGACTCGAGCTTCGATAGATTGAGATTTTTGAAGAAAAAAATGTATATCGATATGTCGGAATTCAGGTTGTTACATTTGCTCTTACTATCAATAACATATCTTGGAGGAATAACAGTGGTGCCAAACAAACACTCTTCAAGTCCATACTATTTGATGATAGTTTCTATTTGGAATTTTCACATTAAGTAGTTTGTTTCATCTAGTTGTGTTGTCACAATTTGACTTTATGGCTTGATGATGGCTTTTAACACTTCTTGACTAACAGAGTGTTGTATTGGTGTAGATCTTGCAGTGGATATTGGGGATGTCATTTCTCTAGTCACTGTAGATGAGAAAGCAGCAAACCGAGGGAATACAGAATGAGGCTAAGCAGCATCTTGATGATGAATAGATCAGTGACACTCATTTCTCTAGTCACTGTAGATGAGAAAGCAGCAAACTGAGGGAATACAGAATGAGGCTAAGCAGCTTCTTGATGATGAACAGATCAGTGACACCGGGAATCGATTTGTGCCTACAGGTAAGTAACCTTTCTTTTAAGAAAAGTGATGCAAATTACCAGATGCAACCACTTCTTGATCAGAGACAATGTTTTTGATCAAGTTGGATGGCTCTGGCAGTAAACTAATTTCTTGGAGGAGATGTATTGTTTTCTGTGCTTTTCGATTTCTACAACTGTTTCTTTCAAGAATTGGTGTTGCAACCGAGAAATCGTGTGAATTCTTTGACAATACACTCGATTTCTGAAGGAGAAATAGTTTTACTTCTAAATGATGAAGAAGTACTCTGATGGGAGAAAGCTTTTGCACAACACAAATGATTTGAATGTTATTTTGATTTGTTGTTAAGCTTGCAATGCTCTAATACCATGTAAAAAAATTGAATGAATTGAGAGTTTGGATATAGAAGAGGAAAATCTTGTAATTGTGTGTATTTTCAATGATGAAACAATGTTGTACAATGTGTGAATTTATACACGTTAATATACAAGCGGGCTTCGGTCCGAAATACCAAATACAATGCGGTCCGAAATACCAAATACAATGTGATCTGAAAGATCAAGTAGAAAACATCTTATTCTGAGAACATTGTTACTCTTGATAAACCCAAACACATTTCTGCAATAAGTTATTTTGAGAGGCCTATTTCAAAATTTCAACCTTTAAACAATGATGTAATGGCGATGAGAATATGATAAACATAAGGAAATTTTTATTCTAATCCACGGTTTTAATAAGTTAATCCACAATTTAATCTTAACAAGTTAATCCACAGCTATCTTGTATGTTAATCCACGAGTGGATTAACTTCAAGATTTCACCCTATCATATAGCTTAAAATCGATTTTTGTGCTTCTTATTTTACCATGACATTACAAAACGCCTCATTCTACTGGACAATCAAATGAGCAAACATATAAGAAAGAAGAAAACAAGAAAATTGCAAATCAAACAGAAGTCAATGAATGATCTGAAACAATCGACCATCAACCTCTCTGATCATGTATCCGTTCATGACCGTGGATTATCGGGGGTGTATCACTTAAATCATCAGGGGTATCATCGTTTTTCTGACACATCTATTCCCATGGACTAATAACATGCTTTCATGGCAGCGCACTGGGTTTCATTTTCAACCTCAAAAGAGCTGGATGAATGGTCATATACATACATATTGTTCACTTTATTTAAAATGTATCTTTGACATATTCTGACTCTTATATGATGATTCTTAATTTCTTATGCAACCATGATGATTCTGTTCTCTTACAGATCCCCATGGTAAGAATAGCTTTTTCCAATATAAAATTTAATGCTCTGAACAAGTATATTCTTTTCTTTTCCTTTCTTTTGTTGATAGCGCGTGTATTGTAATCTTTTGCATGTACCTCCATTATTTTGCAAAGGATGGTACCATCTGCTTTATCAATATAATACAACATGAGGCAGTAATACAATAGATTTTTGTGCTTCTTGTTTTACCATGACATTACAAAAAGCCTCATTCTGCTGGACAATCTAATGCAACAAACATATATAAAAGATGAAAACCAAAAAATTGCAAATCAAATAGAAGTCAATGAATGATCTGAAACAATTCAACATCAGCCTGGATATCTACACAATGTTGCATTACAAAGGTCTTGTTTTCTTCTTCTTTTTTTATTTTTTATTTTTTTATTAATATTATAACGGTGGATTTCAGAAACAAGAATACAACGCAAAATCAAAGACTGAGAAGAAGGAAAAAAAATAAGTATGTTTTTTACGGTGGATACACTGATTAAAATTTAAATTTTAATAAAAGTCAACGATCCTATAAAATATTGTGGATTAACTTACTAGAATTGTGGATTAAATTCTCCCAAGATACAACAGACGTATTCTGCAAGAGATTGTAATGAGTATGTCACTCTGTGATTATATATAAGAGTATTAGAGAAGAGAGAAGGAAGATCGGATTGGAATGAGTGAGGAAATTGATTAGGTTTCCTCGTTATTTATAGTTTATCTACATTACTTCGAACAGTCGCACCCGTACCTCTTTGTACTGTCGCATCTCTTCTGAACGGTCGCACCCGTATCTCTTCGTACAGTCGCATTTCTTTCGAATGGTTGTGCTTGTACCTCTTCGTACAGACGCATCTCTTTCAGTGAAAGGAAGTGTCTTTTCGCGAAATGTTTTTTTTTGCTGAAATGTGACCGTTTGACGAAAGGAAGTGTCATTTCGCGAACTGTCTTTTCACGAAGTGTCTTTTCACGAAGTGTCTTTTCGCTGAGATATAACCGTTGGAAAATATGACTGTTGGTGAAAGGAAGTGTCTTTTCGCGAAGTGTCTTTTCGTAAAGTATCTTTTTGCGAAGTGTCTTTTCGCGAAAAATCATGCTGGTAATAGTCACGTCCTTTCACTGAACAGTTGCACCAGTTCGCTTAAATTATGTGGGAAAATGGACAAAGTATATTTCATTCAATACTTACGAATTTCAACAATCCCCCTCATGAATGATAATATTCTTTTCCTCCACACAAAGCAAAATATCACAGAGTACATATGGAATAATGCTTTATCGTCGATAAGTAGATATTTCACTTTGAAGTTTCCCTAGTTAAAACTTATCGGATCTACTTGGCTAATCGATGAATTATTTCATCTTGAACCGTCAGCCGTTATTGTATATCCAGACAATAAGATTTACGAAGCATTGATTCCCTCATTCAATCTCTTGATTGTGTTCATTTTGGTTCTGAACACTTCTTAATTCTGCGAGTGTTATAGAGAATTCAAGCCTTTAAAATTCTCATAGAGCTAACCCAGCTCACACTAACATAGGTGATCGCAACCATTATGAGTTTCCTACATATACCCCACTTGTTATTTTCAAGATTTGGTCATCATTAAAAAAAGCATAGTTTTAACCTTGTAATACTTCTGTAGGCATGCATTTATATTATGCACCATAGGAATGGAATAGGACTATGTCCAAAAATGCATTACGTCTTAAGTTATTTATAACCGGTTTGCCTATTGATCCTAGTCCGTGGGATCTCCAGTCGCTAGTATAGGTTTCCGTATAAGATAACTTTTGTTGATTTAGGCTTTTAAACTCATTTCCCTCGATGCGCAGTCAATTTTCTCTCTTGATAAACCTTTAGTAAGTGGATCTACTAGATTATCACTTGTTCTCACATAATCTATGAAAATAGTTCTATTTGAGAGTAACTGCCTTACTGTGTTATGGCGTCTATGAATATGTCGTAACTTTCCATTATACACAAATTTTTGTGCTCTGCTTAGCGTTGCTTGATTATCACAGTGTATGCATATGGCTGACACGGGTTTGGACCAAAAAAGGAATATCTTATAAAAAAGGACGAAGCCACTCTGCTTCTTTGCCTACTTTATCTAACGTGATGAACTCTAATTCCAAAGTGGATCGAGCTATGCATGTCTGTTTAGTAGATTTCCATGACACTACAGCCCTTGCTAGGGTAAATACATAACCACTAGTTGATTTTGATTCCTCTGAATCAGCAATCCATCTTGCATCACTATATCCTTCTAAGACAGCAGGATATTTCCCATAATGTAAGGAATATTTTGTGGTGTTTTTTTAAATACCCAAGCACTCTCGTTAGTGCTTTCCAGTGTTCTTCTCCTGGATTGCTTGTATATCTGCTTAATCGACTTACTGCATAAGCTATATCTAGTCTTGTGCAATTCATAAGATACATTAGACATTCTATTATACGAGAATATTTCAGTTGTATTACACTCTCCTTAGTGTTTTTATGCAGTACTCCTGATGGATTAAAAGGTGTTTGTACTCCTTTAATTCCAAATTCTTGACATCTTTCAATCACTTTATCTACATAGTGTTACTGAGATAGTTCAATTCCACTAGGCGTTCTTACTATCTTAATTCCCAAAATAACATCTGCAATACCTAAATCTTTCATATCGAAATTGTTGATTAGCATCTTCTTTATGGTCTTTATAACTTTAGTGTTAGGAACAAAGATTAGCATGTCGTCTACATATAAACAAACCATCACGTATAATTGTCCAACTTGTTCATAATAAACACATTTATCACATTCGTTTATACGAAAACCATTTTTCATCATGACACTATCAAATTTTGCGTGCCACTGTTTTGGAGCTTGTTTTAGTCTGTATAATGATTTTACTAATTTACAGACTTTGTTTTCATTTCCTTTGGAAATGAAACCTTCTGGTTGCTCCATGTAGATCTCCTCACTGAGATCTCCATTTAAGGATGCTGTCTTTACATCCATTTAATGAATTTCAAAGTTATAGATGGATGCAATTTCTATCAACATTCTTATAGAGGTTATCTGTGTTACCGGCGAATATGTGTCATATTAGTCTACTCCTACATTTGGACGATAGATTTTGGCTACTAAACTGGCTTTATACTTGTCAATAGAGCCACCTGCTTTCATTTTGTTATTGAAAATCCATTTGCAGCCAATTGGTTTTACTCCAGGTAGAATATCAACAATTTCCCAAGTTTTATTACTTAGAATTGAATTAGTCTCACTTTGGATTGCTTCTTTCCAAAATGCAGATTCAGAAGATGTCATTGCTTCCTCATACATTTGAGGTTCATGTTCTAACATATATGTTAGAAATTCTGAACCAAATATCTTTGAAGTTCTGGCCCTTACGCTTCTTCTGGGTTCAATTTCCTCAATCTCATGATAAGTTACATCTTCATGTGATTTACTTTATTCTTCTCTTGTCCTTTTAGGGACATTTCATTCATTCCTCTTGTGCGGAAACACATCTTCAAAGAATGATGCATCTCTTGATTCAATGATTGTATTTACATTGATATCGGCTATATTAGACTTAAATACCAAAAATCTATAGACACTACTATTTTGGGCTGGCACTAAATAGTAACAATCTACAGTCTTTGGTCCAAGTTTGAGTTTCTTGGGAGGTGGAACTGGAACCTTTGCCAAGCACCACCACACTTTGAGGTATTTAAAGCTTGGTTTATGCGCTTTCCATAACTCATATGGAACTGCTCCTGTTTTATTGTGAGAACCTTGTTTAAAATATGATTAGACATATTTAAGGCCTCCCCCCACAAGTTCATCGATAAGACAAAGGTCAATAACATCGCATATATCTTTAATGTTCTATTCTTTCTCTCGGCAACACCATTTTGCTGTGGTGAATATGGGGCTGTTTTTTGATGAATTATTCCATTTTCTGCACAGAATTATTCAAATGGGTATTCATATTTTCTACCTTGATCAGATCTCAATATCTTGATCTTTTTATTTAACTAATTTTCTACCTCAACCTTTGTTGACAATTCAACTGTTGCCATCTTTGTTTTAGTAAGAAAACAAGCTAAAATTCAAGTTATAAACTAATATGGATTGGAATGAGTGGAAATTCAAGTTATAAACTTGTGTGACGAGTTTATAATTCTCTGTTTTGGTATACAAGATATCTAATATCTTAAGAATTTTATTTCAAAATTCTCCCAAGATACAACAGACATATTCTGCACGAGATTGTATGAGTATGTCACTCTTTGATTATATAAAGGAGTATTAAAGAAGAGAGAAGGAAGATCGGATTGGAATGAGTAAGGAAAGTGATCAGGTTTCCTCCTTATTTATAGTTTGTCCACATCCCTTCGAACGGTCGCACCCGTACCTCTTCGTACAATCACATCTCTTCTGAACGGTCGTACCCGTACCTCTTCATACAGTCGCATTTCTTTCGAACGGTTGTGCTTGTACCTCTTCGTACAGACGCATCTCTTTCTGTGAAAGGAAGTGTCTTTTCGCTGAAATGTGACTGTTTGACGAAAGGAAGTTCCTTTTCGCGAAGTGTCTTTTCAATGAAATATGGTCGTTGGGAAATATGACCGTTGATGAAAGGAAGAGTCTTTTCGTAAAGTGTCTTTTCACGAAGTGTCTTTTCGCGAAAAACCATGTTGTTAGTAGTCATCTCCTTTCACTGAACAGTTGCACATGTTCGCTTAAATTATGTAGGACAATGGACAAAGTATATTTCACTCAATACTTACGAATTTCAACATTATTATCTCTTGCTCTATTGATTACTTGGATTGATCATTAGTGATTGTAGTACATTTTCTAGGTTTGTCTACGTCATTCATAATTAACAAACTGGTATCAGAGCAAGATGGTTAATTTGTAGTAACGCCCTGATGGATTCTAGTAATATCAACACTAGTAGAATGATTAGTTTGAATGGATCTAACTATCGTATTTGGAAGAGAAAAATGTCAGACTTATTGTATGTCAAAAGTTGGCATTTACCCGTGTTTACTGATGAAAAACCAGAAGGTAAAACTGATGACCAATGGCTATTCGAACATGAACAGTTGTGTGGATTTATTCGTCAGTAGGTTGATAAAAATTCTTTGAATCATATAAATGATGGTGTTCATGCACGATCACTATGGCAAAAACTTGAATCCACTTATTCTAATAAGTCTGGAAATAATAAATTGCACCAAATCTATTTGAGAATGGAGTTTTGATGACAACAACCTTATTTCAATTATCATTGATTATAAAGTATATACTAACACTTTTTGTATAGAATATATATATATATATGCAGGAATTATATATAGGAAATATTATTTAAGACTGTACAGTTATAAAGATAATAGAGATTCAAAGATCAGAGAAATTACAAGACTCATGAGTAATCAAGATTTCAAGAGTTCAAGATTAATATAGTTAGAGAGTCTAGATTTTGTAAGACTCTAAATAGCACTCCGGGTTCAAATTCTAATTCTAATTTTCAGATTCAATTTCTAATTTTTAAATTCTGATTTTCAATTCTATCCTCAATCCTCTCTATTTTGTTTTTCTATCTGTTTCTATTTTTATTCTTCTTTGTTTTTCAAACTTAAGTTTTTTTATACTTTATATTTATACTTCATAAAGTTTAAAACCTTATAATTTTATAAATATATTTATATAGTTTAAATTTATGTGTTCATATGCTTTTCTATCATATAATATTAATTTACAACACTATAATTTTACTCAAGAATTTCCAGAATTATTTTTATATCAAAACACTTGAAAAATGCTTTAAAATTTAAATTTACAAGGGAGTATGTCGAGATAACAAAAACTCCATGTCGACATATAATTGTTACTTTTTCCAATTTTGAAAGGAAGTGTCTTCTCACTATTTCAAACGATTCAGAACTGTTGCAACCTTTCATACTCTATAAAAAGGGGTTAAAACCAAATTTTTTATCAACTCTTCTTCTCTAACTTCACCCTCTTTCTCTCCACCATTATTCTTAATCAATTTTATGATCCTTGCACTTACACTCTGCCGAATTCAATTATATTTTGATAAAACTTCTTCTCTCTACACTCTCTACTCTCTGATCTCTGAGTCAAGTGCCATTGAAGAGTTATAGGGTTGTTTTGTAATTGCTTGGGTTGAATAAACCTTGTTTGTAAGTCAAATAGGAATCGGTGTATCCTTGTAGCCATGAAATCAAGGAATATGAGTCAGTGTGTCCTTGTTGAGCCGTGAAATTAAGGAGTAGGAGTCGGTGTCTCCTTGTTGAGCCGTGAAATCAAGGAGGGTGTATTTGACTATTGGAAATAGTAATAAAACTCTGCGCAATCCAACATTGTGCGGGAGTGGACGTAGGAGTAATCCGAACTAGTATAAAATCCGGTGTGTTCTTTCCTTTTCTGCATTTTTATTTTTGTTTATTTTCCATTTGTATTTGAATATGTGTCTGTGATTGTGTTTGTGGTGTTAGATTTGTCTCGTAGTTAACATTAGATTTAAATTCTTACAAACACTATTCACCCTCCCTCTAGTGCTTACTTTGCCTTAACGATCCATTCCGCATTCCCTAACAATTGGTATCAGAGTAAGGTCTTTCGAAAAGTTCATAATCTAATTTTTGAAATTTTAGTAAAATGTCAAATTTTGGAATCTTTGATAATACTAGTGTCAATTCATGTATTGCATCAATGTTAAAAGAGTCTGCATATATTAATATTAAAAAACATATGATCTACTGAAATATTGTTCAACAGAAAAGGATGAGTTCTATGACTTTTGAAAATTCAAAAGTTAAAAAGATGAGTAAAGTGGCTATTGGTAATTCAAATTCTGAAGAGTTGGCTATTGAAAATTCAATTGTTGAACTTGTGTGTTACATGGCTATTGAAAATTCAGATTCTGGAAAGCAATTGGTGGAAATGAAAAAGGACAAATGGAAACTGGATAGTGGCAGTTGGATAGTGGCGATTTGAGACATATGATTGGAAATCCAGAACTACTCAATAATCTGAAGTATGAAGATGGTGGTTTGGTAATCTTCGGAGATAATTCTAAAGGACACATCATTGGAATCAGCAATGTCGGTAATTCTGAAACTCCAACTATTTCTAATGTTTTATTAGTTAGGAATTTAAAACACAATTTACTAAGTATAAGGCAACTTTGCAATAAAGGATATAAAACAAATTTTGAAAAGAATAGATGTTTCACATTAGATAGGAATTCAAAAGTTATATTCGAAGGAGATAGAAAGAAAAATTTCTATATATTAAGTATGAAAATTTCCAATGATAATTTAAGCCTTATAGCCAATACAAGTGATCCCTGGATCTGGCATAAGAGATTCGCTCATACAAATTTCAAACATATTTCTAGAATTTCTAAATTAGATTCAGTTAGAGGATTACCCAAAATGAAATTTAAAGTTAATAACTTATGCAACACTTGTCAATTCGGAAAATTAAAGAAAAGTTCGTTTAAATCAAAAGAAGAAATTACTACTTCAAAACCATTAGAGCTAGTACACATGGATTTATTTGGTCAATAAATCATAACAGATATGTGTACATAATATTTGAAGATTTTTCTAGATTCACTTGTACTTTGTTTCTTAAAAATAAAAGTGATGCTTTCGACCAATTTAAAACCTTTTCTAAAAGAATTCAAAATTTATTATCCCTAAAAATTAAAATAGTATGTAGTGATCATGGTGGAGAATTTGAAAATGAGAATTTTGAAAAATATTGTAATAAAAAGGGAATAACCCACAAATTTTCAATTCCAAGAACTCCTCAACAAAATGGAGTAGTTGAACGTAAAAATAGAACGATACAAGAATGTGCAAGAACTATGTTATCCGATAGTAATTTACCAAGGAATTTTAGGGTTGAGGCAGTTGCAACAGCTTGTTATATTATTAATAGAATTTCAATTAGACCTTTAACTCATAAAACTCCATATGAACTTTTATATAACAAGAAGCCAAAGGTATTATATTTTAAAATATTTGGAAGTAAATGTTTTATACTTAATACAAAGGATAATTTATACGAATTTGATTCAAAGTCCGATAAAGGAATTTTTATTGGATATTCAGAAAGAAGCAAGGCTTATAGAGTTTTCAGTACTTGAACCAACACTATAGAAGAAACATTAAATGTATTTTTCAATGAAAACTATAAAAGTATAACTCAAAACAATAAAGACGATTGTGAAAATGAAATTAATGAAATAAATTATGAAGATAATCAACCAAATAAAAGAATTAGATTACTTAGAGACCATCCTATAGAAAATATCTTAGGAGATATTGAATATGTTGTTAGAACTCGTAATCAATTAAATAATATGAGTAATATGCATTTATATCAACTATCGAACCCAAAAATCCAAAGGAAGCTTCTTCCGATGATTCATGGATACTTGCTATGCAAGAAGAATTAAATCAGTTTATTAGGAATGAAGTATGGGAACTTGTTCCTAGACCAAAGGATAAAACAGTAATAGGAACTAAATGGGTTTATAAAAATAAAATGAATGAACACGGTAAAGTAGTAAGAAATAAGGCACGACTAGTAGCACAAGGCTATACTCAAGAAGAAGGAATAGATTACGATGAAACTTTGCCCCCGTAGCAAGACTACAGGCTATTAGAATTTTACTAGCTTTTGCAAACTATAACAATTTCAAATTATATCAAATGGATGTCAAGAGTGCCTTTCTAAATGGATTTTTCAAGGAAGACGTATATGTAGATCAACCACCCCTATTTGAAGATGAAAAATTACCAAAGCATGTATATAAGTTGAAGAATTTATTATATGAACTAAAACAGGCTCCCGGGGCTTGGTATGATAGATTATGAAATTGTTTATTATAATCAAACTTTGAAATAGGAAAATTAGATAATACGTTGTTTATTAAGAAAAATGACAAAGATATACAACTAGTACAAATATATGTTGATGATATAATCTTTGGGTCAACCAATAAAAGAATGAACAAAGAATTTTCGGATATTATGACCAAAGAATTTGAAATGAGCCATATGGGAGAATTATCATTCTTTTCAAGTTTACAAATTCGACAATTAAAGAATGGAATATTTATTAATCAGGAAAAATATGCGAGAGATTTAATTAATAAATACAATCTAACAACAACAAATGGCAGACCAATACCTATGGAAACTAACATTGCTTTAAGTAAGGATGATACATCAAAAAACATTGATCAAAAATTATATAGAGAAATGATTGGATCTTTGTTATATATCACTACTAGTAGACCAGATATGTAACAACCCGTATTTTTATAACATGTTAAAACAAGAAATCAAGGTAGAATTAAATTTTAAGGTCAGAATCAGGGGAAACAGGTTACACCATTGCGTTCGTCTCGAAATTTTACATGAAATAGAGTCTGAGTTTTCGAAAATCGGAGTCCGGATGAAGAAGTTATGGCTGTACAAGTTTCAGCAGTTTTCAGGCAGCACTGGACCAGGGGATCGACCATAGGGTCGACCTACCCCCCAGGTCGACCATAGTGTCGACCTCCCCCCTTACAAGTCGACCTGGTCAGCCAATTTTGACCCAGAACCTATTTTTGAAGCCTGAGACATGTTTTGATGGTCCGGATTGATTCTAGGGTTAATCTAAGGGCCTAAACTAGTTGCTACCCCTATAAATACATCCTAAGACCTAGCTTAATTCATACAAATCATTCTTACACTGCTATGCTGCTAATTCACCTCTTGAACCATGGTCGCCGCCTCCAAATTAAAGCTTAAGCATTCAAACTCGATTCAAATCAAAGATCAACGCTTCTACAACAATTCAAGAGAATAAATCAGCGACACCGCAACAATTCGACGACTAATTTCTAGACTTGACTTCTAAATTTCTTAGACCACGATCTGTAAGTTCCAGTTACTTTTAGATAAAAACTATAAATCTAATATGGGCATGTTAAATTGGAATTGATTTATGTATGATTCATATCTATTCTTGTTTTCTTTTTAGATCTTGACTATTGGGAATATTGCCTACGACGTTGAAACTATTGTTAATAGCCTAAGACTATGACGATGAACATGAGACTATGCCTATGACTATGACGGTGAACATAAGACTATGCCTATCACTATGACGGTGAACATAAGACCGCCTATGACTATGAACAATAAGACTATGCCTATGACTATGACAAGGACAATTGTGACTAATTACCTAAGATTCATGACCATGAGGTTATTGCCTAGTATTATAACTTTGAAATTGGATCTAAGCTTGATTTTCTTTATTTATCCTCGGATCTTGATTTCGGGGATTTTTCTATTCTAGATCTATCCATGTTCTTGAAACTAGATTATTATTCAAACCTTTTCATGATCAATAATGTTATCATGTCTATATGCCTGCGATGTTTTAATCAATTTAGTTATGTTATGCCTTGAAAATATATTGATAATAGAATAATGTTATATGTGGAATTGAATGATATTGATCTATGGCTGCGGTTCTATTTTATTATCATGTTGAATTGGGAATTAATGAACAAGTCTATTCATATGTATATGAACTTGAAATATAACCCGTGATGACAAGTTGTGCAGTTTATCATGTTATGCGAGTTTTAGATTGTGAAATCATATCACATATGTGGACAAATGTTAGATCTACATGTTTATGTGTATATGTTAAACCTATGTCATATTTCAAGTTCACACTTATTCATATGTTCGTGATTGATTTGCAAGTTCACATACATGTAAGTTGATTTAGTCAATGTCACAAATTCACATATATTTATGTTGGTTCAGTCTACGCTGCAAGATCACACCTATGATATTCATGTTGATTATTTTGCAAGTTCACACCTATGATGTTCATAATGACTATGTCGATGATGCCATGTTTACGACTATGTCATGCTTATGTTAATAAATTGCTTTATGCCAATTTTATGTACGTTAAATTAGGCTGAGTTTTTAGCCAAATATTATATGCCAAAAATCATGCGAACGAAAAATTAGGCTAAGATTGTTAGCCTAATATTTAGATGGGGTAACGTTGGGAAAAATTGGTAATCATAGGAAGCTTGGCATGAATCTTACCTTGAAAACTTGACAAGAAATCGACAGGAAACTTGCCTTGAAAACTTGACACGAACTTGACATGAATCTTGAACATGGACATGACACTAGGATGAACTTGAAAATGGCCAACTCGAGGTTGGGTCGAGTTTGCAGTGTAATTCTGCCTGGAACCGCCCGGCAAATCCAGTTACTGCAAACAATAGGATCCAATGTGGGTAGTTGGTCATACCGCACTTGAAAACCCGAGATCAGACTGAGTTGCGGTGTAATTCTTCCTGGAACCGCTCGGCATATCCAGTGACCACAACAACAGGTCTGATGTGAGAGGTTGGGGTGCATTAATGAATTAATGCCACATGATAGGGTTAAGTCATGAACATGAAAGACAACACCTAACCAACTTGATACATGATTCGTAAGTGGGTTAAGTCACAAACTTGAATGACAACACTTAACCAACTTGACATGCTATACCGATAGGGGTTAAGTCACAAATTTAAATGACAACACTTAACCTATTGGACGGAAACCCTAGTTACACGGTCCGTTTCAGCAGTAACCCACTAGATGTATCATGGTACCCTGGGACTAGGCAGGGTGGGGCACGATTACTGGGCTGATTGTACGCGACCAAAACAACGGCTAGGTTGGTGCACCAGTGTAGGTTCAGGCGGGCTATGGTCGTGCACGTGGTCCGGAGTTGAAAAGGCAGACATTGGGCATCAGTAGGTTTATCTGTGCATTCTTGATTCGTGTCGATGGTTGGCACCATAGGGCTTGATACACCCTATGGTGGACCTAGCACAGGTGACTACATTCGTGATAGGGCCATATGACACAGACACATGACCAGCTAGAACTTGTAGGGAGCCGATCGACTAGTGGATCGTTTCGTTGGGCCTAGTAATGAGTCATTTCGTGATATTGGGCCAAGGGATCATTTCATGATTAATACTTGACATGGGTTGGGCTACTAGTACAGTTGGTGCAGCGAACCTTGAACATGCGATGTTATACTTGACCTATACTTGATTCATCATGTTATCTTAGTCTATCTTATCCATCTTGACATCGTACTTATGTTTACTTTCAGTTTATACATGTCATGTTACCTTTACCTGTTTTTATGATGAAAGTCACTTGGACTTACCAGTCTTTATGACTGACCTGTTTTCTTTCGCCTCTTTTTCTTGCGTTCCCCCCCCAAAGGTTCTCAGGGAGGAAACTCTAGCACTTAGCTTGGATTCTGCTTGCTTTCTGTCAGCTCATGTACGGTTTGGTCTTGAGGTATGCTATGGCTGCATGTCTGTTATTTTTGGGGAATAATTTACTTTTGTTATTTTTTTAGTTTATGCTTCTTTATTTAGAACTTGATGTAATGGAATAATGGCAACTTGTACTTTGGATATATGAAGTTTTGACTCTTTTCTTGAAAGTAATAAGATTAGGTTTTTAATTTCTACCGCTGCTTTATTTATGTTCTGTCTCGTGATATCTCTTTGTATGTTTACCTAGATAATGCTCCACCAAAACTAGTGCATTCCCTTTGTGAGTGACCCTAGTAGGGGTGGGGTGTTACATTTGGTATCAGAGCAGAAGGTTACCAGACTGGCAAAAGCTTTTAAAAACCTTTTAAAACTATTTTCAAAACCATTTATAAAGAAGCATTTTTCAAGAAAAGTTTATTTTGAAAAGGCTATTCCCCAAAAGACATTAGCACTTTCCTTTGTTTCCTCGTTTGAATCTCTATATTTTAGTTTTTCAGCATGTCTGGGAATCTTAACTTTCCAGAGGGCGTGCTAATACCTGGCTGGTTCAGGAGGTACTTAGAGGCTAGGGCCAACGATGCAGGCTCAGCAGATATTCCTCCTTCAGCTGCAGCGATTCATCCTCCTCCTCGTGGAAATGCTTTCGCAAAGACGTGTAGAGACTTCAAGGCTATGGGTGGAAAGGACTTCTATGGGACTGAATCCTTTGTTGAAGCGAGGAATTGGCTGAAGGAGACTGAAGATTTGTTCGTCATCTTCGAAGTTGACGATAGGCAAAAGATACAGCTAGCAGTGTAGTTGCTTAAAGATGAAGCTTCGTATTGGTGGGAGATTACCCGTGCTGAGAGGCCAATGGAAACTTGGGAAAACTTCCGGATGAGATTTGAGATGAAATTTCTCTCCCAAGCTAAAAGAAGCTGCAGATGGAGAAGTTCCTAACTCTTAAGCAAGGAAGCATGACGATCAGGGAGTACGTCAATCAGTTTAATAAGCTGGCCAGATTTGGGTTGGATTTAGTGAACACCCAACACAAGAAGGCTCTTCGCTTCGCCAGAGGTTTGAATGAGCCACTACACAGCCTTACTATGACTCATCTACCCATGGGGGCGACCTTTGAGAGCTTGGTGGATATGGCCCTACTTCATGAAGAAGACGAGAATGGCAAGAAGGAGGTCAAGGCGAATGATTCTCAAAACAAGAAGAAAGACTCCGAGAAAGGAGGCAAGAACAACAACAACAATAATGACAACAAGACACGTGAGAAAAGAAAGTGCCACTTCTACATTATTGAAGGGCATATAGTCCAGGATTGTAGAAAGAAGAAGATAAAGATGGGAGCATGCTTTCAATGTGGTGAGCTTGGACATATCAGCAAGAACTACCCTAAGAAGCAAGGGCAAGCCCTACAGGCACGACCTCTCCTAGATGCTTTGTTTTATCTTGCTTATCTTCTCGATCCTATCTTGGAAACCTTAGGTAGAACCCATTTGGATGTAAACATGTGCTTGAAAACATGTTATGATTGATGTTTGCAAATGGTTGCTCGTGGTTGCATAACACACATTAGGCACTAGATCGGCTCAGACGCATTTTCATATTGCATATGCATGAGTGTTTATAAATGTTGATGGATGAAATTGAATGTGTTATCATATGAATGTTGCATATGGATGAATGTTTGTGCACACATATAGTGTTTATGTGACTAGGACTATTTGCATACATGTTGGATTCATGACACTAAACATATTTTGCATTAAGAAGATCAATCAGGCCTGATCATTTGCATTAGATAAGGAACATACACACACACACTTTCTGCATATGTTCATACAACATTAGAAATCTCCTAAGGACAATGGATGCTTGTGATTGATGATTGAGTAGATTGATGATTGGATGGTAGGACGCATTCTTCCTAACTTGAAGATTTCGGGGACGAAATCCTTTAAGGAGGGGAGAATGTAACAACCCATATTTTTATAACATGTTAAAACAAGAAATCAAGGCAGAATTAAATTTTAAAGTCAGAATCAGGGGAAAAGGGTTATGCCATTGCGTTTGTCTCGAAATTTTACATGAAATAGAGTCCGAGTTTCTGAAAATCGGTGTCCGGATGAAGAAGTTATGGCCTGTACAAGTTTCAGCAGTTTTCAGGCAGCACTGGACCAGGGGGTCGACCATAGGGTCGACCTACCCCCCAGGTCGACCATAGGGTCGACCTACCCCATAGGTCGACCATAGTGTCGACCTCCCCCCCTTACAAGTCGACCTGGTCGGCCTGTTTTGATCCAAAACCTATTTTTGAAGCCTGAGACATGTTTTGATGGTCCGAATTGATTCTAGGGTTAATCTAAGGGCCTAAACTAGTTGCTACCCCTATAAATACACCCTAAGACCTAGCCTAATTCATACAAATCATTCTTACACTGCTATGCTGCTAATTTATCTCTTGAACCATGGCCGCCGCCTCCAAATTAAAGCTTAAGCATTCAAACTCGATTCAAATCAAAGATCAACGCTTCTACAACAATTCAAGAGAATAAATCAGCGACATCGCAACAATTCGATGACTAATTTCTAGACTTGACTTCTAAATTTCTTAGACCACGATCTGTAAGTTCCAGTTACTTTTAGATAAAAACTATAAATCTAATATGGGCATGTTAAATTGGAATTGATTTATGTATGATTCATATCTACTCTTGTTTTCTTCTTTGATCTTGACTATTGGGAACATTGCCTACGATGTTGAAACTATTGTTAATGGCCTAAGACTATGACGATGAACATGAGGCTATGCCTATGACTATGACGGTGAACATAAGACTATGCTTATGACTATGACGGTGAACATAAGACCGCCTAAGACTACGAACAATAAGACTATGCCTATGACTATGACAAGGACAATTGTGACTAATTACCTAAGATTCATGACCATGAGGTTATTTCCTAGTATTATAACTTTGAAATTGGATCTAAGCTTGATTTTCTTTATTTATCCTTGGATCTTGATTTCGGGGATTTTTCTATTCTAGATCTATCCATGTTCTTGAAACTAGATTATTATTCAAACCTTTTCATGATCAATAATATTATCAGATCTATATGTCTGCGATGTTTTAGTCAATTTAGTTATGTTATGCCTTGAAAATAGATTGATAATAGAATAATGTTATATGTGTAATTAAATGATATTGATCTATGCCTGTGGTTCTATTTTATTATCATGTTGAATTGGGAATTAATGAACAAGTCTATTCATATGTATATGAACATGAAATATAACCCGTGATGACAAGTTGTGCAGTTTATCATGTTATGCAAGTTTTAGATTGTGAAATCATATCACATATGTGACCAAATATTAGATCTACATGTTTATGTGTATATGTTAAACCTATGTCATATTTCAAGTTCACACTTATTCATATGTTCGTGATTGACTTGCAAGTTCACATACATGTAAGTTGATTTAGTCTATGTTACAAATTCACATATATGTATGTTGGTTCAGTCTACGCTGCAAGATCACACCTATGATATTCATGTTGATTATTTTGCAAGTTCACACCTATGATGTTCATATTGACTATGCCGATGATGCCAAATTTACGCATATGTCATGCTTATGTTAATAAATTGCTTTATGCCAATTTTGTGTACGTTAAATTAGGCTAAGTTTTTAGCCTAATATTATATGCTAGAAATCATGCGAACGAAAAATTAGGCTAAGATTGTTAGCCTAATATTTAGACGGGGAAAAATTGGTAATCATAGGAAGCTTGGCATGAATCTTGCCTTGAAAACTTGAAAAGAAATCGACAGGAAACTTGCCTTGAAAACTTGACATGAACTTGACATGAATCTTGAACATGGACATGACACTAGGATGAAATTGAAAATGGCCAACTCGAGGTTGGGTTGAGTTTGCATTGTAATTCTGCCCTGAACCGCCCGGCAAACCCAGTTACTGCAAACAATAGGATCCAATGTGGGTAGTTGGTCATATCGCACTTGAAAACCCGAGGTCAGACTGAGTTGTGGTGTAATTCTGCCTGGAACCGCCCGGCATATCCAGTGACCGCAGCAACAGTCTGATGTGAGAGGTTAGGATGCATTAATGAATTAATGCCACATGATAGGGTTAAGTCATGAACATGAAAGACAACACTTAACCAACTTGATACATGATTCGTAGGTGGGTTAAGTCACGAACTTGAATGACAACACTTAACCAACTTGACATGTTAGACCGATAGAGGTTAAGTCACGAATTTAAATGACAACACTTAACCTATTGGATGGAAACCCTAGTTACGCGGTCTGTTTCAGCAGTAACCCACTAGATGTATCATGGTACCCTGGGACTTGGCAGGGTGGGGCACGATTACTGGGCTAATTGTAAGCCACCAAAACGACGGCTGTGTTGGTGCGCCAGTGTAGGTTCAGGCGGGCTATGGTCGTGCACGTGGTCCGGAGTTGAAAAAGTAGGCATTGGGCATCAATAGGTTTATCTGTGCATTCTTCATTCGTGTCGGTGGTTGGCACCATAGGGCTTGATACACCCTATGGTGGACCTAGCACAGGTGACTACATTCGTGATAGGGCCGTATGACACAGACACATGACGAGCTAGAACTTGGAGGGAGCTGATCGACTAGTGGATCGTTTCGTTGGGCCTAGTAATGGGTCATTTCGTGATATTGGGCCAAGGGATCATTTCATGATTAATACATGACATGTGTTGGGCTACTAATACAGTTGGTGCAGCGAATCTTGAACATGCGATGCTATACTTGACCTATACTTGATTCATCATGTTATCTTAGTCTATCTTATCCATCTTGACATCGTACTTATGTTTACTTTCAATTTATACATGTCATGTTACCTTTACCTGTTTTTATGATGAAAGTCACTTGGACTTACCAGTCTTTATGACTGACCCGTTTTCTTTTGCCTCTTTTTGTTTCGTTCCCCCCCAAGTTCTCAGAGAGGAAACTCTAGCACTTAGCTTGGATTCTGCTTGCTTTCTGTCAGCTCATGTACGGTTTGGTCTTGAGCTATGCTATGGCTGCACGTCTGCTATTTTTGGGGAATAATTTACTTTTGTTATTTTTTTAGTTTATGCTTCTTTATTTAGAACTTGATGTAATGGAATAATGGCAACTTGTACTTTGGATATATGAGGTTTTGACTCTTTTCTTGAAAGTAATAAGATTTGGTTTTTAATTTCTACCGCTGCTTTATTTATGTTCTGTCTCATGATATCTCTGTGTATGTTTACCTAGATAATGCTCCACCAAAACTAGTGCATTCCCTTTGTGAGTGACCCTAGTGGAGGTGGGGTGTTACAAGATATAATGCATTGTGTATGTCTTCGTGCAAGATACCAATCACAAATTTAAGGAAACACATTTAACAGTTGTAAAACGAATTATGAGATACGTAAAACATACATCAGATTTTGGATTATTTTAACCTAAAAAAGATTCATTTGATTTAGTTTCATATTGTGACACTGACTATGCGGGATGTAAATCTGAATGAAAAAGTACTAGTGGAACATGTCATTTTTCTACGAAATTCCCTTATATCATGGTTTAGTAAAAAATAAAATACCATATCTTTATCAACAACTGAAGCAGAATATATATCTGCTGCTTTGGCATGTCACAAGTAATTTATATGCAAAAACTTTAAATGATTTTGGTTTAAAGATAAATAAATCACCTATATACTGCGATAATACAAATGCTATAAATATATCTAAAAATCATACTCATCATTCGAGAACTAAACATATTAATGTGCGATATCATTTTCTAAGAGATAATGTAAGTAAAGAAAAGATTTCACTTGAATTTATAGAAACAGATAAACAAATAGCAGATATATTAACCAAACCATTAAATGAAGTAACATTCACTAAATTTAGGAGAGAATTAGGTATATGTTCATTAAGTGAATTAGAATAATTAAGTAATAGTGTGTGTATATATATATATAATAAGGAATTAAAATAATGAAACTTAAAGCAAGACTATGTTGACATAAAGTTTCTACTATGTCGACATATAACTGCCAAAAATTTAAAATTAATTCCCATCGAAAGTTAGTTATTTCAACTATTTAAATCTTTTAGTTCGACTTTTCTTCTTTATTTTCATTCTTCTTCTCTGTAAAAACTCTAAATTAAAAATTAAAATGGCTTCAACTAATCAAAATACTCAAAATAACTTTGATTCATACACTTGACCATCCGAGGGTCCATTTCAACGATCTGCACTTTCTAGAGTGATCAAAATCGAAGAAAAAATGGAGTATCTACTGAAAATGGCGGCTAAGATGCAAGTACTCCAAATTAGAATAAGTCAAGAGCAAAACAGACAAAGAAAAGTAATGAGAAGTCTTTTAAAGTTTATAATGGATAACGAGACTAATCCGATTATCATCAATGATGATAATCAAGCCATGGAAGAGGAAGAAGAAGAACCAGAAGAGGAAGAAGAAATGATGGAGGAGGAAGAACAACAAGAGACTCAACCAACGGCTACGGACGAAGATGATGACGTTGAATGTGTTGAAGAGGTTTTATTTGACGAAAATGAAAATGTGATTGAAAAGAATGGAGAATTCTGTCTCCATTATCCAAATTGTCCAATTCACAAATCTCCCATTGTCAAATAAATAGTGTTTAAGGATTTTATTGATTTCATTTTATTACATTCCTATGATAAGTCGGATATGTATAAATTTGTGTATATGTACAAGTGATTGTTTAATAAAATTGTCATTTATGGATTAAATAGTTATAACCTTCTAAAACATATATACATATATATATATATATATCTGATTAAGAGGGAGTATTTTTACTTAAATTCTATTTGGGAAGTCATACATTGTACATTTTGGAATTCTTTTTGATAATGCCAAAGGAGGAGAAATTATAAAACATAGGCATAGTTTATAGGATTCTTACAGATAGGGGGCGTATAGAAGGAACATCATCAAACATGTATATACAGGTATGATATTTTTTAAACTAAGGTTGTCGTCATCAAAAAGGGGGAGATTGTTGTGGAATGGAGATGACAACAACCTTATTTTAATTATCATTGATTATAAAATATATACTAACACTTTTTGTTATATATATGTATATATGTGCAGGAATTATATGCAGGAAATATTACTGAAGACTATACAGTTATAAAGATGATAGAAGTTCAAAAATCAGAGAAATTACAAGACTCATGAGTAATCAAGATTTCAAGAGTTTAAGATTAATATAGTTAGAGAGTCTAGATTTTGTAAGACTCTAAATAGCACTCTGGGTTTAAATTCTAATTCCAATTTTCAAATTCAGTTTCTAATTTTTAAATTTTGATTTTCAATTCTATCCTCAATCCTCTCTATGTTATTTTTCTATTTGTTTCTATTTTAATTCTTCTTTGTTTTTCAAACTTAAGTTTTTTTATACTTTATATTTATACTTTATAAAGTTTAAAACCTTATAATTTTATAAATATATTTATATAGTTTAAATTTATGTTTTCATATGTTTTTCTATCATATAATATTAATTTACAACACTAGAATTTTACTCAAGAATTTCCAGAATTATTTTTATATCAAAACACTTGAAAAATGCTTTAAAATTTAAATTTTCAAGGGAGTATGTCGACATAACAAAAACTCCATGTTGACATATAACTGTCACTTTTTCCAATTTTGAAAGGAAATGTCTTTTCACTATTTGAAATGATTCGGAACTGCTGCAACCTTTCATACTCTATAAAAAGGGGTTAAAATCATATTTTTTATCATCTCTTCTTCTCTAACTTCATCCTCTTTCTCTCCACCATTATTCTTAATCATTTTTATGATTCTTACACTTATACTCTACCGAATTCAATTCTATTTTGATAAAACTTCTTCTCTCTACACTCTCTACTCTCTGAATCAAGTGCTATTGAAGAGTTGTAGGGCTGTTTGTAATTGCTTGGGTTGAATAAACCTTGTTTGTAAGTCAAAGAGGAATCGGTGTATCCTTGTAGCCGTGAAATCAAGGAATAGGAGTCGGTGTGTCCTTGTTGAGCTGTGAAATCAAGGAATAGGAGTTGGTGTCTTCTTGTTGAGCCGTGAAATCAAGGAGGGTGTATTTGACTATTGGAAATAATAATAAAACTCTACGCAATCTAACGTTGTGCGGGACTGGACGTCGGAGTAATCCGAACCAGTATAAAATCTGGTGTGTTCTTTCCTTTTCTGCATTTTTATTTCTATTTATTTTTCTTGTGTAATGGAATCTGTGTCTGTGATTGTGTTTGTGGTGTTAGATTCATCTCGTAGTTAACATTAGATTTAAATTTTGTTTAAATTCTTACAAACACTATTCACCCCCCTCTAGTGTTTGCTTTGCCTTAACGATCCATTCTGCATTCCCTAACATAATCAAGTAATTGATGGGCTTGAAGTACAATTAAGCAAGTCACTTTCTGATCACCTGAATGATTTTCATGGTATCATTCAACAATTATCAACTATGGATGTAAATTTTGATAATGAAATTGAGGGACTTTTGTTACTTGGCACTCTTCCTGATTCATGGGACACTTTAAGAATAAGACTTTACAACTCAGCACCACATGGCAAAGTTACACTGGATATTGCCGAAGTTGGTATTTTGAATGAGGAGATGAGGAAGAAATCTCATGGTGTGTCTTCTTTATCAGCATATGTTGCTGAAAACAAAGGAAGAAGCAAGAGTAAAGCTCCAGTTTCCAAAGACAAAAGCAGAAGCAAATCTCGTGGAAGATACATAAATATGAAGTATCATTATTGTGATAAATCAGGTCATACAAAGAAATATTGCTATAAGTGGAAAAGAGACAACAGTAATGATGATCAAGCTGCTGCTACAACTGGAGGTGATCTTATCATTGTGCATGATGAGAGTTATGTGAACCTTACTATATATGAGTCAAGTTTGGTCATTGACAGTGGAGCATCACTACATGTGACATCATGGAAGGAATTCTTCACATATATACACCTGGTGACTTTGGGGTGTTGAAGATGGGTAATGATGGTGTGACTCAATTTGTGGGCATTGGAGATGCATGTTTGGTGACCAACATTGGAGCAAAGTTAATGCTTAAAAATGTTAGACATATTCCAGAAATTCGATTATCTCTACTGGAAAACTCGATGATGATGGCTACTGCAACACTTTTCATTGTGGTCAATGGAAGCTTATTAAAGGGAACTTGGTGCTAGCTCGTGGGAAGAAGCACACAAGCCTGTACATGCTGCAAGCCTCAGTTCCCACTGATTTTGTAAATGTGACAATAATGATCTTGCAAAACTGTAGCATATAAGACTTGGCCTTATAAGTGAAAAGGGGCTAAGTTGTTTGATGAAGGAAAATGCATTACCTGATTTGAAGTGTGTAAAATTTGATAAATGTCCTCATTGTTTTGCAGGAAAGCTAAATCAGGTCTCCTTTAAGAGACATCCTCCTTCAAGAAAATCAGGTTTTCTTGATCTTATTCATTCTGATGTTTGTGGTCCATTAAAAGTTAAGACCTTTAGTGGTGCACTTTACTTTGTTACTTTTATTGATGACTATTCAAAGAAATTGTGGACATATGCTTTAGAAACAAAAGATCGGGTACTTGTTGTTTTTAGCAGTTTCAAGCCTTGCTTGAAAGACAATTTGGTAAAAAGCAAAAGTGTTTACATTCTGACAATGGTGGTGAGTACATCAGTTCACTTGATGAATATTGCAAGGCACAAGATATTTGACATCAGTTTACACCGAAGAAGACTCCACGGTTGAATGGTGTAGCAGAAAGAATGAATAAGACTTCGTTAGAGCGAATGAGGTGCATGCTTTCAGAGGCTAAGTTGCCAAAACACTTTTGGGATGAAGGTTTGTTTATAGCTACACATGTGATTTATTTGTCTCCTTATTTTTCTTTGAATTGTGATGTTTCAGATAAGGTTTGACTTGGCAAGGAGGTTTCTTACAGTCATTTACGTGTCTTTGGGTATAAGGCATTTGTGCATGTGCCTAATGATGAAAGATCGAAGGTGGATTTCAAGACTCACCAATTCATCTTTGTGGGCTATGGTCTTGGCAAGTTTGGCTATAGGTTTTATGATCCTCTAGAGAAGAAATTGATTCGTAGCAAGGATGTAGACTTTGTTGAAGACCAAACAATTGAAGACATTCATAAATTACAAGAAACTGCATCTCATAATGGCTATGATTTGGGTGATTTAAATCCCCCTCCTTTGACTCCTGCAACTCCTGCACCAACACCAATTGAGCTTGTACAAGAAAATGACAATGAGGATCGTGTACCTTGGGAAGATGATCCCTATGTTGAAGATGACGAAATTGATCATCATGCTTCTCGTAAAACTCAAACAACCTCTGTAAGGCGATCAACCAGGGAACGACTTCCTTCCACTAGTTATCCTTCTTCCGAGTATGTTCTCTCAACTGATGGAGGAGAACTTGAGACCTTTAAGGAAGCTATTGACAACGGTGATAAGCAATTCTTGGTTGGATGTAATGAAAGAAGAGTTGAAATCGTTGCATGATAACAACACTTTTGATCTGGTGAAACTACTGAAAGTAAAGAAGCTTTGAAACATCGTTGGGTTTACAAGTGGAAGTAAGATGAAAATGCAAAGACGCTACGGTTCAAAGCAAGACTTGTTGTAAAAGGATGCGACCAGAGAAAGAGAATTGACATTGAAGAGATATTTGCACTGGTTGTCACGATGTCTTTCATCAGAGTTGTTTTGAGTCTTGCTGCCAGTTTGAATTTAGAAGTTGAGTAGTTGGATGTAAAGATCGCTCTTCTTCATAGTGACCTTGAAGAAGACATTTACATTGAACAACCAGAGGGCTTCAAAGTTAAAGGGAAGGAAGAATATATGCACAAATTGAAGAAAAGTTTGTATGGTCTAAAACAAGCTTCATGACAATGGTATCACAAATTTGACTCCTTTATGCGGGAGCAAGGCTACAAAAAGACATACAATGAACATTGTGTTTTCTTGAAGAAATCTGCTAATGATGATTTTATCATTTTGCTACTTTATGACATGCTTATTATAGGGAAAAATGTAGATCGGATTGCTGAGGTCGGTTTTGAGAGATCATAGCCACTCTCAGCAATTTTATAACCCAATCGTCAATCGTCGCTCCCGCATGTTTAATGCCTTCTCATCCGTATCTTTTATCCTGCCTCCTTGACTTTCATCTTCTGCGTATTCTTCCGCATCTAATTTCTGCGTTCCCCTCCATCAATGTCCACAACGCCGCCGATTTTTTTAAATCCAACGACGAATTCATGAGCACGGTATTTCACTATTTCTATTTACAATTTTTCTATCTTTTAATCGAATTAGCTGATCAAATTTTCTATATTTTATATTCAGATCATTTAGTGCTTTTAATTTTTTGAAATTCATGAATAACAATTTAACAATTCTTCAGAATCCATGCTCAGTCAGTTATATCTTCAACCAATATGTGATTACTACTATTTTGTGCTTTCAGTTCTTAATCAGGTATATCTTCAGCGAATATGTGATTTTTCAACATTGTAGTCGAATTTTTCCGTTCTTACTGGAATCATCGGGTACACATTTGCTCTGTTTTTTTTTTAGAATGTCAAAACCGAGGACACAAAGAAAATGTGAGATTAGGCTATTGTCTGGTGGGATTTTAGGCTATATATTATGGTAGAAGAATCCATCAGTTGTTCAATGATTGGCTTAGCAATGTAAGATTACTCAGTTATACCTTTTTTATATATAGTAGAAGAATCCATCAATTGTTCAATGATTGGCTTAGCTACGTAAAATTACTCAGTTATACTTCTTTATATATATATATATATATATATATATATATATATATATACAGTCCATCAGTTGTTCAATGATTGGCTTAGCTACGTAAGATTATTCAGTTATACTTTTTTTTGCATGAAAGACTGATCCTCATCTTTTGCATCAATGATCCACTTGACATCCCCCTTCAACCTCCTAACATTGGAATGATATTCTCCAATTGCAAGTTTTTTATTTTAAATTTGATTTTGGACCTCATTGTGAATTATCATGGTAATTTGTATTCTGATTATAGTTTAATTGATATCTGATCAGTTTGTGCTTTTATATGTTAAGTGTATGAGACTAAAATTTCATTTGTATATTTTTACGTATGTTTTTTATTTTTCTTATATACCTTGCTTGACTTCATACCAGACAAGTTTAAGTGTGATTTTTTTATTGCCCTTTTCAAGTATCAATATGAAGTTTTGAGATTTAATTTGAATGATTGTACATTAGAATACATATAGGTATATATTCAGTCAAACCACTATATCTTTAAGCTCTTACATATAATTTTAATCTAAGGTAATAAACCTGGGACATTACAGTGGTTATTTGGATGGGTGTAATTGTCATTAACAAATTTTCTACCTTTGACAAGACCTTAATTTTACGTCAACTTGGGTTTGTTGCAACTAGGATAATATTTCATTGATAGAATCAAAATTATCACTATTTTATGCTTTGCTAAGAATACATAAATAGCATGGAAATAAATTAAAAATCATTCACAAATTTGATAAATTCCAAAGAAGGAACATGGGGTTGGTTACTAAATGCAATTTTCCTGCAAAAGTTTTCTAACATTTTTTATGTGCCGAGATGATGAGCTTTTTCCATACCAGGTTTAATTCACATATGAAATGAAGATTTCCTTATGTTTTGATATTTTTGACGACTTTTTATAATTTCACCAACGGTTTTGCTTTTTATGTAAGTTCATATTTTTTTTCATGAAAACTGATCTTTTGCATCAGTGATCCACTTCACAGCTCCCTTAACCTCCTAAAATTGAAAGATATTCTCCAATTGCAAGTTTTTTTATTTCAAGTCTGATTTTGGACCTCATCCTATCCTACCGGCAGCAGTTGTTGCTCTTTTCTAAACGCCGAACAAATTTTATCCTTGGTATCAAAAGCTCATCACATGTAGGCAATATCTTTTGTCATTTTCCAGCTGTTTGATTTAATTTACTTTTTTACAGAGGTTAGTGAATCATGGATCATTGCAATAAATTTCAGAAATGAAAAAATAGTTAAGGGCCTATAACGCCAAAGCCAGGAATCAAATATATAGAAATGGTAATTTCTCATCGTTTATGAATGTAGCTTTTACAATTTTTCTAATATCTTGGTATCTCACGTTGCTTAGGCCTTAAACATTATTCCATGAAGAGGTTGGTTTTTCTCACTTCTCCTTAGAACTACATGAATGAATTGTTACTAAATAAATTCTTTTTTTGATTGTTTATACTTTAGTTAATAATCGAAATGCATACCAGAAATATTTTCAAGCTCAACCATTACCAATCATTTTATAAGAGACGTTTGTTCCCTATGGTCCTGGCATTTTGACTTTTGCCTACGTTGATCTTGCAGAGGGGTTATTTTCTAATACATGATATTAAATAATCTTCGGTGCTATTAGCCGCCTCAGGATGAAGGAAAGTACATACATTACTTTCTACTTCATTCCTTTTTCCTATAAAATATTATATAGGAAAGTATGTTCTATTTTTTACGTTGTCAAGCACACAAGATTAATGATAAAATTTTGAACCAACATTATTAAACCAATATTCAATTTCTTTTTCCAAACTATGAAAAATTGGAATAAGGTATAATCAAAAAATAATGCACTATAAAGAATTAATTTAAAAAAATTCGTTTTCATCTGAAGTTTATCCTTGATGTCACTTTAATACTCTAAAATATGCGCATCTTTACATTGGAACCATACGCGATGCGAATTTTAATTTTTTATTATTGTTATAGTTTTTCTCCACCATTTTCTATTTAGAATTGCAGTCACTTGGAATTGCACATCCATTGTTCCATACCAATAGGTCGGTGCATATCTCAAAAAATATTAACTCCAAAAGGCATAACTTCTTACCAAATTACTTAAAAATATATTCATAGTAGTAAACAAAACTTTAGACATATCGTAATAAATTGATCTTTTAATAATATATAGACACTAAACTGAAAGTAACATATAAACCGAAATAACCTATATATCTAATTAAAATTGTATTTATTAAAAAACGTCGAGTCAGTGTCCTTACACACATATCGAAGGTGTCAATCATTTCGACGATTACGGCTATTTTACCTACCTTTTAGTAATATAACTGCTCCTTTGTTATATTTCAGTTATCTTGGTATTGGAAGCACATGTTTCATTATCAAGCCAATTATTGTTGTTTTTTGTGACATAATTAGTTCGTATAATTTCTAATATGGGTTGTTTGCACTATGCAAGTATAAGAGAGGTGTTTCCAATGACATGTTCAGAGGATCTGTTGGCTTTTATTTCCAATTCAACAAAGTTGACATTTGTTGGCAACTTAACAGGTAAACATTGAACTTATTTATTTTATTGATCTTACCATATTTCTGTTACTCATGCTGCTTATGAGCTTCTATGTATTGTAAATTTAGTATCATTTTTCTAACTATATTATGTTATGATATTGTATAGCATGACCGAAACTTGAGTTGATGAAAGTTTGGCATCTTCATGTTCATTTTTACTCTTTTTTGTGTGATCTTATGTTATTATTTTTAAAAAAATGATGGCAAATGCTTTCATCTTAAGTAGGTAGAAGATGTATATAACGGTCATCTACAGCTTCATCTAAAGGCAATTGTTTTCAAAAATTCAAAAAATATCTGTTTGATAACAATTCCACCATGGAAAACTCCAAACAAATCAGAAAAGCTTACATCTGAAAATCCTAGCCCTAATTCTTCTCGTTCTGCACTGCAATCCGACGTTGTGCATCCAAACCCAAACCTTAACCCTAGAAGAAGAACTCCATTCATGAGCCTTAGTCAAGCTGATGCCGATCTTGCGCTTGCACGTGCGCTATAAGTATAGGAGAAAGCGTACATTGTTTTAATCGAATACATTATTACAAAAGTGTGTTTGCAATACCTTAATGGCAATATTTACACATGTGAATGGATAAATATTTATACATATGTTTATGTATTATTTTCATTTATTCCTAATGTTTTTGGATGTCGCACGTTTAGGCATTGTGTTATACAAATCTGGCAAGAAGGAAGCGGCTTCGAAGTTTACGATGAAGGTAACATTATCATTGTTTCTAAGTAGAAAATAAACTGTATATATGAGACATATGGTCTACATTTTCTAATTTTGAAAGAACTTAAACGTTGACTGGCATTTCATTAATTTTGTGAACTACTGAATGTGCTAGCTAATAATTAGTCTTTAATTTTAATGAACTTTAGTTCACTTGGAAGACATTTGTTTCCCTTGGTGAGTCACAAAGCTTGGCTCTGATGATATCACTTATAGAAGATGGTGTTATATAACCTTTATGGTAATTTTCTTCTATGATTGCTTTTAATATTTTTTATACTTGAATGAATTATGGTAGTCCTTAATGTTTTTTGAGGCATGTTCTTTTTCACTTTGAAATTGTGATGATCCTTAATGTTAATGCAGAAGAGTTTGAATATATTACATGATTACTAAGTTTATCCTCTATGGGATGCTTCCTAATGTCTTTGCCTTTCTCCACTCATAGATGGTTACATTAGAAATTTCATTCACCATAAACAACTTAAATTCCTATTTTGTGACAACCCCAAACCCCGTTCCACTGTGTCAAGGGTAATCTTTGGAATATAACACATAAACAAATAACAGCAGAACAGAAATATATAAATACACCAGATAATGTACAATAGATACACTAGATAAACATAATCATCAGAGTTACACAGTATATAGGATCATACGTAGTATAAAATACAGTTTAGCTTTACATACAATGTATACAGCGGAATCAAAAACATAATATGTACTACAGGAGTTGAACATCATAAAAAGAAAGAAGTGATAGAATCCATCCTCAGCTCCATAGCTATCCAGAAAGAGCCTGCTAAAACTTGAATACAAGGTTGCTCATGTAGAAATAGAGGCACCCGAGTTTGCAAGTGAAACAAACTAAGAGTCAGTCATGGGACTGGTATGAGAAATCTACTTAATTTATTTTACAATAAGGCCAATCATAGGACCACGCCGCTAACACTGAACGAGTTTACTCCATTGGATTGCCAGTGCCTTAAACCAGTAAATCATTTAAACATCGCAATGTTTTTTATAAAATAAGTCACTATAAGACTCAGTTCCCATCACACAATGCAACGCAAACCGAAGGATAGAGTTTTACCTTATAATGGCCAAAATATGCTTGATACGAATTGAACAAAAGCATTTGATATTATTACTAGTGTTTATACATTTCAAAAACAATTTCAATCATAAGTATCAATCACAGACGGCATGGATACCATATAGCATGTCGCCATATATAGGTTTACAATCAAAACCGCACGATGTCGTATTTGGAAATTAGATTTCCGTCATGAACCTAGGCAAGGGATCGTCCTTACCGCTTCGAGATTCTCTAGCCCGTGTCTCAAGACCCATACATAGGTGAGCCCTTGGATCGTCAGGGCCGGTCCACACGGAGTGGATTAAAATGCCTGAACTCTGTGTTTCCTTGCCCTATGGGGAGTAAACTGGTCATATACTATAACACCCCGTAATTTTATAACATTAAAATTCACAAATTAAAGTATACTTAATTTTCAGAAGAAGAATTAAGTGAAGTGGGTTGTGCTATTATGTTTGTTTCCAAATTTTGGGTCAAGATAGACATTTGTTTTGCACAAAACGGATACCTTATGAAGATGTTATTAAGCCTTGAAGTTTGTATGCATATGAGAAAAATATATATAGATATATATAAAAATTAAATAAATAAATATGAAAAAAAGTTCAAAACAGCGAATCGGGAGGGGGAATAACCAAACCGACCCATTTTTTAGGTCGATCTGAGCTTTGTTGGGTCGACTAGGGGTTGATTCAGGGTGTTTGGCTGTCAACCCGTGGGCCAATTCGCTCTAAGGCAGATGTGGCATCTGATTGGTTCTCATGGTTCAGGGTTAATCTAATGGTCCTAAAACACTCTCTATAACTATGTAAGGACCCTAAACATAAAATCTAATTCATTAACAAAGAGGAATGGTGCCTCCATGCTCCTAAAACCTAAAGTGACCTAGCCTCCACCCTAATCAAATTAAATCTAATTTAATTCAACTAAGAGAATTCAACGATCTACATCAAAAGCGAGCAATTCAATTTCAGAATACAGATCCCAGAACTCAAGAATTCCTTTTTGTTTGTAAGTATAGTTACCTTTCAGATGTGAATAAATTAAAGACGTGATTTGTGATGAATTGGAAAATAGAATTTGAACCAAGTTGTATGTGATTGATGATGCAAACTCATGTCTAATTCTTGCGATAATTTGGTCATGTATGTCTTGGAATGATTGTGGTTTATTTGAACTTATTGTATCATGTGGAAATTGGTGATAAACATATTTTGATTTGGGTAACAAAACCATCATACCACATATAAGTTTGACAATCCTTTCATGATGTGTCATATGCAAGATACATGTTTTATGTTAGTCAAGATCTATATATATGTTCATATGCAATATACATGTTTTATGTTAGTCAAGATCTATATATATGTTCATATGCAAGATACATGTTTTATTTTAGTCAAGATCTACATATATGTTCAATGCAAGATACATGTTTTATGTTAGTCAAGATCTATATATATGTTCATATGCAAGATACATGTTTTATGTTAGACCCAAGTCAAGATATATATATATATATATATATATATATATATATATATATATATGTTCATATGCAAGTTTCATGTTCTGTGTTAGATCCAAAAATTAGATCTATATTTATATGCAAGTTTGTAAAGTGGATTCATGCAAGTTCATATGATAATTATTGTTAGATCTAGTTCACATCTACATGTTAAAGTTAATTTTATACATGCTCTGGAATGTACATGTCATGATTCTCCTAAATTATGCTAGTTTATAAACCAAGTTGTGTTCACCTATGCCTAGATCTACATGTTCACATGCTTAGGCTTGTGCTAGTTCTATCCAATCAAATTGCAAGTTTCGTAAGACATGTTAATTTAAATTTACGTGACATATGTTTGATTAAATGTTCCCTTCTTTTACCTCTTGTTTATAAATTGGGCTAATTTGCAGGCCCAGTGACTTTATGTGATTAACGCGAACGTACAATGGGAGCAACATTGGGAAAAACTTGAAAATTACACATAACTGACATATTTGGCTCATAGTCATGTAATTAACGAGTGGCATAAAAATGGTATAGTTTTTATGCCATAAACCATGAACTTGAATTAGAGGGATAGTGGGCCATGACAATAAATTGTTGACAAATTTACATATAAGCATAAAAGGATAAATATGTAAATTTAGAAAAGACGAATATGCCTAACCCGAGGTTTGACTGAGTTGTGGTGTAAAACTACCCAGAACCGACCGGCACATCCAGTGACCACAACAATACCTGTCTAATGTGGGTGGTTAGTGCATTGAGCCCAAAAAGGACCCGAGGTTAGACTGAGTTGTGGTGTAAAACTGCTCGGAACCAAACGGCATATTTAGTGACCACAACAATAACTGTCTAATGAGAGTGGTTGGTGCTTTAATAAAGCTAAGTCAAGATTGGTAGGGTTAAGTCAATTAAGGAAACACTTAACCAATTCAACATGTTAACTAAACTGATGGGTGAGGTTAAGTAAATTTAGAACACTTAACCGTTATAACATGTTAATTAGTCAAGTGGGTGAGGTTAAGTAAATTTAGAAACACTTAACCTTTATAACATGTTAATTAGACAAGTGGGTGAGGTTAAGTAAATTTAGAAATAGTTAACCAATATAACTTGATTTATGGAAAGGTTAAGTTAAAATAAGAGGGCAACTCCTAACCAATATAACTTGATTTGCAGTAGGGTTAAGTTAACACAAGAAGGCAACACTTAACCAAAGTAACATGACATGTAGGTGGGTTAAGTTAACTTGAATTGATTGATGACACTTATCCAATACAACAAGATGAATACGTGGGGTTAAGTTAACAAGAAACACTTGACCAATATAACTTGATGAACGAACGGGGTTAAGTTATTAGGAAACACTTAACCGATCCAACATGATAAGTAAGGAGGGTCAAGTTGATAGGAAATGCTTAACCAACATGACATGATGAATGAGTGGGTTAAGTTAACATGAGCGGACAACACTTAACTAATATGGCGTAATGTGCAGGAGGGTTAAGTACATATCAGGTTGGTGGGTAATATTAGTAAATATAGGCCCACAAAACTTAACCATTAAATAAACATGCTAGAATCAGTGGAAGGGTTAAATACATATCAGGTTGGTGGGTAATATTAGTAAATATAGGACCACAAAACTTAAACATTAAATAAACATGCTTGAATCAGTGGAAGGGTTATGTACATATCGGGTTGGTGGGTAATATTAGTAAATATAGGCCCATAAAACTTAACTAGTAAATACACATGTTTGAATCGATGGGAGGGTTAAGTAAATCTCGTGTAGGTGGGTAATATTAGCACATATAGACCCACAAAACTTAACCGTTTATTAAAAATGCTTGAATCGATGGGAGGGTTAAGTACATATCGGGTTGGTGGGTAATATTAGTAAATATATAGGCCCACAAACTTAACCAATAGGAAACCCTAGTAACAAGGACCCATTTCAGCAGTAACCCACATGGATGTATCACGGTACCCTGAACTAGGCAGGGTGAAGCACGATTACTGGGCTGATTATAAGCGGTCAAAGCAGCGGCAAGGGGTACGTCAGTGTAGGTTTCGACGGTTTACGGGCGTGCACGTACTCCTGAGTGGGAAAAAGCAGGCACTAGGTACCAGTAGTTATACACTGTGCATCTTGAATCGTGTCGGGTCGCTATCATAAGGATTGATACACCTTATGGTGGGACCAACACAAGGTGTCTACACGCAAGAGAGGGCCGATTGACACAGACACATGGAACATGAATACAAGTAGGAATCCGATCGATAGGGTAGCAAGGGTACATCTAACATGTTCATGGCAAATAGGCTGATTGAGGTGGAATCCTCACGATAGATGTACACCTGAAGGCTACCACGATTATGGGGGTTGGGATCACGATTATCATTTTATACGGATTACTAGTTGGGACACTAGTTAGGTGGTGCAAAGATAAATGTAGAAATCAGATTAACAGAGTAGTAGCGAAGCAGAGAAAAGGTAGAAGCGCATTCAGTTCACCTTGCACTTATCTTGTCTTTAGTTACATTGTTTTTATAGTATTGTCCTATTTTCGGTTTATTCATGTCATGATCCTTTATCTTGTTTACATGCTGCCAGACTTATGTCTGACCTTTTTTTTTTTTGCCTCTTTTCTTCTGTTTCCCCCAGGTAGTCAGGGAGGGAATAGCTCAGCCTAACTTGGACCTCTTCTCTTTCCAAGCTTGAAGATTAGTTGGTGTATCGCTTTGGACTCTCTCTCTTCCACTGCTATGGCTGGTTCATGCTTTATCGGGGAATATCATTGTTTTTATGCTTCTTTTATTCTTGGAAGTTTTTAAATCAAGACAGAAGTTATATGTATTACATTTAAGTAAGATTGAGGAAATTGTTGTAAAAGCTTGACTGAATTAAGTTGTTTATAAAATGACTTTATTTTCCGCTGATTTATTTGTTTGTCTTGTAATTTATCTGCATCTTTTACCTATAATGCTCCACTGAAGTTAAGGCATTCCCTCTGTGAGTGACCTTAACGGAGGTGGGGTGTTACATATACCAACAAACCATCGGCCCAGTAGCGACCAATATAACCGAGGCGCCTCGCTATCCATCATCCACATAAGTAAAATGCCAGGGCTTGTAAAACGCTGACACCACTCCTAGCTATAAGGAAACGTAGGTCCTCCCTGAGGTCCTCTCCTGTTTCTGGCTCATACCGGGCTGTGAAGCTCGCGGATCTACGCTAAACACAAAGCTAGCTATTTAAAGCCATGCTTTGATCATCAACCACAAAACCCTGCTTTTCAACAAAAGCTTTGATCACAGCATCTGTGCATGCCACGTTGTCAAGTTACAACGTCAGACACGCATCCATTTACAAATCCGTTCTGGGTCTGAACGAAATCGGAGGCTACTTATTCCTCGCACATCCGAACGATCAACAAGTACGTCCGGACGACCACCACTGTAACCCCGTCAGGGCAGCAACTCCCATCAAAGGCATCATCAGTCTAGCACCGTCTTCATATCTTTGACTTCCAAACGTCGATCAATTATTTGAAATGAGAATTAACTCGGCCTTTTCAAATAATTAGCATATATTTAGAATTTCAAATCAATTCATTTTCATGGTTAAGTTATTTGACATCCATAATTCAGTTCATTAATGTAATTTTCACGTCAAACACATTCGACCATCAAATATCCAATAAACCGGATAAATTCGGTTTATTTCCGTTCCATATCATTTATAATATTTTATAATGATTTATTGCCATTTTTACTCATTTAAAAATAGCCAATTTATATAAACGACGCTTCAGGCCATAATGCGGCCATGGCGCTCTTTTTCTTCAGATTTGATTTACACATATTTGAAAATCTAACCATTGGATCTTTACAAATATTATGTCATTAGAAAGATCTTTTCAAAGTGGACCCAATGGTTTCAGTTTTGGGAAAATCCGACGGTCGGATCTTCCGGTACATGAAAAATATTCCAAATTTTTATATATATATAACAATTCTGATTGGTCCGTGCTATTTATAATTCAAAAAATATCCGATTTTCAAACAAACTCCAATCCAAACCAAACGACTGTTGTCCCTAGCTAATTACCCCCATTCCAAACACAATGGAATATGTTTCGTATGCCCATTCGACTGTGCCAGCCAGTTATTCTTCAAATTAAAATATAAAACATTCAAATATGGATTTGAACGTACAGTTCAATTTACCGGGGCCACACACTAATTCCAAAAATTCTAGAAAAATAAATCTGGCTATATTTGGACGATGCGGTTCCAACAAAACTAGTTTCGTCAAATTTGGAGACCGTCTGAAAAATATTCATTTTCTAGTCGATCCAAATTGACGGAAATTAACCAAACACATTTTCCTTTGCCACGCTTACATATTAACTCCAAATATTATGGAATTTGGAATCTAGCAATAATTCGACATCCCAGGTCCAACAACAGTGGTTCCCTCGAAAACGGAGGTCGTTTGCAAAATGCCTATTTTCACGGGCTATGTTAACTCCATAGCGACCTTTCTGAAAATTCATTTTGCTATAACTTTTGATTCCCGCTATGAAATTTTGATTTTTCAGATTCATTAGAAAGATATTCATAAACAGATTTAAATGTTTTTGGTTTCACTAAAATCCGTTTTATTTTGCATCCTGTACAGTCAGTATAAGTTCGAATTCAAATTTTCAAACTACCACGCCATTTCAGGCCTTGTTTTATAATTAAAATAAATATATTATCTATAACTTCGATCCAAATAGATTTTTGGTCGTTATTATTTAAAATAAATTATTTTAAATATTCAAAATCCACTAAAATTGCCAAATTAAAATTTTTAAATTGGTTCTGATTTTCCGGTTGTTACAATCTCCCCCACTTAAAATCTTTTCGTCCCCGAAAAGGAACGAAGCTGAAAGTTGTTTAATTAACTAAGTCAACTTTCATTCTTCAACTTTTCAGTTTCTAAGAATTTTCCAATTCTTCAAAAATTTGGCTAGCACCCTAAATTTTCAAAAAAATTCGCCATAACCTCCTTTGTACGGGGAGGGGTTTGAAAATTTTTTGGGCCGTATTAGGTACCCAATAAATCCTAATAAGCATACACGTATTTATAGTGATATATTCCGGTGTCCATTGGGGAGTGCGTATAGATCATAACTCCAAAGAATAAATTCTCGTCACCCTATAAATGGTTTTTGTGCCTTAATGACCAGAGAGACGTGTTTATTGTCATCTCCAGACCCGTGTGGGGTTTTTATTAATCTGGCAATTTACCGTTACATTTTTTATAGTCCATGTCAGTCTTCGGTTCAACCTGCAATATACAGTCATCGCCATACAAGCCTCTCGCTTGTATGGTAAATCTTCAACCTCGTCACATAAGCTCCAAATGCTTATGTGGTCTATGATGAAGTACGTTAGCTTCAAGAAGTATGCCATGTAGTGTAGTTCGAAATTAATTGTTACTATCCTATGGCGACGTTTTATTATTACGCACAGAATAACCAGCACTCCACATCCAATGGCATTCACAGGAGTTGATATAATAATAAAACTGCGCATCCAACTCATTAAGGTTTACCTATTTTTCGGGCATGCAAATAAATTCTTTACTCAACAACAAATCCATTTACCTGTTCAAACATATATAATGTACATGTATATATTTCTATCTATTTCAATCAAATTTTAAATCAGTCCAATATTTGATTTAATTGCATAAATTTACCTTCATTCTCTTATTGATTAGATTAACTATCATTCCAATAATTTTGATTTATCAATTCATAATCACACAACACAAACAACAATCAATTTGTTGATTAACTCTTCAAAAATTTACTAATTAATTCATATACCCTTTTAAAATACTTCAGACCATATAATCAAAATTTTACATCCATGAAAAGGAAACAACAGCAAAATAGAGAACAAAACGGAAATGCAAAACATGGTAAATGTACCTTGCACCAGAGTTAATCAGAGATATCCACCATGCAATTGGGATAGGCTTTTTTAATGCTCTCTTCAGTTTCCTAAGTACAGTCTTGCGGATCTCCACTCCATTTCACTTTGACTAAGTGAACATTCTTGTTCCTTAGCTCTTTTGTTTCTTTGCCAATAATCTTTATCGGCTCTCTCCTCATAGCTAATTGTGGTGTAATTTCCAAATCTTATTACGCAGCTTCTTCCACGACCAAATCAAGATCATGTACATGCTTTCGAAGTTGAGATACGTGAAACACATCATGTACTACAGGCAACCAACCAGGCAACTGAACCCTATAAGCGAGAATTCCGATCCGTTCTAGAATAGGGAATGGACCAATAAATCTGGGCACCAATTTCCCTGTTTTTCCAAATCGGACTACTCCTCTCATTGGAGATACCCTTAGATACACATAGTCGCCAACAGCAAATGATAAATCTCTTCTTCTCGAATTTGCATAGCTCTTCTGTCGACTTTGAGCGGCTAGTAATCATTTCTTAATGAAATTGACTTTATCTACAGCTTCGCGAATCATATCTGGTCCCAATACAAGTCTATTACCGGGTTTTACACAATAATCGAGAGATCTGCACGGTCGACCATACAATGCTTCGAATGGTGACATTTTCAGGCTCACTTGGTAGCTGTTGTTGTATGAGAACTCAGCCAAATGCAAATTGTCTTCCCATGATCCACCAAAATCAATAACACAAGCCCGCAATAAATCTTCTAGAATATGATTCACCCTCTCAGTTTGACCATCTGTTTGAGGATGATAAGTGGTGCTCAGATTCAATTTTGTCCCCAATTCTGCTTGGAATGCTTCCCATAATTTACTAGCGAATACCGGGTCACAATCACTAACGATACTCATGGGAACTCCATGAAGTTTAACAATTTCTTTAAAATAAATCTGCGCCATACTATGAGCGGTTCTATTTGATCTGACAGGTATGAAATGGGTGGTCTTCATGAGATGATCTACGATCACCCAAATACTGTCATTTCCTCTCCGGGTTCTGGGCAAACCATCTATGAAATCCATAGAAATCTATTCCCACTTCCCACCTGAAATTTTCAATGGTTGCAACAATCCGGCGAGCTGTTGATCGCTTTTGACTTGTTGACAAGTGGAACACCAGCTAACGTATAAGGAAATGTCTCATTTCATAGATCTCCAGCAGAAAGTGCGTTTGATATCATTATACATTTTGCTTACTCCTGGATGGATACTAAGTTTGGCTTTGTGATTCATCCAACACTTCTCTCCGGAGTTCAGGAATGTTTGGAACACAAATCCGACCCTTTAACCTCAGAGTCCCATCGTTATCAATCTGAAAACTCGAGGGCTTGCCTTTTTGAATTCTCTCTCTGATCTTCTGAATGAAGTGATCATCCTTCTAAAGAGCAAATATGCTATCAATCAAAGAAGGCGTGATGATAAGACTAGCAATGATTACATTCTTTCGGCTGAGCGCATCAGCCACAACATTGGCTTTGTGCGGAGTATATAAAATATCAAGATCATATGCCGCGAGAAATTATAGCCAACCCTGCTGCCTCATATTCAGATCTTTATGGGTGAATAAATATTTCAGTGACTGATGATCAGTATATAATTCAAATTTCTCACCCAATAGATAGTGCCTCCAGATTTTCATAGCAAACACGATGGCTAACAATTCAAGATCATGAGTTGCATTATTCTTCTCATGTGGTTTCAATTGACGGGTAGCATAAGCGACTACTTGGCCTCTTTGATTTAATACTGCACCAAGACCTTCTTTAGAAGCATCGGTCTAGACTTTCAAGTCTTGATTTCCATCAATAATTGTTAACACTGGAGCAGTTGTCAGCCTTAACTTCAGCTTTTGAAAAGCTGCCTCACATTCTGGAATCCAATTGAACCTTGAATGTTTCTTAGTAAGCTTTATTAAGGAACTAGATGTCTTCGAAAAATCTATAACGAATTTCCGATAATAACTAGCCAATCCAAGAAAACTTCGGACTTCTATGGGCGTAGTTGGTTGTTTCCAATTTTGAATAGCTATGATTTTACTGGGATCCACATAAATTCCTTCTTTTGACACAACTGGCAAAGAAATTTTACCTCTTCTTGCTAGAATATACATTTGGAAAACTTGGCTTTTAAAACATTCTTTCTTAGAATCTCTAACACTTGTTCCAAATGTTTTTCATGCACGCTCTCAGACTTAGAGAAGATCAATATGTCATCAATGAAAACTAGTACGAATTTATTCAATACTTCTCTGAATACCCTGTTCACTAGATCGACAAAATAAGCTGGAGCATTACATAAGCCGAATGGCATTACTAACCGCTCGTAGAATAAATCAGGACCTCTGAATGCTGTCAAAGGAACACACTTTTCGGCAATACAAAGATGATGGAAACCTGTTGTAACGACACGGATTTTGCCCGGACCTAATCGATCGCAAAATCGACCAAGACCGTTCAAAACTCGCATACGTTAACTTTGGGAATACAATACATCAGAACAATAACAGCAGACTTTTATTACATTACAATAATGTTACATCAGAGTACAGAATATATCAGAGTACATTGAAATAAAATTACAGCGGAAGAAAAATTACAACAGATTTAATACATTAAACAGCGGAAGACTTCTAAGCTCTGGACACAGCTTTAGGCTTCGATCCAGGATCCTGCTAAAGAGAGAGATATTTGCAAAAAGATACTCGACTGCCCGTGTGGAAAAGAGGGCACCCGAGTTTGCAAAGTGAAACAAACTACGAGTCAGTCATGGGACTGGTGTGAGAATTCTAAACTAATTTAACTAATAAGACAAATCCAAGGACCACGCCGCTAATGCGGAACGGGTTTTATTCCAATGGATTGTCGGTGCATAAACTAAAGTAAATCGAGAAATAACGCAATGTCTTTTTGGAAAAATGAAACCATTATAAGACCCAGGTCCCATCACACAATGCAACGCACACCAGAGGATAGGATTTTACCTTATAATGGTCAAAATATGCTTGATATGTATAAAGCGGATTTGATATTAATGTGTATATGTTTTAAATAAAAACATTTCAATCATAAGTATTAATCCTAGACGGCATAGTACCCCATCCTACTATGTCGCCGATACTAGTTCTACAATCAAAACCGCAAGGTCGTATTGGAGATTTGGATTCCATCATGAGTCGAAGCTAGGGGCAAGCTCCTCTCCGATTCGAGACACTCTAGCAAATGCCTCAGGATCCCCCGCAGTGAACCCTTGGATGCGGTAGGGTCGGTCCCCGCCTATGGGAAGTGGATTGGTTATGTCTGAACACACGTTTCCCGGTCCCTTTGGACCTATAGTATGACCACCAACGGCCTATAAAACACGAGGTATCTCAAAATCCATCATCCACATAAGTAAAATGTCAGGGCTGGTAGGTCACTGACACCACTCTAGCTAGAAAGAAACGTGTGCACTCCCTACGGTCCATATCCCGTTTTTGACTCATACCGGGGTGTGAGGCTGGCGAAGTCACGATATACACAAAGCTATGCCGTAATGGGCTATGCTTTGATCATCACCACAAGGCCTGCTTTTCAACAAAATCCTTGATCAATGCATCTTAGTATGCCACATTGTCAGTCCAACCATATCATTGATTTCTACCAATATATAACCTCTAAGCTCATATGTCTCAGAGAAGGGTGTTAACCACCAAACAGATATATATTAAGAGAGATCAACGAATGTAGTATAAAGGACTACAACGTCAGACATACATTCCATTTATAAACTTATGCTCTGGGTTTGAGCGAAAGTCAAATCGGCACAAATCAACACTTCGTCCGAACGGCCACCACTGAAGCCCTTTCAAGGTAGCTACTCCTCTCATGGGTCTCAGTAGCAACACATCCATTCGCTGTGAAGATCGCCGATCTTCAATCACCGTCTTTAAATCTTCGACTTAGAACGTCGTATAATCATTTGAAATGAGATTGAACTCGGTCTTTTCAAATGATTCTCGCATATATATATAATAATTTGAAAACATTCCTGTCGTTATTAATATTTGATAACGACCTATCGCTATTTTTATTTATATAACAATAGCCTAAATTAATTTAACGACGCTTCAGGTCAATGGGCGACCCTGGCGCTGTTTTCAACCAAATTTGATTTACACATGTATTGAAATCTAACCGTTGGATTTTGACGAAGTCTATATCGTTGGAAAGATCTTCCCAAAGCGGTCCTAACGGTTCCAGTTTTGGGAAAATCTGACGGTCGGATCTTTCGGTATAACCGTTTGAAGTTAAGAATGCCGATATGCGAACTGTCGCGCGCGTTTCGTTTAAGATATAATTTATATTTATATATTTAAATATAAATCGTTTGGCGATTTCAACTATTATCGTCTATACTTTTATCGCATCTAAAATGACGATAAAAATATCGCTTTTATTTTCCTTTGTTTTATTTACACCAAATGCAAATAAATCATACTTTTTCTACATTTTGTTTTATTTATCAATATGTAAATAAATTATATTCCTCCTATATTTTAATTCATTTACACTAACTGTAAATCAATTATATTCATTTTCTTATCCTATTTATTTACCTAAATGTAAATAAATATATTCTTATCCTTTTTCCTATTTATTTACCTAAATGTAAATAAATGTTTTACTTTTACTTTAGCTATATTTAATTACATTAATTGTAAATAAATGTATCTAATTTCTTATTCATATTTATTTACACTATTTGTAAATAAATAGTTTCAATTTCCTTTGCCAATCCCATTTACATAGTAAATGTAAATAATTGTATTTCTTTAATTCCTTTCTATTATTCCTTTTTAACCTAAAAAGAATATCTTATGTTAATTTTTTTCTAACCTTTCTTTTTATTATTTACATAAGAAAATGTAAATAATAACCATTTACAAATTGGTTCTTTTTATTTACATAAGAAAAATGTAAATAAATCCTATTCATATAATTATTCTTTTAATCTTTTTTTTATTTACATAAGAAAATGAAATAAATACTTATTCACATAACTATTATTTTTATTCTTTTGATTTACATAGGAAAATGTAAATAAATTTTTAATTCACATATTTGTTCTATATTTCCTATTTATTCTTAATTACATAATATGTAAATTTCTTCCTCATAATTTTAATTACATAAAAATGTAATTTTATTTCTTATAATCTTAATTACATATAAATGTAATTTTCTTTACAGTGTAAAACATATTCTTTTAATTACATATAAAAATGTAATTTAAATAATCTCTTATTTATCTAATGTAAATATATATGTTTTATTTATTTACCCTAAATATTTTGAAGTAATTTACATATGCTTTAACCTCTCACATTGGATAGGTATTGTTGTGATTACTGGACAGCTGGGCGGGTCCGGGCAGGTTTACATCACAACTCAATCCAACCTCGGGTTACACATATTATTTCTTATTCAACAAAATATATTTTGTCTTTTATTCTTTTTCTACTTTAACAAAATGTCTATTTTATCTTTTATCCTTTTCATTCTTAATACATAAAAAATGTACCTTTTTCCTTAATTCATTTTTTTTATTTTAATACATAAAATGTACCTTTTATGTATTCATTTTTGTTACATAGAAATGTACTTCCTTTTATTTTACATTGCAAAAATGTAAATGCCCATTATTCCTTTTTATTTACGTCGGAAAATGTAATTTCTCTTTTTATTCTAGTTACATTGGAAAAATGTAAATTCACTTTTTATCTTTACATTAGAAAATGCAAGCTTCTTATTTCTATCTCTATTTCTTTTACATTAAAAATGTAAGTTCCTATTTCTATTTCTTTTTCTGCTAAAATCATGTAATAACCCGGAAAATGCGAGCCAGTTTGAAAATTTTATTTTGGCAATTTTAGCGAACATTGATTATTTAAAATGAATTATTTTAAATAATATCGACGAGAAATTTATTTTGAATTGAAATTCGACGTATATATTATATACGTCGTCGTTAGAATATAAATATTTATATATAATTATAAATAGAATTGAAAATGGCGCGGTAGTTCGATAATTCGATTTCAAACTTCAATTGAATGTACCGGGTGCAAAACAATCCGGATTTTAGTGAAACCAAAAATGATAGGATCTAATTGATAATATCTTTCCAACGAATCCGAATAATCATGATTTCATAGCGGGAATCAAAAGATATGTCCAGTTGAAAATTCTGAATAGTCGCTATGGAATTCAGGCCCTTAAAAATGGACATTTTGCAAACGACCTCGGATTTCGACGAAACCAGTTTTGTTGGATCCGCAGTGTCAAGTTATTGCTAGGTTTCAAATTTCATAATTTTTCGAATCAATATGTGAGCGTGGCAAAGGAAAATGCGTTTGACCATTTTCAGTTGATTTTAATCGACTGGAAATTGGTCATTTTTCAAACGGTCTCAGAATTCGACGAAACTAGTTTTGTTAGGACCGTATCGTCAATACGAAGCTAGAAAATATTTTTCTGTGATTTATCAAGTTAGTATGCGACCCCGGTAATTTGAAATGTACGTTTAAAATTCAATATAGTGATTTAAATGTAAATTCAACGGAAACTGATTGTAACAATCAAATCAGCTTGCGATACATATCCCATTGTGTTCGGAATGGGGGTAAAACGCTATGGACGACAAGCGGTGGGCCTCGTTTCGAGGTCGTATGTGAAAGTCAACTCTTTAGGATAAAATAAATTAATTAATTAATAAAAAAAATATTTTCCTACCCTATATTTCCCTCTGCCCCCCCCCCCCCCCGTTCTAAATCATTATTTCAGAAAAAAAAAAGAAAAAAAAAAGAAGAACGAATCGGAATCAAGCCGCCACCGCCCATCGTTCCCCGCCCTCGCGTCTCATCGCTGCGCCGCCACCCTCCATCAGCACTCCGCCTCCCTCGATTCTCCCATACCTCGCGCGCTAGAGGAAAACCCCCGCCCACTGCAAATCGAGCCACGCGCCATCGCCAAGACCTCGGGCCCGCTACCACCTTCTGCCACCTGCCGCTGGAGGCTCTGCCACCACCTGCGACGGCTCCGGCCATACGCTGACCACCTCCGGCGAGGAGCAGCGACTTCTCTCCCTCCCCTTATTTGAAATTGAACCAACAAATGTTGCACCCCCTATAAGTTATTTATTTATTTATAATTTCATTTATAATTTCAAAATTTAGATTTTTATATAATACATCAGTTTTAATTTAACAAAGATATGAAATTTTATAAGTAAAGATTCGGTTTTTCTATGAAGTTAGCAAAGAGAAAGATTCGATTTTTTTTTTCATTTAAAAGTTTGATTTTTAAAAACATAAAAGACGATATTTTGAGATGAGTAGTGAAGTAAAAATATGATTTTTATATTTTTAAAGTATTAAAAATATGATTTTTATATTTTTAAATATTAAAAATATGATTTTTATATTTTTAAAGTATTAAAAATATAATCTTTATAATGTAGAGAAAGTAAAAATGTGATTTTTATATAATGTATAGCATAGTAAAAATGTGATTTTTATATACATAGCAACGAAATAAAAATAGGATTTTTATATGTTGAACTACGAAATAAAAATAGGATTTTTATATATGGAATGGCGAAGTAAAAATTCGATTTTTACATATGTAGTGAAAGCGGGCAACGAAGATGCGATAGCGATGAAGACTTCTGCAAAGGAAGTGCCGTGGAGCTAGGATAGCTATCGGTGAGAATTTCTCACCTTTCAATTTCTTTTTCTAGTTATATATATATACTAGGATGCAGACGGTGTTTAGTAGCACCCGACACAATCGTCCACAGACCATGGACTTGTTTGTTTGGCTGTTTGGTGATTGATTGCGATATTGGTTTGAATGTGGTTTGTGGTGTGAAAAATCGAATCGATAAATTGGTTAGGATTAGACGTGCGCCGTTATAAGGCGAAGGAGTAAGGCTAGGTTAGACTCTTACTCCAAATTTTGTGGTTTGCAAAATGAAATTGATTTGATTGATGAGTGAATGGCGTGGGCCTTCACTAGACCGGGGATAAGGCTAGGCCTCGTCCCGTTTCTAGTATCGTGCCGTTATGCCGCCGAAATTTTCTAAAATATGTTAGAAAATAAAAATATCATTTTATTGTGTAAATGAATAATAAAAATTCATATGTTGGAATAAAATGTTTTATCGTTAAAAATATAATTTTTAACGTGAATATGAATGTAGTGAAAGTGAATAAAATAAAATATTCATTTACAAACCAGACGGTTTGTTTATGTACACCTATTTGAATGACGTTGATTGGGTCGATAAATTTTACACATCGCCCAACTGCACAAATAAAATATGTGTTTGATTGTTTGAAACCCCACACGGGTGTTAGGATGAAATCTGAAGTTCACTCATCCTGATTGATTAAATATGTCGATCGATTGATTGACAGGCTGTTATAAGCGTTGAATATCTATATTTGATGCTTATACAGTGTAGTGCACTTTGGTTGATGGTTGATTATTTTCAATGCTATTATATACATGTGTTGTATGAAAATCCATATAATTAACTTTATATGGTAATTGATTGGGCCTCATTCCAATTTGAAAAATAAAAGTTCATGTGTTGACAGTACTCATTCATTGAGATTGGTCATGTGTTGAACGAAATATTTTAATATTAAAAATTTACATCTTTATCGATATAAAATAAAAGTTCATGTGTTGACAGTACTCATTCATTGAGATTGGTCATGTGTTGAACGAAATATTTTAATATTAAAAATTTACATCTTTATCGATATAAAATAAAAGTTCATGTGTTGACAGTACTCATTCATTGAGATTGGTCATGTGTTGAACGAAATATTTTGATAATAACAACTATTTTGAAAAAGAAATATTTGAAATAGAATATTTGAAAATAGAAATTTATGAAGCCGTGTTGATTAGATTGACGCCATTTTGACGTAAACGATATTATATCGATTTTATTCATTTCAAAATGAAATGAATTGAAAATGTTTTCGAAATGAATTGAATTGAAAACGATTTCTAAATGAATTGAATTGAAAACGATTTCGAAATGAATTGAATTGAAAACGATTTCGAAATGAATTGAATTGAAAACGATTTCGAAATGAATTGAATTGAAAACGATTTCGAAATGAATTGAATTGAAAACGATTTCGAAATGAATTGAATATAAAACGATTTCGAAATGAATTGAATTGAAAATGATTTCGAAATGAATTGAATTGAAAACGATTTCGAAATGAATTGAATTGAAAACGATTTCGAAATGAATTGAATTGAAAACGATTTCGAAATGAATTGAATTGAAAACGATTTCGAAATGAATTGAATTGAAAACGATTTCGAAATGAATTGAATTGAAAACGATTTCGAAATGAATTGAATTGAAAACGATTTCGAAATGAATTGAATTGAAAACGATTTCGAAATGAATTGAATTGAAAACGATTTCGAAATGAATTGAATTGAAAACGATTTCGAAATGAATTGAATTGAAAACGATTTCGAAATGAATTGAATTGAAAACGATTTCGAAATGAATTGAATTGAAAACGATTTCGAAATGAATTGAATTGAAAACGATTTCGAAATGAATTGAATTGAAAACGATTTCGAAATGAATTGAATTGAAAACGATTTCGAAATGAATTGAATTGAAAACGATTTCGAAATGAATTGAATTGAAAATGATTTCGAAATGAATTGAATTGAAAACGATTTCGAAATGAATTGAATTGAAAACGATTTCGAAATGAATTGAATTGAAAACGATTTCGAAATGAATTGAATATAAAACGATTTCGAAATGAATTGAATTGAAAACGATTTCGAAATGAATTGAATTGAAAACGATTTCGAAAAATGAATTGAATTGAAAACGATTTCGAAATGAATTGAATTGAAAACGATTTCGAAATGAATTGAATTGAAAACGATTTCGAAATGAATTGAATTGAAAACGATTTCGAAATGAATTGAATTGAAAACGATTTCGAAATGAATTGAATTGAAAACGATTTCGAAATGAATTGAATTGAAAACGATTTCGAAATGAATTGAATTGAAAACGATTTCGAAATGAATTGAATTGAAAACGATTTCGAAATGAATTGAATTGAAAACGATTTCGAAATGAATTGAATTGAAAACGATTTCGAAATGAATTGAATTGAAAACGATTTCGAAATGAATTGAAATTTGAATTGAATAAAAATGAATTTTAAAACAATTTATAGAGAAGAATTCAATTTTGATTTGAATTGAAAAGGAAGTTGAAATGGCTTTTGAAACGAATTTAAAACTATTTATATAATTCGTTTTAAATAGGAATCGACGAAATATATTATATATATATATATATTATATATAATATAATGGCCTGAATAGAACGCGCCGCGCCGCGGCAGTTCGCGAATTTCGACCATTGATTTCAAACGGACATTACGGGAGATCCGACCGTCGGATTCTCCTAAAACCAGAACCGTTGGGTTCGTATGGAAAAGAGCTTTCTATCGAATAATAGAAATTAGAAATCTAACGGTTGGATTTGGAATTATGTCCAAATCAAATTCGAAAAAGGTCGCTATAAGTGCAGTTCGATGGCCGTTGATGGAAATCGACTGTACGGGCCTTGATAAAATTATTAAAAATAGTAATAATTTGTGTAAAATCATAAGAAATGATTTAGAAAGGATTGGGATGAAAAACTCCATATTTGAAAAGATAAAAATAGATTTTTATCGAAATGAACTAGTTTTGAACTAGAAATATAATTCTATTTATTTTTAAATAAATAAATTGAATTTGAAAAAGGGTTTTAGAAATAACCAGAATTTCCAATGATTTCATTGGAGTGGATTTGAATCGAAATTGTCTTCGGAATATTTCGATGTTGAAATCTGTGATTATACAGATGTTGTTATGGAAATTTGAAAGATATTTATATCGTTATTTCCAATACGACATTTGTTAATCGTGGAATTTGATATTGAATATAAGCCGATATATTTTCTATTCAGAGCCTTATATTGAATATCAAATGTGATTTGGGTTTGTCGTGAATGGTGTCTTCACTAACACTGTTCTTGAACCCAGTTGAGAAAAGATTAAATCTTTTTATTTAGATTTAATGAAGTGTACCAATTAAACAATATTTAATTGGAATTGAATTGATATTGATTTTTGGGTTTATCGTGAACCGTGTTTTAAATGACACTGATTCTTTAACCCAGTCGAAGATTAAAACTAAGTGGAGTTTTAATGAATCTTTAATTAGATTGAAAGGATCGAAAATGGAGTATCACCAGTTTTGCTCCAGGCGATAGTTAAATCTTTAATTAGATTTGAACGTGAAATGGTAATTGAATTTACCGATAACACTGTGGTGTTAGATATGAAGTATTTCCAGTTTTACTTCATGGGATGAATAGGTTGGGATTGGGAAATTAAAACAAATGGTTACTTCGGTAAGGTTCGCTAATCCCGACTAGTTTGAATTGATATTCAAAAATGGATTAAAGAATAAATTCAAGGAATTTATCTTTGATAAAATTAATGGGAACCTTTCCCTATGAATGTGAAATCAGAAACTAACTGTCGGTTAGCTAAGCAGAACGGTTTTCTGGATATTGATCTGATGTTGGTTTCGGCCTTCGGGGTTAATATTTGGGGAATTATCCTCTTGATTAATTTGCGGTTAGTGACTGATGAATTGGAATGAGGCGTATGTTGTGTTTGTGTAACACTTTTATAATATATACGCGAGTTATTCAGAAAGACCGGGTTTATCCCATTCTGAATAACTGATTCGACGTGGTGTCGAAGATGAAGACGATGGTCGAAGACCGGAAGTCTTCACGTCGTTTGGGTGATAACTGATGATCTTGATTGGGCTGTACACCCAAGAAGATGGAAACAGTTAGTGATCGTCCAGACGTACTTGGAGATCGATGGATATGCGGGGTACTAGGTGCCTCCGGTTTCGTTCAGACCCAGAACGGACTTGTAAATGGACTGTGTGTCTGACATTGGATTTTAGTCCGTGTGATTGATCTCTATTAAATATATATCTGTTTGGCGGCGGAGAATTTATTCTCTTGCTTAACGCCCTTCTCTGAGACGTACGAGCTCAGGGGTTATATATTGATGGGTATCAAACGCATGGAGTGAATTGCCTGTGTGGCATGCCTAAGTGGCAATTGATCGAGGCTTTTGTTGAAAAGCAAAGTCTTGTGGTGATGATCAAAGCACGGCCTTTGTGGCGTAGCTTTGTGTAGCGTTTGATTCGCGAGTTTCACACCCGGTATGAACCAAAAACGGGAGAGGACGTCAGGGAGGGCATGCGTTTCTTCCTAGCTAGAAGTGGCGTCAGTGGTTTTACACGCCCTGACGAGTTTGACTTATGTGGATGTTGCTGTTGCGAGGCGCCTCGGATTGATCGGTCGTTCTCGAACCGATGGAGTCATTTAGTTGGCTCGTTTACGCCCCATAGGGCGGGGAAGCGCATGTTCAGGGTTTAAGTTTAATCCACATCGGTGGACTGGCCCTGAGGATCCAAGGGTCACTCGAGCTCTGATCCTGAGGCTCGGGCTAGGCAGTCTCGAATCGGTTGAGGACTATCTTTTGCCTCGGTTCATAGACGGAAATCCAATTTCCAAATACGTGACATTTGCGGTTTTAATTGTAAAACTAGTATGGCGACATGATATATGGTACCCATGCCGCCTATGATTGATACTTATGATTTGAAGTTGTTTTATACACTATACACTTATTATAGTATCAAATGATTTGTTTTAAAACGTATCAAGCATTCTTTGGCTGTTATAAGGGAAAACCCTATCCCCCGGCTTGCGTTGCATTGTGTGATAGGACCTGGGTCTTATAACAGCTTCATTTTTCTTTATTTAGCATTGCGCTGTTTGTTTTATGCACTGGTATTCTTGGGAGGAAACCCGTTCCGTGTTATACGGCGTGGTCCCTTGATTTACCTAACTTTAAAAATAAAAATAGATAACTGTTTTAGTTCTCACACCAGTCCCATGACTGACCTGGAGTTTATTGTTTTAACCTAAACTCTGGGTGCCCTTATTTTGACACGGGCAGCTAGTAGTTTTGGTTTTGCAAATTTATATTCACAGGATCCTGGTTTACAGCTGGAATGATATCCGGAAAGCTTTGTATCCGTATATCTACTCCTAGTTGTGTATTGTATTATTTTCCGCTGCTATGTATTTAAATGTAATTTAAATCTCTGATATTTCTGTGTAATATTCATTTATACTCTGTATATTCTTGTAATCTGATGCATTGTTGTAATATACAGTGAAATGTTCTTTTGTATGCGTTCTGTTATGGTTTGTTCTCGAACTATCCGACGCTTTCCTTTACGGGGAAGTTACGGGTCGTTTCATTTGGTATCAGAGCTTTGGTTTACAAAGCAGAGAACAAGGCACATTAGAACCATATGAAAGAATTCATCAGATATTGGGTTAGTAATATCCAATGGAATGACTCGTTAGAGATAGGATCAGTAGTATCCTAGAACGAGTGTGAAGAGTATATTTTTCAAATGAAAACAAATTTTGTTTTGAAAATCTAAATCAACTATTCGTATTTGGTTATTTATTTATATTGATGTGGACAATCCAGTATATATAGATTTTGCGTATACGTCTGATCCGCGTGTATTCGAAATTTTAATATACCAGATAGATATAGAATTACGCTCTAGTCGCCCGGGAGTGATTCTGATGATTGATATATCATCATCAGAATTTATATTCGAGTGACGAACGTGTAATATCTATATATTTCCATTAGACTGGTGTGAGAACCAAAATTAGATAGGGCCTATTGTCGTGATTTGGCATCAAAAACCTGATTTTTGACTATGTATCAAAGTTATGAATTTGAAACTCTAATTCACTAATTGATTGATGATTGTGTTGTTTGTTTAATTGTTTGATAATTTTGAACCATTACGCCTAATTGAATCACATAATGAATTGTATTGAAATTGGTTGCATTTGTTTGCATATACATATACTTACATTGAACAGGTCATAGCAAGGAGGCTAGAGCAGAGAATAAAATTTGTTTGCCCGACAAATAGGTACATGTTTACTACATGATTTACTGTTTTGTTTGGGTGATGATGATTTTGTGAGCCTATTGGCTAGCCGCTTGGCTTTTTCTTTTTCTTTTTGAGATCTGAAGGACCGGGGAAGCTATTTGAAATTCCCCGATGCTCCCGGTGCAGGGGAGGTTATGGCGAAATTTTTCAAAAATTTAGGGTGTTAGCCAAATTTTTGAAATTTTGAAAATTCTCAGAAACTAAAGAGTTGGAGAATGGAAGCCGGATCGAACGTAGAGCTGAATAATCAAACCACTTTCAACTTTGTTCCTTTTTGGGGACGAAAAGTTTTAAGTGGGGGAGATTGTAATAACCCGGAAAATGCGAGCCAGTTTGAAAATTTTATTTTGGCAATTTTAGCGAACATTGATTATTTAAAATGAATTATTTTAAATAATATCGACGAGAAATTTATTTTGAATTGAAATTCGACGTATATATTATATACGTCGTCGTTAGAATATAAATATTTATATATAATTATAAATAGAATTGAAAATGACGCGGTAGTTCGATAATTCGATTTCAAACTTCAATTGAATGTACCGGGTGCAAAACAATCCGGATTTTAGTGAAACCAAAAATGATAGGATCTAATTGATAATATCTTTCCAACGAATCCGAATAATCATGATTTCATAGCGGGAATCAAAAGATATGTCCAGTTGAAAATTCTGAATAGTCGCTATGGAATTCAGGCCCTTAAAAATGGACATTTTGCAAACGACCTCGGATTTCGACGAAACCAGTTTTGTTGGATCCGCAGTGTCAAGTTATTGCTAGGTTTCAAATTTCATAATTTTTCGAATCAATATGTGAGCGTGGCAAAGGAAAATGCGTTTGACCATTTTCAGTTGATTTTAATCGACTGGAAATTGGCCATTTTTCAAACGGTCTCAGAATTCGACGAAACTAGTTTTGTTAGGACCGTATCGTCAATACGAAGCTAGAAAATATTTTTCTGTGATTTATCAAGTTAGTATGCGACCCCGGTAATTTGAAATGTACGTTTAAAATTCAATATAGTGATTTAAATGTAAATTCAACGGAAACTGATTGTAACAATCAAATCAGCTTGCGATACATATCCCATTGTGTTCGGAATGGGGGTAAAACGCTATGGACGACAGGCGGTGGGCCTCGTTTCGAGGTCGTATGTGAAAGTCAACTCTTTAGGATAAAATAAATTAATTAATTAATAAAAATATATATATATATTTTCCTACCCTATATTTCCCTCTGGCCCCCCCCCCCGTTCTAAATCATTATTTCAGAAAAAAAAAAGAAAAAAAAAAAAGAAGAACGAGTCGGAATCGAGCCGCCACCGCCCATCGTTCCCCGCCCTCGCGTCTCATCGCTGCGCCGCCACCCTCCATCAGCACTCCGCCTCCCTCGATTCTCCCATACCTCGCGCGCTAGAGGAAAACCCCCGCCCACTGCAAATCGAGCCACGCGCCATCGCCAAGACCTCGGGCCCGCTACCACCTTCTGCCACCTGCCGCTGGAGGCTCTGCCACCACCTGCGACGGCTCCGGCCATACGCTGACCACCTCCGGCGAGGAGCAGCGACTTCTCTCCCTCCCCTTATTTGAAATTGAACCAACAAATGTTGCACCCCCTGTAAGTTATTTATTTATTTATAATTTCATTTATAATTTCAAAATTTAGATTTTTATATAATACATCAGTTTTAATTTAACAAAGATATGAAATTTTATAAGTAAAGATTCGGTTTTTCTATGAAGTTAGCAAAGAGAAAGATTCGATTTTTTTTTTTCATTTAAAAGTTTGATTTTTAAAAACATAAAAGACGATATTTTGAGATGAGTAGTGAAGTAAAAATATGATTTTTATATTTTTAAAGTATTAAAAATATGATTTTTATATTTTTAAAGTATTAAAAATATAATCTTTATAATGTAGAGAAAGTAAAAATGTAATTTTTATATAATGTATAGCATAGTAAAAATGTGATTTTTATATACATAGCAACGAAATAAAAATAGGATTTTTATATGTTGAACTACGAAATAAAAATAGGATTTTTATATATGGAATGGCGAAGTAAAAATTCGATTTTTACATATGTAGTGAAAGCGGGCAACGAAGATGCGATAGCGATGAAGACTTCTGCAAAGGAAGTGCCGTGGAGCTAGGATAGCTATCGGTGAGAATTTCTCACCTTTCAATTTCTTTTTCTAGTTATATATATATATACTAGGATGCAGACGGTGTTTAGTAGCACCCGACACAATCGTCCACAGACCATGGACTTGTTTGTTTGGCTGTTTGGTGATTGATTGCGATATTGGTTTGAATGTGGTTTGTGGTGTGAAAAATCGAATCGATAAATTGGTTAGGATTAGACGTGCGCCGTTATAAGGCGAAGGAGTAAGGCTAGGTTAGACTCTTACTCCAAATTTTGTGGTTTGCAAAATGAAATTGATTTGATTGATGAGTGAATGGCGTGGGCCTTCACTAGACCGGGGATAAGGCTAGGCCTCGTCCCGTTTCTAGTATCGTGCCGTTATGCCGCCGAAATTTTCTAAAATATGTTAGAAAATAAAAATATCATTTTATTGTGTAAATGAATAATAAAAATTCATATGTTGGAATAAAATGTTTTATCGTTAAAAATATAATTTTTAACGTGAATATGAATGTAGTGAAAGTGAATAAAATAAAATATTCATTTACAAACCAGACGGTTTGTTTATGTACACCTATTTGAATGACGTTGATTGGGTCGATAAATTTTACACATCGCCCAACTGCACAAATAAAATATGTGTTTGATTGTTTGAAACCCCACACGGGTGTTAGGATGAAATCTGAAGTTCACTCATCCTGATTGATTAAATATGTCGATCGATTGATTGACAGGCTGTTATAAGCATTGAATATCTATATTTGATGCTTATACAGTGTAGTGCACTTTGGTTGATGGTTGATTATTTTCAATGCTATTATATACATGTGTTGTATGAAAATCCATATAATTAACTTTATATGGTAATTGATTGGGCCTCATTCCAATTTGAAAAATAAAAGTTCATGTGTTGACAGTACTCATTCATTGAGATTGGTCATGTGTTGAACGAAATATTTTAATATTAAAAATTTACATCTTTATCGATATAAAATAAAAGTTCATGTGTTGACAGTACTCATTCATTGAGATTGGTCATGTGTTGAACGAAATATTTTAATATTAAAAATTTACATCTTTATCGATATAAAATAAAAGTTCATGTGTTGACAGTACTCATTCATTGAGATTGGTCATGTGTTGAACGAAATATTTTGATAATAACAACTATTTTGAAAAAGAAATATTTGAAATAGAATATTTGAAAATAGAAATTTATGAAGCCGTGTTGATTAGATTGACGCCATTTTGACGTAAACGATATTATATCGATTTTATTCATTTCAAAATGAAATGAATTGAAAACGTTTTCGAAATGAATTGAATTGAAAACGATTTCTAAATGAATTGAATTGAAAACGATTTCGAAATGAATTGAATTGAAAACGATTTCGAAATGAATTGAATTGAAAACGATTTCGAAATGAATTGAATTGAAAACGATTTCGAAATGAATTGAATTGAAAACGATTTCGAAATGAATTGAATTGAAAACGATTTCGAAATGAATTGAATATAAAACGATTTCGAAATGAATTGAATTGAAAATGATTTCGAAATGAATTGAATTGAAAACGATTTCGAAATGAATTGAATTGAAAACGATTTCGAAATGAATTGAATTGAAAACGATTTCGAAATGAATTGAATTGAAAACGATTTCGAAATGAATTGAATTGAAAACGATTTCGAAATGAATTGAATTGAAAACGAATTCGAAATGAATTGAATTGAAAACGATTTCGAAATGAATTGAATTGAAAACGATTTCGAAATGAATTGAATTGAAAACGATTTCGAAATGAATTGAATTGAAAACGATTTCGAAATGAATTGAATTGAAAACGATTTCGAAACGAATTGAATTGAAAACGATTTCGAAACGAATTGAATTGAAAACGATTTCGAAATGAATTGAATTGAAAACGATTTCGAAATGAATTGAATTGAAAACGATTTCGAAATGAATTGAATTGAAAACGATTTCGAAATGAATTGAATTGAAAACGATTTCGAAATGAATTGAATTGAAAACGATTTCGAAATGAATTGAATTGAAAACGATTTCGAAATGAATTGAATTGAAAACGATTTCGAAATGAATTGAATTGAAAACGATTTCGAAATTAATTGAATTGGAAACGATTTCGAAATGAATTGAATATAAAACGATTTCGAAATGAATTGAATTGAAAACGATTTCGAAATGAATTGAATTGAAAACGATTTCGAAATGAATTGAATTGAAAACGATTTCGAAATGAATTGAATTGAAAACGATTTCGAAATGAATTGAATTGAAAACGATTTCGAAATGAATTGAATTGAAAACGATTTCGAAATGAATTGAATTGAAAACGATTTCGAAATGAATTGAATTGAAAACGATTTCGAAATGAATTGAATTGAAAACGATTTCGAAATGAATTGAATTGAAAACGATTTCGAAATGAATTGAAATTTGAATTGAATAGAAATGAATTTTAAAACGAATTTATAGAGAAGAATTCAATTTTGATTTGAATTGAAAAGGAAGTTGAAATGGCTTTTGAAACGAATTTAAAACTATTTATATAATTCGTTTTAAATAGGAATCGACGAAATATATTATATATATATATTATATATAATATAATGGCCTGAATAGAACGCGCCGCGCCGCGGCAGTTCGCGAATTTCGACCATTGATTTCAAACGGACATTACGGGAGATCCGACCGTCGGATTCTCCTAATACAGGAACCGTTGGGTTCGTATCGAAAAGAGCTTTCTAACGAATAATAGAAATTAGAAATCTAACGGTTGGATTTGGAATTATGTCCAAATCAAATTCGAAAAAGGTCGCTATAAGTGCAGTTCGATGGCCGTTGATGGAAATCGACTGTACGGGCCTTGATAAAATTATTAAAAATAGTAATAATTTGTGTAAAATCATAAGAAATGATTTAGAAAGGATTGGGATGAAAAACTCCATATTTGAAAAGATAAAAATAGATTTTTATCGAAATGAACTAGTTTTGAACTAGAAATATAATTCTATTTATTTTTAAATAAATAAATTGAATTTGAAAAAGGGTTTTAGAAATAACCAGAATTTCCAATGATTGCATTGGAGTGGATTTGAATCGAAATTGTCTTCGGAATATTTCGATGTTGAAATCTGTGATTATACAGATGTTGTTATGGAAATTTGAAAGATATTTATATCGTTATTTCCAATACGACATTTGTTAATCGTGGAATTTGATATTGAATATAAGCCGATATATTTTCTATTCAGAGCCTTATATTGAATATCAAATGTGATTTGGGTTTGTCGTGAATGGTGTCTTCACTAACACTGTTCTTGAACCCAGTTGAGAAAAGATTAAATCTTTTTATTTAGATTTAATGAAGTGTACCAATTAAACGATATTTAATTGGAATTGAATTGATATTGATTTTTGGGTTTATCGTGAACCGTGTTTTAAATGACACTGATTCTTTAACCCAGTCGAAGATTAAAACTAAGTGGAGTTTTAATGAATCTTTAATTAGATTGAAAGGATCGAAAATGGAGTATCACCAGTTTTGCTCCAGGCGATAGTTAAATCTTTAATTAGATTTGAACGTGAAATGGTAATTGAATTTACCGATAACACTGTGGTGTTAGATATGAAGTATTTCCAGTTTTACTTCATGGGATGAATAGGTTGGGATTGGGAAATTAAAACAAATGGTTACTTCGGTAAGGTTCGCTAATCCCGACTAGTTTGAATTGATATTCAAAAATGGATTAAAGAATAAATTCAAGGAATTTATCTTTGATAAAATTAATGGGAACCTTTCCCTATGAATGTGAAATCAGAAACTAACTGTCGGTTAGCTAAGCAGAACGGTTTTCTGGATATTGATCTGATGTTGGTTTCGGCCTTCGGGGTTAATATTTGGGGAATTATCCTCTTGATTAATTTGCGGTTAGTGACTGATGAATTGGAATGAGGCGTATGTTGTGTTTGTGTAACACTTTTATAATATATACGCGAGTTATTCAGAAAGACCGGGTTTATCCCATTCTGAATAACTGATTCGACGTGGTGTCGAAGATGAAGACGATGGTCGAAGACCGGAAGTCTTCACGTCGTTTGGGTGATAACTGATGATCTTGATTGGGCTGTACACCCAAGAAGATGGAAACAGTTAGTGATCGTCCAGACGTACTTGGAGATCGATGGATATGCGGGGTACTAGGTGCCTCCGGTTTCGTTCAGACCCAGAACGGACTTGTAAATGGACTGTGTGTCTGACATTGGATTTTAGTCCGTGTGATTGATCTCTATTAAATATATATCTGTTTGGCGGCGGAGAATTTATTCTCTTGCTTAACGCCCTTCTCTGAGACGTACGAGCTCAGGGGTTATATATTGATGGGTATCAAACGCATGGAGTGAATTGCCTGTGTGGCATGCCTAAGTGGCAATTGATCGAGGCTTCTGTTGAAAAGCAAAGTCTTGTGGTGATGATCAAAGCACGGCCTTTGTGGCGTAGCTTTGTGTAGCGTTTGATTCGCGAGTTTCACACCCGGTATGAACCAAAAACGGGAGAGGACGTCAGGGAGGGCATGCGTTTCTTCCTAGCTAGAAGTGGCGTCAGTGGTTTTACACGCCCTGACGAGTTTGACTTATGTGGTTGTTGCTGTTGCGAGGCGCCTCGGATTGATCGGTCGTTCTCGAACCGATGGAGTCATTTAGTTGGCTCGTTTACGCCCCATAGGGCGGGGAAGCGCATGTTCAGGGTTTAAGTTTAATCCACATCGGTGGACTGGCCCTGAGGATCCAAGGGTCACTCGAGCTCTGATCCTGAGGCTCGGGCTAGGCAGTCTCGAATCGGTTGAGGACTATCTTTTGCCTCGGTTCATAGACGGAAATCCAATTTCCAAATACGTGACATTTGCGGTTTTAATTGTAAAACTAGTATGGCGACATGATATATGGTACCCATGCCGCCTATGATTGATACTTATGATTTGAAGTTGTTTTATACACTATACACTTATTATAGTATCAAATGATTTGTTTTAAAACGTATCAAGCATTCTTTGGCTGTTATAAGGGAAAACCCTATCCCCCGGCTTGCGTTGCATTGTGTGATAGGACCTGGGTCTTATAACAGCTTCATTTTTCTTTATGTAGCATTGCGCTGTTTGTTTTATGCACTGGTATTCTTGGGAGGAAACCCGTTCCGTGTTATACGGCGTGGTCCCTTGATTTACCTAACTTTAAAAATAAAGATAGATAACTGTTTTAGTTCTCACACCAGTCCCATGACTGACCTGGAGTTTATTGTTTTAACCTAAACTCTGGGTGCCCTTATTTTGACACGGGCAGCTAGTAGTTTTGGTTTTGCAGATTTATATTCACAGGATCCTGGTTTACAGCTGGAATGATATCTGGAAAGCTTTGTATCCGTATATCTACTCCTAGTTGTGTATTGTATTATTTTCCGCTGCTATGTATTTAAATGTAATTTAAATCTCTGATATTTCTGTGTAATATTCATTTATACTCTGTATATTCTTGTAATCTGATGCATTGTTGTAATATACAGTGAAATGTTCTTTTGTATGCGTTCTGTTGTGGTTTGTTCTCGAACTATCCGACGCTTTCCTTTACGGGGAAGTTACGGGTCGTTTCAAATCAATGTTATACTTTTCTGTAATACTTGCATTGTAGAATGCAAATGTAAAGGTGAACTTTATTTCTAACGTAAACATCCTTTATAATGTCAACATAACTATATCCTCTAATGTAAATATTGGATTCATTTCAATTATATAACATGACGGTGAATTTTATGTCAGTTCAGCTAAATTGATCACAATGATGAATTTGTGTCATAATTCTTAAATTAACACAACAGTGTTATTGATATCCTAATTCTTAAATTAACACAATGTTGATATACGTGTCATAATTCTTAAATTAACACATCGGTGTATATTGTGTCATCATCACTATTTTAACACAACGATGTAAGTTGGTGTCATCACAATAAGGTTAACACGACATGCAAATTGGTGTCATCACAATAAGGTTAACATAACATGGGGTGTATAATTTTGGAGAATCCCAATAAAAGATCTCATCTTTATTTTAATTTGTAAGTAAAAATAAAGATTAAAACTTACATTTCATTTTGTGAATAAAAATAAAGATTAAACTTGCATTTTATTATGTTCACAAAATAAATGTGAAAATTTGACTTTTATTTTGTAAACAAAAATAAAGGTGAAAACTTGTTATTCATTTTGTAAACAAAATGAAGATTTAAAAACTTACATCTTATTACGTTAACAAAATTAAAGGTAAAACTTGTTAACAGAATTAAGGATTAACACTTGCTTTTTTTTTATATTAACGAAGTTAAAGATAAAATTGCCATTTTATTTTGTTCACAAAAATAAAGATAAAAATTGGCATTTTATTATGTAGACAAAAATAAGGATAAAAATTGTCTTTTTATTTTGTTACCTAAAACTTGTCTTTTTATTATGTAAACAAACTTGTCTTTTATGTTGTAGATAAAGGATTCAACTTTCTTTTATGTTGTAGATAAAGGATTCAACTTTCTTTTATGTTGTAGATAAAGGATTCAACTTTCTTTTATGTTGTAAATGAAAGATTGAAATCAAACTTATATTTTTATTTTGCAAATCAAAATAAAAAGAATCAAACTTTCTTTTATTTTGTGAAAAATAAAGATTCAAACCTTTCTTCCTTTTTATTTAGGAAAATAAAAAGAAAATAAAAATAAAAATAAAATAAATAAAGATGAGAACTTATATGGGGATTACATCAAGATATATATAGATCTAAACAAGCAGGTTACATTATGACATCATAACATATCTCAACAATCATACAATATCACAACATCGTAGATCAGCAACGATAATACACAATCATGGTTTCACCATTATCATTAATTTATAATTATTTTAAGTAAATCAGAATTCTCACATTGATTGGTTTTCAGAAGTCGATTGTGAAAACCCGTAACTTCCCCGTAAAGGAAAGCGTCGGATAGTTCGAGAACAAGCCACAACAGAACGCATACAGAAGAACATTTCACTATATATTACAACAGTGCATCAGATTACAAGAATATACAGAGTATAAACGAATAAATATTACACAGAAATATCAGAGATTTAAATTACATTTAAATACATAGCAGCGGAAAATAATACAATACACAACTAGAAGAGATATACGGATACAAAGCTTTCCGGATATCGTTCCAGCTGTAAACCAGGATCCTGTGAATATAAATCTGCAAAACCAAAACTACTAGCTGCCCGTGTCAAAATAGGGGCACCCAGAGTTTAGGTTAAAACAATAAACTCCAGGTCAGTCATGGGACTGGTGTGAGAACTAAAACAGTTATTAATCTTTATTTTCAAAGTTAGGTAAATCAAGGGACCACGCCGTATAACACGGAACGGGTTTCCTCCCAAGAATACCAGTGCATGAAACAAACAGCGCAATGCTAAATAAAGAAAAATGAAGCTGTTATAAGACCCAGGTCCCATCACACAATGCAACGCAGTCGAGGATAGGGTTTTCCCTTATAACAGCCAAAGAATGCTTGATACGTTTTAAAACAAATCATTTGATACTATTATAAGTGCATAGTGTATAAAACACTTCAAATCATAAGTATCAATCATAGGCGGCATGAACGGCCCATAACACTATGTCGCCATATATAAGTTTACAATCAAAACCGCAAATGTCGTATTTGGAAATTGGGTTTCCATCTATGAACCGAGGCAAAAGATAGTCCTCAACCGATTCGAGACTGCCTAGCCCGAGTCTCAGGATCAGAACGCATCGACCCTTGGAGCGACAGGGCCGGTCCACACGGAGTGGATTAAAAATGCCTGAGCACTACGTTTCGCCGCCCTTTGGGGCGTAAGCGAGCCAACTAAATGACTCCATCGGTTCGAGAACGACCGATCAATCCGAGGCGCCTCGCAACAGCAACAACCACATAAGTCAAACTCGTCAGGGCGTGTAAAACCACTGACGCCACTTCTAGCTAGGAGGAAACGCAGGCCCTCCCTGAGGTCCGTCTCCCGTTTTTGGTTCATACCTGGTGTGAAACACGCGAGGTAAACGTTACACAAAGCTACGCCACAAAGGCCGTGCTTTGATCATCACCACAAGACTTTGCTTTTCAACAGAAGCCTTGATCATTTGCATCTTAGCATGCCACACAGGCAAACCATCCTATGTCAGACACACAGTCCATTTACAAGTCCGTCCTGGGTCTGAACGAAACCGGAGGCACCTAGTACCCCGCATATCCATCGATCTCCAAGTACGTCTGGACGATCACTAACTGTTTCCATCTTCTTGGGTGTACAGCCCAATCAAGATCATCAGTAATTACCCAAACGACGTGAAGACCTCCGGTCTTCGACCATCGTCTTCATCTTCGACTTATCGTCGTATCAGTTATTCAGAATGGGATAAACCCGGCCTTTCCGAATAACTCGCGTATATATTATAAAAGTGTTACACAAACACAACATACGCCTCATTCCAATTCATTAGTCACTAACCGTAAATTAATCAAGAGAATAATTTCCCAAATATTAACCCCGAAGGCCGAAACCAACATCAGATCAATATCCAGAAAACCATTCTGCTTGGCTAACCGACAGTTAGTTTCTAAATTTCACATTCATAGGGAAAGATTCCCATTAATTTTATCAAAGATAAATTCCTTGAATTTATGCTTTAATCTACTTTTGAATATCAATTCAAACTAGTCGGGATTAGCGAACCTTACCGAAGTAATCATTTGTTTTAATTTCCCAATCCCAACCTATTCATCCCATGAAGTAAAACTGGTAATACTTCATATCTAACACCACGGTGTTATCGGTAAATTCAATTACCATTTCACGTTCAAATCTAATTAAAGATTTAACTATCGCCTGGAGTAAAACTGGTGATACTCCATTCTCGATCATTTCAATCTAATTAAAGATTCATTAAAACTCCACTTAGTTTTAATCTTCGGCTGGGTTAAAGAATCAGTGTCATTTAAAACACGGTTCACGATAAACCCAAAACCACATTCATTAATTATCGGGTTAAAGAACAAGTGTTATTTAAAACACTGTTCACGATAAACCCAAAAATCAATATCGATTCAATTCCAATTAAATGTTATTTAATTGGTACACTTCATTAAATCTAAATAAAAAGATTTAATCTTTTCTCAACTGGGTCCAAGAACAGTGTTAGTGAAGACACCATTCACGACAAACCCAAATCACATTCATTAATTATCGGGTTAAAGAACAAGTGTTATTTAAAACACTGTTCACGATAAACCCAAAAATCAATATCAATTCAATTCCAATTAAATATTATTTAATTGGTACACTTCATTAAATCTAAATAAAAAGATTTAATCTTTTCTCAACTGGGTTCAAGAACAGTGTTAGTGAAGACACCATTCACGACAAACCCAAATCACATTTGATATTCAATATAAGGCTCTGAATAGAAAATATATCGGCTTATATTCAATATCAAATTCTACGATTAACAAATGTCGTATTGGAAATAACGATATAAATATATATCTTTCAAATTTCCGTAACAACATCCGTATAATCACAAATTCCAACATCGAAATATTCCGAAGACAATTTCGATTCAAATCCACTCCAATGCAATCATTGGAAATTTTGGTTATTTTCAAAACCCTTTTCAAATTCAATTTATTTATTTAAAAATAAATAGAATTATAATTCTAGTTCAAAACTAGTTCATTTCGATAAAAATCTATTTTTATCTTTTCAAATAGGGAGTTTTTCATCACAATTCTTCACAAATCATTTCTTATGATTTTACACAAATTATTACTATTTTTAATAATTTTATCAAGGCCCGTACAGTCGATTTCCATCAATGGCCATCGAACTGCACTTACAGCGACCTTTTTCGAATTTGATTTGGACATAATTCCAAATCCAACCGTTAGATTTCAAATTTCTAATATTCGTTAGAAAGCTCTTTTCGATACGAACCCAACGGTTCCGGTTTTAGGAGAATCCGACGGTCGGATCTCCCGTAATGTCCGTTTGAAATCAATGGTCGAAATTCACGAACTACCGCGGCGCGGCGCGTTCTATTCAGGCCATTATATTATATATATAATATATATAATATATATTTCGTCGATTTCTATTCAAAACGAATTATATAAATAGTTTTAAATTCGTTTCAAATTCTATTTCAACTTCTATTTCAATTCAAAGCCAAAATTGAATTCTTCTTTATAAATTCGTTTTAAAATTCATTTCTATTCAATTCGAATTTCAATTCAATTTGAATTCATTTCAATTCGCTTTCAATTCCATTTGAATTCGTTTTCAATTCAATTCATTTCGAAATCGTTTTCAATTCAATTTATTTCGAAATCGTTTTCAATTCATTTTGAATTCGTTTTCAATTCAATTCATTTCGAAATCGTTTTCAATTCATTTTGAATTCGTTTTCAATTCAATTCATTTCGAAATCGTTTTCAATTCATTTTGAATTCGTTTTCAATTCAATTCATTTCGAAATCGTTTTCAATTCATTTTGAATTCGTTTTCAATTCAATTCATTTCGAAATCGTTTTCAATTCATTTTGAATTCGTTTTCAATTCAATTCATTTCGAAATCGTTTTCAATTCATTTTGAATTCGTTTTCAATTCAATTCATTTCGAAATCGTTTTTAAAATCGATATAAATATCGTTCACGTCAAAATGGCGTCAATCTAATCAACACGGCTTCATATATTCCTTTATTTTCAAATATTCTATTTCAAATATTTCTTTTTCAAATATTTCTTTTTCAAAACTGGAATGAGGCCCAATCAATTACCATATAAAATTAATTATATGGATTTTCATACAACACATGTATATAATAGCATTGAAAATAATCAACCATCAACCAAAGTGCACTACACTGTATAAGCATCAAATATAGATATTCAACGCTTATAACAGCCTGTCAATCAATCGATCGACATATTTAATCAATCAGGATGAGTGAACTTCAAATTTCATCCTAACACCCGTGTGGGGTTTCAAACAATCAAACACATATTTTATTTGTGCAGTTAGGCGATGTGTAAAATTTATCGACCCAATCAACGTCATTCAAATAGGTGTACATAAACAAACCGTCTGGTTTGTAAATGAATATTTATTTATTCACATTCACGTTAAAAATTATATTTTTAACGATAACACATTTTATTTTAACATATGAATTTCTATTCAGTTCATTCTTTAAATAAAATGCTATTTTTATTTTTCTAACTTATTTTAGAAAATTTCGGTGGCATAACGACACGATACTAGAAACGGGACAAGGCCTAGTCTTATCCCCGGTCTAGTGAAGGCCCACGCCATTCACACATCAATCATATCAATTCATTTCACCAAAACAATCCAATCCAAATCAAATAATCTAACCAACTACACAACCAATCAAACAAGTCCATGGTTTGTGGACGGGTGTCGGGTGCTACTAAGCACCGTCTGCATCCTAGTATATATATATATAACTAGAAAAATAAATTGAAAGGTGAGAAATTCTCACCTATAGCTATCCTAGCTCCCCGGCACTTCATTGATAGAAATCTTCATTGCCATCGCATCTTCGTCATCTTCGTTGTCCGCTTTCACTACATATGTAAAAATCATATTTTTACTTCGCTATTCAATATATAAAAATCATATTTTTATTTCGAAGTTCAATATATAAAAATCATATTTTTATTTCAAAGTTCAATATATAAAAATCGAATTTTTATTTCAAAGTTCAATATATAAAAATCGAATTTTTATTTCAAAGTTCAATATATAAAAATCGAATTTTTCTTTCAAAGTTCAATATATAAAAATCGAATTTTTCTTTCAAAGTTCAATATATAAAAATCGAATTTTTATTAACTTTACAACGTAAATGAAATTCAGTTTTTAAACAAAATAAAATTCAGTTTTAAACATAAATAAAATTCAGTTTTAAACAAAATAAAATTCAGTTTTAAACAAAAATCAAATTCAGTTTTAAACAAAAATCAAATTCAGTTTTAAACAAAAATCAAATTCAGTTTTAATACTTAAATCAGTTTTTATTAAAAAATCAGTTTTAATACTTAAATCAGTTTTTATTAAAAAATCAGTTTTAATACTTAAATCAGTTTTTATTAAAAAATCAGTTTTTAAATTCTAAACAAATCAGTTTTTTTTATTTATATACTTTTTTATAAAATAAAAACAAAATAAATAAATAAAAAATAAGACTTACAGCGAGGGGGGGGGGGTTTCCTTGCCAGCGTCAAGGCTAGGGGGGGGGGTTTCCTTGCCAGCGTCAGGGCTAGGGGGGGTCGCAGATCGGAGGCGGGTCCAACGGGGGTGGGCGGAGGCCGGAAACGGCGGTTTGGGTTTCGAGAAGGGCGCGGGAATCGATAGGGGAAGGGGGGGTTTCTCGCCGCCGTTGAGAGGAGGAGGGTGTAGCGGAGGAAAGAGGAAGGGTGTTCGCCTGTCAGGGAGGAGGCGGAGGTAGCTGGAGGGGGTGCGGCTCCTTAGGGTTCGACGGATTTTTTTTTTTTTTTTTTTTTTTTTTGTTTCCTGTTTGAATCGGGGGGGGGGGGGCCTGGGAGGAGATAAGGGGAGGGAATAATATATATATATATATTTTATTATTTAATTATTAAATTTCGCAAAAGGTTGACTTTTACATATGACCTCGAAACGAGGCCCACCGCCTGTCGTCCATAGCGTTTTACCCCCATTCCGAACACAATGGGATATGTATCGCAAGCTGATTTGATCGTTACAATCAGTTTCCTTTTGAATTTTCATTTAAATCACTATATTGAATTTTAAACGTACATTTCAAATTACCGGGGCCACATACTAACTAGAAAAATTCCAGAAAAATATTTTCTAGCTTCGTATTGACGATACGGTCCTAACAAAACTAGTTTCGTCGAATTCTGAGATCGTTAGAAAAATGGCCAATTTCCAGTCGATTAAAATCAACTGAAATGGTCAAAACACGTTTTCCTTTGCCACGCTCACATACTGGTTCGAAAAATTATGAAATTTGGAATCCAGCAATAACTTAACATCACGGACCCAACAAAACTGGTTTCGTCGAAATCCGAGGTCGTTTGCAAAATTGCTATTTTTAAGGGCCTTATATATATAAAAATATATATAAATTCCACAGCGACTATTTCTAATTTTAAACTGGACATATCTTATCATTTCTAAGATGAAATCTCAGTTTGTCAACTTCGTTGGAAAGATATCATCAATTAGATCCTAATGTTTTTGGTTTCACTAAAATCCGGATTGTTTTGCACCCGGTACATTCAATTGAAGTTTGAAATCGAATTATCGAACTACCGCGCCATTTTCAATTCTATTTATAATTATATATAAATATTTTATATCCTAACGACGACGTATATAATATATACGTTCGAATTATTTTCAAAATAAATTTCTCGTCGATATTATTTAAAATAATTCATTTTAAATAATCAAAATTCGCTAAAATGGCCAAAATAAAAATTTTAAACTGGCCCAGATTTTCGGGTTGTTACAATCTCCCCCACTTAAAACTTTTCGTCCCCGAAAAGGAACAAAGTCGAAAGCGGTTTGATTAATCAACTCTACGTTCGATCAGGCTTCCATTCTCCAACTCTTTAGTTTCTGAGAATTTTCAAAATTTCAAAAATTTGGCTAACTCCCTAAATTTTCGAAAAATTTCGCCATAACCTCCCCTGCAATGGGAGCATCGGGGAATTTCAAATAGCTTCCCCGGTCCTTCAGATCTCAAAAAGAAAAAGAAAAAGCCAAGCGGCTAGCCAATAGGCTCACAAAATCATCATCACCCAAACAAAACAGGAAATTATGTAGTAAACATGTACCTATTTGTCGGGCAAACAAATTTTATTCTCTGGCTCTAGCCTCCTTGCTATGACCTGTTCAATGATATATATGTATATGCAAGCAAATGCGACCAATTTTCAATACAATTCAATATTCGATCAAATTAGGCATACTAGTTCAAAATTATCAAACAATTAAACAAACAACACAAACATCAATCAATTAGTGGATTAACGTTTCAAATTCATAATTTTGATATATATACAAAAATCAGATTTTTGATGCCAAATCACAACAATTAGCCCTATCTAATTTTGGTTCTCACACCAGTCAATAGGAAATATATAGATATCACACCTTCGAAACACGAACATAAATGTTGATGATGCGATCGCTATCATCAATATCATCTCCGGGCGACTAGGGTGTGGTGCTATATCTATCCAATATATTAAAACTTCGAATACACGCTAGCTAGGCGCATACGCAAAAATCTTTATATTTTGGATTGTCCTAATCAATATAAAATAAATAATCAAATACGAATAATTGATTTAAATTTTCAAAACAAAAATCGTTTTCATTTTAAAAATATACTCTTCACACTCGTTCTAGGATACTACTGATCCCATCTCTAACGAGTCATTCTAATTGGATATTACTAATCCAATATCTGATGAATTCTTTCGTATGGTTCTAATGTGTCTTGTTCTCTGCTTTGTAAACCAAAGCTCTGATACCAAATGTGAAAACCCGTAACTTCCCCGTAAAGGAAAGCGTCGGATAGTTCGAGAACAAGCCACAACAGAACGCATACAGAAGAACATTTCACTATATATTACAACAGTGCATCAGATTACAAGAATATACAGAGTATAAACGAATAAATATTACACAGAAATATCAGAGATTTAAATTACATTTAAATACATAGCAGCGGAAAATAATACAATACACAACTAGAAGAGATATACGGATACAAAGCTTTCCGGATATCGTTCCAGCTGTAAACCAGGATCCTGTGAATATAAATCTGCAAAACCAAAACTACTAGCTGCCCGTGTCAAAATAGGGGCACCCAGAGTTTAGGTTAAAACAATAAACTCCAGGTCAGTCATGGGACTGGTGTGAGAACTAAAACAGTTATTAATCTTTATTTTCAAAGTTAGGTAAATCAAGGGACCACGCCGTATAACACGGAACGGGTTTCCTCCCAAGAATACCAGTGCATGAAACAAACAGCGCAATGCTAAATAAAGAAAAATGAAGCTGTTATAAGACCCAGGTCCCATCACACAATGCAACGCAGTCGAGGATAGGGTTTTCCCTTATAACAGCCAAAGAATGCTTGATACGTTTTAAAACAAATCATTTGATACTATTATAAGTGCATAGTGTATAAAACACTTCAAATCATAAGTATCAATCATAGGCGGCATGAACGGCCCATAACACTATGTCGCCATATATAAGTTTACAATCAAAACCGCAAATGTCGTATTTGGAAATTGGGTTTCCATCTATGAACCGAGGCAAAAGATAGTCCTCAACCGATTCGAGACTGCCTAGCCCGAGTCTCAGGATCAGAACGCATCGACCCTTGGAGCGACAGGGCCGGTCCACATGGAGTGGATTAAAAATGCCTGAGCACTACGTTTCGCCGCCCTTTGGGGCGTAAGCGAGCCAACTAAATGACTCCATCGGTTCGAGAACGACCGATCAATCCGAGGCGCCTCGCAACAGCAACAACCACATAAGTCAAACTCGTCAGGGCGTGTAAAACCACTGACGCCACTTCTAGCTAGGAGGAAACGCAGGCCCTCCCTGAGGTCCGTCTCCCGTTTTTGGTTCATACCTGGTGTGAAACACGCGAGGTAAACGTTACACAAAGCTACGCCACAAAGGCCGTGCTTTGATCATCACCACAAGACTTTGCTTTTCAACAGAAGCCTTGATCATTTGCATCTTAGCATGCCACACAGGCAAACCATCCTATGTCAGACACACAGTCCATTTACAAGTCCGTCCTGGGTCTGAACGAAACCGGAGGCACCTAGTACCCCGCATATCCATCGATCTCCAAGTACGTCTGGACGATCACTAACTGTTTCCATCTTCTTGGGTGTACAGCCCAATCAAGATCATCAGTAATTACCCAAACGACGTGAAGACCTCCGGTCTTCGACCATTGTCTTCATCTTCGACTTATCGTCGTATCAGTTATTCAGAATGGTATAAACCCGGCCTTTCCGAATAACTCGCGTATATATTATAAAAGTGTTACACAAACACAACATACGCCTCATTCCAATTCATTAGTCACTAACCGTAAATTAATCAAGAGAATAATTTCCCAAATATTAACCCCGAAGGCCGAAACCAACATCAGATCAATATCCAGAAAACCATTCTGCTTGGCTAACCGACAGTTAGTTTCTAAATTTCACATTCATAGGGAAAGATTCCCATTAATTTTATCAAAGATAAATTCCTTGAATTTATGCTTTAATCTACTTTTGAATATCAATTCAAACTAGTCGGGATTAGCGAACCTTACCGAAGTAATCATTTGTTTTAATTTCCCAATCCCAACCTATTCATCCCATGAAGTAAAACTGGTAATACTTCATATCTAACACCACGGTGTTATCGGTAAATTCAATTACCATTTCACGTTCAAATCTAATTAAAGATTTAACTATCGCCTGGAGTAAAACTGGTGATACTCCATTCTCGATCATTTCAATCTAATTAAAGATTCATTAAAACTCCACTTAGTTTTAATCTTCGGCTGGGTTAAAGAATCAGTGTCATTTAAAACACGGTTCACGATAAACCCAAAACCACATTCATTAATTATCGGGTTAAAGAACAAGTGTTATTTAAAACACTGTTCACGATAAACCCAAAAATCAATATCGATTCAATTCCAATTAAATGTTATTTAATTGGTACACTTCATTAAATCTAAATAAAAAGATTTAATCTTTTCTCAACTGGGTCCAAGAACAGTGTTAGTGAAGACACCATTCACGACAAACCCAAATCACATTCATTAATTATCGGGTTAAAGAACAAGTGTTATTTAAAACACTGTTCACGATAAACCCAAAAATCAATATCAATTCAATTCCAATTAAATATTATTTAATTGGTACACTTCATTAAATCTAAATAAAAAGATTTAATCTTTTCTCAACTGGGTTCAAGAACAGTGTTAGTGAAGACACCATTCACGACAAACCCAAATCACATTTGATATTCAATATAAGGCTCTGAATAGAAAATATATCGGCTTATATTCAATATCAAATTCTACGATTAACAAATGTCGTATTGGAAATAACGATATAAATATATATCTTTCAAATTTCCGTAACAACATCCGTATAATCACAAATTCCAACATCGAAATATTCCGAAGACAATTTCGATTCAAATCCACTCCAATGCAATCATTGGAAATTTTGGTTATTTTCAAAACCCTTTTCAAATTCAATTTATTTATTTAAAAATAAATAGAATTATAATTCTAGTTCAAAACTAGTTCATTTCGATAAAAATCTATTTTTATCTTTTCAAATAGGGAGTTTTTCATCACAATTCTTCACAAATCATTTCTTATGATTTTACACAAATTATTACTATTTTTAATAATTTTATCAAGGCCCGTACAGTCGATTTCCATCAATGGCCATCGAACTGCACTTACAGCGACCTTTTTCGAATTTGATTTGGACATAATTCCAAATCCAACCGTTAGATTTCAAATTTCTAATATTCGTTAGAAAGCTCTTTTCGATACGAACCCAACGGTTCCGGTTTTAGGAGAATCCGACGGTCGGATCTCCCGTAATGTCCGTTTGAAATCAATGGTCGAAATTCACGAACTACCGCGGCGCGGCGCGTTCTATTCAGGCCATTATATTATATATATATAATATATATAATATATATTTCGTCGATTTCTATTCAAAACGAATTATATAAATAGTTTTAAATTCGTTTCAAATTCTATTTCAACTTCTATTTCAATTCAAAGCCAAAATTGAATTCTTCTTTATAAATTCGTTTTAAAATTCATTTCTATTCAATTCGAATTTCAATTCAATTTGAATTCATTTCAATTCGCTTTCAATTCCATTTGAATTCGTTTTCAATTCAATTCATTTCGAAATCGTTTTCAATTCAATTTATTTCGAAATCGTTTTCAATTCATTTTGAATTCGTTTTCAATTCAATTCATTTCGAAATCGTTTTCAATTCATTTTGAATTCGTTTTCAATTCAATTCATTTCGAAATCGTTTTCAATTCATTTTGAATTCGTTTTCAATTCAATTCATTTCGAAATCGTTTTCAATTCATTTTGAATTCGTTTTCAATTCAATTCATTTCGAAATCGTTTTCAATTCATTTTGAATTCGTTTTCAATTCAATTCATTTCGAAATCGTTTTCAATTCATTTTGAATTCGTTTTCAATTCAATTCATTTCGAAATCGTTTTCAATTCATTTTGAATTCGTTTTCAATTCAATTCATTTCGAAATCGTTTTCAATTCATTTTGAATTCGTTTTCAATTCAATTCATTTCGAAATCGTTTTTAAAATCGATATAAATATCGTTCACGTCAAAATGGCGTCAATCTAATCAACACGGCTTCATATATTCCTTTATTTTCAAATATTCTATTTCAAATATTTCTTTTTCAAATATTTCTTTTTCAAAACTGGAATGAGGCCCAATCAATTACCATATAAAATTAATTATATGGATTTTCATACAACACATGTATATAATAGCATTGAAAATAATCAACCATCAACCAAAGTGCACTACACTGTATAAGCATCAAATATAGATATTCAACGCTTATAACAGCCTGTCAATCAATCGATCGACATATTTAATCAATCAGGATGAGTGAACTTCAAATTTCATCCTAACACCCGTGTGGGGTTTCAAACAATCAAACACATATTTTATTTGTGCAGTTAGGCGATGTGTAAAATTTATCGACCCAATCAACGTCATTCAAATAGGTGTACATAAACAAACCGTCTGGTTTGTAAATGAATATTTATTTATTCACATTCACGTTAAAAATTATATTTTTAACGATAACACATTTTATTTTAACATATGAATTTCTATTCAGTTCATTCTTTAAATAAAATGCTATTTTTATTTTTCTAACTTATTTTAGAAAATTTCGGCGGCATAACGACACGATACTAGAAACGGGACAAGGCCTAGTCTTATCCCCGGTCTAGTGAAGGCCCACGCCATTCACACATCAATCATATCAATTCATTTCACCAAAACAATCCAATCCAAATCAAATAATCTAACCAACTACACAACCAATCAAACAAGTCCATGGTTTGTGGACGGGTGTCGGGTGCAACTAAGCACCGTCTGCATCCTAGTATATATATATATAACTAGAAAAATAAATTGAAAGGTGAGAAATTCTCACCTATAGCTATCCTAGCTCCCCGGCACTTCATTGATAGAAATCTTCATTGCTATCGCATCTTCGTCATCTTCGTTGTCCGCTTTCACTACATATGTAAAAATCATATTTTTACTTCGCTATTCAATATATAAAAATCATATTTTTATTTCGAAGTTCAATATATAAAAATCATATTTTTATTTCAAAGTTCAATATATAAAAATCGAATTTTTATTTCAAAGTTCAATATATAAAAATCGAATTTTTATTTCAAAGTTCAATATATAAAAATCGAATTTTTCTTTCAAAGTTCAATATATAAAAATCGAATTTTTCTTTCAAAGTTCAATATATAAAAATCGAATTTTTATTAACTTTACAACGTAAATGAAATTCAGTTTTTAAACAAAATAAAATTCAGTTTTAAACATAAATAAAATTCAGTTTTAAACAAAATAAAATTCAGTTTTAAACAAAAATCAAATTCAGTTTTAAACAAAAATCAAATTCAGTTTTAAACAAAAATCAAATTCAGTTTTAATACTTAAATCAGTTTTTATTAAAAAATCAGTTTTAATACTTAAATCAGTTTTTATTAAAAAATCAGTTTTAATACTTAAATCAGTTTTTATTAAAAAATCAGTTTTTAAATTCTAAACAAATCAGTTTTTTTTTATTTATATACTTTTTTATAAAATAAAAACAAAATAAATAAATAAAAAATAAGACTTACAGCGAGGGGGGGTTTCCTTGCCAGCGTCAGGGCTAGGGGGGGGGGTCGCAGATCAGAGGCGGGTCCAACGGGGGTGGGCGGAGGCCGGAAACGGCGGTTTGGGTTTCGAGAAGGGCGCGGGAATCGATAGGGGAAGGGGGGGGTTTCTCGCCGCCGTTGAGAGGAGGAGGGTGTAGCGGAGGAAAGAGGAAGGGTGTTCGCCTGTCAGGGAGGAGGCGGAGGTAGCTGGAGGGGGTGCGGCTCCTTAGGGTTCGACGGATTTTTTTCTTTTTTTTTTCTTTTTTTTTTTTTGTTTCCTGTTTGAATCGGGGGGGGCCTGGGAGGAGATAAGGGGAGGGAATAATATATATTTTTTTTTATTATTTAATTATTAAATTTCGCAAAAGGTTGACTTTTACATATGACCTCGAAACGAGGCCCACCGCCTGTCGTCCATAGCGTTTTACCCCCATTCCGAACACAATGGGATATGTATCGCAAGCTGATTTGATCGTTACAATCAGTTTCCTTTTGAATTTTCATTTAAATCACTATATTGAATTTTAAACGTACATTTCAAATTACCGGGGCCACATAGTAACTAGAAAAATTCCAGAAAAATATTTTCTAGCTTCGTATTGACGATACGGTCCTAACAAAACTAGTTTCGTCGAATTCTGAGATCGTTAGAAAAATGGCCAATTTCCAGTCGATTAAAATCAACTGAAATGGTCAAAACACGTTTTCCTTTGCCACGCTCACATACTGGTTCGAAAAATTATGAAATTTGGAATCCAGCAATAACTTAACATCACGGACCCAACAAAACTGGTTTCGTCGAAATCCGAGGTCGTTTGCAAAATTGCTATTTTTAAGGGCCTTATATATATAAAAATATATATAAATTCCACAGCGACTATTTCTAATTTTAAACTGGACATATCTTATCATTTCTAAGATGAAATCTCAGTTTGTCAACTTCGTTGGAAAGATATCATCAATTAGATCCTAATGTTTTTGGTTTCACTAAAATCCGGATTGTTTTGCACCCGGTACATTCAATTGAAGTTTGAAATCGAATTATCGAACTACCGCGCCATTTTCAATTCTATTTATAATTATATATAAATATTTTATATCCTAACGACGACGTATATAATATATACGTTCGAATTATTTTCAAAATAAATTTCTCGTCGATATTATTTAAAATAATTCATTTTAAATAATCAAAATTCGCTAAAATGGCCAAAATAAAAATTTTAAACTGGCCCAGATTTTCGGGTTGTTACATCGATCGATTTCAAAATAGCTGAATTTCCAAAGTGCTCGGTTTCAGCTCTAGTCTGCGCCATCGCGAAGATCTCATTTTTCTGATTCCAGCGCAACTTACGCTTCGTAAATCGGACCTCGTATGAGAGAGTTATTGATTTTTAAAGATTGGAAAATTTTAATATTATTAAGTAAATAAATAATTCAAATATTGAAACCTTCTTCCACGTTCTCCAGGATTTAGCCGTAACCCAAAGTTCACCGTGAATCCATCACCTTACAACTTATAGAACCCAAGAAGCTCTTTGATTTGGTTTTGGAATTACTGAAATTGATTGAGCGGATAAAGAAAGAGAAAAAGGAAGGAGTTTCGAAATTTCTGGCCATTGAAATGGACATGGCGGCGGCTGTACGTTTGAAAGGGAAATAGTTTTATTTCTAAGTGATTTGAATGATAAATAGAAGAGTAGAGACAGGAAAGAATAAATACATAACTTATTTTCCTATTTATGTTTCAAAACAAAATCATAAAAAGAAAGAGAACAAACGGATAGATATAAATGCGTCATAAATTGATTCATGCTAATTGTTAGAAAGTTTTTTGAATTCTAAAATTTCAAAACATGATATATTAAAATCTCGTAATTTGTAATGGCGCGTTTTGTTAGCTGTCGAATAATTAATTTATTTAATTATTAAATATCGATTGGGCGATATCGATGACTTGAATTAAATAATATTGAATATTTAATTAAAATAAACAATATAATAATATATTATAATGTCGAAATAATCGGAAATCACCGAATTCACAATACTGTGTGAATTGGACCAGCTAAAATATTTAATTCAGTTTAGAATTGAATTTGAATAACGAATCGATTTAATAATCGACGTAAAAACGTATTAATTATATTATAATTAGAATAGAGCGCGTAACGACGCGGTAGTTCGCTATTTGGCGATTTAGACTTCAACTGAGTATACAGGGTCCGTTTTTAATCGGATTTCTGTGAAACAAGAAACGTATGGAGCTGGTGGAGTATATCTTTCTAGTGGAAGAGAAAAATCGGGATTTCGTCTATAGATTTTGATGTATGTCCAAATCAAATTTTGAAATAGTCGCTATAGAATCGGTTATCGACCGTATCGTTTTATTCGATATAACTAGAGATCGGGTTTGAATTTAGACAAGGTTCTTTTGGGAAGTAGTGATAATTTAATTTTTAGAATTTTATGGTAATTTTTAATTAATTTAATAAGCGACTTTGTATTTGAAGTATTTCGCACCCTAAAATCAATATTTTGAAGTTTCAAAATATGAGTCCATCTACCGGTATTATTATATTTCTGGAGTCGGGACACCTCGCTCATCACGATGGTGTTTTATTTCTGTCCGTAAGTTACGTACATACGAAATTTTACGTTATGAACACTAGACTCTATGAACCCTTACACACAAATATCTACATTCCTTTAACAATATATCTGGACCAAACAAGGTCCACGCCTTTTGAGTGGCAACCACCAGTTTCTCCTTGGTCTAGAAACACAACCGTGGCCGGAGGAAAAATCTATAACAGATTCAAAACACTAAATATAATAATAAACGTAGCACAAACCCTTTCTAAAGGCTAAAAGGAGACCACGTATCTAAATTTGTTCAACCGCACAAAACAAAAATATCTAAACCCTTTAAATACCCCATACTAAAACGTTAAAACCGAATTTCATTCTCCACAGGTCAAACCGATGCGCCGCTCTGATTTCCTTTTCAGAAAGAGTTTCGATCCCCAAATTAAATTCGAAACAAACCAAAACAAACCCCAGAAATAAAAATACAAGTGTATTTGGATTTGTGAAAGAGTGCTCTTCATTTGGATACCCATTTTTTTTGTCAACTCGCTGCATTTTTCTGGCCCTCGAATTCTCTCAGCGAAAGCTAGGGTTGACCCTGGCAGAACGTTGCGACGATGGAGGAAGAAGTGAGGTTGGCGTTGGGTTTGGGGTGGCAAGGGGCTCTTGTCCCCGGAGTTTGGAACGGTGCGATCTACGGTGGAGCAAACCGATGACCTGGGCATGAATTTAGATCTCAGAGGACTGGTTTGAGCGAGTGTGACGCGGAGGGTGTTGCTGGGTGGAGACTTCGATGTTGAGGAGGACGGTGGTGGCCTGTATACCACTCGATTCAGGGAAGAGGGAGTGAGGAAGGGTTCGTACTGTTTTGTTGTCTCTGAAGGCAAGGGTCGTGAGGCTGCTTTGCAGATGAAAGGAGTTCGGCTTGTGTTATAGGAAGAAAGGAGCGACAGTTTTGTACGAGGGGGAAAAAGGGTACAGCGGGTCGGGTTGTTGGGCCAACGTTGTGTAGGGGTGAGTCCATTTTCAAATTAATGAATACATGTAAAATAGTTGCATAATTAAACTTGTTAGACGTTAACAGGCCAAAGAAATTCCTGTAAGACGGACTGCCTAAGAAGAAAGCACAGCTGTGCTTCGTTGTGGTGATGGGCCGGATACAGAATGGGATTTGTATGAACGAGGACAACATTCTGAAATTGGTTGGGAGTGGATTGGAACCTATTACAATTTATAGCGAAATAACTTGTCCGACTGAGTCGAATAACGCAAACCGTTATTCAACGGTTAACGCGCCAATGTGAGTAAATCTCACAAACTCTAAACAGTTTTATTTTCACGTTGTATTCTTAGAACTGTTCAAATATTATCTGTTTGACTGGTTGACTGTGTGTTGACTGTTTGATTGAACTGCTAGTCAGTTAGTAGAGATTTTATATATATATTTACGTATATATATAAACCGTTAAATAGTCATATGTTGATTCTGCTATCAGAATATTTCACAGTGAAGTGAAATCGATGTTGGTGTATTGTCTAACATCTGTGGTGCAGGGAAACAGGTTGGAGGAATCCAACTGGATTCCTCAACAGTTATTTTACTGTGATTTATATATTGTGATATATAAATGTGATATATAATTTGATGATGATTATGTGTGTTTGAACGATATTCATCGTTGTTATATGGTGTGTTAATTACCATAAGAAATACCAAGATATAGAAAAGAGATTTTCAAACTATAAATTTGAAAATAATTTATTTATATAAAATCGATGGATTTTATATTATAAAGAAAAGGGGATTTTGAGTATAAAGGAAAATATTGGTTAATCAAGTGTAAAGGAAAAATATGTGTTAATCGAGTATAAAGGAATTTATGTGTTAATCAAATATAAAGGATAAATATATTTGTGAAGACAAATATAAAGGATACATATATTTGTAAATCAAATATAAAGGAATATATTTGTCAAATATATAAGAAGAGAAATATTGTAAACCATTTGAATAAATAGAATAAGGGTTTATTTATTTAGGGATTTAATAAATAGAATAAGGATGACATTTATTTATTTGAATAAATAGGATAATGGAGATATTTATCTGTTAAGTAAATAAAGTTAAACTAAGTGAAATGGGTTAAGTTAATCGAAGTAATTTAGTTAAGTTAAACTAAGTGAAATGGGTTAAGTTAATCGAAGTGTATTGGTTAAGTTAATCGAAGTAATTGGTTAAGTTAACCAAAGTAAAGTTAGTCGACTTAATCGAGGTAATTGGTTAGGTTAACCAAAACGAGTTAGTCGAGTTAATCAAAGTGATTGGTTAAGTTAACCAAAGTGAATTAGTTGCGTCAAACTAAGTGAATTAGTCAAGTTAAACTAATTGGTTAATCGAAGTAAATTAGTTGGGTTAATCAAAGTGAATTAGCTGAGTTAAACTAAGTAAATCGGTTAGAGTAAATCAAAGTGAATTAACTAAGTTAAACTAAGTGGATTAGTTCAGTTAATCGAGACAAGTAAATCAAGTTAGGTTAAACCATTTGAGTTAACCAGTTAGGTTAAACCATTTGAGTTAACCAGTTAAAGTTGACCCGTTAGAGTTGACCAGTTAGAGTTATCCAAGTGGAGTTAATCGAGTAGAGTTGACGAATATCACTTATTCGAAGTAGAGTTATCGAATATAGTATATTCGAGGGAAGAGTAATCGAATATGGTTTATTCGAGTGGAGAAATCAAATGTTATTCATTTGAGAAGAGTTACCGAATATTATTTATTCGAAGAATAGTTATCGAATATTGGTTATTCGATGTTAGTTAATCCAAAGGAGTTATTCGAAGTTAGCTAATCCAAAGGAGTTATTCGAAGTTAGTTAATCCAAAGGAGTTAGACGAAGAGTTAATCGAATATAGTTATTCGAAAGAAAGTGTTAATCGAATATAGTTTATTCGAGTAAAGTTAAAAGAGTTAATCGAATATAGTTATTCGAAAGAAGGTGTTAATCGAATATAGTTATTCGAGTAAAGTTAAAAGAGTTAATCGAATTTAGTTATTCGAAATGAGTTATTCGAATTAGATATTTGAATAGAGTTCACATTAGAGTGATTCGAATTACTTATTCAAATAGAGTTAAACACGTAAGAGTTAATTGAATATTAGTTATTCAATTAGAGTTAAATCGAATTTAGTTATTCGAAAGGAGTTAATCAATTTGAGTTAAGTTAATCGATTTGAATTAAGTTGAATCTAAATGGAGTAAATCGATTAGAATTAAGTTAATCGAGTTAGAGTAAATCGAATATTGGTTATTCGAAGGTAAGTTATTCGAATTAGTTATTCGAAGGAGTTAATCAAATGAGTTGACCCAAAGGAGTAAGTCGAATATTAGTTATTCGAATAGAGTTAAAGGAGTTATCGATTTTAGTTTGATCGAAGGGAGTTATCGATTAGTAAATCGAAAGGAGATTTTCGAATATAGCATATTCGAAAGAAAGAGATCGAATATTGTTTATTCGAAAGAGAGAGATTTCGAATATGAGTTATTCGAAGAGAGATAATCGAATATAGGTTATTCGAAGAAGAGTTAATCAAATAGAGATTACTCGAAAGAGAGTTATACGTCGAATTCGATTATAGCGAATTCGGGAAAGTACTATTTACCTTCCAGGGTTTAAATCAAGATTTAGTTATTGATTTAGAAATTAGGTGTCTGTTAAATTATTCGAGTTAGGAGATAAAGTTATAATTTAGGAGATATTGCAGAACTAGAAATTATAACGTTATAGTTATAATCAAACGTTTTCATTTGAGAAATGGATTCGTAACCTGAATCCAAGAATTTGCGTAAACAGATGATTGTAAAAAGTGAGTGATGAGCTTCATCTATTTCACAGTAAAGGACGTTGTTAAATTAAGGTTTGAGAGGTAATTATACCCCAACTTGATTGACTTCAGAATTGACAAAGGAATAGTTGTGGTTCGATCTAAAAGGTTGATTAGGAATAAAGTTAAGGAATAAGCGATAAATGGATTAAGCGAAACGATGTTTTATACAACGTTCATTGGAAATCCGTAAATGAGTTTTGGAAACGTCTTCCAAATATAGTCAGATATGTTTTCTAAACATAGAAAATGAAATGTTTTCATGATAAGAATTTAAGAAATAGAGTTAAGCAAATTCAGAAACTAACTGGAGAGGGTAAGTTGAACGGTTTTCTAAGTGACGATCTGATGTTGGTTTCGACCTTCCGGATTGATACTTAGAGAATTGTTCTCATACTAGTTACAGTTAGGGACTGATAGTTGCGAAATAATAGTGATGTGAAAATAAGCTATGGAAATGTTTTCCAATGATTAATAACATATATTTTCTAAATATATGAAATAAGGAAATATGAACATGTGATGATTGATCGATCGAATTTCCATTTGGAAATAAGATCGTTGTTTTTACACCGACATGTTTTCATTTGATAGTTGAATCACAGACTATCAAAGTTTTTACCATTTTAACGTTGTTAATATGGAGAGACCGGTTGGATTATTATCCAAAGAACCACTCTGTATTGGCATAAGCGTTGCGAGCAATATATGCCAGAGATAAATTGAAGACGGAGTAAAGTGCAAGGGCTGTTGTATAAGTCTTAGATAACAGTGACTAAGATGGATATACTGAATAGTGCCTTCGGTTTGTCTAGTCCCAGGACAACGTATATGGAAGAAGGTCTGACAGAGTATATCCAATGGATCGCGTAAGTTGATCTGTTCAAACGTATTCACGTTTGGTGGCGGAGGAATTCGTTTCTCTTAGCTGTATACCCGTGTTATTTTTGGATAAGTCAATTTGTGATTTGGCGGGTATGACGATGTGGCATTCAAAGTGAATGGTGATCAGATGTTCTGAAGATAGACGTAGCTTCTAGCCTCACACCAGGAAGTAACAAAAGTTGGGCTAGGCAGCATGGCTAGTTGGGTCATCCCCTAGCAGGGTGTATTGTCACCGATCTAGAGAATATTCATATTTATACTTCTTTTTGATTCTGTATCTTCGGATGACGGTTTGATGGCCTACAACCGTGGTGGCAATATATTCGCGACCCTCAAGCTAAATGAGTGAGCGGTCATGTGTGGTCGGGTTGCAAGACGTTCTTGTTGAACCCTGAGTGTATCACCTCTAGAGTACACTATTCATAAGGTGCTCCCATACCTTGTCTGTTGGAATCCATTCTCCGATAAGCGCCCTGCGGTTTATGATTTTATACTATGTATGTAGAACGTGAGATGCAAGCGTTTCTGCTAGATTGATACCTATTTGTACTTAGACATTATTATAATATCACAATGATATTGCTTGTCAAAGCTGTTTAGATACTCATAAAGAAAAACCCGTTCCGTATTCACGGCGTGGTCTTATGAGATATCATATACCTGTTCAATTGTTTTAAATTGTTTTACTCATACCAGTCCCATGACTGACCCGGAGTTTACTTTGTTGTTTTCCCTAAACTCTTGGGTGCCTAAATTTGTACGGGCAGTCAAGTAGTCGGGATTTACAGATATACTTGGAGAGCTTGGAGCAGGAGGCTGCAAGATTTTATAGCTATAGTTATTTCCGCTGTGTTGTAAGTGTTGTACTCTGATAAGTGCTATTGTATATATATAACTGTTTACTTCAAAGTTATGTTATATATTATATGTTATTCGTTCCGCTGTGAGATTCGTGTTACTCTGATGATTCTGATGTTCTTCTTCTTCTTCTATTCTATTAGTTCTATCTTTTCTTTCTCACCTTCTAAATTCTTTCACTAACGTCTCGGAATTTCCGACTCTCGAGGAGTCGGAAATTTCCAGCCGTTACAGTTGGTATCAGAGCTTAAGTTAAGTGATTACCTTGGCTCTGTGGCGTGACTCGGTAGAGATGGGATTAGTAATATCCTAGATTGAGTTTGAGTGTATATATATGAGCGCGTAATTGTTATTTAACATAAAATGGTTTTATATTGTGGAGACTCATTGGTTGAGTGGCTTATGAATTCTGGTCGATCAGTTGATCCACTGTATCGATAAGGGTTACTAAACACTCGAATACGATGAACCGTCATGGTATGTTTTGAAAGAGGGTAAATGAAATAATTTTTCCCAAAATATATTTGTTTATAGAAGAAATATATATCTTGAAATTATTATAGTATATTGATTGTGTTGGTTGTTATTATAATCGAATAAGATTATAAAAGGGTGAAATGGTTATAAATGACCAATCAGAATTCATATGAATGTAATATATGAAATAGTTTGAATTAAATATGAATTTAAATCAGAATTTGGAATTTAAAATAAGGAAATTTTAAGTTCCTGGGAGATTTTGAAAATGTTTTTCAAATTGAAAATGATATAGTATTGAACTCACTTCGATAGCTGGAAAATAGATTCTGATGATGAATCTAGACATCATCAGTGTTCATTTTCGAGTTCTAAGTGACGGATTACTACCAAAGGTTTTGTTTTTGAATTGTTTTGAGAAAACAAGTTATTTAGAAATTCAAAGGTTTTGAATTGGCATTATGATTTCAAATTGATTTGAAAGAAACCCAGGAACATAAGTTCTGGAGTTAAAATTTAACTAATGAAGTTAAATAAAATGAGATGGTAAAAATAAATTGAAATTTAACTTGAACCGAGTTAAATAAAATTTAATTGGATTAGAGATAATCTAGAATGGAACCAAATTGATAAGTCAATAATTTGGAATTTGATATTAGAGTTCGAATGAAATTCGATTTGGATTTGAGGATATGAACTGATTGGAGATCAATTGGAATGGATAACATTGGTATATGTTGAAGTGGTAGCAGATGCAAGGGATAGAGTTAAATGCCCGACAAAAAGGTACAAGTTTATATCATATATGAGTTTGGATTTTATGAGCCGAATTGGCAAGCCGCTTGGCTGTTTGATTTTCTTTTGGGTTGGAGATGGCCTAGAGAGGCGAGTTGTGGTTTTACCGATAGGGCTGTACAAAGGAGGTTATGGCAAAATTTTCCGAAAATTTAAAGTGTTAGAAAATTTTCAGAATTTTTGAAAATTTTAGTTAGTCGGAAGAATAAATATTTTAGTCAATATTAAGTGGTTCGGTTGAAATCAGAAATAAAGGGTAAACCAATCTTAGGAGTTCCAATATATAGGGTCAACCTCTAACTTAGCAATTTCGAGGACGAAATTATTTTAAGTGGGGAAGTCTGTAATGGCGCGTTTTGTTAGCTGTCGAATAATTAATTTATTTAATTATTAAATATCGATTGGGCGATATCGATGACTTGAATTAAATAATATTGAATATTTAATTAAAATAAACAATATAATAATATATTATAATGTCGAAATAATCGGAAATCACCGAATTCACAATACTGTGTGAATTGGACCAGCTAAAATATTTAATTCAGTTTAGAATTGAATTTGAATAACGAATCGATTTAATAATCGACGTAAAAACGTATTAATTATATTATAATTAGAATAGAGCGCGTAACGACGCGGTAGTTCGCTATTTGGCGATTTAGACTTCAACTGAGTATACAGGGTCCGTTTTTAATCGGATTTCTGTGAAACAAGAAACGTATGGAGCTGGTGGAGTATATCTTTCTAGTGGAAGAGAAAAATCGGGATTTCGTCGTATAGATTTTGATGTATGTCCAAATCAAATTTTGAAATAGTCGCTATAGAATCGGTTATCGACCGTATCGGTTTATTCGATATAACTAGAGATCGGGTTTGAATTTAGACAAGGTTCTTTTGGGAAGTAGTGATAATTTAATTTTTAGAATTTTATGGTAATTTTTAATTAATTTAATAAGCGACTTTGTATTTGAAGTATTTCGCACCCTAAAATCAATATTTTGAAGTTTCAAAATATGAGTCCATCTACCGGTATTATTATATTTCTGGAGTCGGGACACCTCGCTCATCACGATGGTGTTTTTATTTCTGTCCGTAAGTTACGTACATACGAAATTTTACGTTATGAACACTAGACTCTATGAACCCTTACACACAAATATCTACATTCCTTTAACAATATATCTGGACCAAACAAGGTCCACGCCTTTTGAGTGGCAACCACCAGTTTCTCCTTGGTCTAGAAACACAACCGTGGCCGGAGGAAAAATCTATAACAGATTCAAAACACTATATATAATAATAAACGTAGCACAAACCCTTTCTAAAGGCTAAAAGGAGACCACGTATCTAAATTTGTTCAACCGCACAAAACAAAAATATCTAAACCCTTTAAATACCCCATACTAAAACGTTAAAACCGAATTTCATTCTCCACAGGTCAAACCGATGCGCCGCTCTGATTTCCTTTTCAGAAAGAGTTTCGATCCCCAAATTAAATTCGAAACAAACCAAAACAAACCCCAGAAATAAAAATACAAGTGTATTTGGATTTGTGAAAGAGTGCTCTTCATTTGGATACCCATTTTTTTTTTGTCAACTCGCTGCATTTTTCTGGCCCTCGAATTCTCTCAGCGAAAGCTAGGGTTGACCTTGACAGAACGTTGCGACGATGGAGGAAGAAGTGAGGTTGGCGTTGGGTTTGGGGTGGCAAGGGGCTCTTGTCCCCGGAGTTTGGAACGGTGCGATCTACGGTGGAGCAAACCGATGACCTGGGCATGAATTTAGATCTCATAGGACTGGTTTGAGCGAGTGTGACGCGGAGGGTGTTGCTGGGTGGAGACTTCGATGTTGAGGAGGACGGTGGTGGCCTGTATACCACTCGATTCAGGGAAGAGGGAGTGAGGAAGGGTTCGTACTGTTTTGTTGTCTCTGAAGGCAAGGGTCGTGAGGCTGCTTTGCAGATGAAAGGAGTTCGGCTTGTGTTATAGGAAGAAAGGAGCGACAGTTTTGTACGAGGGGGAAAAAGGGTACAGCGGGTCGGGTTGTTGGGCCAACGTTGTGTAGGGGTGAGTCCATTTTCAAATTAATGAATACATGTAAAATAGTTGCATAATTAAACTTGTTAGACGTTAACAGGCCAAAGAAATTCCTGTAAGACGGACTGCCTAAGAAGAAAGCACAGCTGTGCTTCGTTGTGGTGATGGGCCGGATACAGAATGGGATTTGTATGAACGAGGACAACATTCTGAAATTGGTTGGGAGTGGATTGGAACCTATTACAATTTATAGCGAAATAACTTGTCCGACTGAGTCGAATAACGCAAACCGTTATTCAACGGTTAACGCGCCAATGTGAGTAAATCTCACAAACTCTAAACAGTTTTATTTTCACGTTGTATTCTTAGAACTGTTCAAATATTATCTGTTTGACTGGTTGACTGTGTGTTGACTGTTTGATTGAACTGCTAGTCAGTTAGTAGAGATTATATATATATATTTACGTATATATATAAACCGTTAAATAGTCATATGTTGATTCTGCTATCAGAATATTTCACAGTGAAGTGAAATCGATGTTGGTGTATTGTCTAACATCTGTGGTGCAGGGAAACAGGTTGGAGGAATCCAACTGGATTCCTCAACAGTTATTTTACTGTGATTTATATATTGTGATATATAAATGTGATATATAATCTGATGATGATTATGTGTGTTTGAACGATATTCATCGTTGTTATATGGTGTGTTAATTACCATAAGAAATACCAAGATATAGAAAAGAGATTTTCAAACTATAAATTTGAAAATAATTTATTTATATAAAATCGATGGATTTTATATTATAAAGAAAAGGGGATTTTGAGTATAAAGGAAAATATTGGTTAATCAAGTGTAAAGGAAAAATATGTGTTAATCGAGTATAAAGGAATTTATGTATTAATCAAATATAAAGGATAAATATATTTGTGAAGACAAATATAAAGGATACATATATTTGTAAATCAAATATAAAGGAATATATTTGTCAAATATATAAGAAGAGAAATATTGTAAACCATTTGAATAAATAGAATAAGGGTTTATTTATTTAGGGATTTAATAAATAGAATAAGGATGACATTTATTTATTTGAATAAATAGGATAATGGAGATATTTATTTGTTAAGTAAATAAAGTTAAACTAAGTGAAATGGGTTAAGTTAATCGAAGTAATTTAGTTAAGTTAAACTAAGTGAAATGGGTTAAGTTAATCGAAGTGTATTGGTTAAGTTAATCGAAGTAATTGGTTAAGTTAACCAAAGTAAAGTTAGTCGACTTAATCGAGGTAATTGGTTAGGTTAACCAAAACGAGTTAGTCGAGTTAATCAAAGTGATTGGTTAAGTTAACCAAAGTGAATTAGTTGCGTCAAACTAAGTGAATTAGTCAAGTTAAACTAATTGGTTAATCGAAGTAAATTAGTTGGGTTAATCAAAGTGAATTAGCTGAGTTAAACTAAGTAAATCGGTTAGAGTAAATCAAAGTGAATTAACTAAGTTAAACTAAGTGGATTAGTTCAGTTAATCGAGACAAGTAAATCAAGTTAGGTTAAACCATTTGAGTTAACCAGTTAGGTTAAACCATTTGAGTTAACCAGTTAAAGTTGACCCGTTAGAGTTGACCAGTTAGAGTTATCCAAGTGGAGTTAATCGAGTAGAGTTGACGAATATCACTTATTCGAAGTAGAGTTATCGAATATAGTATATTCGAGGGAAGAGTAATCGAATATGGTTTATTCGAGTGGAGAAATCAAATGTTATTCATTTGAGAAGAGTTACCGAATATTATTTATTCGAAGAATAGTTATCGAATATTGGTTATTCGATGTTAGTTAATCCAAAGGAGTTATTCGAAGTTAGCTAATCCAAAGGAGTTATTCGAAGTTAGTTAATCCAAAGGAGTTAGACGAAGAGTTAATCGAATATAGTTATTCGAAAGAAAGTGTTAATCGAATATAGTTTATTCGAGTAAAGTTAAAAGAGTTAATCGAATATAGTTATTCGAAAGAAGGTGTTAATCGAATATAGTTATTCGAGTAAAGTTAAAAGAGTTAATCGAATTTAGTTATTCGAAATGAGTTATTCGAATTAGATATTTGAATAGAGTTAAACACATTAGAGTGATTCGAATTACTTATTCAAATAGAGTTAAACACGTAAGAGTTAATTGAATATTAGTTATTCAATTAGAGTTAAATCGAATTTAGTTATTCGAAAGGAGTTAATCAATTTGAGTTGAGTTAATCGATTTGAATTAAGTTGAATCGAAATGGAGTAAATCGATTAGAATTAAGTTAATCGAGTTAGAGTAAATCGAATATTGGTTATTCGAAGGTAAGTTATTCGAATTAGTTATTCGAAGGAGTTAATCAAATGAGTTGACCCAAAGGAGTAAGTCGAATATTGGTTATTCGAATAGAGTTAAAGGAGTTATCGATTCTAGTTTGATCGAAGGGAGTTATCGATTAGTAAATCGAAAGGAGATTTTCGAATATAGCATATTCGAAAGAAAGAGATCGAATATTGCTTATTCGAAAGAGAGAGATTTCGAATATGAGTTATTCGAAGAGAGATAATCGAATATAGGTTATTTGAAGAAGAGTTAATCAAATAGAGATTACTCGAAAGAGAGTTATACGTCGAATTCGATTATAGCGAATTCGGGAAAGTACTATTTACCTTCCAGGGTTTAAATCAAGATTTAGTTATTGATTTAGAAATTAGGTGTCTGTTAAATTATTCGAGTTAGGAGATAAAGTTATAATTTAGGAGATATTGCAGAAGTAGAAATATTAACGTTATAGTTATAATCAAACGTTTTCATTTGAGAAATGGATTCGTAACCTGAATCCAAGAATTTGCGTAAACAGATGATTGTAAAAAGTGAGTGATGAGCTTCATCTATTTCACAGTAAAGGACGTTGTTAAATTAAGGTTTGAGAGGTAATTATACCCCAACTTGATTGACTTCAGAATTGACAAAGGAATAGTTGTGGTTCGATCTAAAAGGTTGATTAGGAATAAAGTTAAGGAATAAGCGATAAATGGATTAAGCGAAACGATGTTTTATACAACGTTCATTGGAAATCCGTAAATGAGTTTTGGAAACGTCTTCCAAATATAGTCAGATATGTTTTCTAAACATAGAAAATGAAATGTTTTCATGATAAGAATTTAAGAAATAGAGTTAAGCAAATTCATAAACTAACTGGAGAGGGTAAGTTGAACGGTTTTCTAAATGACGATCTGATGTTGGTTTCGACCTTCCGGATTGATACTTAGAGAATTGTTCTCATACTAGTTACAGTTAGGGACTGATAGTTGCGAAATAATAGTGATGTGAAAATAAGCTATGGAAATGTTTTCCAATGATTAATAACATATATTTTCTAAATATATGAAATAAGGAAATATGAACATGTGATGATTGATCGATCGAATTTCCATTTGGAAATAAGATCGTTGTTTGTACACCGACATGTTTTCATTTGATAGTTGAATCACAGACTATCCAAGTTTTTACCATTTTAACGTTGTTAATATGGAGAGACCGGTTGGATTATTATCCAAAGAACCACTCTGTATTGGCATAAGCGTTGCGAGCAATATATGCCAGAGATAAATTGAAGACGGAGTAAAGTGCAAGGGCTGTTGTATAAGTCTTAGATAACAGTGACTAAGATGGATATACTGAATAGTGCCTTCGGTTTGTCCAGTCCCAGGACAACGTATATGGAAGAAGGTCTGACAGAGTATATCCAATGGATCGCGTAAGTTGATCTGTTCAAACGTATTCACGTTTGGTGGCGGAGGAATTCGTTTCTCTTAGCTGTATACCCGTGTTATTTTTGGATAAGTCAATTTGTGATTTGGCGGGTATGACGATGTGGCATTCAAAGTGAATGGTGATCAGATGTTCTGAAGATAGACGTAGCTTCTAGCCTCACACCAGGAAGTAACAAAAGTTGGGCTAGGCAGCATGGCTAGTTGGGTCATCCCCTAGCAGGGTGTATTGTCACCGATCTAGAGAATATTCATATTTATACTTCTTTTTGATTCTGTATCTTCGGATGACGGTTTGATGGCCTACAACCGTGGTGGCAATATATTCGCGACACTCAAGCTAAATGAGTGAGCGGTCATGTGTGGCCGGGTTACAAGACGTTCTTGTTGAACCCTGAGTGTATCACCTCTAGAGTACAATATTCAGAAGGTGCTCCCATACCTTGTCTGTTGGAATCCATTCTCCGATAAGCGCCCTGCGGTTTATGATTTTATACTATGTATGTAGAACGTGAGATGCAAGCGTTTCTGCTAGATTGATACCTATTTGTACTTAGACATTATTATAATATCACAATGATATTGCTTGTCAAAGCTGTTTAGATACTCATAAGGAAAAACCCGTTCCGTATTCACGACGTGGTCTTATGAGATATCATATACCTGTTCAATTGTTTTAAATTGTTTTACTCATACCAGTCCCATGACTGACCCGGAGTTTACTTTGTTGTTTTCCCTAAACTCTTGGGTGCCTAAATTTGTACGGGCAGTCAAGTAGTCGGGATTTACAGATATACTTGGAGAGCTTGGAGCAGGAGGCTGCAAGATTTTATAGCTATAGTTATTTCAGCTGTGTTGTAAGTGTTGTACTCTGATAAGTGCTATTGTATATATATAACTGTTTACTTCAAAGTTATGTTATATATTATATGTTATTCGTTCCGCTGTGAGATTCGTGTTACTCTAATGATTCTGATGTTCTTCTTCTTCTTCTATTCTATTAGTTCTATCTTTTCTTTCTCACCTTCTAAATTCTTTCACTAACGTCTCGGAATTTCCGACTCTCGAGGAGTCAGAAATTTCCAGCCGTTACATAATTTAATGAATCTATTCAATGAGCAGGCGAGGATAAATAGAATAGAAATAAATGTGTGGGTTCATTAGTTTTGGAGAGAACCAATGAAGGGAGTAAGTGGAAAGGAGAAATCAAAGGATATAAATTTAAGGAATAAGAGTATGAAATAGGATGGATAAAATAGATTGAAGGAAAATAAATTAATAGGATTAAGCAAAAGAAGTTAATAGATTAAAGGAAAGAAATAATTTCGTAATTAATGGGAAAAAAGAAGGTGAAGGGAAAGAGATAAAAGCATTAAATATAAATAGTCAAAAGGAGCAACGCCAGAAATGAATGGCCTTGGGAATAAATGAACACAGGAGAGAATACATTTAAATTCCAAAACATAAAACTTGAGAGAAAATGGATAGCGCAAGTGTATATGGTAAGGAACATTTCTTTTTATCATTGTGGCTTGCGTTTTTTATTTTATTTATATATGTATATATAACGTAACATGAATGCACGCATCAATAATAAGGAAAGGAAAGCAAATATTCATTCCTAGTAATAAATCAGTATATCCCACAAACCATGCACCAAAATACGTGTACACATTTACTCTTTCCATTCTTAACGTTTTGAATATATATATATATATATATATATTTTGAATGAAAGGTCTTTAATTTCCATTAAATAGGTTTCAAATCTTATTTATGTACAAGGAAGGTGACTTCCCTTTTTTTTTCTCTTCCATAAATGCTTCAAGTCATGTAATGAAATGAATAAAATAAAGAATTAGAACAAGAAATGAATGAATGGAAAAATAAAGGGAAAAGAAACGTAACGGTTAGGAGAGAGGGAATGACTACATTAAATAATGAAACAAGCAGCACATTAAGTAGCATGCTGAACATTAAGAAGATAAAGAAAAGGGAAGTTAGAACGGTGCAGTCGGAATTAGATAATGAAACGGTTTTTTACATTTGTTTGTCATGTCATATTATTATATATATATCCTTTTCAATGTTGAGTCTAATTATTACATGTTAAAGTCATGCTCATATTTATAAATAAACTATTCAGGTTTATTATTGTTCTCAGTCTACTTTATTAATGCAAACATAGGCTACAGTCAAATCTTTGTTATATTCATATTTATAAATAAATTATGTTTATTTATTATTAACTCCCAATTATAATTTTCTCAAGGTTCAAAATCAAATATTGAAATTACCACGCCATTTCGGGCTCGAAATGGAATTAATGTAAATTTTAAAGTCTTACTGCAAATAAAAATAAATTTTTAATCGTGATTATTTAAAATAAATTATTTTAAATAACCAAAACTCATTAAAATAAATTAAAATAGAATTTTAAATTTACCCCAAAATTTAGGGTTGTTACAATATCCTCCACGTAAAATCTTTTCGTCCTCGAAAAGGAACGTAGCTAAAAGTTGTTTAATTAACTAACTCAATTTAAATTGGTCTCAAAATCTTTCTTAGTTTCAATAATTTTATTAGTTGACTAACTTTTAAAAATATATAATCTTTACATATTCAAAAACTATATTTTCTAAGATCAGATTGTATATATAATCAAAATACGTTAATTATGAACTTATTACTCTTAACTCATTCTAGGGCATTGCTAACCCCATCTCTAACGAGTTTTCTCATTCTAGGATACTACTGATCCTATCTCTAATGAGTATTCTTATTGGATATTACTAATCCAATCTCTGATGAGTCTTTTGTTTAGTTCTAACGAGTTGTACCCCAAAGATTTTGAGCTAACCAGAGCTCTGATACCAACTGTAACGACACGGATTTTGCCCGGACCTAATCGATCGCAAAATCGACCAAGACCGTTCAAAACTCGCATACGTTAACTTTGGGAATACAATACATCAGAACAATAATAGCAGACTTTTATTACATTACAATAATGTTACATCAGAGTACAGAATATATCAGAGTATATTGAAATAAAATTACAGCGGGAGAAAAATTACAACAGATTTAATTCATTAAACAGCGGAAGACTTCTAAGCTCTGGACACAGCTTTAGGCTTCGATCCAGGATCCTGCTAAAGAGAGAGATATCTGCAAAAAGCTACTTGACTACCCGTGTGGAAAAGAGGGCACCCGAGTTTGCAAAGTGAAACAAACTACGAGTCAGTCATGGGACTGGTGTGAGAATTCTAAACTAATTTAACTAATAAGACAAATCCAAGGACCACGCCGCTAATGCGGAACGGGTTTTATTCCAATGGATTGTCGGTGCATAAACTAAAGTAAATCGAGAAAGAACGCAATGTCTTTTTGGAAAAATGAAACCATTATAAGACCCAGGTCCCATCACACAATGCAACACACACCAGAGGATAGGGTTTTACCTTATAATGGTCAAAAGATGCTTGATACGTATAAAACGGATTTGATATTAATGTGTATATGTTTTAAATAAAAACATTTCAATCATAAGTATTAATCCTAGACGGCATAGTACCCCATCCTACTATGTCGCCGATACTAGTTCTACAATCAAAACCGCAAGGTCGTATTGGAGATTTGGATTCCATCATGAGTCGAGGCTAGGGGCAAGCTCCTCTCCAATTCGAGACACTCTAGCAAATGCCTCAGGATCCCCCGCAGTGAACCCTTGGATGCGGTAGGGTCGGTCCCCACCTATGGGCAGTGGATTGGTTATGCCTGAACACACGTTTCCCGGTCCCTTTGGACCTATAGTATGACCACCAACGGCCTATAAAACACGAGGTACCTCAAAATCCATCATCCACATAAGTAAAATGTCAGGGCTGGTAGGTCACTGACACCACTCTAGCTAGAAAGAAACGTGTGCACTCCCTACGGTCCATATCCCGTTTTTGACTCATACCGGGGTGTGAGGCTCGCGAAGTCACGATATACACAAAGCTATGCCGTAATGGGCTATGCTTTGATCATCACCACAAGGCCTGCTTTTCAACTAAAGCCTTGATCAATGCATCTTAGTATGCCACATTGTCAGTCCAACCATATCATTGATTTCTACCAATATATAACCTCTAAGCTCGTATGTCTCAGAGAAGGGTGTTAACCACCAAACAGATATATATTAAGAGAGATCAACGAATGTAGTATAAAGGACTACAACGTCAGGCATACATTCCATTTATAAACTTATGCTCTGGGTCTGAGCGAAAGTCAAATCCGTACAAATCAACACTTCGTCCGAACGGCCACCACTGAAGCCCTTTCAAGGTAGCTACTCCTCTCATGGGTCTCAGTAGCAACACATCCATTCGCTGTGAAGATCGCCGGTCTTCAATCACCGTCTTTAAATCTTCGACTTAGAACGTCGTATAATCATTTGAAATGAGATTGAACTCGGTCTTTTCAAATGATTCTCGCATATATATATAATAATTTGAAAACATTTCCTATCGTTATTAATATTTGATAACGACCTATCGCTATTTTTATTTATATAACAATAGCCTAAATTAATTTAACGACGCTTCGGGTCAATGGGCGACCCTGGCGCTGTTTTCAACCAAATTTGATTTACACATGTCTTGAAATCTAACCGTTGGATTTTGACGAAGTCTATATCGTTGGAAAGATCTTCCCAAAGCGGTCCTAACGGTTCCAGTTTTGGGAAAATCTGACGGTCGGATCTTTCGGTATAACCGTTTGAAGTTAAGAATGCCGATACGCGAACTGTCGTGCGCGTTTCGTTTAAGATATAATTTATATTTATATATTTAAATATAAATCGTTTGGCGATTTCAACTATTATCGTCTATACTTTTATCGCATCTAAAATGACGATAAAAATATCGCTTTTATTTTCCTCTGTTTTATTTACACCAAATGCAAATAAATCATACTTTTTCTACATTTTGTTTTATTTATCAATATGTAAATAAATTATATTCCTCCTATATTTTAATTCATTTACACTAACTGTAAATCAATTATATTCATTTTCTTATCCTATTTATTTACCTAAATGTAAATAAATATATTCTTATCCTTTTTCCTATTTATTTACCTAAATGTAAATAAATGTTTTACTTTTACTTTAGCTATATTTAATTACATTAATTGTAAATAAATGTATCTAATTTCTTATTCATATTTATTTACACTATTTGTAAATAAATAGTTTCAATTTCCTTTGCCAATCCCATTACATAGTAAATGTAAATAATTGTATTTCTTTAATTCCTTTCTAATATTCCTTTTTAACCTAAAAAGAATATCTTATGTTAATTCTTTTCTAACCTTTCTTTTTATTATTTACATAAGAAAATGTAAATAATAACCATTTACAAATTGGTTCTTTTTATTTACATAAGAAAAATGTAAATAAATTGTAACGACCCAGAAAATCTGAACCAATTTAAAATTTTTAAATTGGCTAAAATAATGGATTTTAATTATTTAAAATAAATATTTTAAATAATGGCGATGAAAACTGAGTTGAAATCGACATTTGAAAACGAATATAATTAATTATAATTATATATAGAATTGAAAATGGCGCGGTAGTTCGATAATTCGATTTCAAACTTCAATTGAATATACCGGGTGCAAAACAATCCGGATTTTAGTGAAACCAAAAATATTTAAATATGTTAGTGAATATCTTTCTAACGAATCCGATCAATCGAAATTTGATAGCGGGAATCAAAAGATATGTCCAGTTGAAAATTCTGAATAGTCGCTATGGAATTCAGGCCCTTAAAAATGGACATTTTGCAAATGACCTCGGATTTCGACGAAACCACTTTTTTTGGATCCGCAGTGTCAAGTTATTGTTAGGTTTCAAATCTCATAATTTTTCGAATCAATATGTGAGCGTGGCAAAAGAAAACGCGTTTGACCGATTTCAGTTGATTTTAATCGACTGGAAATTGGCCATTTTTCAAACGGCCTCAGAATTCGACGAAACTAGTTTTGTTAGGACCGTATCGTCAATACGAAGCTAGAAAATATTTTCTGGAATTTTTCGAGTTCGTATGTGGCCCCACTAATTTGAAATGTGCGTTTAAAATTCAATATAATGATTTAAATGAAAATTCAAAAGGAAACCGATTGTAACGATCAAACCAGCTTGCGATACATATCCCATTGTGTTCGGAATGGGGGTTAAACGCTATGGACGACAGGCGGTGGGCCTCGTTTCGAGGTCGTGTGTAAAAGTCAACCTACTTGCAAAAATAATAATAAAATAAAATAAAATAATATATATATATATAATTTTTAATTTCCCTCCCCTTTATCTTTCTTCCTGCCCCCCCCCCCCCCCCCCCGTTCACTTTTATTTCAATAAACAAAAAAACAAAAAAGAAGAAAGCAGCAGCGGAAGCCGCCGCCTTCACCGACGGTCAGAAACCTCCACCGCAACTCCGATCATCTTCCCTCCCCTCTTCCTTGCATCGCTCCCTCCTCCTCCTTCAATCCGACACCCCCCGAAGCCGTTCGAGACCCCGAAGCCCCCCCGTTCAAAGCCCTAGCGCCGCCCCCTCGAAGAAGCCGCCACCTCGAAGCCTTGCCGCCTTGCCACCTTGCCGCCGTCGATCTGCGAGAAACCCCCCCCCCTCAGTACGTTTTCTTTCATTTTATTTATTTAGTTTATTTTTGTTTTAATACTGATTTTTGAAAAGGGATTAAAGTGGATTTTTAAAAGCAGTATAAAAGTGAATTTTTAAAAAAACAATTTAAAACTGAATTTTTAAAAAGCAATTTAAAACTGATTTGTTTTAAGAAAAATAAAAATTGAATTTTTAAGAAAAATAAAAACTGTTTTTGTAAAAGGATTAAAACAGGATTTTAAAAAAAAAAGATTTTAAACCTGATTTTTTTTAAAAAAGTATAAAACCGAATGGATTTTTTTTAAAAGTATAAACCTGGATTTTTAAAAGTTAAAAACTGAATTTCTTTTTTAGGATAAAAACTGAATTTTAAAAAGCATAAAAACTGATTTTAAAAGCAAGGAAAAACTGATTTTAAAAGCGAAGTAAAAATCATATTTTTATATGTTGAAAGTCGAAGTAAAAATCATATTTTTATATGTTGAAAGTCGAAGTAAAAATCATATTTTTATATGTTGAAAGTCGAAGTAAAAATCATATTTTTATATATTGAATAGCGAAGTCAAAATTCGATTTTTATATATTGAATAGCATAGTAAAAATTCTATTTTTACATATGTAGAGAATACGGGCGAAAGCGACAAAAGGCGAAGATTTCTTTAAGTGAAGTGTCGTGCAGTTGGATAGCTATAGGTGAGATTTCTGATTTAAAAATATTATATATGTGTTGAAAATGAAAGTAAATTGCTATATATAATATCTATATATATATATATACGCCCCTCGTCCACAAACCATGGACGATATTTATCGGTTGAAATTGTTGTGAAAATTTGATTGATAGCGAATGATTGTTTGGGATTGTTTGTGATTGATATTGGTTGATTGTGGTTGAAAAATACCCATTGGTGGTTGTGAAATATTTGGTTGAAACCACTTAGGATTAGTTTGTGGAAATGAAATAAATATATACATGCCGCCTGCGTGCGAACTAGATGCATGATTCCCATTGTCAAAAACCGCGAGGTTTTAAGGTAGAGCGAGGAGCCGTACTAGGGACGGTGCCGGTGTAACTACCCTGCCGTTATGCTGCCGAAATTTTGAATAATATTTGTGTGTTTGAATTATTTTCATATGCTTAAACTATATTTATTCATTGTATAGAAAACATTCATGTGTTGAATTGATATTCATTCGTTGTTTAGAAATTCATGTGTTGAATGGTATTCATATTTTGAAATAAATCGTTCGATAATAAAAATCACATTTTTATCTATATATAAAAACTATTGAAAACATTCATGTGTTGAATTGATATTCATTCGTTGTTTAGAAATTCATGTGTTGAATGGTATTCATATTTTGAAATAAATTGTTCGATAATAAAAATCACATTTTTATCTATATATAAAAACTATTGAAAACATTCATGTGTTGAATTGATATTCATTCGTTGTTTAGAAATTCATGTGTTGAATGGTATTCATATTTTGAAATAAATTGTTCGATAATAAAAATCACATTTTTATCTATATATAAAAACTATTGAAAACATTCATGTGTTGAATTGATATTCATTCGTTGTTTAGAAATTCATGTGTTGAATGGTATTCATATTTTGAAATAAATTGTTCGATAATAAAAATCACATTTTTATCTATATATAAAAACTATTGAAAACATTCATGTGTTGAATTGATATTCATTCGTTGTTTAGAAATTCATGTGTTGAATGGTATTCATATTTTGAAATAAATTGTTCGATAATAAAAATCACATTTTTATCTATATATAAAAACTATTGAAAACATTCATGTGTTGAATTGATATTCATTCATTGTTTAGAAATTCATGTGTTGAATGGTATTCATATTTTGAAATAAATTGTTTTATGATAAAAATCCCATTTTTATCACCAACTTGAACTATATAGAAAAATAGTGTTTTGAAATGAATCGTTTTACAATAAAAATCGCATTTTTATTGTATGCATAAATCGTTGAAATGTGAAGTGTTAAAAATAGCCACTTGTTCAAAATAAACATATATGAGTTGAAATATTCATTAATTAGCTAATGAAATGATTTGCACCTATTTATGTAACATTAGAATGAATGGAGTTTTTAAACCAAATAGAAATCAAATATGAAGTCGAATAGAAAAGGATAAATGATAAGAACTGTATATATATGTATATGCAATATTCATTGAACAGGTTATAGCAAAGGGGCTAGAGAAGAGGAATAAAATTTTGTGCCCGACAAATAGGTACACATTTACTGATTTGTTTGGGTGATGATTTTGAGCCTGTTGGCTAGCCGCTTGGCTTTTTCTTTTTCTTTTTGAGATTAGAAGGACCGGGAACGCTATTTGCGATTTCCCGATGCTCCCGGTGCAGGGGAGGTTATGGCGAAATTTTTCCAAAATTTAAGGCGTTAGAAAAATATTTGAAGTGAAAACGATATAGAAATCATTGAATGAACTATATTTATATAACTATATAAATATAAATAAAATTAAAACGAAACGAAGCCGTGCAGTTCGTATTTCGAAACCGTGATTTCAAACGACTAGTGCGGGAAATCCGACCATTGGATTTTCCCGAAACCTCAACCGTCGGGTTCGCCTTGGAATAATCTTTCCAACGGCACCAACCTTGTAAAAATCCAACGGTTGGATTGTCTGGAATGTTTAATTCAAATTTGAAGAAAAACAGCGCCAGAATCGATTTTATTTATATATAAATATAAATAGAATTATATTTAATCGAATAACGACACTGCAGTTCGTATTTTGAAATCGAAATTTCAAACGATTGTACCGGGAGATCCGACCGTCGGATCTTCCCGAAACTGGAACCGTTGGGTTCGTTTTGAAAAGACCTTTCTAATGATGTAAATTTTGTGAAGATCCAACGGTTAGATTTTCAGATATGTGTAAATCAAATCTGAAGAAAAACAGCGCCACGGCCGCCTTATGGCCCGAAGCGTCGTTTTGAATAAAATGGCTATTTTAAAATAAATAAAAATAGCGATAAATAGTTATAAAATACCATAAACGATATGGAATGGAAATAAACTGAATTTGCTTGATTTGTGTGGCTTTTGATGGTTGAATGTGTTTGGTGTGAAAATTACATTAAAGAACACAATTGATGTTGTCGAATAATTTAACCATTGAAATAAATCGATTTGAAATTCTAAATATACGTGAATTATTTGGAAAGGCCGAGTTAATTCTCATTTCGAATAATCGACCGACGATTGAAATTCGAAGATGAAGACGATGGTCGAAGACCGGAGATCTTCACCTCGTTTGGATGGTAACCGAGGTCCTGATTGGGAGGCATCCCGAAATATGGATAATGAGTGGTGATCGTCCAGACGTACGTGGTGATCGAAGGGTTTGCGAGGTATTTAGTGCCTCCGGTTTCGTTCAGACCCAGAACGGACTTGTAAATGGACTGTGTGTCTGACATAGGATTTATTCTGTGTGGCATGCTAAGATGCAGTGATCAAGGCTTCTGTTGAAAAGCAAAGTCTTGTGGTGATGATCAAAGCACCGCCTATGTGGCATAGCTTTGTGTATAACGTGAATTCGCGAGCCTCACACCCCGGTATGAACCTAAAACGGGAGAACGGACCTCAGGGAGGGCCTACGTTTCCTCCTAGCTAAAAGTGGCGTCAGTGGTTTTACACGCCCTGACGAGTTTGACTTATGTGGTTGTTGCTGTTGCGAGGCGCCTCGGTTAGATCGGACGATCCGGGTCCGATGGAGTCACTTGTTGGCTCGCTTACGCCCCAAAGGGCGGCGAAACGTAGTGCTCAGGCATTTTTAATCCACTCCGTGTGGACCGGCCCTGTCGCTCCAAGGATCGATGCGTTCTGGTCCTGAGACTCGGGCTAGGCAGTCTCGAATTCGGTAAGGACTATCTTTTGCCTTGGTTCATGACGGAAATCCAATTTCCAAATACGTGATCGTGCGGTTTTGATTGTATATATATATGGCGACATGATATATGGTACCCATGCCGTCTATGATTGATAGTTATGATGTGAAATTGTTTCAAAACATATAAACACTAGCAATAATATCAAATGCCTTTGTTTTATTCGTATCAATCATATTTTGGCCATTATAAGGTAAAACTCTATCCTCCGGTTTGCGTTGCATTGGGTGATGGGAACTGAGTCTTATAATGGCTTCATTTTTATAAAAAGCATAGCGATGTTTAAAAGAAAGATTTGTTTTAAAGCACTGGCAATCCAATGGAGTAAACCCGTTCCACGAAAGTGGCGTGGTCCTGTGATTAGCCAATTATATATGTGTTGAGTAGATTTCTCATACCAGTCCCATGACTGACTCGTAGTTTGTTTCACTCTCAAACTCGGGTGCCCCTTTTTCTACACAGGCAGCCTTGTATTCAGGTTTAGCTGGTTCTTTCTGGATAGCTGGAGCTGAAGATGGATTCTATCATCTATTTCTTTTTATGCTGTTCAGCTCCTATTGTACATATTTTGTTTATTTCCGCTGTAGACATTTATGTATAGCTGAACTGTATTTGTACTAAGTAAGATCCTGTATACTGTGTAACTCTGATGATTATTTTATCCAGTATATTTTGTTGTTCATTCTGGTGTATTTATTTAATTCTGTTCTGCTATTATATGTTTCTGTGTTATATTCCAAAAGATAACCTTGTTTCCGTGAGAACGGGAAATCGGGTCGTCTCATCGTGGTATCAGAGCTTTGGTTAAGCTTAGTTCTGGAATATAACATTTGAACGAACTCGTCAGAAATAGAACCAGTAGTGTTCTAGGACGGGCGACTCCATACAGATAGGATCAGTAATATCCTAGTATGAGTAAAGCAGAATGAAATTTCACCTCGATAGACACATTTACATTTGAAGTATGTGTTTCTATATTTTAAACTATCTTTTCTGTGACCTGACACTTGATCTGCTAATTGCAGAAGTACTAGAAAAATGAGTGCCAGAAACAGAAGGAATACCGAACCCGATCTAGAGGCTCTATTCAAGAGATATCGAAATCTGGGTGGAGAAAAATTCTCGGGCAATGAATCTATTATTCAAACTCAAGCTTGGATGAGTTCTGTCGAAAAAATCTTTGAGCATATCCAGCTGAGAGATGACCAGAAACGGTTAGTAGCATCTTGGGCGCTCAAAGAGGAAGCTTTAATCTGGTGGGAAACAATCATCAAAGATAATCCAGAAGGTGATATCACCTGGGACAGATTCAAATTGATTTTCTTAGAAAGATTTACTCCTCCCGAAGTAACCGAGAGATTATGTGATGAATTTTCTTATCTAATACAAGGTGATATGACCATTCCCGAATATCACAAGAAATTCAATGAACTTGCTCACTTTGCTCCTCATCTAATTCAAAATCCGAAGAGGAAAAATATGAGATTTATTCACGGGTTTCAAAGGAAATACCAGAATAAAGTATTGGGGCATGTGAAGCTTCCTTTTTCAGAAATGATTTATATGGCTTATCAATATGAAGATCTCCATAAGAAAGGAATGTTGCGCGACGAAGAAGAAGTTAGTTGTAGTGACAAAGCAGAGTCTGAAACTGATATTCCTGAAGCTGGTACAAAGTCTGATGTCAGTAAGAAGCCCAGTGCCAAGAGAAAAAGGGCTAAATCTGAAAAAGAGCGGGCAACGACTGCCACATGCTCTAACTGCAATAAACAGGGGCATCTGACCAGGAAGTGTAAAACCTCGAAGAAGCAAAAGAAGGGGTCTAAACCCGATAACCAGTTCCGAGAGAATAGAAAGTGCGTTCAATGCCGTCGGACTGGCCATCTTGAAAAGGACTGCAAGCAATTTAAGAAGTCCAAAGCAGCGCAAGTAAATGAAGTGGTAGAAGTACCTGCATCCTCGTCTGTTCAGGAAAGATCTGATGTTCTAGAAGGCACGCTCAATGTCAAAAACATTCCAGTAAAAGTACTGTTTGACACAGGCGCGTCACGAAGCTTTATTGCAAAGAGTGCAGTCAAGAAACTGGATTTGAATTTGAAGAAGCTCAAAGAGCCAATGACTGTCCAAAATCCAGTTGGAGGTTCCATCAATCTCAGTTGGATTTGTGCAGTACCTGTCTCTTTTTCTTGCTATAAATTCCCTATTATCTCTATCATCATGAATTTTAATGAATTCGATCTTATTCTGGGATTGGATTGGTTAACTAGATATGAAGCTGAAGTTAAATGCGCCGAGAGAGCGGTTAAAGCAAAGGCCCAATCGGGGAATTATATAACCATACCATGTGAAGGCCCGACTTCAAATAGAAAAGATTTCTGGTCAGCTCTCGATGTTTCTCCAGCCCAAATAGAAAATGTCCCTGAAGTCATAGAGAATATTCCTGACCTCATCAAAGATATTCCTGTCATCAAAAATTATGCGGATGTGTTTGAAGAAGTCGTTCGCTTACCTCCGCAAAGAGAAATAGATTTCAAGATTGCTTTAGTTCCCAATGCAAGGCCAGTAGTTCACGCTATTCGAAGAATGTCCTTGAAAGAGAAGGAGGAACTAGACAATCAAACACGACAGCTAGTGTGGAAAGGTCTAATCAGGCCTAGTTTCTCTGATTGGGGTGCAGCAGTGGTATTTGTCCCAAAATCTGACGGTACTCTACGTCTATGTGTGGATTATCGTAATCTGAACAAACAGACAATAAAGAATAAATATCCATTGCCGCGAATAGATGATTTGTTGGATCGATTAAATGGAGCACAAGTATTCTCACGAATGGACCTAGCTACAGGATTCCATCAACTTCGAATTGCCGAAGAGTGTGTTCCAATGACAGCGTTCAGAGGCCCCGACTTATTCTACGAGTGGTTAGTAATGCCGTTCGGCTTATGTAACGCTCCAGCTTATTTCGTCGATCTGATGAATAGAGTATTCAGAGGAGTACTGAACAAATTTGTTCTGGTTTTTATTGATGATATTCTAATCTTCTCTAAATCAAAGGCCGAACATGAGAAGCATCTGGAACAGGTTTTAGAAATTCTCAGAAGGAATGTATTGAAAGCCAAATTTTCCAAATGTATATTCTGGCAAGATGAAGTGAAATTTCTGGGCCATGTGGTATCGAAAGAAGGAATTGCTGTGGATCCAAGTAAAATCACAGCTATCCAGAAATGGAAACAGCCCAGTACTCCCACTGAAGTCCGCAGTTTTCTCGGATTGGCTAGCTATTACCGGAAGTTCGTTAAAGACTTTTCTAAGATATCTGGCCACTTAACGAAGCTTACAAAGAAGCATTCTAAGTTCAAATGGACTCAAGAGAGTGAGGAGGCTTTCGAAGAGCTAAAGTTAAGATTGACGACAGCTCCAGTGTTAACCATCATTGATGGCAACCAAGATCTAAAAGTCTGGACGGATGCGTCTAGAGAAGGCCTTGGAGCAGTGTTAATGCAAAGAGGCCAAGTGATTGCTTATGCTAGCCGTCAACTGAAGCCGCACGAGAAAAACTATGTAACTCATGATCTTGAGTTATTGGCTATCATATTCTCTTTGAAAATCTGGAGACACTATCTTCTGGGCGAGAGATTTGAACTGTTTACAGATCACCAGTCGTTGAAATATCTGTTCACTCAGAAGGACTTAAATCTGAGACAGCAACGTTGGCTGGAGTTTCTTGCGGCATATGACTTCGAAATTATATATACTCCAGGAAAAGCCAATGTCGTGGCCGATGCGTTAAGCAGAAAGAATGTAATGATCGCCAGTTTTATTATCACGACTTCATTGCTAGATAAGATATCTGCTCTTCAGGAAAATGATCACTTCATTCAGAAGATCAGAGGGATAATTCAACAAGGCGAACCTTCAAGTTTTCAAATTGACAATGATGGGATTTTAAGGCTCAAAGGTCGAATCTGTGTCCCTAACATTCCTGAACTTCGAAAGGAAGTATTGGATGAATGCCACAAGTCAAAGCTCAGTATCCATCCGGGAGTAAGCAAAATGTATAATGACATCAAACGCACTTTCTGGTGGAAGTCGATGAAAAGGGACATTTCTTTATATGTAAGCCGATGCCTCACCTGCCAGCTAGTCAAAAGTGACCAACAGAAATTGGCTGGATTGTTACAACCACTAGAAGTTCCTGGCTGGAAGTGGGAGCATATCTCTATGGATTTCATTGATGGTTTGCCCAGGACCAGAAAGGGAAATGACAGTATTTGGGTGATCGTAGATCGTTTCACGAAGACCGCCCATTTTATACCTGTCAAATCAAATAGAACCGCTCAGAGTCTGGCGCAGATATACTTCAGGGAAATAGTTAGACTACATGGAGTGCCACTCAGTATAGTCAGTGATAGGGATACAATATTCACTAGCAAATTCTGGGAAGCATTTCAAGTCGAGCTGGGAACGAAGTTAAACTTGAGCACCGCTTATCATCCTCAGACCGACGGTCAGACTGAGAGGGTGAATCGCATTTTAGAAGATCTATTGCGGGCTTGTGTTATAGATTTCGGTGGATCATGGGAAGACAATCTGCATTTGGCTGAATTCTCTTATAACAACAGTTACCAGGCGAGTCTGACAATGTCGCCATTCGAAGCATTGTATGGTAGACCGTGCCGATCTCCTGCTTGTTGGGTCGAGCCTGGGAATAGACTTGTGTTGGGTCCTGATATGATTCGAGAAGCTGCCGACAAAGTCGATTTTATTAAGAAGCGATTACTCGCCGCTCAAAGCCGACAAAAGAGCTACGCCGATAAAAGAAGAAGAGATATATCCTTCGAAGTAGGCGACTATGTATATTTGAAAGTATCGCCGATGAGAGGAGTTATCCGGTTCGGTAAAACTGGAAAGTTGGCACCCAAATTCATTGGTCCGTTTCCTATTCTGGAACGGATTAGAACTCTCGCATATAAAGTTAAACTGCCTGACTGGTTGCCTGGAGTGCATGATGTATTTCATATATCTCAACTTCGAAAGCACGTTCATGATCCAGACTTGGTCGTGGAAGAAGCAGCTCAACAGGACATTGAAATTACTCCAGAATTAGCTGTGAGGCGTGAGCCGCTGAAGATCATCGGCAAAGAAACCAAAGAGCTGAGGAACAAGAAGGTTCACTTAGTCAAAGTGCAATGGAGTGGAGATCCGAGAGATTGTACTTGGGAAACCGAGGAGAGCATGCAGAAAGCTTATCCCAGATGCCGAGTAGATATCTCTGATTGACTCCGGTGCAAGGTATATTTACCATACTTTACCTCACCATTTAATTCTCTATTCTATTATAATTGTTTGAATGATTTTAGAAGAAAAATAGGAATTAATTTGTATGACTTTGAAAGCTTAAAAACAATTGGATTGGTTGTTGTGTTGTGTGATCGTAGATTTATCAAACCACTTTCGACTTTATTCCTTTTCGGGGACGAAAAGTTTTAAGTGGGGGAGATTGTAACGACCCAGAAAATCTGAACCAATTTAAAATTTTTAAATTGGCTAAAATAATGGATTTTAATTATTTAAAATAAACATTTTAAATAATGGCGATGAAAACTGAGTTGAAATCGACATTTGAAAACGAATATAATTAATTATAATTATATATAGAATTGAAAATGGCGCGGTAGTTCGATAATTCGATTTCAAACTTCAATTGAATATACCGGGTGCAAAACAATCCGGATTTTAGTGAAACCAAAAATATTTAAATATGTTAGTGAATATCTTTCTAACGAATCCGATCAATCGAAATTTGATAGCGGGAATCAAAAGATATGTCCAGTTGAAAATTCTGAATAGTCACTATGGAATTCAGGCCCTTAAAAATGGATATTTTGCAAATGACCTCGGATTTCGACGAAACCACTTTTGTTGGATCCGCAGTGTCAAGTTATTGTTAGGTTTCAAATCTCATAATTTTTCGAATCAATATGTGAGCGTGGCAAAAGAAAACGCGTTTGACCGATTTCAGTTGATTTTAATCGACTGGAAATTGGCCATTTTTCAAACGGCCTCAGAATTCGACGAAACTAGTTTTGTTAGGACCGTATCGTCAATACGAAGCTAGAAAATATTTTCTGGAATTTTTCGAGTTCGTATGTGGCCCCACTAATTTGAAATGTGCGTTTAAAATTCAATATAATGATTTAAATGAAAATTCAAAAGGAAACCGATTGTAACGATCAAACCAGCTTGCGATACATATCCCATTGTGTTCGGAATGGGGGTTAAACGCTATGGACGACAGGCGGTGGGTCTCGTTTCGAGGTCGTGTGTAAAAGTCAACCTGCTTGCAAAAATAATAATAAAATAATAAAAAAAAATATAATTTTTAATTTCCCTCCCCTTTATCTTTCTTCCTGCCCCCCCCCCCCCCCCGTTCACTTTTATTTCAATAAACAAAAAAAAAAAAAAAAAGCAGCAGCGGAAGCCGCCGCCTTCACCGACGGTCAGAAACCTCCACCGCAACTCCGATCATCTTCCCCCCCTCTTCCTTGCATCGCTCCCTCCTCCTCCTTCAATCCGACACCCCCCGAAGCCGTTCGAGACCCCGAAGCCCCCCCCCCCCGTTCAAAGCCCTAGCGCCGCCCCCTCGAAGAAGCCGCCACCTCGAAGCCTTGCCGCCTTGCCACCTTGTCGCCGTCGATCTGCGAGAAACCCCCCCCCCCCTCAGTACGTTTACTTTCATTTTATTTATTTAGTTTATTTTTGTTTTAATACTGATTTTTGAAAAGGGATTAAAGTGGATTTTTAAAAGCAGTATAAAAGTGAATTTTTAAAAAAACAATTTAAAACTGAATTTTTAAAAAGCAATTTAAAACTGATTTGTTTTAAGAAAAATAAAAATTGAATTTTTAAGAAAAATAAAAATTGTTTTTGTAAAAGGATTAAAACAGGATTTTTAAAAAAAAAAGATTTTAAACCTGATTTTTTTTAAAAAAGTATAAAACCGAATGGATTTTTTTTAAAAGTATAAACCTGGATTTTTAAAAGTTAAAAACTGAATTTCTTTTTTAGGATAAAAACTGAATTTTAAAAAGCATAAAAACTGATTTTAAAAGCAAGGAAAAACTGATTTTAAAAGCGAAGTAAAAATCATATTTTTATATGTTGAAAGTCGAAGTAAAAATCATATTTTTATATGTTGAAAGTCGAAGTAAAAATCATATTTTTATATGTTGAAAGTCGAAGTAAAAATCATATTTTTATATATTGAATAGCGAAGTCAAAATTCGATTTTTATATATTGAATAGCATAGTAAAAATTCTATTTTTACATATGTAGAGAATACGGGCGAAAGCGACAAAAGGCGAAGATTTCTTTAAGTGAAGTGTCGTGCAGTTGGATAGCTATAGGTGAGATTTCTGATTTAAAAATATTATATATGTGTTGAAAATGAAAGTGAATTGCTATATATAATATATATATATATATATATATATATATACGCCCCTCGTCCACAAACCATGGACGATATTTATTGGTTGAAATTGTTGTGAAAATTTGATTGATAGCGAATGATTGTTTGGGATTGTTTGTGATTGATATTGGTTGATTGTGGTTGAAAAATACCCATTGGTGGTTGTGAAATATTTGGTTGAAACCACTTAGGATTAGTTTGTGGAAATGAAATAAATATATACATGCCGCCTGCGTGCGAACTAGATGCATGATTCCCATTGTCAAAAACCGCGAGGTTTTAAGGTAGAGCGAGGAGCCGTACTAGGGACGGTGCCGGTGTAACTACCCTGCCGTTATGCTGCCGAAATTTTGAATAATATTTGTGTGTTTGAATTATTTTCATATGCTTAAACTATATTTATTCATTGTATAGAAAACATTCATGTGTTGAATTGATATTCATTCGTTGTTTAGAAATTCATGTGTTGAATGGTATTCATATTTTGAAATAAATCGTTCGATAATAAAAATCACATTTTTATCTATATATAAAAACTATTGAAAACATTCATGTGTTGAATTGATATTCATTCATTGTTTAGAAATTCATGTGTTGAATGGTATTCATATTTTGAAATAAATTGTTCGATAATAAAAATCACATTTTTATCTATATATAAAAACTATTGAAAACATTCATGTGTTGAATTGATATTCATTCGTTGTTTAGAAATTCATGTGTTGAATGGTATTCATATTTTGAAATAAATTGTTCGATAATAAAAATCACATTTTTATCTATATATAAAAACTATTGAAAACATTCATGTGTTGAATTGATATTCATTCGTTGTTTAGAAATTCATGTGTTGAATGGTATTCATATTTTGAAATAAATTGTTCGATAATAAAAATCACATTTTTATCTATATATAAAAACTATTGAAAACATTCATGTGTTGAATTGATATTCATTCGTTGTTTAGAAATTCATGTGTTGAATGGTATTCATATTTTGAAATAAATTGTTCGATAATAAAAATCACATTTTTATCTGTATATAAAAACTATTGAAAACATTCATGTGTTGAATTGATATTCATTCGTTGTTTAGAAATTCATGTGTTGAATGGTATTCATATTTTGAAATAAATTGTTTTATGATAAAAATCCCATTTTTATCACCAACTTGAACTATATAGAAAAATAGTGTTTTGAAATGAATCGTTTTACAATAAAAATCGCATTTTTATTGTATGCATAAATCGTTGAAATGTGAAGTGTTAAAAATAGCCACTTGTTCAAAATAAACATATATGAGTTGAAATATTCATTAATTAGCTAATGAAATGATTTGCACCTATTTATGTAACATTAGAATGAATGGAGTTTTTAAACCAAATAGAAATCAAATATGAAGTCGAATAGAAAAGGATAAATGATAAGAACTGTATATATATGTATATGCAATATTCATTGAACAGGTTATAGCAAAGGGGCTAGAGAAGAGGAATAAAATTTTGTTCCCGACAAATAGGTACACATTTACTGATTTGTTTGGGTGATGATTTTGAGCCTGTTGGCTAGCCGCTTGGCTTTTTCTTTTTCTTTTTGAGATTAGAAGGACCGGGAACGCTATTTGCGATTTCCCGATGCTCCCGGTGCAGGGGAGGTTATGGCGAAATTTTTCCAAAATTTAAGGCGTTAGAAAAATATTTGAAGTGAAAACGATATAGAAATCATTGAATGAACTATATTTATATAACTATATAAATATAAATAAAATTAAAACGAAACGAAGCCGTGCAGTTCGTATTTCGAAACCGTGATTTCAAACGACTAGTGCGGGAAATCCGACCATTGGATTTTCCCGAAACCTCAACCGTCGGGTTCGCCTTGGAATAATCTTTCCAACGGCACCAACCTTGTAAAAATCCAACGGTTGGATTGTCTGGAATGTTTAATTCAAATTTGAAGAAAAACAGCGCCAGAATCGATTTTATTTATATATAAATATAAATAGAATTATATTTAATCGAATAACGACGCTGCAGTTCGTATTTTGAAATCGAAATTTCAAACGATTGTACCGGGAGATCCGACCGTCGGATCTTCCCGAAACTGGAACCGTTGGGTTCGTTTTGAAAAGACCTTTCTAATGATGTAAATTTTGTGAAGATCCAACGGTTAGATTTTCAGATATGTGTAAATCAAATCTGAAGAAAAACAGCGCCACGGCCGCCTTATGGCCTGAAGCGTCGTTTTGAATAAAATGGCTATTTTAAAATAAATAAAAATAGCGATAAATAGTTATAAAATACCATAAACGATATGGAATGGAAATAAACTGAATTTGCTTGATTTGTGTGGCTTTTGATGGTTGAATGTGTTTGGTGTGAAAATTACATTAAAGAACACAATTGATGTTGTCGAATAATTTAACCATTGAAATAAATCGATTTGAAATTCTAAATATACGTGAATTATTTGGAAAGGCCGAGTTAATTCTCATTTCGAATAATCGACCGACGATTGAAATTCGAAGATGAAGACGATGGTCGAAGACCGGAGATCTTCACCTCGTTTGGATGGTAACCGAGGTCCTGATTGGGAGGCATCCCGAAATATGGATAATGAGTGGTGATCGTCCAGACGTACGTGGTGATCGAAGGGTTTGCGAGGTATTTAGTGCCTCCGGTTTCGTTCAGACCCAGAACGGACTTGTAAATGGACTGTGTGTCTGACATAGGATTTATTCTGTGTGGCATGCTAAGATGCAGTGATCAAGGCTTCTGTTGAAAAGCAAAGTCTTGTGGTGATGATCAAAGCACCGCCTATGTGGCATAGCTTTGTGTATAACGTGAATTCGCGAGCCTCACACCCCGGTATGAACCTAAAACGGGAGAACGGACCTCAGGGAGGGCCTACGTTTCCTCCTAGCTAAAAGTGGCGTCAGTGGTTTTACACGCCCTGACGAGTTTGACTTATGTGGTTGTTGCTGTTGCGAGGCGCCTCGGTTAGATCGGACGATCCGGGTCCGATGGAGTCACTTGTTGGCTCGCTTACGCCCCAAAGGGCGGCGAAACGTAGTGCTCAGGCATTTTTAATCCACTCCGTGTGGACCGGCCCTGTCGCTCCAAGGATCGATGCGTTCTGGTCCTGAGACTCGGGCTAGGCAGTCTCGAATTCGGTAAGGACTATCTTTTGCCTTGGTTCATGACGGAAATCCAATTTCCAAATACGTGATCGTGCGGTTTTGATTGTATATATATATGGCGACATGATATATGGTACCCATGCCGTCTATGATTGATAGTTATGATGTGAAATTGTTTCAAAACATATAAACACTAGCAATAATATCAAATGCCTTTGTTTTATTCGTATCAATCATATTTTGGCCATTATAAGGTAAAACTCTATCCTCCGGTTTGCGTTGCATTGGGTGATGGGAACTGAGTCTTATAATGGCTTCATTTTTATAAAAAGCATAGCGATGTTTAAAAGAAAGATTTGTTTTAAAGCACTGGCAATCCAATGGAGTAAACCCGTTCCACGAAAGTGGCGTGGTCCTGTGATTAGCCAATTATATATGTGTTGAGTAGATTTCTCATACCAGTCCCATGACTGACTCGTAGTTTGTTTCACTCTCAAACTCGGGTGCCCCTTTTTCTACACAGGCAGCCTTGTATTCAGGTTTAGCTGGTTCTTTCTGGATAGCTGGAGCTGAAGATGGATTCTATCATCTATTTCTTTTTATGCTGTTCAGCTCCTATTGTACATATTTTGTTTATTTCCGCTGTAGACATTTATGTATAGCTGAACTGTATTTGTACTAAGTAAGATCCTGTATACTGTGTAACTCTGATGATTATTTTATCCAGTATATTTTGTTGTTCATTCTGGTGTATTTATTTAATTCTGTTCTGCTATTATATGTTTCTGTGTTATATTCCAAAAGATAACCTTGTTTCCGTGAGAACGGGAAATCGGGTCGTCTCATCAATCCTATTCATATAATTATTCTTTTAATCTTTTTTTTATTTACATAAGAAAATGAAATAAATACTTATTCACATAACTATTATTTTTATTCTTTTGATTTACATAGGAAAATGTAAATAAATTTTTAATTCACATATTTGTTCTATATTTCCTATTTATTCTTAATTACATAATATGTAAATTTCTTCCTCATAATTTTAATTACATAAAAATGTAATTTTATTTCTTATAATCTTAATTACATATAAATGTAATTTTCTTTACAGTGTAAAACATATTCTTTTAATTACATATAAAAATGTAATTTAAATAATCTCTTATTTATCTAATGTAAATATATATGTTTTATTTATTTACCCTAAATATTTTGAAGTAATTTACATATGCTTTAACCTCTCACATTGGATAGGTATTGTTGTGATTACTGGACAGCCGGGCGGGTCCGGGCAGGTTTACATCACAACTCAATCCAACCTCGGGTTACACATATTATTTCTTATTCAACAAAATATATTTTGTCTTTTATTCTTTTTCTACTTTAACAAAATGTCTATTTTATCTTTTATCCTTTTCATTCTTAATACATAAAAAATGTACCTTTTTCCTTAATTCATTTTTTTTAATACATAAAATGTACCTTTTATGTATTCATTTTTGTTACATAGAAATGTACTTCCTTTTATTTTACATTGCAAAAATGTAAATGCCCATTATTCCTTTTTATTTACGTCGGAAAATGTAATTTCTCTTTTTATTCTAGTTACATTGGAAAAATGTAAATTCACTTTTTATCTTTACATTAGAAAATGCAAACTTCTTATTTCTATCTCTATTTCTTTTACATTAAAAATGTAAGTTCCTATTTCTATTTCTTTTTCTGCTAAAATCAATGTTATACTTTTCTGTAATACTTGCATTGTAGAATGCAAATGTAAAGGTGAACTTTATTTCTAACGTAAACATCCTTTATAATGTCAACATAACTATATCCTCTAATGTAAATATTGGATTCATTTCAATTATATAACATGGCGGTGAATTTTATGTCAGTTCAGCTAAATTGATCACAATGATGAATTTGTGTCATAATTCTTAAATTAACACAACAGTGTTATTGATATCCTAATTCTTAAATTAACACAATGGTGATATACGTGTCATAATTCTTAAATTAACACAATGGTGTATATTGTGTCATCATCACTATTTTAACACAACGATGTAAGTTGGTGTCATCACAATAAGGTTAACACGACATGCAAATTGGTGTCATCACAATAAGGTTAACATAACATGGGGTGTATAATTTTGGAGAATCCCAATAAAAGATCTCATCTTTATTTTAATTTGTAAGTAAAAATAAAGATTAAAACTTACATTTCATTTTGTGAATAAAAATAAAAATTAAACTTGCATTTTATTATGTTCACAAAATAAATGTGAAAATTTGACTTTTATTTTGTAAACAAAAATAAAGGTGAAAACTTGTTATTCATTTTGTAAACAAAATGAAGATTTAAAAACTTACATCTTATTACGTTAACAAAATTAAAGGTAAAATTTGTTAACAGAATTAAGGATTAACGCTTGCTTTTTTTTTATATTAACGAAGTTAAAGATAAAATTGCCATTTTATTTTGTTCACAAAAATAAAGATAAAAATTGGCATTTTATTATGTAGACAAAAATAAGGATAAAAATTGTCTTTTTATTTTGTTACCTAAAACTTGTCTTTTTATTATGTAAACAAACTTGTCTTTTATGTTGTAGATAAAGGATTCAACTTTCTTTTATGTTGTAGATAAAGGATTCAACTTTCTTTTATGTTGTATATAAAGGATTCAACTTTCTTTTATGTTGTAAATGAAAGATTGAAAACAAACTTATATTTTTATTTTGCAAATCAAAATAAAAAGAATCAAACTTTCTTTTATTTTGTGAAAAATAAAGATTCAAACCTTTCTTCCTTTTTATTTAGGAAAATAAAAAGAAAATAAAAATAAAAATAAAATAAATAAAGATGAGAACTTATATGGGGATTACATCAAGATATATATAGATCTAAACAAGCAGGTTACATTATGACATCATAACATATCTCAACAATCATACAATATCACAACATCGTAGATCAGCAACGATAATACACAATCATGGTTTCACCATTATCATTAATTTATAATTATTTTAAGTAAATCAGAATTCTCACATTGATTGGTTTTCAGAAGTCGTTCACGTTCAAAATAGCTGAATTTCCAAAGTGCTCGGTTTCAGCTCTAGTCTGCGCCATCGCGAAGATCTCATTTTTCTGATTCCAGCGCAACTTACGGTTCGTAAATCGGACCTCGTATGAGAGAGTTATTGATTTTTAAAGATTGGAAAATTTTAATATTATTAAGTAAATAAATAATTCAAATATTGAAACCTTCTTCCACGTTCTCCAGGATTTAGCCGTAACCCAAAGTTCACCGTGAATCCATCACCTTACAACTTATAGAACCCAGGAAGCTCTTCGATTTGGTTTTGGAATTACTGAAATTGATTGAGTGGATAAAGAAAGAAAAAAAGGAAGGAGTTTCGAAATTTCTGGCCATTGAAATGGACATGGCGGCGGCTATACGTTTGAAAGGGAAATAGTTTTATTTCTAAGTGATTTGAATGATAAATAGAAGAGTAGAGACATGAAAGAATAAATACATAAGTTATTTTCCTATTTATGTTTCAAAACAAAATCATAAAAAGAAAGAGAACAAACGGATAGAAATAAATGCATCATAAATTGATTCATGCTAATTGTTAGAAAGTTTTTTGAATTCTAAAATTTCAAAACATGATATATTAAAATCTCGTAATTTAATGAATCTATTCAATGAGCAGGCGAGGATAAATAGAATAGAAATAAATGTGTGGGTTCATTAGTTTTGGAGAGAACCAATGAAGGGAGTAAGTGGAAAGGAGAAATCAAAGGATATAAATTTAAGGAATAAGAGTATGAAATAGGATGCATAAAATAGATTGAAGGAAAATAAATTAATAGGATTAAGCAAAAGAAGTTAATAGATTAAAGGAAGGAAATAATTTCGTAATTAATGGGGAAAAAAGAAGGTGAAGGGAAAGAGATAAAAGCATTAAATATAAATAGTCAAAAGGAGCAACGCCAGAAATGAATGGCCTTGGGAATAAATGAACACAGGAGAGAATACATTTAAATTCCAAAACATAAAACTTGAGAGAAAATGGATAGCGCAAGTGTATATGGTAAGGAACATTTCTTTTTATCATTGTGGCTTGCGTTTTTTATTTTATTTATATATGTATATATAACGTAACATGAATGCATGCATCAAAAATAAGGAAAGGAAAGCAAATATTCATTCCAAGTAATAAATCAGTATATCCCACAAACCATGCACCAAAATACGTGTACACATTTACTCACTTCATTCTTAACGTTTTGAATATATATATATATATATATATATATATATATATATATATATATATATATATTGAATGAAAGGTCTTTAATTTCCATTAAATAGGTTTCAAATCTTATTTATGTACAAGGAAGGTGACTTCCCTTTTTTTTTTCTCTTCCATAAATGCTTCAAGTCATGTAATGAAATGAATAAAATAAAGAATTAGAACAAGAAATGAATGAATGGAAAAATAAAGGGAAAAGAAATGTAACGGTTAGGAGAGAGGGAATGACTACATTAAATAATGAAACAAGCAGCACATTAAGTAGCATGCTGAACATTAAGAAGATAAAGAAAAGGGAAGTTAGAACGGTGCAGTCGGAATTAGATAATGAAACGGTTTTTTACATTTGTTTGTCATGGCATATTATTATATATATATATCCTTTTCAATGTTGAGTCTAATTATTACATGTCAAAGTCATGCTCATATTTATAAATAAACTATTCAGGTTTATTATTGTTCTCAGTCTACTTTATTAATGCAAACATAGGCTACAGTCAAATCTTTGTTATATTCATATTTATAAATAAATTATGTTTATTTATTATTAACTCCCAATTATAATTTTCTCAAGGTTCAAAATCAAATATTGAAATTACCACGCCATTTCGGGCTCGAAATGGAATTAATGTAAATTTTAAAGTCTTACTGCAAATAAAAATAAATTTTTAATCGTAATTATTTAAAATAAATTATTTTAAATAACCAAAACTCATTAAAATAAATTAAAATAAAATTTTAAATTTACCCCAAAATTTAGGGTTGTTACACATGTAGCTAGGTCCATTCATGAAAACACTTGTGCGCCATTCAATCGATCCAACAGATCATCAATCCGCGGCAATGGATATTTATTCTTTAATGTATGCTTGTTCAGGTCACGATAATCCACACATAGTCCGAGAGTACCGTCTGACTTTGGGACAAATACCACTGCTGCTCCTCAATCAGAGAAACTAGGCATGATCAGACCCTTCCATACAAGCTGTCGAATCTGATTGTTTAATTCTTCTTTTTCCTTCAAGGTCATTCTTCGAATAGCGTGAACTACTGGCCTTGCATTTGGAATTAAAGAGATTTTGAAATCAATTTCTCTACGAGGAGGTAGGCTAATAACTTCTTCGAACACATCCACGTAATTCTTCACAACAGGGATATTTTCTATGTCGACCGGAGTATTCTCCGTAATGACAGGAACAGGCTCTAATTGAGCATAATACACATCCAGAGCTGACCAAAAATCTTTTCTATCAGAATTCAGACCTTCACATGGAATAGTTATATAGTCTCCTGATTTAATCTTCGCCTTAACGACCCTGTCGACGCATTTAACCTCAACTTCATATTTGGTTAACCAATCCAGTCCCAAAATAAGATCAAATTCGGTAAAATTCATGACTATCGCGATGGTAGGGAACCGATAACGAGAAAAAGAGATAGGCACCCCACAAATCCAACTAAGATCGAGGGAACCCCCAACTGGATTATGGGTCGTCATGGGTTCTTTGAGCTTTTTCAGATTCAAATCCAGTTTCTTAACCGCATTACTGGCAATAAAGCTTCGCGACGCACCTGTATCAAACAGTACTTTAACTGGAATATCTTTGACAGTAAGCGTGCCCTCTAAAATTAACATCTGGCCTCGCTTTACTAGTTGAGGGTGCCGAAGTTTCTGCTACTTCATTTACCTGCACCATTTCAGATTTTTGTGATAGCTGGTAATTCTTTGCAATATGACCGGGCTGGTGGTACTTATAGCATCCCCTGTTCTCTTGAAACCCCTTGTTGGAATTAAATCCACTTTTTAATTTCTTCTTTAAAGGCCCATAGTTTATTACCAAATGCCCTTTCAGATTACAGTTAGAGCAGGTGGCAATTGTTACTGGTCCTTTCTCAGATTTAACCTTTTTCCTATTGAATCTAGGCCTCTTACTGAATGTAACGACACGAAATCCCCCTTACGGGAAATCACGGATTGTATTGAGGACAAGACAAATCAGAGCACAAACAGAAGAACATTTCATTACTTATTACAATAATTTCATCAGAATACAAGAATATGCAGAGTATAAATCAATAATATACATAAAAAAATATCAGAGATTACATACATTACATAGCAGCGGAAAATAATACAAAACACAACTGAAAGTAATACGCAGATACAGAGCTTTCCGAGTATCGTTCCAGCTGTAAACCAGATTCCTGTGAATATAAATCTGCAAAACCAAAACTACTAGCTGCCCATGTCAAAATAAGGGCACCCAGAGTATAGGTTAAAACAATAAACTCCAGGCCAGTCATGGGACTGGTGTGAGAACTCAACAGTTATTTAAAGCTTTACTTTAAATTAGATATATCAAGGGACCATGCCGTATAACACGGAACGGGTGTCCTCCCAAGAATACCAGTGCAAATAACAAAACAGCGCAATGCTTTTTGGAAAAATGAAGCTATTATAAGACCCAGGTCCCATCACACAATGCAACATAAGCTGGAGGATAGGGTTTTCCCTTATAATAGCCAAACATGCTTGGTACGTTAAAAACAGATCATTTGATACTATTATAAGGGTATAGTGTGTAAAACAACTTCAAATATAAATGTATCAATCCTAGACGGCATGGGTACCATATATCATGTCACCAATACTAGGCTCTACACCGTAAAGTCACGTATTTGGAAAATGATTTCCACCTATGAAACGAGGCAAGGGATCGTCCTCTACCGAATTCAAGACAATCTAGCCCATGTCTCAGGCGAGCGCGTAGATAAGCCTTAGATCATCAGGGACGGTCCACTGATGTGGATTATTATGCTTGAACACTGCGTTTCCCCGCCCTTTGGGGCGTAAATGAGCCAAATGACTCCATCGGCTCCACATAATCACTGATATATCTGATGCGCTTCGCAACAGCAACAACCACACATGTGAAAATAATATAAATGTCAGGGCTAGTAGGTCACTGACACCACCCTAGCCAGAAAGAAACGCATGCCCTCCCTGATGTCCTCTCCCATTTCTGGTTCACAACCGGGGTGTGAGGCTCGCGAATCAACGCTACACAAACCTATGCCACACAGGCGGTGCTTTGATCATCAACCACAAGACTTTGCTTTTCAATAGAAGCCTTGATCAATTTCCACTTAGGCATGCCACACAGGCAATTCACTCCATGCGACTGATATCCATCAATATATAACCTCTGAGCTCGTACATCTCAGAGAAGGGTGTTGAGCAAGAGAATAAATTCTCCACCGCCAAACAGGTATATATTTAATAGAAATCAATCACATAGAATAAAATCCAATGTCAGACACACAATCCATTTACAAGTTCGTTCTGGGTCTTAACGAAACCGGAGGCACCTTGTACCTCGCATATCCATCGATCTCCAAGTACGTCTGGACGATCAGCAACTGATTCCATCCTCTTGGGTGCATAGCCCAATCAAGATCATCAGTAATCATCCAAACGATGTGAATACCTCTAGTCTTCGACCACCGTCTTCATCCTCGACACATCGTCAAATCAGTTATTCAGAATGGGATAACCCCGGTCTTTCTGAATAACTCGCGTATGTAATAAACAAGTGTTACACAAACACAACATACGCCTCACTCAAATTCAGAATATTCTTTTATTCAAATATTCTTATACTTTAGGAAAGGTTCCCATTAATTTTACCAAAGATAAATTCTTTAAATTTATTCTTTAATCTTCTTTTGAATATCAATTCAAATTAGTCGGGATTAGCGAGCGACACTGAAGTAATCACTTATTTTATTTTCCAATCCCAACCTATTCATCCCATGAAGTAAAATTGGTCATACTTCATATCTAACACCACAGTGTTATCGGTAAATTCAATTACCATTTCACATTTAAATCTAATTAAAGATTTAACTATCGCCTGGAGCATAACTGGTGATACTCCATTCTCGATCACTTCAATCTAATTAAAGATTCATTAAAACTCCATTTGGTATTAATCTTCCCAAAAATCACTATCACTAATTATTTAACTTGGGAAATCATATCTTGTCTTTAACTAGGTTAAAGAACCAATGTCTTTTGAAACCCGGTTCACGATAAACCCAAAATCACATTTGATATTAAATACAAGGCTCTGAATAGAAAATATATCGGCTTATATTCAATATCAAATTCTACAACCAACAAATATCATATTGGAAATAACGATATAAATATATCTTTCAAATTTCCATAACAATATCTGTATAATCACGAAATTCAATATCGAAATATTCCGAAGATAATTTCGATTCAAATCCATTTCCAATTTATATATTGGGAATTCTTGTTATTTTCAAAAACCATTTCAAATCCACTTTATTTATTCTAAAAATAAATGGGATTATAATTTTAGTTCAAAACTAGTTCATTTCGATAAAAATATATTTTTACCTTTTCAAATTTGGAATTTTTCATCCCAATTCTTCCCAAATCATTTCTTACGATTTTACACTCATTATTGATATTTTTAATAATTTTATCAAGGCCCATACAGTCAATTTCCATCAACGGCCATCGAACTGCGCTTACAACGACCTTTTCGAAATTTGATTTGGACATAATTCCAAATCCTACCGTTAGATTTCCAATTTCTAATATTCGTTAGAAAGCACTTTTCGATACGAAGGTTTTGGTTTTGGTAGAATCTGACAGTCGGATCTCCCGCAACGTCAATTTGAAGTCAATGGTCGAAATTCGAGAACTGCCGCAGCGCGGCGCGTTCTATTTAGGCCATTACATATATATAATATAAATATTATATATATTTTGTCGATTTCCTTTTAAAACCTATTTTACAAATCGTTTTAAATTCGTTTTCAAAACGATTTCAACTTCCTATTCAATTTCTAATCAAAACTGAATATTCCATATCATCGATATATATATATAAATGATAATATTTTCAAAACGTTATATTTTGAAATCACTTTCTTTTCTATATTCATTCTAAAAACGAATATACTCGATATAAATATCGTTCACGTCAAAACGGCGCAAATCTAATCCACACGGCTTTATATATTTCAATAACTTCGTTATTCTATTCAACAAATGAATATTTATTCTATTCAACACATGAATCTATATTTCTTTCAACACATGAATATTCTCAACACATGAGTATTGTCAACACATGACTATTTTTATTATTTAATATATTTTAAAGAATTGTGCTTTATATCTTTTAATTCTTAATCAGACTCTAACCGTAAATTAGAAAGAGAACAATTCCCTAAGTATTAACCCCGAAGGCCGAAACTAACATCAGATCAATACCCAGGAAACCATTCTTCTTAACTGATTTCCAGTTAGTTTCTGATTTTATATATGGTAAATATGTAAATTTTATTGTTAAAATAATTCGTTCAACACATGATAAATTTCAACGCATGAATATTCTCAACACATGAGTATTGTCAACACATGACTATTTTTATTTATTCAACACATGAATATTTATTTTATTCAACACATGAATCTATATTTTATAATATTCTTTATTTTCCCAATTGGAATGAGGCCCAAACAATTACCATATAATGTTAATTATATGGATTCCATATAACACATGTATATAATAGCAACGAAAAATAATCAACCATCATCCAAAGTGCATTACACAACTACATAAGCATTAAATATAACTAATTAACGCTTACATAGTTTATCAATCAAACGATCGATATACTACTAAACAATTTGGATTAGTCTACGTCAAATATCATCCCAACACCTGTGTGGGGTTTCAAATTAACAAATACAAATTTTTATTTGTGCAGTTGGGCGATGTGTAAAATTTATCATCCAAATCAATATCAGTCAAATCGGTGTACATAAACAAATCGTCCGATTTGTTTATAAATATTTATTTTATTTACACGTTAAAAATTATATTTTTAACTATAAATATTTATTTTCATTCCACCTCAAACAATCAATTTTCACAACACAACAATCAAACATACAAGCCATCCATGGTCTGTGGACGACGGGTGTCGGGTGCTGCTAAGCACCGTCTGCATCCTAGTAGGGTTCCACTCCGCCAGTCTTTCTTTCTGAAATATTTGGATTTGTTCGACATTCCAACGCATCATTTTCACGCTGTTCATATATAAAAATCATATTTTTATTTCAACGCTATAAAAATCACATTTTTTTCACTATAAACGTAATAAAAAAACAGATTTTTATTTCGTTACATATATAAAAATCAAATTTTTATATTCTCAATTATATAAAAATTCTATCTTTAATCCGCTACTCATATAAAACTCGAATCTTTATTCTCGCTACTTCATGATAAAATTAAAGTTCATATTTTTATTTCACTTCATATTTCTAAAAATCATAACTTTGTTTATATAAAAAATCATTCCTTTATGTGTTTGAAAACCATATCTTTTCTATGTCAAAAATCTTAACTTTTCATGTTTTAAAAGTCAATCTTTACTCGTTTAAAAATCAAAGCTTTACTCGTTTAAAAATCATTGATCTATGTAAATAAAATCTTAGATTTATGTATACAAAAATCATAACTTCATGTGTATAGAAATCAAATTTTTATTCACATGAATCCTATATAAAAATCTAATCTTTATCTCGCTAATATACATATAAAAACTGAGCTTTAAAATATGTTTTTAACATATGAAAACTGATCCTTTAGACTATAATTTTAACCCAAATAAAATTATATTAGAAAATAAAATAAAATAAGAAAGCTCACAGCTTTAAGAATGGAGGAGGGTTGGAAGCGGCGCAAGGGGTGTGGCGCTGTCGGAGGCGCGAGGCTGGCTGTGCGGTAGCGTACTGCGATGGGGGAAACCAATTTGGGGATCGGGGTTCGTGGTTTCGGTTTAACGGCGATGGAGGGGTGAGGCTCGTCGGAGCTGCAGCGAAGTGGAAGGGGAGCGGCAGAGATGGGGAGGCGGGCGACGATGGATCGATGAACGGGCTGAGCGACGGTTCAACGCGAGGCCCTTTTTTATTTCTTTTTGTTCTGAACGGGTAAAAAATGGAAGGGGGTTAAGTATAAATATTATTTAATTATTTTATCCTTCAAATAGTTAATTTTTCGTTCGAAATCAAACCCACCGACTGTCGTCCGTAGCTAATTACCCCCATTCTGAACACAATGGGATATGTTTCGTATTCCAATTCGACTGTTTCGATAGGTTTTCATTCAAATTAAAATATAAATCAGTATATATTTAATTTGAACGCACATTTCAATTTATCGGGGCCACATATTAACCCTAAAAATTCCCGACAAATTATTTCTAACTTCGTATTGACAATATGGTACTAACAAAACTAATTTCGTCAAATTCTGAGCCCATTTGAAAAATGGCCATTTTCTGGTTGATCAAAATTGACTAAAACTGTTTAAACACGTTTGACTTCGCCACGCTCACATATTGATTCAGAAAATTATGCAATTTGGAACCTATCAATAATTTGACATCCCGGATCCAACAAAAGTGGTTTCGTCGAAAAAGAAGGTCGTTTGCAAAATTTCCATTTTTAAGGGCCAAAATTCCATAGCGACTATTCTGAATTTTCAACTGGACATAACTTTTTTTCCCGCTATGAAATTCCAGTTTTTTGGATTTGTTGGAAAGATATTTTCAAATAGATTCAAATATTTTTGGTTTCGCTAAAATCCGGTTTATTTTGAATCCTGTACATTCATTTGAACTTTGAAATCGAAATTTCAAACTATCGCGCCATTTTCAATTCCTTTTATATTTAAAATAAAATATTTATATTCTAACATCGATTCAAATAAATGTATACGTTCTATTTCTATTCAAAATAAATTTCTCGTCATTATTATTTAAAATAATTCAATTTAAATATTCAAAATTCGTTAAAATTGCCAAAATAAAAAATTTAAATTGGCTCGGATTTTCGGGTTGTTACAATCTCCCCCACTTAAAACTTTTCGTCCTCGAAAAGGAATGAAGCCGAAAGTTGTTTCACAAACCAGCTCAACTTTCATTATTTTCATTATGGTTTAATTCTTCAACTTTTTAGTTTCTAAGAATTTTTCAAATTTCTCAAAAATTTGGCTAACACCCTAAATTTTCGAAAAATTTCGCTATAACCTCCCCTGCACCGAGAGCTTCAGGATATTTCAAATAACCTCCCATTGCCATCACCAATCCAATTAGATAAAGAAACAACCAAGCGGCTAGCCAATCGGCTCATAAAATCTTCAAAAACCCAAGAAATACAATAAACATGTACCTATTTGTCGGGCAAACAATTTTATTCCTCTTCTCTAGTCTCCTTGCTATGAAATGTTCAATGTAAGTACATGTATACGTATGCAAATGCGACAAATTTTCAATACAATTCACTGTTTGGTTAAATTTGGCTAAAGGTTCAACATTCAATTAATCAAAACAGTTATCAAACAACACAACCAGCAATCAATTTGTTGATTAGCTTTTCAAATTCATAGCTTTGATATACGTAGAGAAAATCACGTTTTTGATGCCAAATCACAACAATAGCCCTATTTAGTTTTCGTTCTCACACAAGTCAATTGGAAATATATAGATATCCCACTTTCGAAACTCGAACACAACACTGATGATGGGTACCCATCATCAGAATCATTCCCGGGCGACTACAGTGTGATTCTATATCTACCCGGTATATTAAAACTTCAAATACACGCGGATCAGACGTATATGCAAAATCTTTATATACTTGATTGTCCAAATCAATATAAAATAAACATTCAAATACGAATAATTGAATTTAATTTTTCAAAACAAAACTTGTTTTTCACTTTTACTTTTAAAAACATTACTCTTCATGCTCGTTCTAGGATATTACTGATCCCATCTCTAACGAGTCATTCCTATTGGATATTAGTAATCCAATCTCTGATGAATTCTTTCATATGGTTCAATGTGTCTTGTTCTCGAGCTTTGTAAACCAAAGCTATGATACCAAGCTGTAACGACCCGAAATCCCCCTTACGGGAAATCACGGATTGTACTAAGGACAAGACAAATCAGAACACAAACAGAAGAACATTTCATTGCTTACTACAACAATTTCATCATAATAGAAGAATATGTAGAGTATAAATCAATAATATACATCACAAAATATCAGAGATTACAATACATTACATAGCAGCGGAAAATAATACAAAACATAACTGAAACTAATACGCGGATACAGAGCTTTCCGAGTATCGTTCCAGCTGTAAACCAGGTTCCTGTGAATATAAATCTGCAAAACCAAAACTACTAGCTGCCCGTGTCAAAATAAGGGCACCCAGAGTTTAGGTTAAAACAATAAACTCCAGGTCAGTCATGGGACTGGTGTGAGAACTCAAACGGTTATTTAAATCAGATATTCCAAGGGACCACGCCTTATAACATGGAACGGGTTTCCTCCCAAGAATACCAGTGCATATAACAAAACAGCGCAATGCTTTTTGGAAAAATGAAGCTATTATAAGACCCAGGTCCCATCACATAATGCAACACAAGCCGGAGGATAGGGTTTTCCCTTACAATAGCCAAACATGCTTGGTACGTTAAAAACAAAAAATTTGATACTATTATAAGTGCATAGTATGTAAAACAACTTCAAATATAAATGTATCAATCCTAGACGGCATGGGTACTATATATCATGTCGCCAATACTAGGCTCTACAATCAAAACCGCAAAGTCATATATTTGGAAATTGGATTTCCACCTATGAACCGAGGCAAAGGATCGTCCTCTACCGAATTCAAGATAATCTACAGGCAAGCATGCAGACAAGCCTTGGATTGTGACGGCCCGCCCCGCACCAACCGACATTTTCTCCAAAAGTGCGCTGTACACATGTCCAGTTAGCACGGAACGGATCGCCAGAAGAAAAAGAAAGAAGAGAATGGACTAATCAAGGAACCTGTAATATGTCTCACAGCGCATAGAACAAAATATAATAATAATATACTTGACATAAAACAGAAGAGACAATGCATAAGCTAAAAACCGGAACTGAGCATCATAGCAGCGGAAATCCAAAATATAGCTTATTACAACTTTTCAAACTGTCTCAAAGCAAAAGCAAGATAAAGGAGGTACACAACTAATGCCCAAGTAGCGACCACCAACGACACAGGGAGAATATCTATATATCATACGTGGAAGCCTCCTGCTCGCCTCCGAATCAGCTACTCGCGCATCACCAGCTAACCATAACCTGTCTCTAGTCTGCTCGTGTGAGCACCCAGAGTAATAAGAGGAAACATAAAACTCTGGGTCAGACATAAAGCCTGGTATGAGCGATAAGCATCTAAACAAAATAATAACAGGTATAATCCAATCATACCTGAACCTGGACCTGCAACCAAAGAGTTAGCACTACATACTGTACAACACTCTAAGGTGCCATTTCAAGTGGTGTAAAGATAACGGGGGGTGGGGTGTGCATGTCAGAGTGATGTCAAACAATCAAGCATAGTAACCATCCTCACGTCTCTCACTCAGTGCGTAAAGCATACGATACCCACTACCTTGGTCACCTAATCCTTTGGGCCATGACGGAATCCAATCCCGTGTAACTATCACTACAAGCCCACTATCCACCTCTCAGTGGTGAACCAAGGTTATGAATACCGACAACCCCTTTGCACACGTCCCGCAGCAAAGCCCAATCATGAAGTGAACTCATTGGTTCCCAACTGGATCCTGAGCTCTAACTTCCATTTGGACTACCTTTGCATCTCGGGTTATTTCCTTCACCTCCGGATCGGTCTTCATTCAGTTCGCAACCTCCTGGTTCGATTCGTGACTCGCCCCCTCGCATCAGCTTGACTCGCGGATCGTGGTCATTGCCTTCGCTCGGATCAGGTCGTGCCTGTTACGTCAGCTCGGGTCGGATCGCACCATTCGTCAGCTCATTCGGATCGCGCCTGCTGCATCGGGTCGGGTCGCGATGCACTCGTGGTCACCATCCCCCTTCGGTTTGGTTCGCAGTCCTCCTTCGCGAATGGTCGGATCGCCACCATCGGATCGTGCTTCACCCATTCGTGGTATCGGTCGAGCTTGGAGTGGCTCGTGACGTCAGGTCGGATCGTGACCTTCGAAGTGGAGCGGATCGGTTCATCTCGTGGCGCGAGCTTCAATCGGATCGGTTCTCATGGGGTAGGGGCGATCCGGTCCGGGGTATTTCCTGCACTTCGTTCCAGCGACTGTTTTTGGCCATTCGACGGCGTTTTTGACCAAACTAACACTTCTAAACAATCACAAAGCATACCATACAGTCATAGCAACATATAGTATTGACCACAAACACCAAAACATAAATCATAGCATGTAAAATGGATCAAACATAGCCAATACCCCATATTTTCCCTTAAGCATACTTAAGCAAATTAACAATAAGGTTAGCAAATCTTAACCAAATTGAACCAAACTTCTAACAGAGGTCTAAAACAATATTCCAGAATTTCTGAACATTTTTCCAGATTTTTAACATGCATAAATTCGCTAATTATCACTAATTACCCCTTAATCCCCCAAATTCTGGGATTTGCAAAATTAGTCGAAATTAATCCAAATTCATATCAGAGGCATAAAATGGTGTTTTAGAATTTTAGGAATTTTTCTAGATTTTTCTGAGCCATAATTTCGCTAATCTTCGCTAATTACCATAATTAGCCGTAATTAGTGAAAAACAATGCAAATCACTCACCTTAGCCACAAACAAACTTTAGATCTGAAATAGTCTCTGATTTGGATTCAATCCCTATGTGTTCTAGCAGCTCTCTCGCTGATTTGGTGAAGATCTTCTTTTATTTGAGGTAGATTAGGCCAAAACTTGATTAGAAAGTGATTAGAGATGATTTGGGATGAAATTAGAAGGTGGAGGCCATTACTAGGGTTTCAAGGAGGAAAGTGGCGGCTCAAAACTGAAATGAAAATGATTCTCTAACTCATTTCAGCCTCCCCATAACCCTAATCCCGAAATGGGTCATGGGCCTATCCACTAATCACCCTATTTGGCCCGGTTAAGCAGTTTTTCACCTTCCAAACCTTGTTTCAGCCATATCTCTCAAACGGTAAGTCCGTTTGGCTAATGTAACCACTCTACGGAAAGAGAAACCATCATTCGAATCCAATGGAAGTGGTTTTAGGTCAAAACTCCTTTCCAGTCAAAAGTTATGGCCAAAACAGTACCAACTAGGGGCAAAACGGTCATTTAAAAATCGACAAAAATCATGAACATGGGAAATGACTCTAATGGTTGTTTCCCAAAGTTACATGACCATACAACTTCATATGAGAAAGAAATAAATATTCTACGATCCTTCGATACGTAGAATGCGGGTTGTTACATTCTCCCCCCTTAAGAAATTTCGCCCCCGAAATTCTCTAACCAAAACACACAAAGGGTTCCGCGTGCCTATCAACCATAAAACAACAATCAACATGCAAAACTAGTCTATCCTAGCATGCGTTTTACTAACAAGGGAAGGAACTATCACCACCAAAACCTTTCTAGGCAAAGAGTTCTGGATACTTCTTCCTTATATCCTCCTCTGTTTCCCAAGTACGGTCTTTTTCATTCTCATCCCACTGGTCTTTGATTAGTTTCACCGCCTTCCTTCGAAGCTGCTTCGTATCGTTCCCAACGATACGCATAGACTTGCGGTTCCCAACCGCCTCGGGTTCAACTTCGCTATCATCCAACTGATCTGGTGAAATAGCCACATTAGGGTCTTGCACAACTTCCTTAACTGGGAAACATGAAATACGTTGTGAACTCCCGCCATCTTGTTAGGTAGCTCTACTTCATACGTCAAATTTCCAACTTGCTCAAGGACTGGGAATGGGCCAACAAATCTTGGTGCTAACTTACCTCTCCAACCAATCTGAATCACATTCTCTATGGAGAGATCTCGACGGACGCCAAGTCGTTAACGAAGAATTCCAAATCTCTTCGTTTCTTACCGAGATAAGCCTTCTGCCTATCTTTATCCTTTCCCAGTAGTAGATCTGCTCTATGTCTCAATACATCTTGTTACCACTGGGATGTATAATCAATTTCGAGTGATGATATGCTCTAAGCACTTCACCTCTCAGTCCATCTACGTTGGGTACAACTAGTCCCTTATTCTTTCGAAGCCACCCTTCTCGATCAAATCCTTACCTAATCATTCTCTTTCCATCCATACCCATCTCTACCCTAGAGATGGTTCCCAATAGATTAGGATCGTCCTTCTAACTGGAAACAATCCACTCAATCAAAATCGATCTAATCGTCAAGTTTACTAGCGTTTCTGAATCCAATTCAGTCTTGGGTCTGAAATCATATCCTATGACATACTCTAGTTGCTTCCATCCTAGAAACAAAACCCCTAAACTGGCATGTCTCCTACTCAATGCAACTAGTACTACACCCAAATCCTTTACTATGATCACTCTGCCCCATGGAGTCATGGCGACTCCACTGCACTGATCCATAGTCACTAGTCCTTTGCTATGTCCACTCTGCCCCATGAAGTCATAACAACTCCACTGCACTGGCTCATAGCCTTACTAATCTTTTACTATGTCCACTTTGCCCCTCGAGTCATGACGACTCTACTGCACTGGCTCATAGTCCTACTACAATCACTTTGTTCCCCATCGCTGGAACCCTACAGGTGATAGTCTACTCAAGGGAAGAAAAATAGGAACAACATAGCAACCATAACATCCATCAAACAAATCCTATCTATCACCTGCTAAAGTCATAAACACATCGACACCTACATGATTGGTCTAACCAATCCCAATATGTCGATTCCAGTCTGTCTGGTCCAACCAACATCAATAACTAATGGAAGCCCAGCCTCCATACACCGATGCCTACTTGACTGGTCCAACCAATCCCAGGCCAATGGAAGCCCCGCCTCCCTTCGGACTACCGTACGTCCAACGTACGTTTATCCTCCAAGGATAATTAAACTAATGGAAGCCCAGCCTCCAATCGGACTACCGTATGTCCAATGTACGTTTATCCTCCAAGGATAACTAGATCACGTCCAACGGATCCAAGGTAACGGGCGTCCCCAGATACCCCTGCTTTTAGTCCTCCTAAAATACTTGAGTCCAACCCAAGTCTATCCATTATCTTGCTGCCCTCTCGAGTCCAACCCGAGCTGAATACAATTCCTTGCTGCCTTCTCGAGTCCAACTCGAGTCAATCTATAACTCAGACCCAGTCTTGAGTACCGACAAACTCTAGTCCAACGCGAGTCGTCTCCCTATTCGTTGCATCTCCAAGATCAACGAACACCTATTTTCTCTTACGAGTTCAAGTCCAACTTGAATCGCTCTAATCTTCGTTGTATCTTCCATGATCAACGAACACATCCTATTCCTTCAAAGTTCTACTATCCAATAGAGAACATCAACATAGGGTCCTAAACAATCCATTTCTTTGCATCTTTCTCGAGTCCCACTCGAGCAATCTCATAACCCTATCGAGTCTAACTCTGGGCAGTCTATACCATTGAACAGTCTTATCATGTTCCGTCTGCCCATCACTCCTCGAGTAAACCAAGATATCATCCAATGAAAAATCACAACAACTATTTACCCCTCACGCAAACCATCCTAGTCGAAATCGACATTCCCCAAGCACAAGCCCCAAAGGCCTAAACCAATATCAGACAAGCACCCAAGGAACATCTCCTCCGAGTTCGGACAATCCTCATGAGGTGATACTAGCAAAACAATCTAGCACTGGAGTACTCATTTGCCTCCCAGAGACAACTAGAACTTATTACAACAGTAACCTCTTAGCTTTCTTAACTCCAGTTACTATCGCCATCACTAGGTAGGTACCTAATACCACCCTATTCCTTTGGAGTAGATCGACTCCCAAAATAATGCTAAACCCAGTAAAGCCCAAAACAAAGCAATCACAAGGAAACATACATCCATGACTCGATAAGACCACATTAACAAATCATGCCAAAACTAGTCGAACCACCAATCAGGTTCGTCACTACTAAAGGTCTATCGACTAACTCAGGTTTGTCAAACAAAACCCGATCAAAACATCTTAAATAGAAAGCATACCTCGAATAACGACACCTTTTTCCTTCTGCGCCGCAGTTGGGGCATTTGACGAAGAAGGAACAGCGTTGATAGCATACGCTTTCACAATCTGCTTCTCCCTAGGAGGTTGTGAGCAATCATCCTTGTGATGTCCCGCCTGGCCGCAGTTAAACCACTTCCTTTCCCCAGGCTTTTCTCGACAATCTCTGGCGTAATGGCCCTTCTTGACACAACTAAAGCATTCGCCATCTTTCTTATTTTTCTTATTCTGACCATCCTTGGTCGGGTTCTGCTTCCTCTTGTTCTGAGAATTCTTCCGGCCTTCACCACCTGCTTTCGGCTTTGGCTCCTCTGCAGATGCCGTAGCAACTTCGGCCTTCGACTTAGGGAAAAGGCTCTCTGACCTTAATGCCTTTCCTACAATAGACTCGAACGTCTCATCGATATGGTTTATAAGACTTTCCCCCAAGTACCCATCCAAGCCAGATATGAACTTCTCGTTCTTCTTTTCAACTATATCGATAAGGGACCATCCATATTTCGATAAAGTGTCGAATTCAGCGATATACTCCGAGACTGCTCTACCATTCTGCTTAAGCTCCAAGAACTTCCTGAACAGTTCTGATTTATGAGCAGCTGGAATAAACTTATCACAAAAGAGAGTCTTAAACTGATTCCAAGTAACTTGATCTTCTGGAGTAGCTGTTCTAATGGCATTCCACCAATTCATCGCTCGCCCTTGCAGCTGACGAGACGCTAGCCTTCTCTTCATCGCATCCTCGAGGCTCAAGTCGTCGAAGATACGATCACAGCTATCCAACCAATCCTGAACATCTGTGGCCGACTCCGTTCCGTGGAACGGCTTCCCACCAAGGTTAGTGTAATCCTTGCACAACTTAGCGAAATCGACCCTAGGCGCCTGCACTACTGGACCACCACCATTTCCGGGATTGGGAATTGCCCCTTGAACATCCCTAAGCATCTCCCTCATGAAGTTAGTGAACATTGTCCTCATGTCAGGAGCATTCCCATGGTTGGTCCCTCTACCAGCACCTCTAGGATATCGGCTCATCGTTAATTTGTAAAAGGGGAAACGATTAACGATCCCATAGTGGTGCTAGTGCAGTACGACTTCATTCTTGTACTACCAATAGTATGTATATATAACTTTTGAAAACCAGAGTAATCACAAATACGCGCTCTCATATACGTACTAACTCTCCCTAGTGTCTTTCCCTAGGTTAACTACGCAACCTAGAGCTCTGATACCAAGTGTGACGGCCCGCCCCGCACCAACCGACATTTTCTCCAAAAGTGCGCTGTACACATGTCCAGTTAGCACGGAACGGATCGCCAGAAGAAAAAGAAAGAAGAGAATGGACTAATCAAGGAACCTGTAATATGTCTCACAGCGCATAGAACAAAATATAATAATAACATACTTGACATAAAACAGAAGAGACAGTGCATAAGCTAAAAACCGGAACTGAGCATCATAGCAGCGGTAATCCAAAATATAGCTTATTACAACTTTTCAAACTGTCTCAAAGCAAAAGCAAGATAAAGGAGGTACACTACTAATGCCCAAGTAGCGACCACCAACGACACATGGAGAATATCTATATATGATACGTGGAAGCCTCCTGCTCGCCTCTGAATCAGCTACTCGCGCATCACCAGCTAACCATAACCTGTCTCTAGTCTGCTCGTGTGAGCACCCAGAGTAATAAGAGGAGACATAAAACTCTGGGTCAGACATAAAGCCTGGTATGAGCAATAAGCATCTAAACAAAATAATAACAGGTATAATCCAATCATACCTGAACCTGGACCTGCAACCAAAGAGTTAGCACTACATACTGTACAACACTCTAAGGTGCCATTTCAAGTGGTGTAAAGATAACGGGGGGTGGGGTGTGCATGTCAGAGTGATGTCAAACAATCAAGCATAGCAACCATCCTCACGTCTCTCACTCAGTGCGTAAAGCATACGATACCCACTACCTTGGTCACCTAATCCTTTGGGCCATGATGGAATCCAATCCCGTGTAACTATCACTATAAGCCCACTATCCACCTCTCAGTGGTGAACCAAGGTTATGAATACCGACAACCCCTTTGCACACGTCCCGCAGCAAAGCCCAATCATGAAGTGAACTCATTGGTTCCCAACTGGATCCTGAGCTCTAACTTCCATTTGGACTACCTTTGCATCTCGGGTTATTGCCTTCACCTCCGGATCGGTCTTCATTCAGTTCGCAACCTCCTGGTTCGGTTCGTGACTCGCCCCCTCGCATCAGCTCGACTCGCGGATCGTGGTCATTGCCTTCGCTCGGATCGGGTCGTGCCTGTTACGTCAGCTCGGGTCGGATCGCACCATTCGTCAGCTCATTCGGATCGCGCCTGCTGCATCGGGTCGGGTCGCGATGCACTTGTGGTCACCATCCCCCTTCGGTTCGGTTCGCAGTCCTCCTTTGCGAATGGTCGGATCGCCACCATCGGATCGTGCTTCACCCATTCGTGGTATCGGTCGAGCTTGGAGTGGCTCGTGACGCCAGGTCGGATCGTGACCTTCGAAGTGGAGCGGATCGGTTCGTCTCGTGGCGCGAGCTTCGATCGGTTCGCATGGGGTAGGAGCGATCCGGTCCGGGGTATTTCCTGCACTTCGTTCCAGCGACTGTTTTTCGCCATTCGACGGCGTTTTTGACCAAACTAACACTTCTAAACAATCACAAAGCATACCATACAGTCATAGCAACATATAGTATCGACCACAAACACCAAAACATAAATCATAGCATGTAAAATGAATCAAACATAGCCAATACCCCATATTTTTCCTTAAGCATACTTAAGCAAATTAACAATAAGGTTAGCAAATCTTAACCAAATTGAAACAAACTTCTAACAGAGGTCTAAAACAATATTTCAGAATTTCTGAACATTTTTCCAGATTTTTAACATGCATAAATTCGCTAATTATCACTAATTACCCCTTAATCCCCCAAATTCCGGGATTTGCAAAATTAGTTGAAATTAACCCAAATTCATATCAGAGGCATAAAATGGTGTTTTAGAATTTTAGGAATTTTTCTAGATTTTTCTGAGCCATAATTTCGCTAATCTTCGCTAATTACCATAATTAGTCGTAATTAGTGAAAAACAATGCAAATCACTCACCTTAGCCACAAACAAACTTTAGATCTGAAATAGTCTCTGATTTGGATCCAATCCCTATGTGTTCCAGCAGCTCTCTCGCTGATTTGGTGAAGATCTTCTTTTATTTGAGGTAGATTAGGCCAAAACTTGATTAGAAAGTGATTAGAGATGATTTGGGATGAAATTAGAAGGTGGAGGCCATTACTAGGGTTTCAAGGAGGAAAGTGGCGGCTCAAAACTGAAATGAAAATGATTCTCTAACTCATTTCAGCCTCCCCATAACCCTAATCCCGAAATGGGTCATGGGCCTATCCACTAATCACCCTATTTGGCCCGGTTAAGCAGTTTTTCACCTTCCAAACCTTGTTTCAGCCATATCTCCCAAACGGTAAGTCCGTTTGGCTAATGTGACCACTCTACGGAAAGAGAAACCATCATTCGAATCCAATGGAAGTGGTTTCAGGTCAAAACTCCTTTCCAGTCAAAAGTTATGGCCAAAACAGTACCAACTAGGGGCAAAACGGTCATTTAAAAATCGACAAAAATCATGAACATGGGAAATGACTCTAATGGTTGTTTCCCAAAGTTACATGACCATACAACTTCATATGAGAAAGAAATAAATATTCTACGATCCTTCGATACGTAGAATGCGGGTTGTTACATGAATCGTCAGGGCCGGTCCACCAATGTGGATTATTATGCCTGAACACTGCGTTTCCCCGCCCTTTGGGGCGTAAATGAGCCAAATGACTCCATCAGCTCCACATAGTCACCGTTATATCCGAGGCGCTTCGCAGCAGCAACAACCACACAGGTGAAAATAATATAAATGTCAGGGCTGGTAGGTCACGGACACCACCCTAGCTAGAAAGAAACGCATGCCCTCCCTGATGTCCCCTCCCGTTTCTGGTTCACAACCGGGGTGTGAGGCTCGCGAATCAACGCTATACAAAGCTATGCCACATAGGCGGTGCTTTGATCATCAACCACAAGACTCTGCTTTTCAACAGAAGCCTTGATCAATTGCCACTTAGACATGCCACATTCACTCCATGCGATTGATATCCATCAATATATAACCTCTGAGCTCGTACGTCTCAGAGAATGGCGTTATGCAAGAGAATAAATTCTCCGCCGCCAAACAGATATATATTTAATAGAAATCAATCACACAGCATAAAATCCAATGTCAGACACACAGTCCATTTACAAGTTCGTTCTAGGTCTGAACGAAACCGGAGGCACCTTGTACCTCGCATATCCATCGATCTTCAAGTACGTCTGGACGATCACCAACTGATTCCCTCCTCTTGGGTGTACAGCCCAATCAAGATCATCAGTAATCACCCAAACGATGTGAAGACCTCTGCTCTCCACCACCGTCTTCATCCTCGACACATCGTCGAATCAGTTATTCAGAATGGGATAACCCCGGTTTTTCTGAATAACTCACGTATGTAATAAACAAGTGTTACATAAACACAACATACACCTCACTCCAATTCAGAATATTCTTTTATTCAAATATTCTTATACTTTGGGAAAGGTTCCCATTAATTTTATCAAAGATAAGCTCTTTAAATTTATCTTTTAATCTTCTTTTGAATATCAATTCAAATTAGTCGGGATTAGCGAACCACACTGAAGTAATCACTTATTTTATATCCCAATCCCAACCTATTCATCACATGAAGTAAAACTGGTCATACTTCATATCTAACACCATGGTGTTATCGATAAATTCAATTACCATTTCACGTTTAAATCTAATTCAAGATTTAACTATCGCCTGGAGAATAACTGGTGATACTCCATTCTCGATCATTTCAATCTAATTAAAGATTCATTAAAACTCCTTTTGGTTTTAATCTTCCCAAAAATCACTATTAATGATTATTTAACTTGGGAAATCATCCCTTGTCTTCAACTGGTTTAAAGAACCAATATCTTTTAAAACCCAGTTCACGATAAACCCAAAATCACATTTGATATTAAATACAAGGCTCTAAATAGAAAATATATCGGCTTATATTCAATATCAAATTCTACAACCAACAAATATCGTATTGGAAATAACGATATAAATATATCTTTCAAATTTCCATAACAATATCTGTATAATTACAAAATTCAATATCGAAATATTCTGAAGATAATTTCGATTCAAATCCATTTCCCATTTATATATTGGGAATTCTGGTTATTTTCAAAAACCATTTCAAATCAACTTTATTTATTTTCAAAATAAATGGGATTATAATTCTAGTTCAGAACTAGTTCATTTCGTTAAAAATATATTTTTATCTTTTCAAATTTGGAATTTTTCATTCCAATTCTTCCCACATCATTTCTTATGATTTTACACTAGTCATTGATATTTTTAATAATCTTATCAAGGCCGATACAGTCGATTTCCATCAACGGCCATCGAACTGCACTTACAGCGACCTTATCCAAATTTGATTTGGACATAATTACAAATCCAATAGTTAGATTTCTAATTTCTAATATGCTTTAGAAAGCTCTTTTCGATACGAACCCAACGGTTCCGGTTTTAGCAGAATCCGACAATCGAATCTCCCGCAATGTCAATTCGAAGTCAAAGGCCGAAATTCGCGAACTGTCGCAGTGCGGCGCGTTCTATTCAGGCCATTACATATATCTATTATATATATTTCATCGATTTCCTTTTAAAACCTATTTTACAAATCGTTTTAAATTCGTTTTCAAAGCGATTTCAACTTCCTATTCAATTTCTAATCAAAATTGAATATTCCATATCATCGATATATATATAAATGATAATGTTTTCAAAACGTTATATTTTGAAATCACTTTCTTTTCTATATTCTTTTTAAAAATGAATATAATCGATATAAATATCGTTCTCGTCAAAATGGTGCAAATCTAATCCACACGGCTTTATATATTTCAATAACTTCGTTATTCTATTCAGCAAATGAATATTTATTCTATTCAACACATGAATCTATTTTTTTTTTTAACACATGAATATTCTCAACACATGAGTATTGTCAACACATGACTATTTTTATTATTTAATATATTTTATAGAATTGTGCTTTATATCTTTTAATTCTTAATCAGACTCTAACCGTAAATTAGCAAGAGAACAATTCCCTAAGTATTAACCCCGAAGGCCGAAACCAACATCAGATCAATATCCAGGAAACCATTCATCTTAATTGATTTCCAGTTAGTTTCTAATTTTATATATGGTAAAGATGTAAATTTTATTGTTAAAATATTCCATTCAACACATGATAAGTTTCAATACATGAATATTCTCAACATATGAGTATTGTCAACACATGACTATTTTTGTTTATTCAACACAGGAATATTTATTTTATTCAACACATGAGTCTATATTTTATAATATTCTTTACTTTCCCAAAAAGGAATGAGGCCCAAACAATTACCATATAATGTTAATTATATGGATTCCATACAACACATGTATATAATAGCAACGATAAATAATCAACCATCATCCAGAGTGCATCACACAACTACATAAGCGTTAAATATAAGTAATTAACGCTTACACAGTCTGTCAGTCAAACGATCGACGTACTACTAAATAATTGGGATTAGTATGCATCAAATATCATCCCAACACCCGTGTGGGGTTTCAAATCAACGAACATAGATTTTTATTTGTGTAGCTGGGCGATGTGTAAAATTTATCGTCCAAATCAATATCAGTCAAATCGGTGTACATAAAGAAATCGTCCGATTTGTTTATAAATATTTATTTTATTACATGTTAAAAATTATATTTTTAACTATAAATACTTATTTTCATCCACTTCACACAATCAATTTTCACAACACAACAATCAAACATACAAGCCATCCATGGTCTGTGGACGATGGGTGTCGGGTGCTGCTAAGCACCGTCTGCATCCTAGTATATATTTCTAACTAGAAAACAAGAATTAAAAGTGAGAAGTTCTTACCTTGGGGTTCCACTCCGCCAGTCTTTATTTCTAAACTGTTTGGATTTGTTCGAAATTCCAACGCATCCTTTTTACGCTGTTCATATATAAAAATCATATTTTTATTTCAACGCTATAAAATCACATTTTTATTTCGCTATACACGTAATAGAAAACAGATTTTTATTTCGTTACATATATAAAAATCATATTTTTATATTCTCTATTATATAAAAATTCTATTTTTAATCCGCTACTCATATAAAAATCGAATCTTTATTCTCGCTACTTCATGATAAAAATAAAGTTCATATTTTTATTTCACTTCATATTTCTGAAAATCATAACTTTGTTGTAACGACCCGGATTTTTGAACAGTTTATTTTAAATATTTAATACAGTTTTAAATAATTAGTTGATAATATAAATGTTATTTTACATTGAGTGATCGATTCAATAATCGAAATAAGATTTAATATCGAATATATTTAATTATGAAATACGAAATATAATTGAAATTGGAGTTAAGAACTAAATCAAAATAATCCAGATAACCGGTATGAATTCTATTAGAATATATACGATAATAATAATAATTTATTATCGAGAAATTATTTGTTTAAGTTTAAATTATATTATATAAATTTATTATGGTTACTTTATATATATACACATTCAAATTTAATTACAGAATATATTCTGTTAAGCTCGGAACACCGTTATTACATTGGAACGACAGCCGGTACGCTAAAATAGCGGTTTACGATTTTTAATTGTGAACCCCGAGATATTTTTTTAATTGCAAGCCGCTTGGCTTTTTCTTTTGTATTGGTGAGGCCATGGGAGGTTATTTGAAATATCTCGATGCTCCCGGTATAAGGGAGGTTATGGCGAATTTATCCAGGTATTTAAGGAGTTAGAATATTTTTAAGAAAAATTTGATAGTTAGAAATCAATGTATCGATATACATATAGAATTCGATAAGTAAATGAATTTAAAAATAAAATATTATAAACAAAAAGCAAATCTATAAATTAAAGTTGATAAAAATAGAAAGGGAAGTGTATACGTGTTTAAAAATGGATAATTTGTTTTTATGGTGTTGATTTTTCGAGAGTAATGGTTTTGTCTGTTTTGAAGTTCAAGATGTTTCAGTCAAGGTCTAAGAGGTAATTATACCCTAAATCGATTACTTTCATTTTTAACCGATAAATAGCAATATTCTGTCTCGAAGATCAATGGTTAAATAAAAGATAGTTGAATGAAATATTTTGGGTTGTTGGAACGATGTTTTACACAACATTCGTTTTAACCCAAGTGGTGAAATTTTGGAAGTATAAAAGTAATTATTTCCTAAGTATAACTAAAGTAGTCAGGAAAGAGAGAAGTGATTGAAATTGTTTTCAATTGAAAATAGAAGATATGTTCTAAATATAAAAAACAAAAGAAGACGATATATGGAAATGTTTTTTCCAAATAGCGTAAGAGGCCAAGAAGATGATTATTGAAAATATTTGTTTAACAAATATCGATAAGGAAACGAAGAAGTGAATTAATTAATGAAATATTGATTAACATGCCCAATTATTGTTTGATGTTTTGAATGGATGTTTGTTTATTTTTCTTCGATAGTTAAAGAACCGACTATCGAAGTGTTTGCCAATATCGTTGTCAATATGGAGAGACCGGTTGGATTATTATCCGTGAACCACTCTGTATTGGCAGTAACGTTGCGAATCAGATTATACGAAGGTAATCGAAGACGGAGTGAAGTGCAAGGACTTTTTCTATTAATAGAAATTGTGCCTTCGGTTTCGTTCAATCCCAGAATGAACGTATATGGACGAATGTCTGACAGAGTATTTCCAATGATCGCATATGTTGGTCTGTATATATATATATATATAGTGGCAATGGATTTATTCCCTTAGCATAATATCCAGAATATATTTGCGCAAATCAATTAGTGATTAACGGATCTGACAATGTGGCATTCAAAGTGATTGTGCTATCAATGAATAGAAAGTAATCGTAGCCTCAGGCCTCAACAACCGGGAAATGACAAAAATCGGGCAGGCAGCATGGCTATGTGGATCGCTCCCATTAGGGTGTATTATCACCTATCAAGAGATTCATTTAATTCCTTATTCTATTCGATGTTGTCCCATTCGGGAAACGTTTGATGATCCCAACCGTTGGTGATATACATTCGATACACTCAAGCGAAATGAGTGGTCGGTCATGTGTGGGCCGGGTTGCAAGACGTTCTTGTTGAACCTAGTGTATTCCTCTCTAGAGATACACTATCGGAAGTTGGTTCCATACCTTGTCATGTTGGAAATCCAATCTCCAATAAGTACCCTGCGATTTTTGATTCAATATTATATATGGAGTGTGAGATGCAAGCGTTCCGCTAGATTCTATTTATTTGATATAGACATTATTGTAATATCACTGGATTTTTGTATCAAAGTGTTTTGGGTTATAATAAGGTAAAAACCGTCCACGTTTATGTGTGGCTGTCTTATTATTATCATTTCTTTAGAAAGGATTTTTAAAGTTAAACAAATGGTTGGAGTTTACTCACACCAGTCCTATGACTGACCCAGAGTTTATTTTTGTTTGTTTTCCCTAAACTCTTGGATGCCCAAATTTGTACGGCCAGTCAAGTAGTTGGGATTTTTCAGATTCACTTGGAAGAGCTGGAAGCAGGAGGCTTCACCAGTTAGTTATAGACTATCATATACTCCGCTGTGAACCATGTTTATATCTGGAAACTGGTGTTTATAACTGTTCCAAGAGTAATTGTTGTGCTCTGATGATGGTATGTATATAAAGTTACTGGTTTGTATTTCAAAAGTTATGTTATATAATATATTTTATTCGTTCCGCTATGAGATTTACCTTCTTTGTTTTCTTCTATTCTAATATTTCTTTCTTTCTATTTCTCATCCTCTAACTTATTTCTAATAATGATTCGTATTTCTGTGCAAATTTGGGTTGGACTTATGGTGTTATTAGTCGACTCAGATTGTACAGATTTGTGGGCCGTTACAGTTGGTATCAGAGCTTAGGTTGAGCGAGTACCTAAGCTTCGGTGGGGTTGTGCTTATTACAGGTAGGGTCAGTAGTACCCTAGAATGATTTGAGTGTATGTACGAGAGAGCGTAATTGTTATTTGATATAAAAACTATTTTATATTGTGTTAGCTAGTATGTTGAGTGGTTTATGAATTCTAATCTGATCGTGGGACGCCACAAAGTCGATAGGAATTTCTAAACACTTGAACAGAAAATTTCAACATAATATTGTTTTAAGTGGGTAAATGAAATAATTTTACCCAAAATTCTATTTTGATATAGAAGGAATAATTTTCTGAAATTATAGTAATAAATGGATGTGTTGTTATAATTATAATCAAATGAGATTACAGCATTGAAATGGCTATATATAACCAAAATGAATTTGTATATGAATTAAATATACAAATTAAATGAATTAAAATGGGAATGATTATATATAACCAAGTAGAATTTGTATACAAATGAAATATATACAAATAAGATGAATTAAAACTAGATTCAAACCCGAATTTGGAATTTAAATCCTGGGAAGTTGAAAAATATTTTTCAGAGTATATTGAAATAATATAGCATTGTTTTGGAAGGATTTTTGATTTAAAATCATTTTAGATGGATTTTGAAAGTGATAATGCACTGAACCCACTTCAGTCGCTAGGAAACAATTCTGATAGTGACTGCAGCATTATCAGTTTTCATTTTCGAGTTCTAAGTGATGAATTGCTACATTAGAAAAGTTTTGATGTAAAATTGTTTTGAAAGAAAACAAGTGGTTTGAAAACTCAAATGTTTTGAATTTGAAATGGAAATAAATACATATGCATATATTTATGTGATTTCAGAAGGATTTGAAAGGAAAACCCAGGAATTTGAATTCTGAAGTTTAAATTTAACTTAAGCAAGTTATATGGATCGAGGTAAATAAATTAATAAAATTCAAATTGAATAAAATTGAATGGAATTAGAACTGGGTGTAAATCATTTAGATTAAATGTGTGAAAACCAAAAGTTTTGGATGGAGCTAACTTGTTGAAATATGAAGAGGTGAATTTCAACATAAAGGAGTTTTGAAAAGTTAATGAGTTTATATTATTTTTCCTACCTTAGAAATTTCGAGGACGAAATTATTTTAAGGGGGGAAGAATGTAACGATCCGGATTTTTGAACATTTTATTTTAAATATTTAATACGGTTTTAAATAATTAGTTGATAATATAAATGTTATTTTATATCGAGTGATCGATTCAGTAATCGAAATACGATTTAATATCGAATATATTTAATTATCGAAATATGAAATATAATTGAAATCGGAGTTAAGAACTAAATCAAAATAATCCAGATAACCGGTATGAATTCTATTTGAATATATACAATAATAATAATTTATTATCGATAAATTATTTGTTTAAGTTTAAATTATATTATATAAATTTATTATGGTTACTTTATATATATACACATTCAAATTTAATTATAGAATATATTCTGTTAAGCTCGGAACACCGTTATTATATTGGAACGACAGTCGGTACGCTAAAATAGCGGTTCACGATTTTTAATTGTGAACCCCAAGATTTTATTTTTTTGGATAGGTTCGAAATCAAATTAGGATCCATTTAAAAAGGATAAAAATCTCTCGGAATCAAATCGTATTAATGTATAAATCAAATCAAAATTTATTTTGCCTGTACTTATGGGGACAAACCATTTATAACGCGTGTACCCTGTTGCCTCCCATTTCCTTTTATAAATATCGCAAATTCCCTTTGTTATTTTATTTCTTCAGCATATCAGGAAGAAAATCAAAGACTCTAAACAAATAAATGGCCGATCTCTAGTTGCTCAAAATCGAAGTCATTTCCTTGTTTTTATTTCCTCAAATCCAGATCGCTTGCCTCAACCGTGACTCTCTTCAAAACCCAATCCGTTCATTCCTTGTTCGCGCGACTGTGTAGTGAGATGCAGTTCATCCTCAAGCCTCGTCTTCAGTTAGTATTCCAGATCTGTGAAGCCGCAACACTCGATAGAGGAACCAGCGTGAAATAAAATCGTGATTTAGGGTTCTTGAGTGAGAAGGACAGGTCACGACATTGATCGAGGCCACTATTTCTTAGGTGCGATGTTGGGTGTGCGAGCGATTAGTAGGTGGGCGCGGTTTACTTAGAGGACTGTGAGCGTGGAGATGAAGGTTGTTAAGGTGCTGATGTTGAACTCGAAAGTTGCGATTTGCTCCTGGTGAAATGGAGGGATCGACTATATGTGATGATGAAGGGGGCGCTCGTAATTGGTGATCGAACTTGTGATAGGAAGTGGGTATAAGCAGGGTCAAGACACTGTTTTGGGTTTGTACAGTAGGTGATTTCTGGGAAAATTCGGGTGTTCGATCTATTATTCTTGGGTGATGAGATGGGAATGTGCTATAGGGATTTTCTGCAGTTTCAGGTTGAGATAGTGAAGCGAGTGAGCGATGGTGTTGATGAAGTTCGAGAAATGGAATGGCAAAGTGATGCAGTGAAGCTGGAAGTCACTCCTGTAAAGGGGTTTCGTAGAAAGCAAATTTTTGAGGGATTGGGGAGAAAAATCTACAGCAAAAGTTTTGACAGTGAAGAAATGGATTAAGGTAATTAAATAATTTATTTAGTTAATAATTTATTTATTTTGTTAGTATAGTAGTTAATTAAGTTGAATAATCATTTAATCGGTAAAACAAAATTAATTAATCGTAGGTACGTAGAAAAATCCAGTCGAGTAGTTTCGTAACCAGCGATACAGAATTAAACTGGATATTCGGCAATGGAAAAATCACGGTGAGTAATTCTCACTCAAAAATTTTATTTAGAATTATTTTTATCGGTTAAAAATAATTGTTTGTTGATTGTTTGGATGCTTTAAATATTATTTGTTGCTGTGAAAAATATATTAGTTATTTAGGCTTGGTGGTTGCTATTATATATATATTGGTGGTTGGATTTCCCACAGTATCATTAGCGGATGCCCGCGGTACCATTAGCGGAAGATTACCCTATACGCCCCCACGCTATGATAGTGGATGACCTTCTATACCACGATATCCTGCCTCGAAGCAGGATGGGTATTGCTATGTTAACTAACATCTGTGGATGCAGGAAAACAGGTTGGAGGAATCCAACTGGATTCCTCAAAAATATATTATCTATTTGTTTGTTTGTTTGGTTTCATATGTATATTCATATATGATGTGTTAAAAAAAAAATCAAACGACTGAAATTGGTTGATTTGATTGCTTAAAATATCCCTGGGGCTTGAATATATTTTTAAAAATATCAAAAAGGGTATTTGAGATTTAAAAAGGGAATTCAATTTTTATGAACAGAATTTGAATTTTTATGAACTATAGAAAATATTAACTTGTTTGAATATATATGAAACAAGAATTGAATTTATAAACTTGGTTTATAAGTTTATACTTTTGGATTTGAATTGAATTTATAAACTCTGTTTATAAATTTAAAATGTTGGATTTGAATTGAATTTTTATAAACTTTGTTTATAAATATATAATGTGGGATTTTAAGTGAAGTTATAAACGTTGTTTACAAAATTAATGCAGAAAATTCAAATGGAATTGAAATAGAAATTGAATAAGAGAATTCCAATAGAATTTGAATAAGAGATTTCAAATAGAATTTGAACAAGAGAATTCAAATAGAATTTGAATAAGAGAATTGAAATAGACTTTGAATATAGAACTCAAATAGAGTTAAAATAGGAATTTCAAGCAGAATTCAAATGGAGTTTGAATATTTGAAATTCCATATAGTAAAAAAAAGAGTTTGAATATTTGAAATTTCAAATAGAATTAAAAAGGAGTTTGAATATTTGAAATTTCAAATAGAATAAAAATGTAGTTTGAATATTAGGAATTGAAATAGAACTTCAAAATGGAACTAGAATTTCAAAATAGAAATTGAAATAGAACTTCAAAATGGAATTAGAAATTCAAATAGAAATTGAATATAGAAATTCAAATGGAGTTTAAATAAAGGAAATTCAAATATAGAATTTGAATATAGAATTCAAATAGTTTGAAATGGAATTTGAATATAGAATTCAAATAGTTTGAAATGGAATTTGAATATATGATTCAAATAGATTTGAATAGAATTTGAAAATAGAAATTTCAAAGAGAATTTGAAATAGAAAGTTGAATCATGTTGAAATGGGAACGACAAAATATATTTTGAAATGTGGATTTTTAAATAGAATAGAAATAAATCCAAAGGATTTATAATTTATAAAAGGGAATTGAAATTAAATATAGAAGATCGAAGTATAAATGAGTTTATTACTGAATAAGGAAAAATCGACAATTTTAGAAGATTGGAAATAGTATGTTGAATTGGGAAAAATTGATTTGAGATATATTAAAAATATATCAGAATGGAGTTGAATTTATTATAAACAAAGTTAAAACGTTTATATTTATAAATATAATTAAAACGAGCTTGCCATAGAACGGCAGTTCGAAAATTATCGTTTCGAACTTCAATTGAGTATACAGAACTCAATTGAAGTCGGAATTCTTTGAAATAAGAAACGTCAGGACCGATTTGATAATAGTTTTTTAATAAAGGAGAAAAATATGAATTTCGTCGTATATATTTTGAGTTATGTCAAAATCAAATTTTTAGAAAAGTAGCGCCATAACCACTAAAAACCATAACGGTTTATTTAATTTTATAAAAGGATTTTTAAGCGAATAAAATCCGAATTTCTATTTAGAAAATTTCAGATTTTGAGTTGTAAATTATATGTGAACTTAAGTGGAGTAATGAATTTATTTTTGAAACAAAAATCAGATTATTGATTATTGAATAGAATTAACTAATTTGAATAGTAATTAGTTAATGAGATCTTGAATTAATATTGGGCTTTGAATAAGTGAATTCGATTTGAAAATTTATATTTGAAATCAAAAAGGAAACTAGAATTGAAATTGAAATTCAATTTGGTTATGAGCAAGTTAAATATTTTGTTTGAACATGTTATGTTCAAACAAAGAAGTGAAATAGGCAAAATAGCTAATTAAAGGATAAATGAGCGAAACTGAATTCAAACGATTGGATAGTGTTGAATTGAATTGAAAACAGGTGAGCATGTGTTAGGCAGGTATAGGATGGAGTATATGAAGATTTTAATTAATGTGCCCGACAAAAATGTACATGTTTAAATTCATACAAGAGATTTTATGTGCCGTATCGGCAAGCCGCTTGGCTTTTTCTTTTTCTTCTGGATTGGTGAGGCCATGGGAGGCTATTTGAAATATCCCGATGCTCCGGCACAAGGGAGGTTATGGCGAATTTTTCTGGGAATTTAAGGAGTTAGAATATTTTTAAGAAAAAATTGATAGTTAGAAATCAATGTATCGATATATATATAGAATTCGATAAGTAAATAAATGTAAAAATAAAATATTATAAACAAAAAGGAAATCTATAAATTAGAGTTGATAAAAATGGAAAGGGAAGTGTATACGTGTTTAGAAATGGATAGTTGGTTTTTATGGTGTTGATTTTTCGAGAGTAATGGTTTTGTCTGTTTTGAAGTTAAAGATGTTTCAGTCAAGGTCTGAGAGGTAATTATATCCCAACTCGATTGTTTTCATTTTTAACCAATAAATAGCAAGATTCAGTCTCGAAGATCAACGGTTAAATAAAAGATAGTTGAATGAAATATTTTGGGTTGTTGGAACAATGTTTTACACAGCATTCATTTTAACCAAGTGGTGAAATTTTGGAAGTATAAAAGTAAATATTTCCTGAGTATAACTAAAGTAGTCAGGAAAGAGAGAAGTGATTGAAATTGTTTTCAATTGAAAATAGAAGATATTTTCAAAATATAAAAAATAAAAGAAGACGATATATGGAAATGTTTTTTCCAAATAACGTAAGAGGCCAAGAAGATGATTATCAAAAATATTTGTTTAACAAATATCGATAAGGAAATGAAGAAGTGAATTAATTAATGAAATATTTATTAACAGGCCCAGTGATTGTTTGATGTTTTGAATGGATGTTTGTTTATTTTTCTTCATTAGTTAAAGAATCGACTATCGAAGTGTTTGTCAATATCGTTGTCAATATGGAGAGACCGGTTGGATTATTATCCGTGAACCACTCTGTATTGGCAGTAGCGTTGCGAATCAGGTTATATGAAGGTAATCGAATACGGAGTGAAGTGCAAGGACTTTTTCTATTAATAGAAATTGTGCCTTCGGTTTCATTCAATCCCAGAATGAACGTATACGGACGAATGTCTGACAGAGTATTTCCAATGATCACATATATTGGTCTCTCTATGTATATATATGGTAGCAACGGATTTATTACCTTAGCATAATATCAAGAATATATTTGTGAAAATCAATTAGTGATTAACGGATCTGACAATGTGGCATTCAAAGTGATTGTGCTATCAATGAATAGAAAGTAATCGTAGCCTCAGGCCTCAACAACCGGGAAATGAAAAAAATCGGGCAGGCAGCATGGCTACGTTGGTCGCTCCCATTAGGGTGTAATATCACCAATCTAGAGATTCATTTAATTCCTTATTCTATTCGATGTTGTCCCATTCGGGAAAAGGTTGCTGATCCCAACCGTTGGTGATATACAATCGATACACTCAAGCAAAATGAGTGGTCGGTCATGTGTGGGCCGGGTTGCAAGACGTTCTTGTTGAACCCAGTGTATTCCTCTCTAGAGATACACTATCGGAAGGTGGTTCCATACCTTGTCATGTTGGAAGTCCAATCTCCAATAAGCACGCTGCGATTTTTGATTCAATATTATATATGGAGCGTGAGATGCAAGCGTTCTGCTAGATTCTATTTATTTGATTTAGAAATTATTATAATATCACTGAATTTTTGTATCAAAGTGTTTTGGGTTATAGTAAGGTAAAAATCGTCCATGTTTATGTGTGGCTGGTCTTACTATTATCATTTCTTTAGAAAGGATTTTTAAAGTTAAACAAATGTTGGAGTTTACTCACACCAGTCCCATGACTGACCTAGAGTTTATTTTTGTTTGTTTTCCCTAAACTCTTGGGTGCCCAAATTTGTATGGGCAGTCGAGTAGTCGGGATTTTTCAGATTCACTTGGAAGAGTTGGAAGCAGGAGGCTTCACCAGTTAGCTAAAGACTATCATATATTCCGATGTGAACCATGTTTGTATTTGGAAACAGGTGTTTATAACTGTTCCAAGAATAACTGTTGTGCTCTGATGATGGTATGTATATAAAGTTACTGATTTGTATTTCAAAAGTTATGTTATATAATATATTTTATTCGTTCTGCTGTGAGATTTATCTTCTTTGTTTTCTTCTATTCTAATATTTCTTTCTTTCTATTTCTCATCCTCTAACTTCTTTCTAATCATGATTCGTATTTCTATGAAAATTTGGGTTGGACTTGTGGTGTTATTAGTCGACTCAGATAGTACAGATTTGCGGTCCATTACACTTGTTTATATAAAAAATCTTTCCTTTATGTGTTTGAAAACCATATCTTTTCTATGTCAAAAATCTTAACTTTTCATGTTTTAAAAGTCAATCTTTACTCGTTTAAAAATCATTGATCTATGTAAATAAAATCCTAGCTTTATGTATATAAAAATCATAACTTCATGTGTATAGAAATCAAATCTTTATTCGCATGAATCCTATATAAAAATCTAATCTTTATCTCGCTAACATACATATAAAACTGAGCTTTAAAATATGTTTTTAACATATGAAAACTGATCCTTTAGACTATAATTTTAACCTAAATAAAATCAGATTAGGAAATAAGATAAGAAAACTCACAGCTTTAATAATGGTGGAGGGTTGGAAGCGACGCACGGGGGTGTGGCGCTGTCGGAGGCGCGAGGCTGGCTGCGCGGTGGCGCGCTGCGATGGGGGAAATTGATTTGGGGATCAGGGTTCGTGGTTTCGGTTTAACGGCGATGGAGGGGTGAGGCTCGTCGGAGCTGCGGTGAAGTGGAAGGGGAGCGGTGGAGATAGGGAGGCGGGCGATGATGGATCGATGAAGGGGCCTAGCGACGGGTCAACGCGAGGCCCTTTTTTTATTTCTTTTTGTTCTGAACGGGTAAAAGAGGGAAGGGGGGTTAAGTATAAATACAATTTAATTATTTTATTACTTTATCCTTCAAAAGGTTAATTTTTCGTTCGGACTCGAAATCAAACCCACCGACTTTCGTCCCTAGCTAATTACCCCCATTCCAAACACAATGGGATATGTTTCATATCCTAATTCGACTGTTTCGATAGGTTTTCATTCAAATTAAAATATAAATCAGTATATATTCAATTTGAACACACATTTCAATTTACCGGGGCCACATATTAACTCTAAAAATTCCCGAAAAATTATTCCTAGCTTTGTATTGACGATACGGTCCTAAGAAAACTAATTTCGTCAAATTCTGAGACCGTTTGAAAAATGTCCATTTTCTGGTCGATCAAAATTGACTGAAACTATTTAATCACGTTTAACTTCGCCACGCTCACATATTGATTCAGAAAATTATGCAATTTGGAACCTAAAAATAATTTGACATCCCGGATCCAACAAAAGTGGTTTCGTCAAAAAAAAGGCCGTTTGCAAAATTTCCATTTTTAAGGGCCAGAATTCTATAGCGACTATTCTAAATTTTCAACTGGACATAACTTTTTATTTCTGCTATGAAATTTCAATTTTTTGGATTCGTTGGAAAGATATTTACAAATAGATTCAAATATTTTTGATTTTGCTAAAATTCGGTTTATTTTGAATCCTGTACATTCATTTGAACTTTTAAATCGAAATTTCAAACTACCGCGCCATTTTCAGTTCCTTTTATAATTAAAATAAAATATTTACATTCTAACGTTGATTCAAATAAATATATACGTTCTACTTCTATTCAAAATAGATTTCCCGTCGTTATTATTTAAAATAATTCATTTTAAATATTCAAAATTCATTAAAATTGCCAAAATAAATTTTTTAAATTGGCTTGGATTTTCGAATTGTTACACTGAACTCAAACTTTGTACTTATCTCAAGCTGCATACTAGCATTTGGCTGTGTACTTGTCTCCGGGCTATTAGTTTCGAATTTCTTTTTGTTGCTAGAACTGGCCCCTCCTTCATCGCCCAAAAGGCCTTGCTTATCTAGATCTTCGTACTGATAAGCCATGTATATCATTTCAGAAAAAGATTGTTGCACATGTGCAGTTACACTACTTTGGTACTTTATTTGAAGCCCGTTAATAAACCTCAGATTCTTCATCTTTGGATTTTAAATTAAATGCAGGGTGAAACGAGAAAGTTCGTTGAATTTTTTATGATATTCTGGAATGGTCATATACCCTTGTATCAGATAGTAGAATTCATCACTTAACCGCTCAGTTGCTTCTGGAGGAATAAATCTTTCCTTGAACATTTCTTTAAATATATCCCAGGTAATATTGCCTTCTGGATTATCTTTAATAACGGTATCCCACCAGATTAAAGCTTCATCTTTGAGCGCCCAAGATGCCAGTAATCTTTTATGATCATCTCTCAACTTTGAACCTTCAAAGATTTTCTCAGCAGAGCGCATCTGCGCTTGTGCTTGAATAATTGATTCATTGCCTAAGAACAGTACTCCACCCAGATTTCGATAATTAATTAATAGAGCTTCAATATCTGGTTCTGACCTACCTCTTCTATTTCTGCCACTCATTTCTCAATCTTGCAAATAGCAGACAAAGTGTTAGGCTAACAGAAAAGGTATTTTTAAAGCATAGAGACATGTACTTGAATGTAAATGTGTCTACAGGGGTGTATTTCATTCTGCTATACTCATTCTAGGATATTACTGATCCTATCCGAAATGAGTTATTTGTCATAGAATACTTCCGATTCTATTTCTGACGAGTTCGTTAATATGTTATATTCTAGAACTAAGCTTAACCAAAGCTCTAATACCACGTTGTGACAACCCCAAACCTCGTTCCACGGTGTCAAGGGTAATCTTTGGAATATAAAACATAAACAAATAACAACAGAACAGAAATATATAAATACACCAGATAATGTACAACAAATACACTGGATAAACATAATCATAAGAGTTACACAGTATACAGGATCATACTTAGTACAAAATATAGTTCAGCTTTACATACAATGTCTACAACGGAATCAAAAACATAATATGTACAACAGGAGCTGACCAGCATAAAAAGAAGTGATAGAATCCATCCTCAGCTCCATAGTTATCCAGAAAGAGCCTGCTAAAACCTGAATACAAGGCTGCCCATGTAGAATCAGGGGCACCCGAGTTTGCAAGTGAAACAAACTACGACTCAGTCATGGGACTGGTATGAGAAATCTACTTAACTTATTTTACGATAAGGCCAATCATAGGACCACGCCGCTAACGCGGAACGGGTTTACTCCATTGGATTGCCAGTACTTAAAACCAGTAAATCATTTAAACGTCGCAATGCTTTTTATAAAAATGAAGTCATTATAAGACTCATTTCCCATCACATAATGCAACGCAAACCGGAGGATAGAGTTTTACCTTATAATGGCCAAAATATCTTGATACGAATAGAATAAAAGCATTTGATATTATTACTAGTGTTTATACATTTCAAAAACAATTTCAATCATAAGTATCAATCATAGACGGCATGGGTACCATTTATAGGTTTACAATCAAAACCGCACGATGTCGTATTTGGAAATTGGATTTCCGTCATGAACCAAGGCAAGGGATCGTCCTTACAGCTTCGAGATGCTCTAGCCCGTGTCTTAGGACCCAGACAAAGGTGAGCCCTTGGACCGTCAGGGCCGATCCACATGGAGTGGATTAAAATGCCTGAACACTGCGTTTCCCCGCCCTATGGGGCGTAAACTGGTCATATACCGACCAAACCATCGGCCCAGTAGCGACCGATATAACTGAGGCTCCTCGCTATCCATCATCCACATAAGTAAAATGCCAGGGCTATCGCTGACACCACTCCCAGCTAGAAGCAAACGCATGTCCTCCCTGAGGTCCTCTCCCGTTTCTGGCTTATACCGGGGTGTGAAGCTCGCGAATCTACGCTAAACACAAAGCTAGCTATTTAAAGCCATGCTTTGATCATCGACCACAAAGCCCTGCTTTTCAACAAAAGCTTTGATCATAGCATCTCTGCATGCCACGTTGTCAAGTTACAACGTCAGACACACATCCATTTACAAGTTCGTTCTGGATCTGAACGAAACCGGAGGCTACTTATTCCTCGCACATCCGAACGATCAACAAGTGCATCCGGACGACCACCATTGTAACCCCGTCAGGGCAGCAACTCCCATCAAAGACATCAGTGGCCATCCATTCGATGTGAAGATCATCGGCCTTGCACCATCTTCATATCTTCGACTTCCAAATGTCGATCAATTTTTAAATGAGAATTAACTCGGCCTTTTCAAATAATTCATGTATGTTTAGAATTTCAAATAAATTCATTTTCATAATTAAATTATTTGACATCCATAATTTAGTTCATTAATGTAATTTTCACGTCAAACACATTCGACCATCAAATATCCAATAAACTGAGTAAATTCGGTTTATTTCCATTCCATATAGTTTATAATATTTTATAATGATTTATCGCCATTTTTGCTCATTTAAAAATAGCCAATTTATATAAACAACGCTTCGAGCCATAACGCGCCCATGGCGCTGTTTTTCTTCAGATTTGATTTACACATATCTGAAAATTTAACCGTTGGATCTTTAAAAAATTGATATCATTAGAAAGATCTTTTCTATGCGGACCCAACGTTCCAGTTTTGGGAAAATCTGATGGTCGGATCTCCTGGTATAATCAATTGAAGTAACGATTTCAAAATAGAACTACAACATCGTAATTCGGTTTATTTTAATTATATTTATATATATAAATATAATCGATTCTAGCGATGTTTTCATTTAGATTTGAATTAAACATTCCAGACAATCTAACCGTTGGATCTTTGCAAAATTGGTGTCGTTGGAAAGATATTTCCAAAGCGAACCCACCGGTTTCGGTTTTGGGGAAATCCGATGGTCGGATCTCCCGATATAATCGTTTGAAATCACGGTTTCAAAATACGAATTGCAGCTTCGTTATTCGATTTATTTTAGTTATATTTATGTATATATATATATAAATATAATCTTGTAACGACCCAGATTTTTGAACAGATTATTTTAAATATTTAGTATGGTTTTAAATATTGAATTCATAATATAAATGAATTTTATATTGGATTTGTCAATTTAATTATCGATATATGATTTAATATCGAATATATTTAATTATCGTAATAGTAAAAATTTGAATTCCCAGTGTAACACTAAATCAGAACGATTCAGTCGACTAATATAAATTCTATATTGACTTAAAAAGATAATAATTTATTTTCGATGAATTTATTCGTTCAGAAATCGATATACATTCTAAACGGTTTAACTTAATTTACTAGTGTTATTTCATTTTAAACCGATTCTGTTAAGTTCAAATTATTGTATAAGCTTGAAAACGTCGGTCGTTGCGACTAAATAGCGGTTCAGGATTTTTAAATAAGGGACTGTGAGATATTTTAGTTTTTAATTAAAATAAATCAAATCAATAGCCACCCTATATCATTGTAATTCAGCCGACCTCCTTTTCCTTTTCACATACCTATTCTTCTCGAGCAGAAACTTTTGCTTCCCACCATCGATATCAAGGAGACAACAGTTTAATGGAGTGTACGTATTGTCCCCGTCCACCATTATAAAATCGCGACCCCTTATTCATTTCATTTAGTTCTTCGGCTAGGAAAAAAATCATGTCTTCGGCTAAATTAAATATGGTCGCTCCCTCATTCAGAAATCAAAATAGAATTTGTGATTTTCCCCTTCGCTGCCTTCCTTTAAGGATCCAAACCCACCTCGATCAAAGTTCAAGTATTCAAAGCCGATGCCTTCATTCGCAGAAGGAATAACATCATGATTTGGTATGGGATTTTACGGTCGACGGTGTGCTGATGGATGCAGATCGCGATTTTGGTTTAAGCTGCGATCAAACTAATGATGTTCGATTCTATCTCGTTCGATTTTTTCTCGTTCGATCTAGAGATTTCGATTTTGGGGGTTGCGAATTCAACTCGACATGGTGTTCGGGGAGTCACGATGCAGCACAAAAGGGGGTAGTCGCGATGTGAGTAGGTGCGATGACTTGATAATGAGCGAGTGGAAGTCGGTGTTTGGTTGGCAATGGAGGAGGAGTCGGTCTCTGTATTTCTGGTAACGATGAAGGCAGTTCCTGGATGCTGATGCGTGAAGGCCAATGTGACTGAAGTGAAGAGAATGGATTTAGGTAATTTAATAAAATTTTTAGTTAATAATTTATTTATTTAGTTAGTCTAGTTTAGTTAAAGAATTAATTAGTGTGTCATAAATATAGAATTAATTTAATAGAGAATTAGTTTGTCATTTATGTAAAGAAAATCAATTTATAAAATCAGTTTATATAAAGAAATAAATTGGTATAGAAATAAAATCCATAGACTAATAGTTGAGTATGCAAATTAATGTTTAACTTGGTTAATTAAAATATATAGGAAAATTAGTTATTCATTTAATAGTACATTTAAATGAATAGATGTTTAACCTGTAAATTTAAATAAAATTATCATAGGTACACGATAAAATTCATTTGAGGCGATTCGAGGCAGTAAGATTTGAATTTCACAGGATATTCAGCAAAGGAAAATCCTGGTGAGTAAATCTCACTCACCTTTTATTTTAATTATTTTTATTTCATTAAAAATAATTGTTTGTTGCTTGCGTGAATATTTTCTGGTTGTTTTATATATATTAGTTATTTAGGCTATATATATATATATTGGGTTGATTGATTGGTTGGATTCCCGCAGTCTCATTAGCGGATGCCCGCAGTTTCATAGCGGATGATTACCCTATACGCCCCACGCTATGATTAGTGGATGACCTTCTATACCGCGATATTCTGCCACGAAGCAGAATGGGTATTATTTATGTGCTAGCATCTGTGGATGCAGGAAAACAGGTTGGAGGAATCCAACTGGATTCCTCAAAAATATATTATCTGTTTGTTTATTTGTTTGCATATATATTGTTATATATGATGTGTTAGAAAAAAATAAATAATTGGTTGCTTTGTGTGTTTTATCACTGGGCTTAAGCAATGATATTTAAAAATATCGTGGAAGGATATTTGAGATTTAAAAAGGGAAAATTCTATTTTTAAATAGAATTTGAATTTTAAATGGAAATATAATATAAACTTGTTTTTGAAAAACAAAAACAAGTAGTTTCTTTATAAACGAAGTTTATAAATAGTTCTTTTATAACGAAGTTATAAATGAAGTGGAAAAAAATTATCATTTGATAATTCAGAAATAGAAATACAAGTTTGAAATTGGAATTTGAAATGAAATTTCAAAATAGGATTTGAAATGGAAGTTTTAAATATATAACTCAAATGGAATTTGAGTATAACATTTGAATTTTAAAGGGAGTTTAAATATTTGAATTTTAAAAGGAGATTGAATATTAGAAATTCAAATAGAAGTTCAAATAGGATTTGAATAGACGAAATTTGAATGAAAAATAGAATTTGAATTCAAGGAATTAAAAATAAAATTTGAATTCAAAGGAATTCGAATAAAGAAATTCAAATAGAAATTTGAATGTAGAATTTCAAAATAGAATTTGAAATATAGTATTTCAAAGAAGAATTTAAATATGAAGTTTGAATAGAGATTTGAAATAAAAATTCAAGTATTGAATTTGAACATGGAATTGAATACAGAAATTCAAGTAGTAATTTGAATATGAGATTTCAAAATAGAATTTGAAATAAACTTTGAAATAGGATTTTCAAAGCAGAATTGTAAATAGAATTTCAAAATAGGATTTCAAAATAGAAAATCCAAATGGTTTTGAAATGGAATTTGAATTCAAGGAAATTCAAATGGATTTGAGTAAAGAAATTCAAATGGTGTTGAAAATGAATTTGAATATTAGAAATTCAAATGGGGTCGAAAATGAAAAATGAAATTTGAATATAAGGGATTCAAATTGAATTCAAATAGGATTTAATCTATGGATTTGAATATGAAATTCAAATGGGGTTTAAATTATGGAATTCTGAATATAGAATTTAAAAAGGAGTTTGAATATTTGAATCTCAATAGAATTCAAATATAGAAATTGGAATATAGAAGTTCAAATGGAATTTAAGTATAAAGTTTGAATAAGAGAATTCAAATGAATTCAAGTATCGAATTTGAATATAGGGAATTCAAATAGAAATTCAAATATTGAATTTGAATATCAAATAGAAAAGGGAATTGGAATTTGAATTTAGAATTCAAATAAAAGTGAGATTTGAAATTGAATCAAGCAGAGTTAAATGGAGTTGAATTCATTTAAAGAAGTTTAGAAGTTTAAAAGTTTATATATTTATAAATATAATTAAAACGAACTCGCCGTAGCGCTGCAGTTCGTAAATTGGCGATTCGAACTTCAATTGGATATATAGAACTCGATTGAAGTCGGAATTCTTTGAAACAAGAAACGTCAGGACCGATTTGATAATAGTTTTCTAATGGAAGAGAAAAATCTGAATTTCGTCGTATAGATTTTGAGATATGTCAAAATCAAATTTTCAGAAAAGCAGCGCCAGAACCATTATAAAACCATAACGGTTTATTTAATGATATTAAAGGATTTTAATCAAATAAAAATCGAAATTTCTATTTAGAAAAATCCAGATTTGAGTTATAAGATATATGTGAACTCCAGTAGAATAATGAGTTGATTTCTGAAACAGAAATCAGATTTTGATTTATTGAATAGAGTTAACTAATTCGAATAGAAATTAGTTAATGAGATTTCGAATGAATATTGAGCTTTAAATAAGTGAATTCGATTTGAGAATTTATATTCGAAATAGAAAAGAGAACTAGAATTGAAATTGAAATTCAATTTGGTTATGAACGAGTTAAATATTTTGTTTGAACATGTTATGTTCAAACAAAGAAGTGAAATAGGCAAAATAGCTAATTAAAGAATAAACGAGCGAAACTGAATTCAAATGATTGGATTGAGTTAAAAACTGAATGGAAAACAGGTGAACAGGTGTTGAACAGGTATGGAATGAAGTATATAAAGTATATGAAGATTCTTAATTTATGTGCTCGACAAAAGGTACATGTTTAAATTCATATATGAGATTTATGCGCCGTATCGGCAAGCCGCTTGGCTTTTTCTTTTTCTTTTCGATTGAGGAAGATACCGGGAAGCTATTTGAAATTTCCCGATGCTCCCAATACAGGGGAGGTTATGGCGAAATTTTCCGGAAATTTAAGGAGTTAGAATATTTTTAAGATATTTTGATAATTAGGAATCATTGTATCGACGTATTGAATTCGATAGTAAAGTGAATATAAAAATCGAATGTTGTAAACCAAAGGGGATAGAGATAAGTGATTGGAATTGTTTCCAATTACAAATAGAGATTTTTCTAATATATAGAAAATAAAAGAAGTTAATATTTGGAAACGTTTCCAAATGGCATAAGAGGCCGAGATGATTATTGAAAATATTTGGTTAACAAATATTGATAGAGAAAATGGAGAAGTGATTTAATTAATGAAATATTAATTAAAGAGCCCAGTGATTTGGTTGAAATGTTTGGATGAACACTTGTTTTTATTCGATAGTTAAATCACAGACTATCGAAGTTTTTGACCATCGTTGTCAATATGGAGAGACCGGTTGGATTATTATCCGAAGAACCACTCCGTATCGGCATAAGCGTTGCGAACCAAGTATGCTGAATATATTGAAGACGGAGTAAAGTGCAAGGGCTTTTCTATTTATAGAAATAGTGCCTTCGGTTTCGCTCAATCCCAGAACGAACGTAAATGGACGAATGTCTGACAGAGTATTTCCAATGATCAAATGGGTTGGTCTGTATGAATATATATGGTTGCAACGGATTTATCCCTTAGCATAATATCCAGAATATTTGTGCAAACTCAACTAGTGATTAACGGATCTGATGATGTGGCATTCAAAGTGATTGTGCTATCAATGAATGGTAAGTATGCGTAGCCTCAGGCCTCAACAACCGGGAAAGGACAAAAATCGGGCAGGCAGCATGGCTATGTGGGTCGCACCCATTAGGGTGTATAATCACCTATCTAGAGAAATTCCTTTTGTTTCTAAATCTATCGATTCTGACCATTCGGGAAACGGTGGTTTGAGTCCAACCGTTGGTGATATACATTCGATACACTCAAGCGAAATGAGTGGTCGGTCATGTGTGGGCCGGGTTGCAAGACGTTCTTGTTGAACCCAGGTGTATTTGCCTCTAGAGATACATCGTCGGAAGGTGGTCCCATACCTTGTCATGTTGGAAATCCAATCTCCAATAAGCGCCATGCGGTTTTTGATTTTATACTATATATGTGGAGCGTGAGATGCAAGCGTTCTGCTATTTGGTTATTTACTTGATGTAGACATTATTATAATATCATTGGATTTGATATCAAAGTGTTTTGGGTTATAGTAAGGTAAAAACCGTCCGTGTTTATGTGTGGACTGGTCTTACTATTATCTTTTCTTTCGAAAAGGATTTTTAAAGTTAAACAAGCGGTTGGAGTTTACTCACACCAGTCCCATGACTGACCCAGAGTTTATTTTGTTTTGTTTTCCTAAACTCTTGGGTGCCCAAATTTGTACGGGCAGTCAAGTGTTTCAGGCTTTTACAGATACACTTGAAGGAGCTTGAAGCAGGAGGCTTCAACGTTAGTTATTTAGAGTTACTTCCGCTGGATCAAATGTTATGTGTACTCTGATGATGGTATGTATATATGTACAAAACAGATTTGTATTTCGAAGCTTATGTTATATAATATATTTTATTCGTTCCGCTGTGAGTTTGTGATCTTCGTTTTCTTCTATTCTAAGTTTTCTATCTTATCTATTCTCACCCTCTATCTTCTTTCTATTAATGGTTCGTATTTCTGTGATATTTGGGTTGGACGTGTGTTGTATTTAGTCAACTCAGATAGCACGGATTTGCGGTTCATTACAAATCTGTTCTTCGATTTCAAAACCATTTCATTTCAAGTAAGTGATAAAAATGATATTTTTATCCAACAAATATTTATTTCAACACATGACTATTTTTAACAATTCATATATATAATAAAAATGTGATTTTTATTGTCAAAACAATTTATTTCAAACATGATTATTTTATTTACTTCATATAGATAATAAAAATGTGATTTTTATTGATAAAACAATTTATTTCAAAAATGAAGATTTTTAGCAATTCATATATATTATAAAAATGTGATTTTTATTGTTAGAACAATTTATTTCAAACACGATTATTTTATATGCTTCATATAGACGATAAAATGTGATTTATATTGTCAAAGTAATTTATTTCAAACACGGTTATTTTATATACTTTATATGGACGATAAAATGTTATTTGTATTGTTAAAGCAATTTATTTCAAAAATGAAGATTTTTAGCGATTCATATATATTATAAAAATGTGATTTTTATTGTTAGAACAATTTATTTCAAACACGATTATTTTATATACTTCATATAGAAGATAAAATATGATTTCTATTGTTAAAGCAATTTATTTCAAAAATGAAGATTTTTAGCGTTTCATATATATTATAAAAATGCGATTTTCATTGTCAAAACAATTTATTTCAAACACGATTATTTTATATACTTCATATATGTGATAAAAATGTGATTTTTATGGTTAAAACAATTTTATTTCATACATTCGATAAAAATGTTATTTTTATCGTTCAAACCATTTGATTTCAAAAATGAATATTTTTCCAACACATGAATATATTTCAATACATGAATATAATCAAACACATGAATATTTTAGAAAATTTCGGCAGCATAACGGCAGGGTAGTTAAAACCGGCCCCGTCCCTAGTACGGCTCCTCGCTCTACCTTAAAGCCTCACAGCTTTCATAATGGGGATTTCAATAATCTAGTTTATACACAGACGAATTTTCCCATAAACTAATCCTATTGGGATTTCAACCACAATCAATCATATCAACCATTCGCATTTACCAACCAAATTTCACATCAACCAAATCTAAACAATCACAACCAATATATATCGTCCATGATCTATGGACGAAGGAGTATATATATATATATATATGTATGTGTGTGTGTGTGTATATATATATATGTATATACGTATATAAATATATTTCGATTTCATTTCAATTCCATTCAACACACATATGATTTTTACAACGCATATATAACTTATACATCGCACATACAACTTATACAACGCTTGTACATGAGGTGTACAACGCTTATATAACTCATACATCGATTATATAATTTATACATCGGCATTCCATTTTGTTTATGATTTAGAAATCTCAAATTGGGTTCCACTCCTCCAAAAATTGTAGGAAGCTCCAAAAATTCTTTGGTCTCTTCTAGAATGTAGAAGACGTCAACCCGAGTCCAATGTCTCTTGTTTCACTGGATTTCGACCACATAGCAAAAAGATATGATTTTTATAGTGAAATCAAAATCCATAGCTCTTTTAAAATTTTATTTCCTTTATAAATTAAAACAGCCGTTACCTGTCAACAAGGTTCAAAACATGGTTTTAGTTCTTCGCGAAATCCATAGCACAATAGGAGGATCGGCAACGCCACATTGTAGTGCTTAGAAACGCGCGTAGATCGATAGTGGAGGCATTGACTTAGGTGGCGGATCAGAGAAGGATTCCGGCGAGGAACGGGAGGACTTCGAGCAGGTGGATCTCGACGATAGCGCGACGGCAGGGGACGAAACAGGTATGGATTTGAAGATCTCCTCGAGTACTCCAAAAACTTCAAATGTAGCGAAGGGTAATATGGCGTGGTTTGGACGGAATTTGGTCGGGAAGGTTGGAAGGGTTTTCTGCCTCCGATCTGCTTACGGGGAGAGAGAAAAAATATATTTTTCATATAAAAATTCTGATTGGTCCGTGCTATTTATAATTCCAAAATTATCTATTTTTCCAAACCCAACGACAGGCGTCCCTAGCTAATTTCCCTCATTCCAAACACAATGGAATATGTTTCGTAGGCCCATTCGACGGTTCAAGCCAGTTATTCTTCAAATTAAAATATAAAACAAATATGGATCTGAACATATATTTCAATTTGCCGGGGCCACACACTGATTCCAAAAATTACAGAAAAATAAATCTGGCTATTGGAAGATACAGTCCCAACAAAACTAGTTTCGTCAAATTTGGAGACCGTTTGAAAAATGGCCACTTTCTGGTCGATCCAAATTGACTGAAATTAACCAAACACATTTTCCTTTGCCACGCTCAAATATTAACTCCAAAAATTATGGAATTTAGAATCTAGCAATAATTTGACATCCTAGATCCAACAAAAGTGGTTTCGTGGAAAAAGGAGGTTGTTTCCAAAATGTCTATTTTCACGGGCTATATTAACTCCATAGCGACCTTTCTGAAAATTCATTTGGCCATAACATTTGATTCTCTCTATGAAATTTCAATTTTTCAGATTCATTAGAAAGATATTCATAACAGATTTAAATATTTTTGGTTTCACTAAAATCCGTTTTATTTTTCATCCTGTACAGTCAGTCAAAGTTTGAATTCAAATTTTCAAACTACCGCGCCATTTCAGGCCTTGTTTTATAATTAAAATAAATATATTCGCTATAACTTCGATCCAAATAGATTTTTGGTCATTATTATTTAAAATAAATTATTTTAAATATTCAAAATCCACTAAAATAGCCAAATTAAAATTTTTAAATTGGTTCTGATTATCTGGATTGTTACAAATTTGCTAATGTCCAATGCATGTTATTATTATCTTAGACTATAATAAAGTCATAAAATATGTCCATATCTAGCCTTTTGGTCTTTTATGCTTTTACATTTTCAATTTTAAGTGCTAAAGCATATAAATTTTACTAGTTATTATCTTTTGGGTTGGCAACTCTGAGTATGATTTTTTTCTTCTACTGTCAATATTGCCAACCTTGAAATCAAATTATGCACATCCACTATTGCTTCAATAAACTCTTTTTAGCAGTCATCTTCTTTTACTGGGTGGGCAATATTTCATTATGGCTTCCTAAATTTTGTCCTTGTTAACTTTGTACCAGTACCATTTTCAAAGATTAGGATAATCTAACTCATTTTAATTTCATCATAGCATCGATTTTTTTCATAATAAAGAGAAATTTATATCTGAGAAAGTGAAAAGAATCTAACCTAGGAGAAATCATACACATTATTTATGAATATGAGGCATTTGTATCACTTCATGTTTGTTTCAAAACAATACGTAATATAAATGCTTTTGGGTTATACTTTGTGATATAAAAATTATCTTGATGAGATGGAATGAATTTTGGTGATCACAGAAATAATTTTATTCGCAAATTAATGATAATTAAACAAATTTATAGATGAGTTGGCTTTCTATGTTTTATTTTCGAGTGAAACAACACAATGTTTACATGTATTAACATATAATAAGGGTACCTCAAAATGAAGCTTTTAGAATGTCCAAAACACCCATTTAACTTCCTATTATATCGAAAGGATATTTAAGTCATTACGGTTTCCACATTCATTAATGGGTAAATTTTCGTGTTGACTCTCTAATTGCATTATTACTCTTTTCTGAATAATTTTTCGCGCATGATAAGGAACTCATAGTCATGAGACATTATCATGTAGTTACTATAGCTATACTGTAACGACCCAGATTTTCGGCCATTGAATTCTGAATATTTAAATTTGTTTTAAAAAATTTAATTGAATTACATGTAGGAATTTATTAAATAAAAAAACGAAGTTTGAACGTTAATTTATAATATAATTATAAAACGAGCTCGAAATCGCGCGGCAGTTCGTAATATAGAGTTTTGAACTTCAACTGGGGATACAGGATCCGATATAAGTCGGATTTCTGTGAAACAAGACACGTTGGAACCGTATTTATTATAATTTTCATATGAAAGAGAAAAATCCAGATTTCATGTTATAAATAGAAAGTTATGGCCAAATCAAAATTTGAAATAATCGCTATGGAAAATCGTTATATAAATATACGCGTTAAAATAGCCGTTTTGCAAACGGACTCTGTTTTCGACGAAATCAGTTTCATTGGGACCGTATCGTTAAATTATTGTACGGTGGTGAGTGGCGTGAAAAACCGATGTCGTATGTAACCACGGTAGCCGTAAACGCTCGTTCAGTACAATTAAATTAATTCAAATGAATAAAGGGATATTAGAATGTAACTTGAACAGACGATCGAATCAGGCCACGAAACCAGTTCCGGTGAGTTCGTATCGTCGATTTTAGTCAGGGTAGATATATAGTTTGTTATTTTTAGAGATCGGCAAATTTGGTGTTTAGAAGGGCAGTGCGGTGCGCGTTAAAAATGGCCTACCAGGGCAACAGTCTCAGAATGCGACGAAACTAGTGCCGTTGGGTTCGTATCGAAAAGTTATTGTCGGTGTTCGCAGTTTCAAGTTGATTTGATTTATCTGGTGATCGTGAAAATTTTAAACGCGTGTTTATTTCTGGTTTTATAAAGGAATTTTTTTCAAATGACCTCGGATTTCGATGAAACTTGTCCCATTGCGTTCAGAATACCTTTTTACACCAAGATTAGCTTTTTTATTAGTAAACAGACTGTTCATTCAGATGATTATTCGTTCATTTCCAGTCAACATTTCATACATACATGTGAGCCCGTCCCTTTGTTTTGCATTCCACTTACTGACATTGGAAGAAAATATACATACTTGTTTATTCATGGTTTACACGTCGGTCCAATCGTAAAAGAGAAAAAAAAAAGTACACAACAATAATAATAAAATATGAAATGAGGACACCGTTCGCTCCAAGTTTCCTGTCCGTGCCTTCCAAGATATTTCAACTCCGTGACATCCAAGCTATTGCAACACCGTGTTCTCCAAGCCATCATACTTCCGTGCTTCCCAAGGCGTTTGTCTTTAAATACTGATCATCCCATTCGTACCCCTGTTTTCCCCATTTAAGCCAAAACCTTTCTTCCAGTATTCTCACAAATAAAATTCGCCAACTTAAAATCAAATCTTAATGAAGAAAAAAATCACAAAATTTCTGAACCACTTCCTTTCATCTCATATGAGACGATCCGCCTATCTCTGGGTTTGTTTCTAGGCGACAGCGGGTTCGTTCGTGTGGGTCTACCTCAGGATTATGAGGTGGTGTTTGAATCTGTGGAGAAGAACGAAGTTAGGAGGAGAACAAGGCGAAATCTTTGACAGCGTTGGGTTTCTGGAATCAAGGCGAGGGGGGACGCCAGATTTTGGGGATGGAACTTCCGGTGGTGGGGCACCTTGGCGAGGCCGAGGTGGGGTGTAGGGGACCGATGTTCCGGCGATGTATGGGGAGAGCGACGGTAGGAGGTATTGGTTAAATTAAGTTCGGTTTAGGCGAGAAAGGGAAGCACAGTAATGGAGTGGCTTGGTGTTTGAAGTGGTACATTGATGTGCGGTTTTCGTGAGATGTAAGTACTGTAGGGCTTCAGGAAGTTGGTAACAATTGGAAAATGGGTTTTTAATATTAATGAAGGACGGGTTGTTTGTTGGGTGAAGAGTAGGAGTGATAGTTGAGGAAATGCGACTGAGATGAGGGGGAGGTAACGTGAATGGTTGAAAATCTCGGTCAGAAGGTGGAGTGGATTTTGTTAAACTGAAAGCTTTTGGGTTTGAAGTGTATATTAGAGGAGAAGTGTAAACAGTGATAAACGTGGGTATGGTTGTCTACATGGAAGAGTAGAGTGGAGTATGGTGCATGTTTTTCTGGGTAAGTGGTTTCAGGTAGTTCGATAGGGTGATGGGTACTGGAGTTGTGTTCGAATGGGGGAGAAGAATTATCAGTGCTCGTCAAAGGGCCGGTAAAGAGTCACTAACATTTGCCATATTTGCAAACACAGCTTGCTCGATTCATGCCACTTTAGACATCCGAAGGTTTCGAAGAGAACATGAGCTTGAATAAGGAGTTGAGTTTTGAAATAGCATATGAGCTCAAACACACATCATTAACCCTGCCCGAATAGTCTTTCTAAACGAGCTCAGAATTATCAGCTACGAACTGAACACGACCGGACCCATTGGTACCGTAACGATGAACTCTAAGTGATGGAACTAACCTGGCGAAGAACGGAGCCACATGGATTTCGTAGGGAAAAATCAATCGCTTGTTTGATTATAAACGAATGAAGGCATGACCGTCAAACTGCGAACGAGGTGAGTAAACTCACTAACTCTGCTTCGTTTATATTTTTATATAAACAAATTTTAAATTTATTTTATACTATGCAATGGTTTCTTAGTTGAATGGTTGATAAAATTGGTTGATATGATTACATCGTTGATTGATCTTTAGTCCTGGTATTTCATATTGATGTGAAATAATATTATTAACATATGTGGATGCAGGGAAACAGGTTGGAGGAATCCAACTGGATTCCTCAACATTTATATTACTGTTTTTATTTGATTGTGATATATGATGTGTTATGAAATCCATGATTGGATATGTTGTGGTTGATTTACCCTGGCCTAGAAACATGGTATTTTTGATCCGTAAAACATTTTCAAATGTGGAAAAAGGAAATTTAGATTTTAAAAATAGAATTTTTCCCAAAATTAGAAATGAAATCTCGAATAGAGATGTAAAGAGAAAACTGGTCAAATGGAAATAAATTATAAATGAGTTTATAAATTAAATGACATTTTTATAAATTAAAAACATAAATTCAAGTTCAAATTGATATAGAGAAGTGGGAAGGTGTTTAAAACCGATATTCGAAATTGGGATTGAACTTAGCAAGTTTAAAAGGGAATTATGAACGAGAGAAGTAAATAAAAGGAAAGTGGATTTGAGATATTTATTATCAAATCAAATAAATTTGATTATATCAAAGGGAAGAGTATTCACGACTGAAGTGGATAATGGTTTAAAGTGAAAACTTTATAAAGGAAAATTGAATTTGGAAAGATAATTTCAAATGGATATAAAATAGAAACTTGTTTATTAAATATATAAGTAGTTAGATCTATGTATGATGTTTATAAATAAAGTGAAGTATTTATCAGTGGGTAATGCAAAATATAAATTCAAGTAGAATTTATATAATCAAAGAGGAATTCGGTGTTGACACCGATATTTGAAGTGGGATTGAAACGCAGTAGTGGTAAAGGAGATTTAAACTGAGAAAAGATAATTCAAATGGAAATTTTAATGAGAAATCGGTTTCAAAGCGAAACGATGGGTTTATTCCAAATTTGGAAGATAAAATAAATTGAGATAAAATCCAATGGATTAATAAACGAGAAGCGTTAATTGAGTAATGGTTCCACAAACAGAGTTTATAAGTGAAACAGAATGTGATGTGGTTTTAAAAGGATACTCGATAACGAGAAATAGAACAGTAATGATACTTATGAATAAGTACAAGTTATATTTTATAAGACAAATATTGGAAACAGCGATTTTTAACGCTGTCATTATAATAAATGGTTATGTAAATTTATACAGCGATTATAACACTGCTGCTATAATAAATGTTTGGTAAATTCTAAACAGCGATTTTAACGCTGTCGTTATAATGCGATCTTACCGCTATGGTTATAATAAATGTTCTATAATTATAGACAGCGATTGTAACGCTGTTGTTTAAAGCAATGTTTTATTAATCAAATATTTGGAGACAGCGATTATAACACTACCGTTATATTCAATGTTTTTATGAAAAGGAGGTGTGTTCTTAGATCGAATCCGAGAGTTGCGTAAGCAATGTGTTGTTTAAAATTGTGAGCTTTGACTATTTCAAAGTTGAGAATGTGGTTCAATTAAGGTCTGAGAGGTAAATATACCCCAACTTGATTGACTTCATGATCGATGAAGGAATGGTTAAGGTTCGATGGTGAAACTTGGTTAAGCAATATGGTTAGCTAATCAATGATTAGTGGGTTGAGTTAAAACAACGATGTTTTATAACATCGCATTAAATTGAAATGTTTTCCCAAATCAAATGAAAGACATTTTCTACATATAGAAAATGAAATGAATTGTCAACGAGGAACTAAGAGACCGGAATTGGAAATAATAATTTAATAAGAAATTAAATTAAAAGGGGCCCAGTGTTGTTTAATGGTTGATCGGTAGAATTTCCATTTGGAAATAGGACCATTGATTGTATGGATGTTTCGTTGATAGTTAAATGACCGACTATCAAAGTTTTATTTTATTTTATTTTATGCCTCCGTTGTCAATATGGAGAGACCAAGATCAGATTTGATATCTGAAAACCACTCCGTATTGGCGTAAGCATTATGAAGCAACTTATGCTGAAGAAAATTGAAGACGGAGTTATGCAAGGGCTATCCTGTTTACGGGATAGTGCCTTCGGTTTGTCCAGACCTAGGACAACTTGTATGGACGAGTGTTTGACAGAGTATTTCCAAAGGGGGTTACGTACGTTGATTCCTTCAAACGTACGAAGTTGGTGGCATAGAAGGGAAACTTCTTTAGCCTAACAATCTGAGTATTTTTGTGGGAATCAATTAGTGATTTCCGATGGATCTGACGATGTGGCATTCAAAGTGAATGATGGCCAAATGTTCTGAAAGATAATTCAAACCTCAAGCCTCATCAACCTGGAATTGGACAAAAATCAGGCAGGCAGCATGGCTATGTGGGTCGCACCCATTAGGATGTATAACCACCTATCTAGAGAAATTCCTTTTGCTTCTTAAATCTATCGATGCTGTCCCTTTTCGGGAGGCGGTTGCTGATCCCAACCGTCGGTGGTATACATTCGATACACTCAAGCGAAATGAGTGGTCGGTCATGTGTGGGCCGGGTTGCAAGACGTTCTTGTTGAACCCAGTGTATTCGTCTCTAGAGATACACTATCGGAAGGTGGTCTCATACCTTGTCATGTTGGAAATCCAATCTCCAATAAGCGCCCTGCGGTTTTTGATTTTATATTATATATGGAGCGTGAGATGCAAGCGTTCCGCTAGATTCTATTTATTTGATGTAGACATTATTATAATATCACTGGATTTGATATCAGAAATATTTTTGGTTATCGTAAGGTAAAAACCATCCGTGTTTATGTGTGGATCGGTCTTACGGTTATCATTTCTTTCGAAAGGATTTCTGAAAGTTAAACAAATGGTTGGAGTTTACTCACACCAGTCCCATGACTGACCCAGAGTTTATTTTGTTTGTTTTCCCTAAACTCTTGGGTGCCCAAATTTGTACGGGCAGTCCAGTAGTCGGGATTTTACAGATTCGCTTGGAGAAGCTCAAAGCAGGAGGCTTCACCTGTTAGTTATAGACTATCATACTTCTGCTGTGTACTATTTATGTATCTGGAAACAGGTGTTTATAACTGTTCCACGGATCACCGTTGTGCTCTGATGATGTTATGTATATACGGATACTGCTTTGTATTTCAAAGGTTATGTTATATAGTATATTTTATTCGTTCTGCGGTGAGTTTGTGATCTTCGTTTTCTTCTATTCTAATATTTCTTTCTTTCTATTTCTCATCCTCTAACTTCTTTCTTATAATGATTCGTATTTCTGTGTCTTTTGGGTTAGACGTGTGGTGTTATTAGTCGATCCAAAGGGTACGGATTTGCGGGTCGTTTCATTTGGTATCAGAGCTGAAGGTTGAGTAGTAACCTTGGCTCTGTGGCGTAACACAATAGAGATGGGGTTAGTAATACCCTAGATTGAGTTTGAGTGTATATATATGAGCGCGTATTTGTAGATTTGATATAAAAATTGTTTTATATTGTGTTGACTGGTTTGTTGAGTGGTTTATGAATTCTGGTCGATACAGGAAGTACAACTGTATCGATAGGTGTTTCTAAACTCTCGGACAAAACAATTCGACACAGTATCGTTTCAAAAGGGGTAAATGAATTAATTTTGCACAAAATTATTTTAATATAAAAGGAATAATTTATGAAATATGAATATGTTGATTGTTATTACAATCAAATGGAAATTATGAAATACTGAAACGGTTATATAACCAAAATAAACTAGAATAAAATTCAAACCTTAAATTGGAATTTAAATCTCGGATATTTTGAAAATATTCTTTGAAGTATTTTAAAGGTAATATAGTATTGGTTTGAAGAGATTCTTGAATTAGAATGGTTTTAAACGGATTTGAAAGTAATTAAGCACTGAAATCACTTCAGTGGCGAGAAAATAATTCTTATAATGGGTCGCGACATTATCGGTATTCATTTTCAAGTTTCTGAGTGACGGATTACTGCCATGAAAGTTCGTTGATTTGAAATTAGTTTGAAAGGAACAAGTTATTTATATAAGATCCAAGTGTTTTGAATTTGCAAAAGATTCTAAATATATGTATATAAATATATGTGATTTCAAAGTAATTTGAAATTAAATCCGGGAATTGGAATCCTGAAATTAAAGTTTAACTTGTATAAGTTGAATAAATTGAAATGATAAAACGTATCAAATGAATTGAAATTTAAGTTAATTTCAATATAATTGGACTGGATTAGAGACAACCCAGAATGAAATCAAACAAGTTGAATATATAGTGGAGGATGTTTGGAATTAAGTTGTGATTGAACTCAAGCGGAATGAGAAGGTTGATTTTGGAAATAGATTTCAGTTTGGATTGGTGAATGGAAGTGGACTAATCAGAAGTTGATTAGAGAGTTAAAGACTGGAAGTTGGATTGATTTGAACCCAACTGGAGATGGATATATGTGTGCTGAGCAGATATTAAAGGGAAGCAAATGCAAGAGATATGCCCGACAAAAAGGTACATGTTTACAATATTACTTGGGTTTGATGATTTTATGAGCCTATGAGGCAAGCCGCTTGGCTTTTTCATTTTCTTTTGGATTGGAGAAGGCCTAGAAAGGCGAGTAGTGATTGTACCGATTGAGCCGTGCAGAGGAGATGCTGCCGAAATTTTCAAAATTTAAAGTGTTAGAAAATTTTCAGAATTTTTGAAAATTTTCGTTAGTAAGAATAAATGAATATTTTAATTGAAATAAATTGGTCCAGTTAAACTAGAGTTAAGAGGTGGAAAAAACAGAAAGGATTATTGGACCTAGTTAACAGGGTACGTAGCATCTTTTCCTACCTTAGCAATTTCGAGGACGAAATTATTTTAAGGGGGAAGGAATGTAACGACCCAGATTTTCGGCCATTGAATTCTGAATATTTAAATTTGTTTTAAAAATTTTAATTGAATTACATGTAGGAATTTATTAAATAAAAAAACGAAGTTTGAACGTTAATTTATAATATAATTATAAAACGAGCTCGAAATCGCGCGGCAGTTCGTAATATAGAGTTTTGAACTTCAATTGGGGATACAGGATCCGATATAAGTCGGATTTCTGTGAAACAAGACACGTTGGAACCATATTTATTATAATTTTCATATGAAAGAGAAAAATCCAGATTTCATGTTATAAATAGAAAGTTATGGCCAAATCAAAATTTGAAATAATAGCTATGGAAAATCGTTATATAAATATACGCGTTAAAATAGCCGTTTTGCAAACGGACTCTGTTTTCGACGAAATCAGTTTCATTGGGACCGTATCGTTAAATTATTGTACGGTGGTGAGTGGCGTGAAAAACCGATGTCGTATGTAACCACGGTAGCCGTAAACGCTCGTTCAGTACAATTAAATTAATTCAACTGAATAAAGGGATATTAGAATGTAACTTGAACAGACGATCGAATCAGGCCACGAAACCAGTTCCGGTGAGTTCGTATCGTCGATTTTAGTCAGGGTAGATATATAGTTTGTTATTTTTAGAGATCGGCAAATTTGGTGTTCAGAAGGGCAGTGCGGTGCGCGTTAAAAATGGCCTACCAGGGCAACAGTCTCAGAATGCGACGAAACTAGTGCCGTTGGGTTCGTATCGAAAAGTTATTGTCGGTGTTCGCAGTTTCAAGTTGATTTGATTTATCTGGTGATCGTGAAAAATTTAAACGCGTGTTTATTTCTGGTTTTATAAAGGAATTTTTTTCAAATGACCTCGGATTTCGATGAAACTTGTCCCATTGGGTTCAGAATACCTTTTTACACCAAGATTAGCTTTTTAATCAGTAAACAGACTGTTCATTCAGATGATTATTCGTTCATTTCCAGTCAACATTTCATACATACATGTGAGCCCGTCCCTTTGTTTTGCATTCCACTTACTGACATTGGAAGAAAATATACATACTTGTTTATTCATGGTTTACACGTCGGTCCAATCGTAAAAGAGAAAAAAAAAAGTACACAACAATAATAATAAAATATGAAATGAGGACACCGTTCGCTCCAAGTTTCCTGTCCGTGCCTTCCAAGATATTTCAACTCCGTGACATCCAAGCTATTGCAACACCGTGTTCTCCAAGCCATCATACTTCCGTGCTTCCCAAGGCGTTTGTCTTTAAATACTGATCATCCCATTCGTACCCCTGTTTTCCCCATTTAAGCCAAAACCTTTCTTCCAGTATTCTCACAAATAAAATTCGCCAACTTAAAATCAAATCTTAATGAAGAAAAAAATCACAAAATTTCTGAACCACTTCCTTTCATCTCATATGAGCCGATCCGCCTATCTCTGGGTTTGTTTCTAGGCGACAGCGGGTTCGTTCGTGTGGGTCTACCTCAGGATTATGAGGTGGTGTTTGAATCTGTGGAGAAGAACGAAGTTAGGAGGAGAACAAGGCGAAATCTTTGACAGCGTTGGGTTTCTGGAATCAAGGCGAGGGGGGACGCCAGATTTTTGGGATGGAACTTCCGGTGGTGGGGCACCTTGGCGAGGCCGAGGTGGGGTGTAGAGGACCGATGTTCCGGCGATGTATGGGGAGAGCGACGGTAGGAGGTATTGGTTAAATTAAGTTCGGTTTAGGCGAGAAAGGGAAGCACAGTAATGGAGTGGCTTGGTGTTTGAAGTGGTACATTGATGTGCGGTTTTCGTGAGATGTAAGTACTGTAGGGCTTCAGGAAGTTGGTAACAATTGGAAAATGGGTTTTTAATATTAATGAAGGACGGGTTGTTTGTTGGGTGAAGAGTAGGAGTGATAGTTGAGGAAATGCGACTGAGATGAGGGGGAGGTAACGTGAATGGTTGAAAATCTCGTTCAGAAGGTGGAGTGGATTTTGTTAAACTGAAAGCTTTTGGGTTTGAAGTGTATATTAGAGGAGAAGTGTAAACAGTGATAAACGTGGGTATGGTTGTCTAGATGGAAGAGTAGAGTGGAGTATGGTGCATGTTTTTCTGGGTAAGTGGTTTCAGGTAGTTCGATAGGGTGATGGGTACTGGAGTTGTGTTCGAATGGGGGAGAAGAATTATCAGTGCTCGTCAAAGGGCCGGTAAAGAGTCACTAACATTTGCCATATTTGCAAACACAGCTTGCTCGATTCATGCCACTTTAGACATCCGAAGGTTTCAAAGAGAACATGAGCTTGAATAAGGAGTTGAGTTTTGAAATAGCATATGAGCTCAAACACACATCATTAACCCTGCCCGAATAGTCTTTCTAAACGAGCTCAGAATTATCAGCTACGAACTGAACACGACCGGACCCATTGGTACCGTAACGATGAACTCTAAGTGATGGAACTAACCTGGCGAAGAACGGAGCCACATGGATTTCGTAGGGAAAAATCAATCGCTTGTTTGATTATAAACGAATGAAGGCATAACCGTCAAACTGCGAACGAGGTGAGTAAACTCACTAACTCTGCTTCGTTTATATTTTTATATAAACAAATTTTAAATTTATTTTATACTATGCAATGGTTGCTTGGTTGAATGGTTGATAAAATTGGTTGATATGATTACATCGTTGATTGATCTTTAGTCCTGGTATTTCATATTGATGTGAAATAATATTATTAACATATGTGGATGCAGGGAAACAGGTTGGAGGAATCCAACTGGATTCCTCAACATTTATATTACTGTTTTTATTTGATTGTGATATATGATGTGTTATGAAATCCATGATTGGATATGTTGTGGTTGATTTACCCTGGCCTAGAAACATGGTATTTTTGATCCGTAAAACATTTTCAAATGTGGAAAAAGGAAATTTAGATTTTAAAAATAGAATTTTTCCCAAAATTAGAAATGAAATCTCGAATAGAGATGTAAAGAGAAAACTGGTCAAATGGAAATAAATTATAAATGAGTTTATAAATTAAATGACATTTTTATAAATTAAAAACATAAATTCAAGTTCAAATTGATATAGAGAAGTGGGAAGGTGTTTAGAACCGATATTCGAAATTGGGATTGAACTTAGCAAGTTTAAAAGGGAATTATGAACGAGAGAAGTAAATAAAAGGAAAGTGGATTTGAGATATTTATTATCAAATCAAATAAATTTGATTATATCAAAGGGAAGAGTATTCACGACTGAAGTGGATAATGGTTTAAAGTGAAAACTTTATAAAGGAAAATTGAATTTGGAAAGATAATTTCAAATGGATATAAAATAGAAACTTGTTTATTAAATATATAAGTAGTTAGATCTATGTATGATGTTTATAAATAAAGTGAAGTATTTATCAGTGGGTAATGCAAAATATAAATTCAAGTAGAATTTATATAATCAAAGAGGAATTCGGTGTTGACATCGATATTTGAAGTGGGATTGAAACGCAGTAGTGGTAAAGGAGATTTAAACTGAGAAAAGATAATTCAAATGGAAATTTTAATGAGAAATCAGTTTCAAAGGGAAACGATGGGTTTATTCCAAATTTGGAAGATAAAATAAATTGAGATAAATTCCAATGGATTAATAAACGAGAAGCGTTAATTGAGTAATGGTTCCACAAACAGAGTTTATAAGTGAAACAGAATGTGATGTGGTTTTAAAAGGATACTCGATAACGAGAAATAGAACAGTAATGATACTTATGAATAAGTACAAGTTATATTTTATAAGACAAATATTGGAAACAGCGATTTTTAACGCTTTCATTATAATAAATGGTTTTGTAAATTTATACAGCGATTATAACACTGCTGCTATAATAAATGTTTGGTAAATTCTAAACAGCGATTTTAACGCTGTCGTTATAATGCGATCTTACCGCTATGGTTATAATAAATGTTCTATAATTCTAGACAGCGATTGTAACGCTGTTGTTTAAAGCAATGTTTTATAAATCAAATATTTGGAGACAGCGATTATAACACTACCGTTATATTCAATGTTTTTATGAAAAGGAGGTGTGTTCTTAGATCGAATCCGAGAGTCGCATAAGCGATGTGTTGTTTAAAATTGTGAGCTTTGACTATTTCAAAGTTGAGAATGTGGTTCAATTAAGGTCTGAGAGGTAAATATACCCCAACTTGATTGACTTCATGATCGATGAAGGAATGGTTAAGGTTCGATGGTGAAACTTGGTTAAGCAATATGGTTAGCTAATCAATGATTAGTGGGTTGAGTTAAAACAACGATGTTTTATAACATCGCGTTAAATTGAAATGTTTTCCCAAATCAAATGAAAGACATTTTCTACATATAGAAAATGAAATGAATTGTCAACGAGGAACTAAGAGACCGGAATTGGAAATAATAATTTAATAAGAAATTAAATTAAAAGGGGCCCAGTGTTGTTTAATGGTTGATCGGTAGAATTTCCATTTGGAAATAGGACCATTGATTGTATGGATGTTTCTTTGATAGTTAAATGACCGACTATCAAAGTTTTATTTTATTTTATTTTATGCCTCCGTTGTCAATATGGAGAGTCCAGGATCAGATTTGATATCTGAAAACCACTCCGTATTGGCGTAAGCGTTATGAAGCAACTTATGCTGAAGAAAATTGAAGACGGAGTTATGCAAGGACTATCCTGTTTACGGGATAGTGCCTTCGGTTTGTCCAGACCTAGGGCAACTTGTATGGACGAGTGTCTGACAGAGTATTTCCAAAGGGGGTTACGTACGTTGATTCCTTCAAACGTACGAAGTTGGTGGCATAGAAGGGAAACTTCTTTAGCCTAACAATCTGAGTATTTTTGTGGGAATCAATTAGTGATTTCCGATGGATCTGACGATGTGGCATTCAAAGTGAATGATGGCCAGATGTTCTGGAAGATAATTCAAACCTCAAGCCTCATCAACCTGGAATTGGACAAAAATCGGGCAGGCAGCATGGCTATGTGGGTCGCACCCATTAGGATGTATAACCACCTATCTAGAGAAATTCCTTTTGCTTCTTAAATCTATCGATGTTGTCCCTTTTCGGGAAGCGGTTGCTGATCCCAACCGTCGGTGGTATACATTCGATACACTCAAGCGAAATGAGTGGTCGGTCATGTGTGGGCCGGGTTGCAAGACGTTCTTGTTGAACCCAGTGTATTCGTCTCTAGAGATACACTATCGGAAGGTGGTCCCATACCTTGTCATGTTGGAAATCCAATCTCCAATAAGCGCCCTGCGGTTTTTGATTTTATATTATATATGGAGCGTGAGATGCAAGCGTTCCGCTAGATTCTATTTATTTGATGTAGACATTATTCTAATATCACTGGATTTGATATCAAAAATATTTTTAGTTATCGTAAGGTAAAAACCATCCGTGTTTATGTGTGGATCGGTCTTACGATTATCATTTCTTTCGAAAGGATTTCTGAAAGTTAAACAAATGGTTGGAGTTTACTCACACCAGTCCCATGACTGACCCAGAGTTTATTTTGTTTGTTTTCCCTAAACTCTTGGGTGCCCAAATTTGTACGGGCAGTCCAGTAGTCGGGATTTTACAGATTCGCTTAGAGAAGCTCAAAGCAGGAGGCTTCACCTGTTAGTTATAGACTATCATACTTCTGCTGTGTACTATTTGTGTATCTGGAAACAGGTGTTTATAACTGTTCCACGGATCACCGTTGTGCTCTGATGATGTTATGTATATACGGCTACTGCTTTGTATTTCAAAGGTTATGTTATATAGTATATTTTATTCGTTCTGCGGTGAGTTTGTGATCTTCGTTTTCTTCTATTCTAATATTTCTTTCTTTCTATTTCTCATCCTCTAACTTCTTTCTTATAATGATTCGTATTTCTGTGTCTTTTGGGTTAGACGTGTGGTGTTATTAGTCGATCCAAAGGGTACGGATTTGCGGGTCGTTTCATATACCATCCATCATTTTATGGTAATCTGAGGTATATGTCAGATTTTTCAAGTAAATTAGCTACAAGGAATTTCAATTCTTTTAATTATAGCACAAAAAAGCAAGTATGTAGAGTACATGTTTTTACGTTTATAATAATAAAATTTTAAAAAAATCTTAGTATCACATGATTATGCTGCCATAATTTTCCTAATTATTTACGAATAATTCTGCTATTTCTAAATTAAATGTTATTATGTTTAGGCTAGAAAGTCAAGATTAAAAGTAAACTTTTTAACAGAAACTTCTTTCATTTCCTAACCTTTTGTTAATTTAATAAATAAAATTTATATGGCTGAAGAGATGTAATTTTATAGTACTTATTTCACAGAATTTTTCTGAACTATATTTTTGATGGAGTTACAGGATCCAAACTACAAAGTGATTCTTATTTATTAAGAAACTATAGTGTTTTGTTCTTTTTGTGTGGATGTAGCATCACGGTCCAACTTCCATTTTTTATGCAATTCTGCAACTGTTAAGATATATGTTTAGTGCCTTAAACTTTATGGCTTTTCATTGTTTGTTTCTAATTATCATTTTTGGACACTAATACCAATTGTATATGATTAACATCATCAAAAATGTTATCATTTTGCTTTTCGAAACTAATTGTATATAATTATTATATATCTGTTTCTAGTTATCATTTTTGGACACTGTTGATAATTCGGTCATTTATGTAAACAAGTAAATAGAACACAATGCAGTTTATTTGGATAAAATTAATTGTATATCATATGATTATATGTAGGTCAGTGAAGGATTTTAATAGGAGCAAAACCGCCTGTTTCGACAGTCAAGCGGAAAGAGCAAAGATGTTACCATGCCTTGAGATGATAAATTTTTTTTCTCTGGAGCTATGTATATTCAACTTGAACATTTTTTCTATAACTACCTGTACTTTCGTGATTGGGATGCTCAAAATTTTTATGATTGTTGTGAGTAATATGTGAAAGTATGCTGATGCTTTTTTTTGCAGTTCCTTAATTGATTTTCTCAAGTCATTTTGCACAAAATACAGGAACACAGTGTATAAAAATGCAATCATAGTAATGATATTTATGGATTAAGTTATTAAATTTTGATAGACGTGCTCCGATATGGACAAGTACGTTTTCGTTCATGCCGATAAATGGTTGGCAATGTTAGCAGGGGGTTAAGTGTAACATCCCAGAATTTTAACTAAGTTTTATTTATATTTTTATTATATAATTTTTGGACTTTATTTATATAATTTTTGATTTTCTGAATATAAATTGATTTTTATTAGGTTTGAATATGAATTTTAACTTTGTATAAGTATTTTGTTTTATTTAATATGATATTTATAAGAAAACTTATTTTAAAAATTATATTTATAAGATTTATGTTTAAGTAATGATATTTTCTTATTTTGATAATATTGGTTTGTAAAATATGAAATTTGGTAAAGGATAATTTTTTAAAAGATTTCATAAGAATGATTTTTTTTAGTTTGAATATCAATAAGTGAGAGAATTTGTAATGATGTTTATAAAATTTACTAAACATTTATTTTTAAACCATTTATTAGTATAAACTTTGGTGAATTATATGATAAACAATATAGATAAATATTTTCAACTATTTATATGTTATTTTTAAAGATTCTTTAATGATTTTTATTTTGAAATAATTAATGAATTTAAAATATTATTTATTTAAATACGATAATTTATAGTTTTGATCTATAAATATTATATTTATATGTATAACTAAGAAGACACACATATAAGTATCACAATTGTATTACTAATTTCCTAAGGATAAGGAGTGATTAGTTGTCCCTCTTATGTGTCTTCATGCATGTTATCAGCTCCAGGAAAAAATCTAAGTGTTCCCTTAAGTGTCATCATGCATGAGAAGATTTCTTGCCATGAGCCATGTGTCCCTTGGTTTAAATGACTGAGTTACCCTTTTTGAGCCTATATAAACATCAGTAGTCCTCAACATCAGACACAATCTTGCATACAATCTATTTCTTCTTATTGAAGTCCTCTGTTTCATTTACTATATATGAAAATATAATTCCTCTCAATCAAAAATCCATTTCTCTCAACCTATTCAATTTTTGCTGAAATAATTTGTGCGAATATCGTCCGGATCATCGTTGCTAATTTTTAGAAATTGACAAATTGGAATTTCATTGATAAACGAAAGAGAAATCGCGGATTTACAGAGAATGTGCGGAATGGGTTCAAAACTTCAGAAAATATAATATCTCAATTCGCTGTGAATCGATCGATGCCGTCAGCATCATTGTGATCAGCGAAGAACGTAGTATTTTTCGTGCGAATTCGGATTGATTTCGTGTCAATGATTTGAAATGTTGAAAACTAGGTTTTGGATTCATTGGAAAATCGAGCAACGATAGAGGAAGTGGAGCATGGCATTGCGATGAGAATGGAATGAGCTTCGATGTGATGAATTTTGGTGGAGAACGGTGTGAAAATGGGGGGTGCGACATTATGGATGCACGCGGGTTTTGTTAGGTTCCAGTCTCTGTCGAAGTGACGGATTTTGAGAGGGTAGATCGGAGTATCCACGAGATGGTGCAATGCATAGAGGAGAAGAAGAGAAACTTATAGGTAGTCTTGGATTGAAGAACGATGGGAGTTTTGGTGTGCGCACATGCACGAGATGCACACATGGAATGGCTTCCAGGAAAGAGCTCACGTGTGGAAGACGGAGGAAGAAGAAGAGGGGGCTAGCGGGCCGGATTTTGTGATTAAGGAGCATTTGGGCTTGGGCCTAGTTAATAGGTTTGTTTTATTTATTTAGTTTTAAATAGTTTGAAATTTAAACCTTCCTAATGCACTCGTTTTAAATCTGATTCGCTCGCCGTCAGAAGCGTTAGACTTGTATCTGAAAATAGAATGCTATGATATACAAATTTGACAATTTATTAAGAATAAATTTATATAAAAATAAAATGAATGTCCTTATATATATATATATCGATACATATAACGAGCGTCGTTATTAATAGAATTTCAATATAAAAATTAGTAGAAAATCATCAACTGCTAATCAAAATGGATTAAGAGCAGTACGAAGAGCGGTGGTAATGTCCGTTGGCTTGATCATCCTGATATTGAAGATTGTGGATCTATAATGGTGAGAACTTCTAATTTAAATTACTTATTTAAATTAATTAATTATAATTAGCTGGGATTAATTATAATTAGTTAATGATGATTGTGTGATGGATGTTGATGTTTGAATGGTTGTTCATGTAATTATATAATACACTGAACACTGGTAAGCGTTATTGACTGTAACGCTTGTGCACAGTTAAAAATATTTGTTTGTGATGAATGAATTCATGTCCATCTGATCATATGGTTCATTTGGATAAGTATGATTGCATTGCATGACATTACCACACACCGTGGTTGTGGAAATATGGGTGATCGATTTAAAATCTCCTTCCTATATATTATTTTTATTATTTAATTATTAAATAATATTATAAATTAAGTTTTGAATTCAATATCAGAACTGTTTGGGAATATAGATAATTACAAATTGACATTCATAAAAATGAAGACTGTTTAGAAAATATTTTCAACTAATTATAAGTCATTAACCTTTGAATTGAAATTTATTTCGAAAATTGATTTGGGTTATATATTCAAACATTTATTTTATATAAGTAGTTGATCTTATTATTTATAACGATTATCCTTTAAATTTTGAAATGATTGAACAAATTGGGAGAAATGTATTAAATCATAATTGGAAATTTAATTTGAACTGTTAAATTGAATAAACGATATTCGTATAACATGAGACGATTTTTGGAATAAGATTTGAATCATGTATTTAACATGATTTTAACCGTGATATATAATGAGTTTGGGAAATATATTTGTTAAGTATTCAATTTAATTAGATATGAAGATTTGAATAGGGTTTTGAGATAGCGATGTTCTGGAATTGAAATATAAAATATAAATCCATTTGAGAAAGATTTAAACGATTTTAGATCGTTATATAGAGTGAATAGAATACACTATGATACGAAAGTTTATGAATATCGATTTAAATTTTCAAATGGCTATTTTTAACAGCAGTACTTTTGGTAACACTTCCAAATGTTGTTATTGGCTTTGAAATTTATAGGCGTGAACCATTATTTGACTATAAGAATGATTTATAAAAAGTTTCCAAGGTTATTAAGGTATTGGAAATATTTTATATGGAACCGAAATGGGTTTTCCAATTTTAAATAATTGGATATTATTGGAGAAAAATCTTTGGATGCTTGATATTAATTCGGTAGATGATAACTCTTATTATTTGAAGAATTTAAAGGGTAACTCACCGCTATTCCTCTTATAATATGAGTTGAATACGGAGATTAATATTGAAGATAAGTTGATGGTATTTCTATCCAGATCAAATGTCAAAGAGTTGAATAAATATTTTAATTAAGATATGGGTTCCTCAAACCAGATTGAAATAAGTTAGAAATAATCTTCGTTATTTGGTATAAAATTTTGTGATGTAAACGTATACTATCTGAGGAATCTGGAAGATATTATTATATCGTTATTCCACTTATAGTATTCGTTGACTATGAGAATTTATATCGAATATAAGTGGATAAAATTTCTGTGTAAGTTATGATTCAAAATCGATTGATTTTGGTTTTGTCATGAATCGTATCTTCAATAATATCATTCTTGAAACCCAATGAGATTGAGTTGTGGAAATTCATATCGTAATTGGGGATTTTATCAAATATTTGATTCGAGAAAATTAAGATAAGAAATTGAAGCGAAGGTATAATCTTGGATTTCAAAGAAGAGTTTAAAATGATAACGAGATGTATGAAATTAAAGTAATTCAAATCTTGAGTCATAAATGAATTTGGAAGGAGATTTGAATTGAAAAGCCTGTGTGAACCATAGCTACTGTTCTAAAGTACGCTTATTATTTAGAAAGACCGGGATCGAGTATATGTTTGAAAACCATTCCAAGTACTAATACGGTGTTATGAAGCAATTCAAGACTTGGTAAACGACGAATAAAGACCGAGAATATTTGAATTGTTTAGAATGATTGTTGATGTCTCGATTTGGGTAGGCCACCCGATACGAGGTTATGCGTGGCAAGATACCTGAACATATTTGAATATTTTCGGTTGTTGTTCCATTCAGATCTAGAACGGACTTGTATGGATGGTGTGTCTGACATTGAAATTGACTGCATAGCACTGATTTCCATTAATGCATATCGGATTTGTGGCAATATATTATCCTCATCTCTAAGTCATATGAACTTAGAGGGTATGCATTGATTGAAATCAGTGATACATCGTGAATTGTCAATGTGGCATACCCGAGTTATGAAACAAGCTAGTGATGATCAAAGAATGGCTTATCGAAGCATAGCTTTGTGTATGACGTGACATCGACAATCCTCACACCCCGGATTGATGAGAAACTGACGATTAGGTTGTATACTTATATGTATGAATTGATGATGAAGCTGCAGCAGTGGGAAACCACTTGTGAACTTGGGGAAATTGGGTATGTTCGGGGGGCCAGTCTGGTCGAAACCATTGATCTGCCCTGCGATTTGTAGTTGGTGTTCGTGATGGACGAAAAAGCCGTAAGGCACTTCGCTTTGTATCCCTGATTGATCTTTCGTGCCAGGAATCGTCAAGTTGGAAACCCAATCTCCAAAACGAGTCATACAATTTTGATTGTATATATATATATATATATGGCAACATAATATTATGGGTATTATGTCGTCTAGGACTAATACATTTATTTGCAAAATTGTTTTCCATACTATATTATAGTATTAAAAGAGGATTTTCACGTATAAAAGCATTTTTGGTTATCATAAGATAAAACTCGCCCATCCGGTGTGTGCTTGCATTGTGTGATGTGGGACGAGCTTATGATAGCTTCATTTTTCTCAAGTCATTTGCGAATTTATATGCATGGGCATTCACATGGAGTAAACCCGTTCCGCCTTAGCGGCGTGGACCGGTGAATTTCCCAACTTTAAAATAAATCCTAAAAGAAACCGTTTTATGTTCTCACACAAGTCCCATGACTGACCTGGAGTTTATTGTTCCTTCCAAAACTCTGGGTGCCCATAATTTTGCATGGTCAGCTAGTGTTTAGTTTTACAGTTATAGATTATTGGAGCAAGATTCGGAGTGCTTTCTAGTTTGGAGTTCACGCTAGAGTCTGGAGCTTTCACTATAATATACTGCTTCTTCCGCCGAGAGTATATTTAATTTTCTTCTGCTGTATATGTGGTAACTCTGATATTCTCTGTAACTCTGATGTAATATTGTATTATATAATGAAAAGTTTTGTTATTTTGTTCAATATATGTTTGTACCCATAACAATTCGTCTTTGTGAATGGTTTTAGTTGGTTTAATTACCGGCAAAAACTGGGCAAAAAGGCGGGTCATTACATTAAGTTTCATAAGTTAGTGTATGTAGGTAATTGATGAGTACCTATTTCTATGCTATTGTAACGACCCGCCATTTTGCATGATTCTCGCTAGTAATTAAACCAACTTAAATCGTTCATAAAGACGGATGGTTATGGGTACTAACATATTTGAGCATAAGTAACAGAGCTTTTCATTTCATTACAAAATATCTTACATTAGAGTTACAAGGAATCAGAGTACAACATATGCTCAACGGAAAAAGAAAAAAAAAGAAAAAAAATGCTCTCAGTGGAAGAAGTAAAATCCAAATATAAGTCAAGCTCCAAATCCGAATCCATCTCTGAAGACTAACCTATAAACTAAACTACTAGCTGCCCGTGCAAAATTATGGGCATCCAGAGTTTAGGTGTGGGAACAATAACTCTAGGTCAGTCGTGGTGTAAGAACTCAAAATAATTATTATTTCAGGTTTATTTTAAAGTGGGGAAAATTCAACGGACCACGCCGCTAACGCAGAATTGGTTTACTCCTTGTGCATTCCCTTGCAATTCGAAATGACTTTGAAAAATGAAGCTATCATAAGCTTGTCCCATATCACACAATTCAAGCGCACACCAAATGGGCGAGTTTTGTGTAATGATAACCAATAATGCTTTAAGTTATAGTCGTTTGAAAATAAAAATTGATATTAACGAACTATTGCTACGCGACACGATCAATTCAAGCTGTATAACGATTTAATATAATTCATCTAAATTCTTTCCGAAATAAACTTACATTTTCATAACATAAATTTTAATCATATTCCAGATAATATTTTATATTCACATTTGTGCTCCAAAATCTCTTTACTTCAAAAATCATCATTTCAAATTTCCAAATATTCAAGTTAAATCGAAGTCTTAAAATAATATTTTTCAAATCTCATTCAATTACTCACAATTAATCGTCAAAATCATTTGCACAACCAATGTTGCATACAATTATCAATCATTATTCGGTCTACATTTCAAAACTAATTCAATTTCAAAATCATTTTCACGAACATCAGTTGATCATTTTAAATTTCCAAATAATTGAAATCTAATTTGAAATTCAATATATTTGCATAATAACCAAGTCAATTTAATATAAATTATCGAAATACTTCGAAAATTGCTTCGTCTTTCACGAAAGTCATTTTTATCATTTTTAACTTAGAATTTCATACCATTTGAAGTTTAATTCAAACTAAATTTTTTATATTTAACAACAAAATCGTTATAGAAAAGATATTTAAACTGATTATCCGTATAATTCAACAACTATGGTGTGTATGTGATGCATCTATTGTTTCAAATCTCGCAAATATCGCCCGAGATCTCCTCTGATATCTCGTTTTGGGCTTCTTCCGAAACGAAACAGCAAATATCACTCTAAATCTCATTTCGAATATATCGCCCGAGATATTGCAATATCGAGCGATATATCGACCGTGACGATATACTAGAATATCATCTAAGATCTTAGTTATTTTGATTAAAATTTAAATTTTTGCATAAACTAGAACTATAATTAAAAAAAAAATCATATCTAGCCATATCAATCTTTTGTTATTTTATATTTTGCATGTTAAATGACAATATTGTATGTTCGTATATGTTTTACAATGCTTATGATTCTAATATTCATCTTTTTACATACATGTTACTTATGAAATTATGCATTTTATGGTCTATATATGCTGAATTTTTTAATGTTTTGGATCCTTTTAATGTTTCATGTCTAACAATATTCCCGTTGTAAGCATATTATGATTTAGAGTATGAATGATCTTTCGCAAAATAAAGAATAATAAAGTTATTTTGCATTTTAAGTTTAAATTACTATGTTTTTGATAGCATTCACAACTATCATTTTGTTAAAACATCATTTTTAACATATCATGTACCCCGAGATTGTTCCGATATGAACTTTCAGACCAGAGATGAAAATCCGAGACAAACTCCCGAGTTAGACTCATCTCGTCCAAGATCTCCCCCGACATAAGACCGAGTCTATAAAACCCCGAGACGAAACGTTACCGATATCTGAGATTTAAAACCATGGATACATCCATAATCAATCAATAATGACCTACATATGGGTTCATCCATCGTAAATACAACAATTAACAACAACCAATTTCATTGTGCCTAAAGCCTTATGGTCAATAACGCCTAGTGTCCAGTGTTTTCTAACTAGAGGAACATCCCTCAATCATCACATATAACCACTACATCCGCAAACAACCAATCATCTTTAAACTTCGACTACTTAACCCATTCATATCCATTTCTATTAAATAAAATATATTTAAATTAAAGTTCTCATCTTCAAAGCTCCAAAATCTTCACTGTCAGAGTTTCCTTACGAACAAACCAACAAACAAATGTTATCGCTACGCGTACTACTTCCAATCCAATTTCCACTAGCGGTTGGTGCTTTTTCTGCTAATTAAATATTGAAAACAATTTAATAACGATGTTCGTCGAAATAAATTTTAAGGGCTTTTAAGCTACTATAAATTTGTTTTAAATCAAAGCATCAATAGTTCAAACTAATGTGTTCTACTTATCGATACAATTCTAATGGGCCCAAGGACGAGTCAGTTGGAGGTAAAACGAATGAGCTATGAATTTCAAAAGTTTTAAAACTATTTAAACTTAACCAAAACAATACCTTAAGCAAATTGGTCCAAATCCCATCTCCTGATCACGTTCATACCTGCGTCCCCTCTTCTTCTTCTCCTCCTGTTCTTCTTTTCTGGCTCTCCCTGGAACCCATCGAAACCATGCACGGATGTGCACATGCACCAACCCAAATCCCCACCCAAACTTCAGTTCGAGACCACCCACATATCTCTCTTCACTTCTTCTCTCGACTTCACTGCCCCTCCTTCACCCAGTCGACGTCGATCAAAATCCGATGGTCCTCCCGAACCTGGAACGAAGTTTTTGTGCATGCAGACATTAACAGCTGCGTCCCTAATATGTACCGATCTCCGCCAAATCTTTGCCACTACGAATCCTACAGACCAAGGCAGGACGGGAAAGGTTTGTGTTGCAGGATCAAAGGAGACTGACCGTGCAGGGATGGTGGTGGTGCAGCTGAAGATAAGGGAAGACGTGGGTTTCTCTCCTTTTTTTATACAATACGGGGACGAACTGTTTTATGGAGAGGAAAGGGACAGGTAAGGTTAAGGATAGGTGCAGACTGGGTGGACGATTAGTGCACTAAGGTATGTCGGAGGCTTGCAGACGGAGCGGAAGTGGCGGTGGAGGCTAATGGGGAGGGTGGCATTTGAAGGTGGTTTTGGGGAGCAAAACTGTTTTGCAGAGGACAGGAAATGGAGTTTTAGTTTTTGAGAGTGGGGAAACATTGCCAGCGGGGTCTGGGTGGTCTGGTTGTGCGCCAGAGATGGGTTATGGGGTGGTGATAGTGCGGTGGCGTCTGGAGTGGGGAAGGGATGTTTTGGCACAAGGTGAGTGGAGGAATCGTTTGCGTGAAGAATAAATGAGAGGAGGAGAAGAAAGACTAATGTATATATTTGTTTGTTTATTTTCCTTCCTTCTATCTTTCATTAATTTGTTTTACTTCTTTCGATTTTGTCTTCTCTTTTTGTTTCTTTCCTCTAGTTTTCAATTATTAAATCTTAAACCATAAATTCACTTTGCAGACAGTAGGAAAGATGAGGACGCAGAGAAAAGACAGCACGTGGAAGGTTTTGCAGGCTAAATAGAACAAGTGGCATTTATGACATCTAAAGTGAACAAATATTGGTTTACTCAAATTAAAATTTTCGAAGTATCCAAATTTATTTTTATTAAATTTTTTTTGTATGTAATCTTGATTATAAAAAATATTAGAGATACTCATAGGAACACGATATATACATATTATAGGTGAAATGTAAATTGAGATATGCAACAGACATTATCTATTCCTGCACGTTTAACTTGAAATCATATATATGTGATATCAAATGTTCGAATTTACAAAACAAAAATATAGCGTTAAGTTTTGACAAAACCATTGAAATTTGCCTATAGAAATTAAATTTAACATAAAATACTTAACTCAAAATCAAGTCAAATAAACTAAGTATAAAATTTATAAATAAATTCTATTAATTTCAAAATTAAATTAAATTAACTCTATATTTTAAATAGCGAAAATTTTGGTTCGTTACAATATCCCCCACTTAAGGCTTTTCGTCCTCGAAAAGAAGAAGTTGTTAAAATTTACGTATGATTATAAAATAAAATATTTACCAATATGAAATTAAATTTAAAACAAAATAAACAAGATGACTTTAAAACTTGAAACTTTCTCATAGAATTTTTTCTCAAACTATTTTTTTATCAAGACCAAATTGCAAACAATCAAACTTGAAATCGAGTATGAAATAATTTCTTCGACCCAAATCCTGGTTTTATTTTCAAATCAATCGAAATCCTATAATTTTATTTTTATATCAAATCATACTTGCTTCGGGATTTCAAAATTTCAAATATATCATGATAAAACGATGTAACAACATTTATGTCTCAAGTCGAGAGGTTTCTTCGAATGACAAGGCCACTAGGCACGACCTACGCATGTATCAATAAAAAAAAATGATGTCTCTCTAGACCCCATAGAAGAACATCAATCAAGGGTTTACATCCACGTCATACCTTTCTTTAGTCACGGGTTCCTCGAATCTTAGTAATAAATAATTTTATTTCACATCCCAAAGTTATAAATCATTTTGCAATAGTAATTTACAAATATTTTCAAATTATATTATTGTTGTTTTTTAACCATTTCAAAATCTCGGGATTTCAAGTCGTCGAACTTTACATCCAAATAACTTGGAAAATATCCATTTCATCGAATAATTGGAAATCAGAAATTTTCACTTTACAATACAATTTAGCTTAATCCAGTATTCTACAAATTTAAACTTTGAAAAATTTCCAATCAGAGGCTTTATAAACCATTTCAAACTTTATGAAAGTAAATTTCAAATCATTTTCAAAATTCCCTTATCATGACATTTCCAACAATTTCACATAAAATAATATTTTTCAATAGATTCATGAAATCATATACTTTTCTTCTTCAAACTCATTTCCAAAATTCTTTACACAAATAATATAGGATTTATTCATTTTGGTATCAAATATTTAAAAATCATTTGGAAAGTTACATTATTCGAATAGTCATAAAATATACTAAAACCATTTTCATTGAAAATATCTTTACACATTCACTGCGCTATACTGATCCGGTTCATATTTTAAACAAATTTGTTCCGAATTATTAATTCTAATATATTGGAAAGAAAATTCTCAAATAAAAATTCAATTTCAAAATCCACTTTGCCCATAAATTTGTCAAAGCATGATAAGGAATTTAGGGAAAAGATTTGGACAGTTTCGAAAATTTCTAGCATAAATGTTCCGAATTAGAAACGATAAACAAAAGATGATGGCATGTCTAGGCATAGCAAAACACAACAACAAGCGAAGGGATAATATTATATTTTCAGAAATTCATTTATTGTTCAGATTTTATTCAAATTATTTTCTTATTACATCTTAATTCATTTGCAATTTAAATTTTCACTTTACCACATTGAAGTTACCATTTATTTAATTTCGCTTATCTATTCCAGTTCATAATGATTTATCAAAAAAAATTATTTAAATTTACCCAAACTTTTTCAAATGCTTATCTAAACAGTTTTAAATATTTCGTGATGTTTTGATTGGAATTATATAGTCATCCTATTTTCGAAACTCAAAAATAAATGTTGATGATGATGCAGTCATCAACAAAATCATCTTCAAGCGACTAGAATGTGATTCTACATTTATCTAGTATATATCAGACTTCGTATATACGTTAGCTAGGCATATATTCAAAATCCATACATACTTGATAGTCCAACCTGGATGTCCAGTAATATACTTAAAACTCTTATCATACATTATATTTCAAAACGATTTACTTAGTTTCAAAATAATTTATATTTTCAAAATACGCTCTCTCAAACATGATCCTCCAGAATCTCATTCTAGGGAATTTCGAACCCTATCTCTAATGAGATATTATAACTCTAATGAATCCTTTGTCTTTGTTCAAATATGTCGTACCTCGTACCTTTTTATAAACCAAAGCTCTGATACTAGCCGTAACGACCCGCCTTTTTGCCTGATTCTCGCTGGTAACTAAATCGACTTAAATCATTCAAAAAGACAGTTGGTTATGGGTACTAATATATTTGAACACAAGTAATAGAACTTTTCATTTCATTACAAAATATTTGACATTAGAGTTACAAGGAATCAGAGTACAACATATGCTCAGCAAAAAACACAAAAAATGCTCTCAATGGAAGAAGTAAAACCTAAATATAAGTCCAACTCCAAATTTGCATCTATCTCAGAAGACTAACCTGCAAACTAAACAACTAGCTTCCCGTGCAAAATTATGGGCAACCAGAGTTTAGGCGTGGGAATAATAACTCTAGGTCAGTCGTGGAACTGGTGTGAGAACTCAAAATAATTATTATTTTATGTTTATTTTAAAGTGGGGAAAATTCACCGGACCACGCCGCTAACGTGGAACGGGTTTACTCCATGTGCACTCCCGTGCATAGAATTCGAAATGACTTTGAAAAATGAAGCTATCATAAGCATGTCCCATATCACACAATGCAAGCGCACACCAAATGAGGGAGTTTTGTCTTATGATAACCAATAATGCTTTAATACATGAAAATTATCTTTTAGTATTATTACTAGTGCATAGTGTTGCAAAACCATTTCACGAATAAATATATAAATCTTAGCAAGCATAGTAACTATGCCTACATACATAGTTTACAAACAAATCGAAAGGTTCGTATTAGTTATTTGGTTTCCAACATGATGGTTCCTGGCACAAAAGACTAATCGAGGACACAAGCTAAGTCTCTCTTGGTTAACATCTAGACATGGACACCGAATATAGAGCGCGAAGTATATATCCCGGTTTTTATCCAGACTCGGAAACCGTATTTACTTAATTTCCTTAGGTTTGGCAAGTAGTTCTACCTGCGAAACTTTTGAATTTCAATATAGATTATTTAAATGTATACAACATAACCGCCAGTTTACCATCAATCATGGTTGTGAGGTTTGTCGATGTCACAATATACACAAAGCTACGCATAAATAAGCCATGCTTTGATCATCACTAGCGCATTCGTAACGACCCGACTTTTCGAACCTCGAAAGTTGACACTAAATACATCCACAGTTTTCGTATGCCAAACATCCAAGTGCTGGAAAGTCGAATTGTTGGGTAAAATAAAAAAATAGAACAGGGAAGAAAGAACAAAACATCAAAATCTCACAGCAGAACGAAAATATATAATATCAACAAAGTACAAAGGGTTATTCTGAATAAAGAAATTTCAGAGTTATAATTGCCTAAGTACCATCATTAGCCTGGACAGTTATAACTACCAGTCCTCACAATGCTGATATACACAAAATTAATACAACAACGAAAATAGAAATAGGTAGATAGATAATGGAAGCTTCCAGCTCGTCTTCCGAGCTCTAAAACATCCGAAGTAAAACCTGCCATACTCAGCCTACTCGAAGCAGTATGTGAGGATTTTAGGGAAAACAAGAACCAAGCATCAGACATCTGTCTGGTACGAGAAACTCATGATACGCATTGCATGTAACAATACTGAGGGGACTATGCGGATTACCGCTCCGGTCTTCCCTCAAAAGGAACCAACCATTTATTAAGTCTACTATAGTTGTGTAATAGATAATGTCTAGGGTGTAGAATATAAATAAACCACATAACTGAAATGGTTACATTGGTTACATTCAATAACTATTGAGTGTGCAAACAAAACCTCTAAAGCATGTTTCACATATTGGATTTTCCATCGCAGATCTCTCCGAATCAAGCCGGATCTGAACTCCATGCACAAATATCAGAAAGCACCTTCCAAGCATCGTATATCTCTAGATAAAATGTACCATAAGGTAAACGTGACTGGCCCACGCACGAAAACACCGACGTGCATCACGTGGAACCAAATATAACCAACCCAGCGCGTGCAACATCTTTAAGTATACTCTAGATATAGAGTCAATATTCCTGTAATGGGTTAGCTAAACCCCAGATCACGCAACCTACTCTGTCTTTAGACATTTTTGATGTCGAGGTTTCATTCGCATCTTTCACACGATCTTCATATAGATCCATAATCACTTCCAACAAGTAGAACTCATTTTCTAGTAATGAAGTAGTATTCGATAAGTAGAACACTTATAGATCTCGGTCTCTTCAAAAGTAATCGATGAATTTCTGATTAACTCAATTCCGGTTCTTTCAAAAGTAAGTGAAAGCCAGAGATGTTTCATACCAACACTCCTTCCCGGGTGTTCTCATTGGTATGGAACCATGAAGCTTTCCCGATACTTCTTAAGTTATAATGGTATAGTTTGATAGTCGACTAATCGACTATCAAGTCAAAACAATAGTTTATAGAAATCATGGTTCATACACTTAACTCGTTTCCGACATTACCAACTTAACTATCCCTCGGTTAAGAGTGGGGCCAGGTAAGTTAGAGCACTGGTTGCATATCCCCACTTGCCTAGACACCCCATTCTTGACACGTACAGAAAGATAAGCCAACTCATCAGCTTAATAAAAATAAGTACAGTATCCATGATATTCGATAAACAAGTAAGTAGTCAACATTATTAACACGTTTCCAACATTCCCACTCATCTATTCCTCGACTAAGAGGGAGGCTGATAGGGTAGAGCTCTATTGCTCCGTGCCTACTCGACATCAATCTTAACTCTCACAAATAGACAAGCCTACTTCGTTGGCTTATTAGTGTTAAGCATTATTAATTACCTTTTAATATTATGACTTAATCGGGACAAGGTTTAGCAATTCATAACCCTTTCTAACCTTTGTTTTATTTGAAATATATTTTAGAAAGAAGATATTTAGAAAGAAGATATTTTGAAAAGAAGATATTTTAGAAAGAAGTTATTTGAGAAAGAAGATATTTTAGAAAGAAGATATTTTGAAAAGAAGATATTTAAGAAAGATGATATTTAATACTTTGAAATACTCTAGTAAGAATTAAGAAATCATATTAAGAAGATAAGATAATCTACATAAACTTAAATAACATTTATAAAACTATGAAATCCAAAAATCAAGGTTAAACGGGTAGTTTTGCACTAGTGAAGTTTTGGTCATTTTTGATGGGTTATTTAGCATTTTACTAATCAATAATTTCAAGGTAGTAAATATACAAGTAAAACAATATTAAATATGATAAGAAATCACTAAGAATGTCATTACAAAGTTCCAAACAAAGTGTTGAAAACACAACAATTCAAACTGCGTCTATAACGGCTATTGCTATAAGTGCACTTTCAAGTTCAAGTCCACAATATTTCAATTCCCTAATAATCCTTATGTTCTTTGTTTCAACTCCATTCCACTTGTCATACAAGTCAATTCAAGTCCAATTCCAAGTCCATTAAAGTCCATTCCAATCCATTAACATGGATCACATATGTCGCTTACTTTTAAAGTAAGAATTAAGTTAACATTTTTCACATAAGTTACTAACATTCAAGCAACTTTAAGTATAGTTAAGGACATGCAAAAGGGTTTATGTTTCCTGTCCTAAATAGCGAGTAAACTCACTTAATCTTTAGTAAATCCTAGATCCAAGAATAAGAATAAAGATCCATGAATAAGAACAAAGATCCAAGCTGGCAACCTCTTTCCTTTCCTTTCTTTACCTTGCTTCCTTCCTTGTATAGCTCACAGCCAAAGATGGAAATTGAGAGAGGCTTGGGTTTTTCAACTTCTAATTTGCTAGAAGGTCTTATAATGGTATAAGAAGGCTATACTCAAAATTTGAGTTGATTTGGTGTTGGTTTAAGTATAGTTTAAGAAAGTTAGTAAGGAAGAGGAAGAAGATGAAGATAAGCCATTAAAAGCTTCATTTTTGCTTAGGAATTTTGTGTAAGAAAGAAGAAGGCATACCCCTTCTTATATAGGAAAAGGAAGGTGAATGGGAAAATGCCAAAATGCCCTTAAAACCCTAATAGTCTTTATGATAAATGGGATGTTGTGTAATAGATGGTAAGTTTGCTTTTTCAATGCTTAATGTTTAAGCTTCCATTTGTATACATATAAGAAGCTTATATACATACTCTTAGGTTATTTTCTAAACCTTTGATGTGACTAATTATGCTTATATATATATATATGTTTATATGCATGTATGTGCATATATACAAATATATCAAACAACGTTGCAACGATATGAAACAACTTCTATTCAACGATAGGATGTAAATTTGGAAGTTGAACCTCGATCATATTTTTAGTTCTTTATCAAATGATTTATTCAAGTAAACAAAACTTGGAAATAAATTCATTAACTTATTTAAACAATTAAAATAAGCATATTCAAATTATAAAGCACTTATTTGAAAACTTAAATACCTAAAATACAAAAACTTTCCTTAAATGCTCATTTTTTAAAATGATGACATCATCAATATAGTTAGCCATAAATATGAAAAAAAATTATATGCTAATTGATTTATTAATGATTAATTAGAATTTCATTTAAATTTTCAACAATGCTTATTGAGAAAATAGCTATATATCTGTAAAATGGCTTTCGGTCAAATTTTCGACATTTTTCCAAAAAAAATATTTTTGGAAACATTTTTCTGAAATGAGTCTAGGTGTAACACCCCGAATTTTGGGTTAATACTAAAATTCACTAATTTCAAGATAAATAATCTCAGATGTGGGAATTAGGGGAAACGGGCTGCGTTATTGCGTTCGTCTCGGAAAAATACGCGAAATAGAGTCCGAGTTTTCGAAAATCGGAGTCCGTATGGCCCAGTTATGGCCCAATGAAGTTTGCAGAAAATTTAAAACTAAAACAGATTTAAAAATTTAAAATATTCAGATTTGGAATGGGCCAGGCGGGGTCAGGCGGGAAGCTTCCCGCCCAGCCCATGTCGACAGGGCTGTCGACAGGCCTGTCGACAGGGGTGTCGACATGCCTGTCGACTTGCCTGTCGACAGGGTGGCACCGTTCTGTGAACCTGGGTGCACCAGGTTGCACCAGGTTGGGTTTCAGGCTGGCTAGGAGGGCTGGTTCTAGAGATTTCCTAAATCTAAGGGTCCTAATCTAATCTAGGGTTAATCTAAGGGCCTAAAACACTCACCTAATCCTATAAATAAGACCATAACCCTACCCTAATTCATACATAATTAAGTCTTGTAACTAAACTATGGCAAATTGAAATTTGAGCATGGCCTCCACTAGTTCATGAAGGAAGTTGCAAGCTAATCCCTCTCAAATCATTCTCTAATCATCATTATCTTCATAGTTGCAACTAATTCTACTTCATAAGGTTGCTAATCTTAAGTTTGGTGAGTTTCTATCACTTTAGCATCAATTGTTAAAGTAAGTAGATTGGGTGTAATAAGACTTATGGTCTTAAATGCGGATTAGTGAGTATGAATCATGTATAATGATATGTTACTCTATGTTGTTCTATGTTTATGCATATTTGATAAATTAGTTTATGCATGCTTAATAAGTTGATTTATGCATGTTTAACAAGTTGATATATGCATGTTCAATAAGTGGATTTATGCATATTTAATAAGTGGAATTATGCATGTTTAGCAAGTTGAAAGTGATATGCAAGTTAAGTATATGTTTAAATGCAAGTTGAAAGTGATATGCAAGTTATGCATGCTTATGCAAGTGTATGGATGCTTATGCAAGTCATGTATATGTTGAAATGCAAGATTTATGTGATATGCAAGTTATGCATGCTTATGTGAGTATATGAATACTTATGCAAGATATGTATATGCTTAAATGACATGATATACAAGTTATGCAAGTATGTGAATGCCTATGCAAGTATGTGAATGCTTATGCAAGTCATGTGTATGCTTAAATGCATGTTTAACATGTTATGCAAGATTGAGAATGCCTATATGCAAGTTTTAACATGTTATGCAAGATATGTGTATGATAATATGCAAGCTCATATACAACATGTTATGCAAATCATGTGTATGATAATATGCAAGTTTGGGTTATATGTAGTTGGGTTAATATGCTCATATATGCAAGTTGACATCCTCTTAACCCATGACAAAGTTGTATGTTAAACCCATGATATTTGTGAAGATCTTCCCCTTATTATGTCATGTAACGAGAACGATTTACGTGGGGAACGATGGGGTTGGTAAATATATTAATAAATGAATGTTTGGGTATGATTAAGCATACCATAAAAATAAATTACCATAAGTGGGAATTTACCTATTGAGTTAGGTCTACCCCATGGGAATTTACCTATTGAGTTAGGTCTACCCATGTTATGGAAAACTTGATATTAATTAGGGATAATTAATATGGGGGTGATTAATTAGGTGTAATTAATCGACTAAGACACGAGGTTGGACTCATTTGTAGTGTAAAACTGCCCGGACCCGACCGGCTTAACCAGTTGCTACAAATGTCAGCCCAATGTGAGAGGTCTTAGCCATAAATTAAATACGTGATTAAGGTGAAGACACGAGGTTAGACTCTGTTATGACGTAAGACTGCCCGGATTCTACCGGCTTAACCAGGCGGTCATAACAGCCAGTCTAATGTGGGAGGTCTTTACGGGAGATCACGGTCTTAATTAATTAAGAAACACTTAACCATAATAGCATGTAGTGGGACATGAGGGGTTAAGTGGGTGCCTTGGGTGGCATGAGGAAATTTGGTGGTTGCCTTGGGTGGCATGTGGAATCTAGTGGGTTGCCTTGGGTGGCAATAGAAAATACGATTAGAATACTTAACCAAGTGGAAACATGTAATTAAACATGATTAAAGGGTTAAGTGGGATACACTAGATATTTGACAAGCTTAAGTGGGTAGCTTGTGGGGGCCCATTTCAACCAATATCCCAAACGTATCTTTGTGGGCTCGACCCAAGTCGAGTGACGGGACACGCATATTGGGCTTGATTATAAGAGGCCAAAACGGGTTAGCGGTGGCAACGCAAGTCCAACGGGCTTCATATGCGTGTGTGGGCCCGGGCTGGTAGATAAGCCGTTGTTGCATCGGGTAGATATAAAGCCGTGCACCGTTAGTATTGGGTAGCCACTTTAGGGGAGTGATACACCCCACTGTGGGACCAGCACGGGTATCTACGGTAGGGAGCCGATCGCTTGGGGAGTAGTGGGTACACCTAATGAAGATAGGGGCAGACGGCACCTATGTAGGGGTACACGAAACTACTGGGTAAGAATTACTGAGTACACCTAGTGGATAGGGGCAGACGGCACCTATGTAGTGGGCTAGGGGTACATGAAACTACTGGGGAAATTTTGGAAGGGATCAACCTTTAAGTAGGAATGACTGGTGTGGTGCAGTTAGTAATTATCTTTGGGTGGGTAGATGCGTCCTGACGGTTATCTTAGTTTATCCTAAGTCTACCAAGCTGCTTAGTGTAGCCATTCATCCCCAGATATTACCGTAGGTCAAGTTTATGTCTTCTCTGGTTACCTTAATGATTGTATTGTTAAAGTTATAGGACTCACTCAGACTTATGTCTGACCCCGTTGTTTTTATCTTTTTCCCAACCCTCAGGTCCTACGGTGGATCCTAGTGGTAGTAGAGCTTGATCGGATTGCTGTTCCAGTCTTGAGGAGCTTGAGTGGATGTAAAGCTCCAGTTATCCAGTTATCTTTTCTTTTGTTATGGCTATTGTATGAGAGAGTGGGATTATGTACTTCTTTATTTTGATGGATATTGTACTTGACTTTTATCATGGTTTTATGATGTAACCAGACATGTTTATTTCCGCTGTTATGAGATGATGTTTTAAAATTTCAAGTACTATTTATATCTGTCTTGTTGTAATTTTTCTGTTCTATATTCACTAAAATACTCCACCGATGCTATGGCATTCCCTTTGTGAGTGACCCTAGCGGGCGTGGGGTGTTACACGTGGTATCAGAGCAAAGGTTACCGGAACAGATAAAATTTTTAGAAAACTATTTTTCTAAAACATTTTTGGAAAAGATATTTTCAAAAACATGTCTTTTAAGAGAAAAGTTTTTGAAAGAAAAGCATAATCCCCAATAGCCATATCTATATCCTTGGAATTCTCCGTTTTGAATCTTTCCTTTTTCGTTTCAGCATGGCTGAGGATCTTAACTTTCCGGAGGGTGTGACGGTACCAGTATGGTATAGGAGATTGATGGAGGCTAGGGCCACCACTGCGGGTCCAGCGAATATTCCTCCACCAACCGTAGCACCCGATCTTCCTCCTCCCCCTCCTCCTCGCACAGATACTTTTGCTAAGACTTGTAAGGAATTCAAAGCTATGGGAGGGAAACCTTTTCAAGGATCTGAAACTTTTGTGGAGGCTAGAGATTGGCTTAAAGAGGTGGAAGAGTTGATAGATATCTTTGAGATGGAAGAGGGAAAGAAAGTCAAGTTGGCTGCTTGGTTAATGAAGGGAGAGGCCTCATTCTGGTGGGAGGTTACTAATGGAGAACGCCCCGTTGACTCTTGGGCGGATTTTAAGCAAAGATTTGTGGCAAAGTTTCTCTCAAGGGCGGAGGAGAACTTGTATATGGAAAGATTCTTGACTTTAAAGCAAGGAAATCTTTCGGTGAAGGAATATGTTAACAAGTTTAATCAATTGGCAAGGTTTGGCCTAGACATGGTGAATACACCAGAGAAGAAGGCTTTGAGGTTCGTGAAAGGCTTGAATGAACCGATGCATGGGTTGGCTATGACTCACATCCCTATGGGGGCCACCTTTGAGAAGCCAGTTGACATGGCACTCATGTATGAGGAAGAGAAGGGTCCTAATGTTAATAAGGCACCCGAGAAGAAGGGAGATCAAAAGAGACCTCAACAACAGCAAAGCAAAGGTGGGAAAGGCAACGGTGGCAAGAGCAAGAAGAAGAAGTGTTTCAATTGTGGGACACCTGGCCACCTAAGCAAGGATTGTCGCAAGAAGAAGAAGACCGGTTGCTTCCACTGTGGCGAAGCAGGGCACTTAGTGAAGGATTGCCCTAAGAAAGGGCAAAGGACGGGATCTACCTCAGGAGGACAGGTGCAAGCTCTTATGGCACCGGGTCAGGCTAGGGGGCAAGTACAGGCTCTCGCGGTTCCACCAATTCAGGAGAGAGGTAGAACTATTTCCGTTGAAAGTCTGGTTTTTCTATTTGACCATCCTGTTCGTACATTGTTTGATTCAGGCGCATCGCATTCGTTTATTTCATCATCATTAGTTGAGTCACTGCACCTAGACACCAGTCTGGTAGATGATCCCTTGGTTGTTTCAAACCCAATTGGGGGCTCCACTTATTTGTCCATGATATGTTTGGGTTTGAAGATTTCTATACTTAGCATTGAGTTTAGATGTGATGCTTTTGTATTGGGCTTCACGGGCTATGGGTTGATTTTGGGCATGGACTGGTTATCCAGTAATGGTGCCGTTCTTGATTGCGAAAGGAGAGTTGTTAGGCTCATGACCCGTTTGGGTAACACTCTCGAGATTTCTTGTAATCCCATGGACTCTGTTATGCTAAGTTATCTTGAATCGCTTGACGCTTCGGTCGAGAGTTTGCAATCTATGAGAGTGGTCCGGGAATATCCGGATGTGTTTGAGGAGGTGAAGGGCTTACCTCCGAAGCGGGAGATTGACTTCCGAATATATTTGGTGGATAATGCTAAACCGGTATCTTTACCAGTGCGCCACATGGCTCCTCGTGAGAGGAGGGAACTCCATAAGCAGGTAGGGGAGTTGCTTGAGAAGGGGTTCATAAGACGGAGCATATCGGAGTGGGGTGCTCCAGTAGTATTTGCTACGAAGGCGGATGGGTCCCTCAGACTTTGTGTAGACTATAGAGAACTCAACAAGCTCACAAAGAAGAATAGACACCCATTGCCGAGGATTGATGATCTTTTCGATCAGTTGGTTGGCGCTTCAGTATTTTCTCAGTTGGACTTAGCCACGGGGTTTCATCAGTTGAGGGTGGCTGAGGATAGCATAGACAAGACTGCCTTTAGGACTCCGGATGGTTTCTATGAGTGGCTGGTGATGCCATTTGGGTTGACGAACGCCCCTGCATACTTTGTTGACTTGATGAGTAGGGTGTTCAGGGAGTTCCTTAATAAGTTTGTGGTGGTCTTTGTGGATGATATCTTAGTATTTTCTAAGAGTGAAGAAGAGCATGCCCTACATCTTGGGGAAGTATTGAAGACTCTTCGAGCACATAGCCTTAAGGCTAAATTCTCTAAATGTCACTTCTGGAGGAGGGAAGTGCGGTTCTTGGGGCATGTGGTCTCCAAGGAAGGGATAGCTGTGGATCCCGCGAAGGTAGTATCAATTCAGGATTGGAAGGTTCCGAAGAATGCTACCGAAGTAAGAAGTTTCTTGGGGTTGGCGGGTTATTATAGGAAGTTTATCAAAGACTTCGCGAAGATATCAGCCCCATTAACCCGCTTAACAAAGAAGAATCTTGTTTTCACATGGGACGTAGATTGTGATGATGCGTTCCGACGGTTAAAGAGAGCTTTAACCACGGCTCCAGTTTTAGTATTGCCAGATGGGAGCAAGCCATTTGTTGTCTATACCGATGCCTGTGGGACAGGACTTGGCGCAGTCTTAATGCAAGAGGGAAGGGTAATAGCCTATGGTGGAAGGCAGTTGAGGGCACATGAGAAAAATTACCCTACCCATGATCTCGAGCTGGCCGCTATTGTTTTTGCGCTTAAGATTTGGCGCCATTATCTTCTTGGTGAGAGGTTCGAGTTGTTCACTGACCATAAATCATTGAAGTACTTATTCTCTCAGAAGGATTTAAACTTAAGACAGCAAAGGTGGATGGAATTTTTAGCATCCTATGATTTCGAGATAGCGTATACCCCTGGCAAGGGTAACGTGGTGGCGGACGCCTTGAGCAGGAAGAGGTTGTCCTTGAGTCCATTGTTCGTGGAACGGCAAAGCTTGGAATTTATCTCGATGTTTGATTTCAGACCTTCCATTGATTATGTACCCGGTTTGCTAGCTTCCTTGGAAGTTAGGCCTACTCTTTTGGGGCGGATTGGGGAAGCCCAGAGGGACGACCCACAGTTGGTTGAGTTGATAGAGAAGCTCATAAGGGGGGAGTCGTCCAGCCATTTGAGTAGGTACACCCTAGACGATAGGGGGTGCTTGCGTAGGGACGGTAGACTTTGTGTACCGCTAGATAAAGGGTTGAGGAAGGCTATTTTAGATGATGCACACCGTTCTAGGATGACCATTCATCCCGGTGGGGATAAGATGTACCAAGATATGAAGAGGGTTTTCTTCTGGGCCGGTATGAAGAAAGATGTGGCCGAATATGTAGCTCGATGCTTGGTATGTCAGCAGGTGAAGGCAGAGCAAAGGAAGCCAGGTGGGTTGCTTCACCCATTGGAGGTTCCGCAATGGAAGTGGGATAGCGTCTCGATGGATTTTATTGACGGGTTACCCAGGTCGAGGAAGGGTAATACAGGAATCTGGGTGGTGGTAGATAGACTTACTAAGAGCGCCCATTTCATACCTGTGAAGAGCAAGAGGACTGCTCCATGGCTAGCTTCAGTATATCTTCGAGAGATAGTTCGATTACATGGGGTACCCTCTAGCATAGTAAGTGATCGAGATCCTATCTTCACTAGCGAGTTCTGGAGAAGTTTGCAAGAAGCAGTTGGGACTCAATTGTGTTTGAGCACCGCATATCATCCTCAGACAGACGGCCAGACTGAGAGGGTGAATCGTGTTCTAGAAGACCTTTTGAGGCTTTGTATCTTAGATTTTGGAGGTACATGGGAAGAGCATCTTCCACTGGTGGAGTTCGCATATAATAACAGCTTTCAGTCCAGTATTGGTATGGCTCCTTTCGAAGCTCTCTATGGAAGGCCTTGTCGATCACCTACATGTTGGTGGGAGTCTACGGATAAGATCTTGCTTGGGCCTGATATGGTTAGGGAGACTTCAGAGAAGATCGATTTGATTCGAAGAAGGATGAAAGCAGCGCAGGATAGGCAAAAATCTTATGCGGACAAGAGAAGGACGGATCTTGAATTTGAGGTTGGGGATATGGTTTTTGTCAAGGTATCTCCGTTGAGAAATGTTGTTCGCTTCGGATCCGTTGGGAAGTTAGCACCGAGGTTTGTTGGGCCATTTCCTATTAAGGAAAGGATTGGACGGATGGCATATAGGGTGGAGTTGCCCGACAGACTTAGTGGTGTTCATGATGTATTCCATGTGTCACATCTGAGAAAGTGCTTACATGAGACCGCAGAGGTGGTAGAGCCAAGCTTGCTTAGAGATGTAGAGGTGGAGCGTGATGCGACGATTCGACGAGCTCCTACTCGTATCCTTGGGTCAGAGACTAGGAAATTGAGGAATCGAGAGGTTCAGCTAGTCAAAGTGCAATGGGGAGAAGATGAGAGCAACGCGACTTGGGAGACGGAAGCGAAGATGCGTTCATTGTACCCATTTCTTTTTGAGGGTATGTCTTTACTTTCTCCTTTATCGCTTGTCTAGTACTTATCTTATCTTTGGTATGTCCTCTCGTTAGTACCTTTTGACCTTTAGTTAGGGTAAACCTATGGTTGAAACATGTGTTTGAGACATGTTATGGTTGATGGATGCAAGTGGATGCAAGTGTTTGCTAGTGGTTGCTCGTGGATGCATATACACACACTCTAGGCACTAGATCGGCTCAGTCACTTCATAAGGCATATTGCATAAAATTGTGTGTAGGAAGATATATTTATGGATGTATAATGGTTGTGTTATCACATGGATGATGCATTTTGGTGAATGATTGTGCACTCATGTAGATATTGTATGTGTCGATAGGGTTTTCTCGCATACATAGTGGATGCATGGCACTATCATGGTTTGCATATGTTCATACATTAGATAGGGAACATATACACACACTTTTTGCATATGCTCATACATCATTAGAAATTGTTTTAAGGACAATGGATGCCAGTGGTTGATGGTTTGAGTAGATGGTTGTTTGGATGGTAGGATATGAATTCTCCTTAGCTTAGAGATTTCGGGGACGAAATCCTTTAAGGAGGGGAGAATGTAACACCCCGAATTTTGGGTTAATACTAAAATTCACTAATTTCAAGATAAATAATCTCAGATGTGGGAATTAAGGGAAACGGGCTGCGTTATTGCGTTCGTCTCGGAAAAATACGCGAAATAGAGTCCGAGTTTTCGAAAATCGGAGTCCGTATGGCCCAGTTATGGCCCAATGAAGTTTGCAGAAAATTTAAAACTAAAACAGATTTAAAAATTTAAAATATTCAGATTTGGAATGGGCCAGGCGGGGTCAGGCGGGAAGCTTCCCGCCCAGCCCATGTCGACAGGGCTGTCGACAGGCCTGTCGACAGGGGTGTCGACATGCCTGTCGACTTGCCTGTCGACAGGGTGGCACCGTTCTGTGAACCTGGGTGCACCAGGTTGCACCAGGTTGGGTTTCAGGCTGGCTAGGAGGGCTGGTTCTAGAGATTTCCTAAATCTAAGGGTCCTAATCTAATCTAGGGTTAATCTAAGGGCCTAAAACACTCACCTAATCCTATAAATAAGACCATAACCCTACCCTAATTCATACATAATTAAGTCTTGTAACTAAACTATGGCAAATTGAAATTTGAGCATGGCCTCCACTAGTTCATGAAGGAAGTTGCAAGCTAATCCCTCTCAAATCATTCTCTAATCATCATTATCTTCATAGTTGCAACTAATTCTACTTCATAAGGTTGCTAATCTTAAGTTTGGTGAGTTTCTATCACTTTAGCATCAATTGTTAAAGTAAGTAGATTGGGTGTAATAAGACTTATGGTCTTAAATGCGGATTAGTGAGTATGAATCATGTATAATGATATGTTACTCTATGTTGTTCTATGTTTATGCATATTTGATAAATTAGTTTATGCATGCTTAATAAGTTGATTTATGCATGTTTAACAAGTTGATATATGCATGTTCAATAAGTGGATTTATGCATATTTAATAAGTGGAATTATGCATGTTTAGCAAGTTGAAAGTGATATGCAAGTTAAGTATATGTTTAAATGCAAGTTGAAAGTGATATGCAAGTTATGCATGCTTATGCAAGTGTATGGATGCTTATGCAAGTCATGTATATGTTGAAATGCAAGATTTATGTGATATGCAAGTTATGCATGCTTATGTGAGTATATGAATACTTATGCAAGATATGTATATGCTTAAATGACATGATATACAAGTTATGCAAGTATGTGAATGCCTATGCAAGTATGTGAATGCTTATGCAAGTCATGTGTATGCTTAAATGCATGTTTAACATGTTATGCAAGATTGAGAATGCCTATATGCAAGTTTTAACATGTTATGCAAGATATGTGTATGATAATATGCAAGCTCATATACAACATGTTATGCAAATCATGTGTATGATAATATGCAAGTTTGGGTTATATGTAGTTGGGTTAATATGCTCATATATGCAAGTTGACATCCTCTTAACCCATGACAAAGTTGTATGTTAAACCCATGATATTTGTGAAGATCTTCCCCTTATTATGTCATGTAACGAGAACGATTTACGTGGGGAACGATGGGGTTGGTAAATATATTAATAAATGAATGTTTGGGTATGATTAAGCATACCATAAAAATAAATTACCATAAGTGGGAATTTACCTATTGAGTTAGGTCTACCCCATGGGAATTTACCTATTGAGTTAGGTCTACCCATGTTATGGAAAACTTGATATTAATTAGGGATAATTAATATGGGGGTGATTAATTAGGTGTAATTAATCGACTAAGACACGAGGTTGGACTCATTTGTAGTGTAAAACTGCCCGGACCCGACCGGCTTAACCAGTTGCTACAAATGTCAGCCCAATGTGAGAGGTCTTAGCCATAAATTAAATACGTGATTAAGGTGAAGACACGAGGTTAGACTCTGTTATGACGTAAGACTGCCCGGATTCTACCGGCTTAACCAGGCGGTCATAACAGCCAGTCTAATGTGGGAGGTCTTTACGGGAGATCACGGTCTTAATTAATTAAGAAACACTTAACCATAATAGCATGTAGTGGGACATGAGGGGTTAAGTGGGTGCCTTGGGTGGCATGAGGAAATTTGGTGGTTGCCTTAGGTGGCATGTGGAATCTAGTGGGTTGCCTTGGGTGGCAATAGAAAATACGATTAGAATACTTAACCAAGTGGAAACATGTAATTAAACATGATTAAAGGGTTAAGTGGGATACACTAGATATTTGACAAGCTTAAGTGGGTAGCTTGTGGGGGCCCATTTCAACCAATATCCCAAACGTATCTTTGTGGGCTCGACCCAAGTCGAGTGACGGGACACGCATATTGGGCTTGATTATAAGAGGCCAAAACGGGTTAGCGGTGGCAACGCAAGTCCAACGGGCTTCATATGCGTGTGTGGGCCCGGGCTGGTAGATAAGCCGTTGTTGCATCGGGTAGATATAAAGCCGTGCACCGTTAGTATTGGGTAGCCACTTTAGGGGAGTGATACACCCCACTGTGGGACCAGCACGGGTATCTACGGTAGGGAGCCGATCGCTTGGGGAGTAGTGGGTACACCTAATGAAGATAGGGGCAGACGGCACCTATGTAGGGGTACACGAAACTACTGGGTAAGAATTACTGAGTACACCTAGTGGATAGGGGCAGACGGCACCTATGTAGTGGGCTAGGGGTACATGAAACTACTGGGGAAATTTTGGAAGGGATCAACCTTTAAGTAGGAATGACTGGTGTGGTGCAGTTAGTAATTATCTTTGGGTGGGTAGATGCGTCCTGACGGTTATCTTAGTTTATCCTAAGTCTACCAAGCTGCTTAGTGTAGCCATTCATCCCCAGATATTACCGTAGGTCAAGTTTATGTCTTCTCTGGTTACCTTAATGATTGTATTGTTAAAGTTATAGGACTCACTCAGACTTATGTCTGACCCCGTTGTTTTTATCTTTTTCCCAACCCTCAGGTCCTACGGTGGATCCTAGTGGTAGTAGAGCTTGATCGGATTGCTGTTCCAGTCTTGAGGAGCTTGAGTGGATGTAAAGCTCCAGTTATCCAGTTATCTTTTCTTTTGTTATGGCTATTGTATGAGAGAGTGGGATTATGTACTTCTTTATTTTGATGGATATTGTACTTGACTTTTATCATGGTTTTATGATGTAACCAGACATGTTTATTTCCGCTGTTATGAGATGATGTTTTAAAATTTCAAGTACTATTTATATCTGTCTTGTTGTAATTTTTCTGTTCTATATTCACTAAAATACTCCACCGATGCTATGGCATTCCCTTTGTGAGTGACCCTAGCGGGCGTGGGGTGTTACACTAGGATCATTAATTATTAATGAAAAGATGTTTAACAAGATTATAAAATCATATTTATAACATTTAACAATATGCTGAATAGTTATGATATTTAGAGATTAAGAGTTTGATTTTTCGGGTCTTTACATTCTCCCCCACTTAAAACATTTCGTCCTCGAAATTCAAACAAAAATGTAATCTAAGAAGAGAGAAGAAAAATATGCATAAATAGGTTACTTCCAAGGCCATATACAAACTAAACTGCAAAATATTTATGATACTAACATAGGGAATCCCTAGTCTAAGAACAAGTTTGGATAAGACTTCCTCAGATTATCCCCCGTTTCCTATGTACAAACCCGAGTATCCTCGCTCCATTGTGCTTTGACTAACTTCACAACCTTAGTCCTCAATTGCTTTATATCTCCATCAATAATTTGAACTGGTTGTCACAATATAGTTAAATTCAGCTCCACTTCCAGGTCTTCCTGCTGCGATGCTTCTACTATCATTGAGGGATCATGCACGTACTTACGCAAATGTGATACATGAAATACATTATGCACACCTGATAACCTAGTTGGTAACTCGACACTATACGCGAGTTTAACAATCCTCTCAGGAATCAGGAATGGTCCAATATAACGATGAGCCAACTTCCCAGCCCGTCCAAACCAAACTACACTTCTCACTAGTGAAACTTTTACAAATACAAAGTCTCCTACTGTAGATTCCAAGTCTCTTCGCCTCTCATCTGCATAGCTCTTCTGTCGACTCTGTGCTTCCTTGATTCGCTGTCTAATCTCCGAGACCTTATCAGATGCCTCTCGAATCACGTCTAGTCGAAGTACAAGGCGATCTCCAGATTCTACCTAACATGACGTAGATTTACAAGACCTTCCATACAATGCTTCAAAAAGTGTCATTCCAATAATGGTTTGATAACTACTGTTATATGAAAGCTCAACAAGTGGTAAGTGCTCTTCCCACGAACCTCCAAAATCTAAAATGGATGTCCAAAGTAAGTTTTCCAATACTCGATTCACCCTTTCCGTTTGCCCATCAGCCTGCGGATGGTAAGCGGTACTCAAACTGAGCTCGGCCCCCAATGCATGATGCCATTCCTTCCAAAAGTGTCTTGTGAAGATCGGATCTCTATCACTTACGATACTATTTGGAATGCCATGAAGCCTAACTATCTCTTTAATATACAACAACACCAAACTATAAGGATTCCTTGTTGTCTTTACTGGTAATAAGTGTGCGCTCTTGGTTAATCGATCAACAATAACCCACACCCCTTCATTACCTCTCCTCGTCCTAGGCAACCCATTAATAAAATCCATAGAAATCTGCTTCCATTTCCACTTAGGAATCTTGAGTGGTTGAAGCAGCCTAGCCGTCTTCTAATAACTACACTTTACTTGCTGACAGTTAGCACAAGTGCTTACAAAAATAGAAACATCACTCTTCATGCCCTCCCACCAGAATGTGCACTTCATATATTAATACATATTAGTTATCCCTGGATGTATCATGATGGCCTTCCATTAGAACCTCCTGCCAGATCCCATCAACATTTGGAAAATATAACCTACCGTTCATCCTTAAAATACCATCTTTGCTGCCTCATGTTCAAGTCTTTTTGCATAGTAAGGTACTTTAAGGATTTGTGGTCTGTATATAACTCGAACCTCTCACCTAATAAATGATGCCTCCACATTTTTAACACAAACACTACTGCTAATAAATCTAAGTCATGAGTCGCAAACCTTGTTTCATGCGGTTCAAGTTGCCGACTGGCATAAGCGATAACTCTTCCATGTTGCATCAACACAGCACCCAACCCTGTTCCACATGCATCAGTGTAAACAGTCAGACCTTCATCTCCATTTGGTACTGTAAGAACATGAGCACTAGTCAACTTCTCCTTAAGCTTTGTAAAGGATTACTCGCACTTCTCTATCCATATAAATTTGATATCCTTCTTCGTCAGCTTCGTCAAACATGAAGCGGTCTTTGCGAAATCCTGGATGAACCTTCTATAATAACCTGCTAGACCCAAAAAGCTTTTAATATCTGTAGCGCTTTCCGACCTCTTCCAGTCCTGAAAAGACACAACCTTCGCGAGATCAATAGAAATACCATCTGTAGAAACATCATGGCCCAAGAATCTAATTTCCAAACGCCAAAAATAACTGTTTGAGAATTTCGCCTTCAACACGTTCTCTCTCAGTGTTCCAATACTATCCCTAAATGGCACATATGTTCTTCCTCGATCTTGGAGTAGACTAGAATATCATCAAATACAAGAAAAAACTTATTCAACACAACTCAAAAAACTCAACTTATTAAGTCCATAAAATATGTTGGAGCATTTGTTAGATCAAAAGGCATACGTAACCACTTGTAAAACTGGTCTGACCTAAAAGCAGTTAAGGATACACTCTCCTCTGCTACCCTCAATTGATGGAATCCTATAGCAAGGTCCAGCTGAGAAAACACTCGAGCTCCATGAAGCTGGTCAAACAATTCGTCTATCCTAAGCAAAGGATATTTGTTCCTAATAGTTCGTTTGTTGAGCTCGCGATAATCGACACATAATCTTAAAGAACCGTCTGCTTTTGTAGCCAAGACAACTGGAGCTCCCCTACTTGAATGACTTGGTCGGATCAAGCCCTTCTACAATAAATCATTCACCTGAATAGATAGCTCCAACTTCTCCTTCGGTGCTAACCTTTGAACAGGCAACACGATAGGTTTTGTATCTTTAACCAGATCACTGGAAAACTCTATCTCCCGATGAGGTGGTAAACCTGACACCTCCTAAGACATCTGCAAAATCTCAAACAATGGGAATAGAACTTACTTCTTCTTTTGCCACATCCAAGGAATAAAGGAAACTAGTCATAAGCGGGCTAGGCCCTTCATAAGATACTTCTAAAACCTCTCTTCCCTTCTTTAACACAATAGTTTGTTTATCACAATCCAATACTGCATTATTCCGAGATAACCAATCCATTCCTAGTATGACATCAAACCCCATAAAACCCAGAATCTATAAATTGCAAGGAAAGGTTCGGCCAAAACAAGAAATTGGGACCTCTAATCATCCCATACTAAGATTTGTCGAGCCTCAAATAGGGTTCGACACTTAAATAGATTTTAAAGCCATTACTGGCTCAAGTTTCAGTCTATCAATAAGAGTACGAGAAATAAAACTAAGAGAAGAACCGGAATCAAATAATACATAAATAGGAATGCCAAAAATAAACATAATACCTTCCATAACTTGCTTCGCCTTTACTGCTGCAGAAGTGGAAGATGCTGAATGTGACGACCCCAAACCCCCGTTCCACGGTGGCAAGGGTAATCTTTGGAATATAACACATAAGCAAAGAACAGTAGAATAGAAATATATAAATACATCAGATAATGTACGTCAAATTACACTGGAAATAATAATCATCAGAGTTACACAGTATATAGGATCATACTTAGTACAACATATAGTTTGTGCTTTATATAAAATGTCTACAGCGGAATCAAACATACTATACATAAAAGGAGCTGAACAACATAAAAAGAAGTGATAGAATCCATCTTCAACTCCATAGTTATCTAGAAAGAGCCTATTAAAACCTGAATACAAGGCTGCCCGTGTAGAAAATAGGGCACCCGAGTTTGCAAGTGAAACAAACTACGAGTCATTCATGGGACTGGTATGAGAAATCTACTTAACTTATTTTACAATAAGGTCAATCACAGGACCACGCCGCTAACGCGGAACGGGTTTACTCCATTGGATTGCCAGTGTTTAAAACAAGTAAATCATTTAAACATCACAATGCTTTTTACAAAAATGAAGCCATTATAAGACTTGGTTCCCATCACATAATGCAATACAAATCGGGGGATAGAGTTTTACCTTATAATGGCCAAAATATTTTTGCTATGTATAAAACAAAATAATTTCATATTATTACTAGTGTTTATATGTTTCAAAAACAATTTTAATCGTAAGTATCAATCATAGACGATATGGGTACCATATATCATGTCGCCATGTATAGGTTTACAATCAAAACCACATGATGGCATATTTGGAAATTGGATTTCCGTCATGAACCAAGGCAAGGGATCGTCCTTACCACTTCGAGACAATCTAGCCCATGTCTTAGGCAAGCGCGCAGACAAGCCTTGGATCATCAGGGCTGGTCCACACGGAGTGGATTAAAATGCTTAAACACTTCGTTTCCCCGCCCTATGGGGTGTAAACTGGTCATTTCCCGACCAAACCATCGACTCCGAAGAAACCGTAATAATCGAGGCGCCTCGCTATCCGTCATCCGCATAAGTAAAACGTCAGGGCTTGCAAAACGTTGACACAACTCCTAGCTAGAAGGAAACGCATGTCCTCCCTGATGTCCTCTCCCTTTTCTAGCTCATAACGGGGTGTGAGGCCCGCGAATCAACGCCATACACAAAGCTAGATGTATTAAATCCATGCTTTGATCATCAACCACAAGACTCTGCTTTTCAACAAAAGTCATGATCACAACAACTCTATGTGCCACGTTGTCAATCTACAACGTCAGACACACATCCATTTACAAGTCTGTTCTGGGTCTGAACGAAACCGGAGGCACCTTATTCCTCGTCCCATATGTCCACTACGAGAGAGGTCCTCGCACATCCGAACGATCAACAAGTATATCCGGACAACCACCACTGTAACTCCTTCAGGGCAGCCACTCACATCAAAGGCATCAGTAGTCATCCTGTAATAACCCGGAAATGCGGGTCAGTTTAAAATTTTTATTTTGGCAATTTTAGCGAATTTTGAATATTTAAAATGAATTATTTTAAATAATATCAACGGAAAAATTATTTTGAAATGAATTCGACGTATATATTATATACATCGTCGTTAGAATATAAATATTTATTTTAAATTATAAAATATAATTGAAAATGGAGCGGTAGTTCGATAATTCGATTTCAAACTTCAATTGAATGTATCGGGTGCAAAACAATTCGGATTTTAGTGAAACCAAAACATTAGGATCTAATTAGGAATATCTTTCCAACGAATCTGAAAAATTGAAATTTCATAGCGGGAATCAAAAGATATGCCCAGTTGAAAATTCTGAATAGTCGTTATGGAATTCGGGCCCTTAAAAATGGAAATTTTGCAAACGACCTCGGATTTCGACGAAACCACTTTTGTTGGATCTGTGATGTCAAATTATTGCTAGATTCCAAATTTCATAATTTTTTGAATCAATATGTGAGCGTGGCAAAGGAAAACGCGTTTGACCAGTTTCAGTTGATTTTAATCGACTGAAAAATGGCCATTTTTCCAACGGTCCCAGAATTTGACGAAACTAATTTTTTAGGACCGTATCGTCAATACGAAGCTAGAAAATATTTTTTGGGAATTTTTAGAGTCCGTATGTGGCCCCGGTAAATTGAAATGCGCATTCGAATTCAATATACAGAGTTATATGTTGATTTTGATGAAAACTGATTGAAACAGTCGAATCAGCTTGCGAAACATATCCCATTGTGTTCGGAATGGGGGTAAAACGCTAAGGACGACAGTCGGTGGGTTTGATTCTGACTTCGAAATAAAAAGTTACTTTTTAAAATGAAATAAATAAATAAAATATATAATTATATTAACCTTTTACCCCCCCCCCCCCCTTTTCATTCTCAGATCGAAATAGGAAAAAAAAAAGAGAAAAATCGCGGCCCCTCCCCAGTCGATCTGACGCCATCGCCACCCCCTCCTTGGCGCCGTCGCGCCCCATCGCCGGCCACCCCACCGAAGATCGATCATCCCCTAGCCCCTCCGACGCTCCCTCGTTCCCATCTCCCTCTGAATCGAGCAACCCCCCCATCGCAAGATCGACCGCGAGCCCTGTCGGAGCCACCACCTACGCCGCCCACTGGAGCAGTCACCGCCCTCCACCTCGCCTCTCCGCCACCTCAGAGCGCCATCCCCTCCCCCATTTCAACCTGCAAGCTTTTTTTTTTCTTTTGATGATTTTTATTTATTTACTCTTATTTAATCAATGTAATCAGTTTTAAGAAAAAATAAAAATCAGTTCCTATCTTGAAAATTATCGTTAAGATCTGAAAATTTTAGATTAAAAGGATTTGTTTTTCTTTAGTTAAAAGGTTTGATTTTCCTTAATGAAAAGATTAGATTTTTCTAAATATAAAAGACGTGATTTTATATGGTAAAAGACGTGATTTTTATATGGTAAAAGACGTGATTTTTATATGGTAAAAATATGATTTTTGTTGTAGCAAGATAGAATTTTTACAAAGTAGAAAGGGTGGATTTTAATAGAGGGAAAGATTTGATTCTTTAATCTAGAAAAGAAATGACTTTTAATTATATAAAAATATAATTTTTATATGATGTGAAAATGTGATTTTTATAGTGATGAAATAAAAGAATAAAATTAAATCTTTATATTTAAAAAGGCGAAATCTTTATGTAGAGAATAGCGTGTAAAAATAGAATTTTTATCTATATAGCAGCGATGTAAAAATAGAATTTTTATCTATATAGTAGCGATGTAAAAATAGAATTTTTATCTATATAGTAGCGATGTAAAAATAGAATTTTTATCTATATAGTAGCGATATAAAAATAAATTTTTTATCTATATAGTAGCGATGTAAAAATAGAATTTTTATCCATATAGCGTGATTATAAAAAATGGGATTTTTATATACATGGCAACAAATTAAAAATTCGATTTTTATATATTGAGTAACGAAGAAAAAATTCGATTTTTATGTATTGAATAGTAAAGTAAAAATTCGATTTTTACATATGTAGAGAATACGGGCAACGAAGGTGACAAAAAGGCGAGAACGATGAAGATTTCTCTAAATGAAGTGTCGTGGAGTTGGGATAGCTATCGGTGAGAACTTCTCACTCAAATTTCCTTTTTTTCCTAGTTATATATACATACTAGGATGCAGACGGTGCTTAGCAGCACCCGACACCCGTCATCCACAGACCATGGATGGCCTGTTTGTTTGATTGATGTTTTGTGAAAATTGTTTGTGAAGTTGATGAGAAATAGATAATATAATTTTTAACGTGAATGTGAATAAATAAATATTCATTTACAAACCGGACGGTTTGTTTATGTACACCTATTTAAAGGACATTGATTAGGACGATAAATTTTACACATCGTCCAACTGCACAAATAAAATCTGTGGTTGATTGTTTGAAACCCCACACGGGTATTGGAATAAAATACGACATACACTAATCCCAGTAATTAGTTATATGTCGATTGATTGATTGACAAGCTGTTGTAAGCGTTAGATATCTATATTTGATGCTTATACAGTGTAGTGCACTTTGGATGATGGTTGATTATTTATCGTTGCTATTATATACATGTGTTGTATGGAATCCATATAATTAACTTTATATGGTAATTGAGTGGGCCTCATTCCAATTGGGAAAATAAAGAATATTATAAAATAAAGGTTCATGTGTTGACTGTGCTCATCCGTTGAGATTAGTCATGTGTTGAACAAAATATTTTAATAATAAAATTTACATCTTTATCATTATAATAAAATAAAGGTTCATATGTTGATAGTACTCATCCGTTGAGATTAGTCATGTGTTGAACGAAATATTTTAATAATAAAATTTACATCTTTATCATTATAATAAAATAAAGGTTCATGTGTTGACAGTACTCATCCGTTGAGATTAGTCATGTATTGAACGAAATATTTTAATAATAAAATTTACATCTTTATCATTATAATAAAATAAAGGTTCATGTGTTGACTGTACTCATCCGTTGAGATTAGTCATGTGTTGAACGAAATATTTTAATAATAAAATTTACATCTTTATCATTATAATAAAATAAAGGTTCATGTGTTGACAGTACTCATCCGTTGAGATTAGTCATGTGTTGAATGAAATATTTTAACAATAAAATTTACATCTTTATCATATATAAAATTAGAAACTAACTGGAAAATAGATAAGGTGAGTGGTCTCCTGGATATTGATCTGATGTTGGTTTCGGCCTTCGGGGTTAATTTTCAGGGAATCGTTCTCTTACTAATTTACGGTTGGAGTCTGATTTTAAATCAAACGATAGATACCATAATTTTTATAAAATATATTAAATAACAAAAATAGTCACACGTGGACAGTCCTGAGGCATTTGCTAGAGTGTCTCGAAGCGGAGAGGAGCTTGCCCCTTGCCTCGACTCCTGACGGAAATCTAATTTCCAATACGAGATATTTCGGCTTTATTTGTAGAGCCTAGTATGGCGACATAGTAGCATGGGATGCTATGCCGTCTATGATTTATATTTATGATTGAAATTGTTTTGACACTATACACTTATAATAGTATCAAATGATTTGTTTTAAACGTACCAAGCATGTTTGGCTATTATAAGGGAAAACCCTATCCTCCGGCTTGCGTTGCATTGTGTGATGGGACCTGGGTCTTATAATAGCTTCATTTTTCGAAAAAGCATTGCGTTGTTTATTCTATGCACTGGTGTTCTTGGGAGGAAAGCCGTTCCGTGTTATATGGCGTGGTCCCTTGAATCACTCTCTTTTAAAGTAAATGTTTAAATAACTGTTTTAGTTCTCACACCAGTCACATGACTGACCTAGAGTTTATTGTTTTAACCTAAACTCTGGGTGCCCTTATTTTCGACACGGGCAGTTAGTAGTTTTGGTTTTGCAGATTTATATTCACAGGATCCTAGTTTACAGCTGGAATGATGCCCGGAAAGCTCTGTATCCGTGCATTACTTTCAGTTGTGTTTTATATTATTTTTCCGCTGCAATACTGTATTTAAATCTCTGATATTCTTTGTTGTATAATATTTATTCAATTATACTCTATATATTCTTGTATTCAGATGGAATTGTTGTAATAGCAATGAAATGTTCTTCCGTCTGCGTTCATTTGTGTGTTGTTCTCAAAGTATCCGCTCTTTCCTTCACGGGCAAGTTACGGGTTCTCACACATCCATTCGATGTGAAGATCATCGGTCTTGCACTGTATTCATATCTTTGACTTCTAATCGTCGACCATTTATTTGAAATGAGATTTAACTCGGCCTTTCCAATTAATTCACGTATATTTAGAATTGAAATCAATTCATTTCCATGGTTAAATTATTTGACATCCATAATTCAGTTCATTAATGTAATTTTCACGTCAAATACATTCAACCATTAAATATCCAATAAATCAAGTAAATTTAGTTTATTTCCATTCCATATCATTTATAGTACTTTATAACGATTTATCACTATTTTTATTTATTTAAAAATATCCCATTTATTCAAACGATGCTTTAGGCCATAAAGCGGTCATGGCGCTGTTTTTCTTCAGATTTGATTTACACATATCTGAAAATCTAACCGTTGGACTTTTACAAATTTTATACCACTGGAGAGATCTTTTCAAAACGGACCCAACGGTTCCAGTTTTGGGAAAATCCGACGGTCGAATCTCCCGGTACAATAATTTAGAGTTATGATTTCAAAATACAAACTGGAGCGTCGTTATTCGTTTTATTTTAATTATATATATATAATCCGTTCGTCGATTTCCAAATCATTTTCATTTCATATGTTCAATAAAAGTAATATTTTTACCCAACAAATATTTATTTCAACACATGACTATTTTTAACACTTCATATATATAATAAAATTGTGATTTTTATTGTCAAAACAATTTATTTCAAACACGAATATTTTCAGCGATTTATATATATAATAAGAATGTGATTTTTTATTGTTAAAATAATTTATTTCAAACATGAATATGTTATATATTTTATATATATAATAAAAATGAGATTTTTATTGTCAAAACAATTTATTTCAAACATGAATATTTTTAGCGATTCATATATATAATAAAAATGTGATTTTTATTGTTAAAAAAATTTATTTCAAACATGAATATTTTATATACTTCATATATATATATATATATAAATGTGATTTTTATTGTTAAAGCAATTTATTTCAAACATGAATATTTTATCAACACATGAATATATTTCAACACATGAATAAAATTCAAACTCATGAATATAATTCAAACACGTGATTATTTCAGAAATTTTGGCAGTATAACGGCAGGGTAGTTAAAACCGGCACCGTCCCGAGTACGGATCCTCGCGCTACCTTAAAGCCTCGCAGCTTTTGACAAGGGGGATTTCAATAATCTAGTTCGTACATAGACAAATTTTTCCATAAACTAATCTTTTTTGGTTTTAACCACAATCAACCATAATCAACAATCAACCATTCGTAATATTCACCAAATTTCACGTCAACCAAAATCCAAACAATCACAACCAATATATATCATCCATGGTCTGTGGGTGAGGGGAGTATATATATATTTATAGAAATGTATTCCAATTTCATTTCAATTTTCATTTCAACTCACATATGATTTTTACAACGTATATATAACTTATACATCGCACATATAATTTATATAACCCTTATACATGAGGTGTACAGCGCTTATATAACTTATACATCGATTATATAATTTATACATCGCCATCCATATTGTTTTGAATTTAGAAATCTCACATTGGGTTCCACTCCTCCAAAAATTGTAGGAAGCTCCAAAAATTCTCCGGTCTCTTCTAGAATGTAGAAGACGTCCCCACGAGTCCAGTGTCTCTAGTTTCACTGGATTTTGACAACATAGCAAAAAGATATGATTTTTATTGTAAAATCATAATTCATAGCGCTTTACAGTGCTATAATCAGTTTAAATATTATTTCAGGTCGTTACCTTTCCAGCACTGTTCAAAACTAGGTTTTGAATTTTCATGCAAACCGTGAAGCGATAGGACGATCGACTTGTGCAGCATTGTAGAGCTTCGAACCAAGTTCCCAGCGCCAGCAACCACCTTTAGTTCGACGGCTCCAGTCAGGCTGCGTGACGTTCGAAAGTGGCTGTCTTCACAGAGGTGATTCTCCCAATATACACAACGATAACTGGTGAAACCAGTCTTGTTTAAAGCTAACGAGGAGATCTTCAAAAGCCTTAACTGGAGCTAGCGATTTTGGTGAGTGGATTGAGTGTTCTTGAACAGAGAAGGTTCCAGGCCCTTTCCGTCGATCGCCTGGAGCATTGTCAGGTTCTTAAAGAAACGAAAGGGGTCAACGCTATTTTATGATTGGCTAATATATATTTATATTTATTTTTTCTCCATTAAATCCGAAAATACCCTTCCGTTCATACGAACTCCAATTCAAACCCAACGACTGTCGCCTCTAGCTAAATACCCTCACTCCGGACACAATGGAATATGTTTCATAGGTTATTCGACTGTTTCAGTCAGTTTTTCTTCAAATTAAAATATAAAACATTCAAGTATGGATTTGAGCGTACATTTTAATTTGTCGGGGCCACATACTGATTCTAAAATTTCCAGAAAAATATATCTGGCTATGTTTGGACGATACGGTCCCAACAAAACTAGTTTTGTCGAATTTGGAAACCGTTTGAAAAATGGCCATTTTCTAGTCGATCCAAATTGACTAAAATTAACCAAATACCTTTTCCTTTGCCACACTCACAAATTAACTCCAAAAATTATGGAATTTGGAATCTAGTAGTAATTTGATATTCCGGATCCAAAAAAAGTGGTTTCGTCGAAAACGGAGGCTGTTTACAAAATGTCTATTTTCAAGGGCTATATTAATTCCATAGCGACCTTTCTGAAAATTAATTTGGCCATAACTTTTGATTCCCGCTATGAAATTTCGATTTTCAGATTAGTTAGAAAGATATTCAAAAACAGATTTAAATATTTTTGGTTTCACTAAAATCCGTTTTATTTTGCATCTTGTACAGTAAGTCAAATTTCAAATTCAAATTTTCAAAGTGTCGCGCCATTTCAGGCCTTGTTTTATAATTAAAATAAATATATTCACTATAACTTCGATCCAAAAGAATTTTTATTCATTACTATTTAAAATAAATTATTTAAAATATCCAAAATTCGTTAAAGTAGCCAAAATAAAAAAATTAAATTGGTTTAGATTTTCTGGGTTATCACACTGAGGCTAAAGCAAAAGCTCGAGGTTGTTGCCCCTTCTGGTGCAATGGACACTCTCAAGCAAAATGACCTTGCTGATAACAGTTGTAGCAGCCCTACCTTGGAGCAAACCAAGTCTCGATCGTCAGTGGCTCCACCTTCGGAACCTTAGCAACTGGTGCCCTAACCCCTTGTACCTTTGCCACCTGTTTCCCTCCAACCTCTGTATAGTTCCGAACATAATGTCCCCTCTTCCCGCACTTGTGACAAATAATTATGGACATATCCCTATTTGGTTGAAATTTCTTCTTATTCTCTCTAGTAGGTGCCAAATTTGTTGATTTTGGAATTAAACCCTCAAATCTCAACCCATGTTTACCAAATCCAAAAAGGATGCCAAGATATGGTTTGTCATGTCTTGATGAAACTCCGGACGCAATCCTGTAATGAACTTATCATTCTTCTTCAGTGGCGTATCAATCAAACCTGGTCCAAATAAAGGCAATGTAGTGAATTTCTTCTCATACTCCGCTACTGTCATAGCTCCCTGCTTCAAGTCCATGAAAATCTTGTATAATAAGGTCTTCCCAGCTTTCGGCACATATTTCTTTTCAAATTCCTCCTTAAATTGGGCCCAATAAAAGTCGTCCTCTTGGATATCCAAAGTAATCAGATTCCACCAATCCATAGCCGTATCAATTAAATGTCGTGATGCTAATCGACGCTTCATTGTATCATCCATCTCCATATCCCCAAATATACGGTCACATAGCTTGAGCCAAGTTTGAACATCTATGATCGACTCTGAGCCACTAAACCTCTTTCCCCCAAGCCTTTTATAGTCAAGAAATAGAGAAACAACCCCAACTGAGGCCTGACTTGCATGACCTCCTCCACATCACCTACTATTGGTTCCTCCACAGCAGCTTCATCCCTTGGTGCACGATTCCCACCATTAGTGACAGTACTAGCTCGGCCACCTCTACCTCCTATAGTATTTGCAGTACGGCTACTTATAGTTTACTACTTGAATTATTGCCAACATCTTTAGAATACTTGAAGATAGAATTATTTCAAGGAAACGATACAAAGAAGGGTTTACTACTAGGATAGAACTTATTCAAGAAAAGGTTGTGAGAAATAGACATTCCCAAGGAATATTTTCTAAGTCTAGTTTTCAAAATACAAATACGCTCTCATATGTATAATACACTTGATTCATTCTTGGGTGTCTCTTACCTCATCTCCAATGAGCCATACCCAACCAAAGCCAAGGTGTTCGCTCAACCTAGTGCTCTAATACCAAACGTAACGACCCGACTTTTCGAACCTCTAAAGTCAAGACTAAATACATGCACAATATTAGTGTGCCAAACATCCAAGTGCCAGAAAGTCGAATTGTTGGGTAAAATAAAAGAAAGTAAAACAAAGAAGAAAGAACAAAACATCAGATTCTCATAGAGGAACGGAAATATATAATATCAACATTGTACAAAGGGTTACTCTGAATAAAGAAATTTCAGAGTTATGATAGCCTAAGTAACTTCATTAGCCTGGACAGTTATTACTACCTGTCCTCACAATGCTGATATGTACAAATTAATACAGTACAACAAACATAGAAATAGGTAGATAGATAATGGAAGCTTCCAGCTTGTCTTCCGAGCGCTAAAGCATCCCAAGTAAAACCTTCCATACTCGGCCTACTTGAAGCAATACGTGAGGATTTTAGGGAAAACAAAAACCAAGCGTCAGACATCAGTCTGGTATGAGAAACTCGAGATACACATTGCATGTAACAATACTGAGGAGACCATGCGGATTACCGCTCCGGTTTTCCCCTCAAAAAAAACCAACCATTTATTAAGTTTACTATAATTGTATAATAGATAATGTCTAGGGTGTAGAATATAAATAAATCACATAGATGGAATGGTTACTTTGGTTACATTCAACAACTATTAAGTGTACAAACAAAATTGCTAAGGCAAATTCGCATATTGGATTTTCCATTAGAGATCTCTCCGGAACAAGCTGGATCTGAACTGCATGCACAAGGAACAGAAACCACCTTCTGAGCGTCGTATATCGCTAGATAAAATATACCATAAGGTAACGTGACTAGCCCACACACGAAAACACCGATGTGCACTACGTAGAACCAAATATGTCCAACCCCCATCGCAACATCTATAAGCATACTCTAGATATGGAGTCAATATATCCTGTCATGTTAGCTAAATCCCAGATCACAAAGCCTACTCTATCTTTAGCCATTTCTGATGTTGAGGTTTCGTTTGGCATCTTTCACACGATCTTCATATAGATCCATATCCACTTCCAACATGTAGAACTTGTTTTCTAGTATTGAAGTGGTATTCGATAAGTAGAACACTTATCGATCCCGGTCTCTTCAAAACTAATCGATGAATTTTCGGTTAACTCAATTCCGGTTCTTTCAAAAGTAAGTGAAAGGTTGAGACGTTTCATACCAACACTCCTCCCTGGGGTTCTCGTTGGTACGGAACCGTGAAGCTTTCCCGATACTTCTTAAATTATAATGGTATAGTTTGATAGTCGACTAATAGACTATCAAGTCAAAACAATAGTTTATAGAAACCATGGTTCATAAACTTAACTCATTGCCGACATTATCAACTTAACTATCCCTGGGTCAAGAGTGAGGCCATGTAAGTTAGAGCACTGGTTGCATATCACTCCTTGCCTAGACACCCCATTCTTGACACTCACAGATGGATAAGCCTACTCATCGGCTTATTAGAATTAAGCATAATATCAATGATATTCAATAAACAGGTAAGTAATCAACACGATTAACATGTTTCCGACATTCCCAACTCATCTATTCTTCGGCTACGAGGAAAGCCGGTAAGTTAGAGCTCTATTGCTCCGTCCCTACTCGACATCAATCTTAATTCTCACAAATAGATAAGCCTATTTCGTTGGCTTATTAGTGTTAAGCATTATTAATTATCGTTTAATATAGTGACTTAATCATGACAAGGTTTAGCAATTCATAACCCTTTCTAACCTTTGTTTTGTTTGAAAAGATATTTAGAAAGAAGATATTTTGAAAAGAAGATATTTTAGAAAGAAGATACTTAAGAAAGAAGATATTTTAAAAAGAAGATATTTCTTCTTTTAGAAAGAAGATATTTAGTACTTTAAAATACTCTAGTAAGAATTAAGAATCATATTTAAAAGATATGATAATTTACATAAACTTAATGAACATTTATAAAACTTAGAAATCCAAAAATCAAGGTTAAACGGGTAGTTTTGCAGTAGTGAAGTTTTGGTCATTTTTGATGGGTTACTTAGCATTTTACTAATCAATAACTTCAAGGTAGTAAACACACAAGTAAAACAAGATTAAATGTGATACAAAATCACTAAGAATGTCATTACAAAGTTTCATACAATGTGTTAAAAACACGATAATTTGAACTGCATCTATAATGACTATCGCTATAAGTGCACTTTCAAGTTCAAGTCCACAACATGTCAATTCCCTACTAATTCTTATGTGCTTTGTTTCAAATCCGTTCCACTTGTTATACAAGTCAATTCAAGTCCAATTCTGAGTCCATTAAAGTCCATTCCAATCCATTAACATGGATCACATATGTCTCTTACTTTCAAAGTAAGAATTGGGTTAACATTTTTAACATAAGTTACTAACATTCAAGCAACTTTAAGCATAGTTAAGGACATGCAAAAGGGTTTATGTTTGTTGTCCTAAATAGTGAGTAAACTCACCTTAATCCTTAGTAAATCTAAGATCCAAGAATAAGAATAAAGATCCAAGAATAAGAACAAAGATCCAAGCTAGCAGCCTCCTTCCTTTCCTTTCTTTTCCTTGCTTCCTTCCTTATATAGCTCATGGACAAAGATGGAAATTGAGAGAGGCTTGGATTTTTCAACTTCCAACTTGCTATAAGGTCTTGTAATGGTATATGAAGGCTACATTTAAAGTTTGAGTTGATTTGGAGTTTTTTTGAGTATAGTTTGAGAAAGTTAGTAAGGAAGAGGAGGAAGATGAAGATAAGCCATTAAAAGCTTCACTTTTGCTTAGGAATTTTGTGTAAAAAAGAAGAAGGCATACCCCTCCTTATATAGGAAAAGGAAGGTGAATGGGAAAAGACCAAAATGCCCTTAAAACCCTAATAGTCATCATGATAGATGTGATGATGTGTAAGAGATGGTAAGTTTGCTTTTTCAATGCTTAATGATTAAGCTTCCATTTGTATACATATAAGAAGCTTATATATATAATCTTAGGATATTTTTTAAACCTTTGATGCGACTAATTATGCTTACATATATATGTGTATATGCATGTATGTTGATATATACAAATATATCAAACAACGTTGCAACGATACGAAACAACTTCTATTCAACGATAGGATGTAAATCTGGAAGTTGAACCTCAATCATATTTTTAGTTCTTTATCAAATGATTTATTCAAGTAAAACAAACTTGGAAATAAATTCATCAACTTATTGAAACAATTAAAACAAGCATATTCAAATTATAAAGCACTTATTTGAATACTTAAATACCCAAAATACAAAACTTTTCTTAAATGCTCATTTTTTAAAATGATGACATCATCAGTATAGTTAGCCATAAATACGAAAAATATTTTTATTTGCTAATTACTTTCTTAATGATTGAATTGAAATTCATTTAAATTTTCAACAACATTTATTAAGGAAACAGCTATATATCGATAAAATGGCTTTCAGTCAAATTTTCGACATTTTTCCAAAAAAAATAAAAAAATTTGAGAACATTTTTCTGGAATGAGTCAAGGATCATTAAATATTAATGAAAAGATGTTTAACAAGTTTATAAAATCATATTTATAACATTTAACAATATTCCAAATAGTAATGATATTCAGAGATTAAGTGTTCGATTTTTCGGGTCTTTACATCATTACATGACTCGAGTATGCCACATTGTCAATTCACAACATGTCACTGATTTCTGTCAATACATAACCCCTAAGCTCATATGTCTTAGAGACGTGAATAAATTCACTTCCATAAATTCGATATATATTAAAAGAAATCAATGCTACATAGTCAATGACAATGTCAGAAACACAACCATACTAGTCCGTTCTGGGTCTGGACGGAATGACAAATTCGGAAATCTCTAAATATATTCAGATCTTATGCCACTTATAACCTCGTATTGGGTGATCGGCCCAATCGAGATATCATCAATCAATTCGAAGATTTGCGGTCTTCACATATCTCTTTCCAAGTCTTTAATTTCTTTATAATGTCGTATTATTACTTGGAAAGGTTTTCAAACATATATTCGATCCTGGTCTTTCCAAGTAATAAGCGCATTTCCAAACAATAGTTATGGATCATTCCGGATTTCTAAATTTAAAATCGTTACCAATTTATTTACAAAACAAAGTTGGATTCATTCAAATCCATAAAACCATTTTAACTCTTCTTTTGAGATCCAATATTCAATTTTTCCCTACCTTATATTTCAAAACATAATTCTTCCATTCATTATTATCCTTTCCAAAAGTTTTCAAAATTACCATTTCAAAATTACCAATTCTTAATTCGGTTTTAAATTCCATTCATGGTAATTCAAACAATTGATATTTCAGATAGAGTTTAATCGACTTATTATTCGATATCAATTCACAAACCCAAGCACATATTGGATTTCCATAATAATTTATATTTTCCTTCTCATATCGAATATTCAGCTAATTTTAACTAAACTCATTTCCTTTACATTTTCAATCTTCCAATATCTTACTTAAAATCATTATTAAATAAATTTTACATGAAATAATTTTAAGTTCTTTTTCAAATCTTTCAAAATATTTAATAAACTCTTTCCATAACTTAAACAATAATTCAAGGTTTGTAATCTTCAAAACCAAATCATTTTCAAAGAAAGTTATAATCACATTAAAAGCATTACTAAAACTGCTGAAAATGTCTATTTAGATCAAATAGATTTAAAATTCAAATATTTCAACTCACATCACTTTTAAATAATAAAATATGATTTATCATAATTTTCCCAAATATTTAATAATTTTTATAAACCTACTTCTATTCGATTTTCCCTTACGATCGCCGAATGCACGTATAGCGACCTTTTCAAATTTTGTTTTAAATGTATCTTGAAAATCATACATTGAAATTTGATAATTTCTCTTCTATTCAAAAGTTATCGTTTATAGGAATCCAAACTTTCTTGTTTCACGTCAATTCCATTTAAAATGTCCAAGTTATAGTCATTTGAAAATAAAAATCGATATAACGAATTGCTGCTACACGATACGTTCAATTCAAGCTATATAACGATTTAATAGAAATCGTCTAAATCCTTTCCAAAATAAACTTAAATTTTCATAATGTAAATTTTAAAATCATATTCCAGATAATATTTTATATTCACATTTGAATTCCAATATCACTTTACTTCAAAAATCATCAGGATCGTTTGTACAACTAATGCTGAATACATTTATCAATCATTATCCGATCTACATTTCAAAACTAATTCAATTTCAAAATCGTTTTCATGAAGATCGGTTGATCATTTTAAATTTCCAAATAATTGAAATCTAATTTGAAATTTAATCTATTTGCATAATAACCAAGCCAATTTAATATAAATTATCGAAATACTTCATAAATTCCTTCGTCTTTCATGAAAGTCATTTTATAATTGTTAACTTAAAATTTTAGACCATTTGAAATTTAATTCGAACTAAATTTTTATATTTAATAATGATTGTCCATATAACTCCGCAACTATGGAGTGTATGTGATATATCCATAATCAATCAATAGTCAACTACATATGAATTCATCCATCGTAAACACAACAATTAACGACAACCAATTTCATTGTGCGTAAAGCATTATGGTCAGTAACGCTTAGTGTCCAATGTATTCTAATTAGATGAACATCCATCAAACATCACATATAACCACAACATCCACAAATAACCAATCATCTTTAGATATATACTTCGACTAATTAACCCATCCATTCTATTAAATAAAAATTATTTAAATTAAAGTTCTCACCTTTAAAGCTCCAAAATCATCACTGTTAGAGTTTCCTTACGAACAAGCCAACAAACAAATGCTACCGCTACATGTACTACTTCCAATCCAATTTCTATTAGAGGTTGGTGCTTTTTCTACTAATTAAATATTGAAAATAATTTAATAACGATGTTCGTCGAAGTAAATCTTAAGGGCTTTTAACCTACTGTAAATTTGTTTTAAATGAAAGCATCAATAGTTCATACTAATGTATACTACTTATCGATACGATTCGAACGGGCCCAAGGATGAGTCAGTCGGAGGTAAAACGAACAAACTATGAATTTCTGAAGTTTTATAACTATTTAAACTTAATTAAAACAATGCCTTAAGCAAATTGGGCCAAAGCCCATCTCCTGATCACATTCAAACATGTATCACCTCTTTTTCTTTTCTGGATCTCCCTTGAACCCATCGAAATCGTGTATGGATGTGCACATACACCAACCCAAATCTCCACTAAACTTCAGTCCGAGACCACCCATATATCTCTCTTCACCTCCTCTCTCGACTGCACTGCCCCTCCAGATGGTGGCGGTGTAGTTGAAGATAGGCGAAGGCATGAGTTTCTCTCCTTTTTTTCTTATTTTTATTATACAATACGGGGCCAAACTGTTTTATGGAGAGGAAGGGGACACGCAAGGGGAAGGAGACGTGCACCCTCGGTGGACGATCGGTGCAGTGAGGTGTGCCGGAGGCTTGTAGGTGGAGTGGAAGTGGTGGTGGAGGCTGATGGGGAGGGTGGCGGTTGAAGGTGGTTATGGGGAGGCGAACTGTTTTATAGAACAGGGACTGGGGTTTTAGTTTTTGAGAGAGGGTGGAAAGATAGTCAATGGGGTCTAGGCGATCTAGTGGTGCGCGGAGATGGGTGATGGGGGTGGTGACAATGCGGTGGCATCTGGAGTGGGGAAGGGAAGTTTTGGCACACAGTGAGTGGAGGAATCATTTACGCGAAGAATAAATGAGAGGAGGAGAAGAAAGACTAATGTATATGTTTATTTGTTTATTTCCTTCCTTCTGTCTTTCATTAATTTGTTTTACTTCTTTCGATTTTCTGTTCTATTTTTTGTTTCTTTCCTTCAACTTTGAATTGTTAAATCTTAAACAACAAATTCACTTCGCTGATAGTAGGGAAGAAGAGGACGCTGAGACAAAACAACACATGGAAGGTTTCGCAGGCTAAACAGAACAAGTGGTGTAAATGACATCTAAAGTGAACAAATATTGGTTTACTCAAATTAAAATTTTCTAAGTATCCAAATTTATTTTTAATAAAAAAAAATCTGTATGTAATCTTGGTTATAAAAAATATTAGAGACACTCATGGAAACACAATATATACATATTACAGGTGAAATGTAAATTGAAATATGCAACTTACATTGTCTGTTCCCGCACATTTAACTTGAAATCATGTATATATGATATCAAATGTTCGAATTTACAAAACAAAAATATAGCGTTAAGTTTTGACAAAACCATTGAAATTTACCTATCGAAGTAAAATTTAATGTAAAATACTTAAATCAAAATCAAGTCAAATAAACTAAGTTTAAAATTTCTGAATAATTGCTAGCATAAATATTAATTTTAACATTAAATTAAATTAACTCTATATTTTAAATTGCAAAAATTTTGGTTCGTTGCAGCTATCATATTTAAATATATTTGTGAAGTGACTAGTGACATTCTGCGTGTTAGTGCTCTAAGAAATAGCAACAAACATAGTTAAATTTGGACGTTTTTGGTGTGAGTTTTTATACAATATTTAATAGTCGTACTTGAACATTGTACCATATATTACTTGAAGGTTAACTAAAACCTTTCAGCTCGGTCATCATGCAAAATCGTAAACGTATAGGACTTTTTACCATTCCATTTACACCACCAACAGCCGATGTTTGAAAACTTTTGCATGGCCATCAGCAGCCAAATCATACTAGATTCTCCAAAAAATATAAATTTTGTTTGCATATGTATTTGAAAAAGGATAAATATCTGTTATCTAAAAAATAGTTGCAGATACGGTCCGCATTCGAAAATCATCTGTTCATTTTTTTCATGATTATAATTTATATTAAGAAAATTTTATTTATACATAAAAAATAGAAACAAATGATGATATGATCTCTATCATCGGATTACCCTTTGATTTCCATTTCTTATATAAGAACAAAATAATGAAACGTCGAAAATCATGTGTTTTCCGGTTTATGTTTAAATAGTTGTCCCTTTTGATCTTTATATATACATATATACATACACACACACTCTGGTCCAATTAAGTATATTCATTCATTATTTTATTATGTTAGAAATTCAATTATTCGCACGAAATGCATATTAATTGATCAAGACTATTTATTACCATCATATTTATTTATTTTTAATACTTTAATTGTTAATAAGATTGAAAAAAGTTTATATTATATTAAAAAAAAATGTTTACTATTTTATCGATTGTGAGCGACTTGTATTACTATTCAATATCAGTATGTATCCACTGTTGTGGATTTCTGATATTAAGAAATAATTTCAATACGGATATGACACCATTCTCATCTGAAAATATAAATTGGTCATGCTAAAGCGAACCTCAATAGGATGATGCGGTATGTGGAAGAGGATAGAACAAAATCATAGTTAAATGGGTTACTTTTAGTCATATGTTTTATTTTGTGAATAATTTATGACCTAAACTGCAAGGGGAGGAAGTGTGTGCCCATCATGACTAATTGCGTAGTTAAGAGGAAAAAGTGGGTTGATAACGTGAGTTAGAACGAAAACCTGTCCCACTATAACGTTGCATGTTGATGCATGTATGAAGAGTGCGTCTTTGGTTGTTGTAATCGATCGATATGAGTCCAACTATATGATTACATATTTTAGGATGAATGTGTGTATTTGTACTACATGAGATCTTTATATCTTAAAATATTTTAATTAAACTATTAAATTAAAAACAAGACTATATAAGGGATTCACCCTTGATTATGATTACATATTTAGGGATGAGTGCGTATTTGTCCTTGATTATATGAAGCATGGGTTTGTCCTTCATCCCCTTTTATGTAGAGTCCAACTATATGTTATTTAGTGTCCACTAGATCGATATGTATAATATGTTAATGTTATCATTATTGATTGAAAACCCCTTATCTTTGACATAAGGCTATACATATTTTTTTATTTTTGCTTCGCGTGAACGAATCATTCAGTTAAAACAATGATGATATTGCTATTTTGTAACAATGTGGCTTAGGTAAACATACATTTATTTTTACCTCGATAAAAAATGTAATTGAAACATGATACACGATTATTATCACTTGGACAAATATACCTATTTTGTTTTATTGATTTCTTTTTACCAGTTCTTTAAGATGTCAAAATTGCTTGCACATAATAAGTGAAATGAAATTATTGAAGATGGCATAGAAATGATTAGCCTTTAAAATGCAAACTTATTTTTGTCTTATTTTGAACATGATAAACTTATTTTGGTATAATCCAATTGTAAAGGGTGATCACTCTCTTATAGTGGAAAAACCTCAATGGGGTCTTGCAATGATGTGATAGAACAAAATGATTGAAATGATTATCAATCACAAATCACAGGAAAAAATAAAGGCAACAGGGAACACATAAATTTATAGTGGTTCCACTATCGCGAGATAGTGTATATTAACTTCAATGGGGAAGAGATTTTTATTAATATTCAAGAGATTATAGAGTTTTAAAGTAGAGCAAAGAAATGAAGAAATACAGATGATCTCATGTCATATGAATAACATCCTCTATGCCTCTCTTTAAATAGAGAAAAATTACTTGGGGATAAGGCAATTGATTTATGTAAATAAATCAATTCATGGAGGGCTAATATTCCCATTTAATTTTATTGTCATGTGATTGATTCATAACTTTCCCTTTTCTCCAGCAATCAATCATTTTTCCAATATAATTTCTTTCCATTTATTCTTTCACGAAACGTAGCAACAAAATAAATGGCGAGTATCCAATATCCCTTTCTCCTTAATATTCCTTTCCATTTCTTTCTTGCACAAAATGGGTAACCAAATTATCTATCTCCAAAATCTAATTAATTTTGGAAATATTGTATCACCAAATTCCAATAATCTCCACCTTGATACAATATCTCTTGCAACCAAGAGTCTCTAATGTGAATGCTTCCTAATAAGTTCATGTAAAAGTCACCCCTCATTGCACTTTGTCAGTGAACTCTGGCAAGGCCGCCGCCTACCAACAAAGTGTTGGAAGCATTTAAAAAACACGGTAGACATTGTGCAACCAACTCCTATCTCTTCATACAGGAAGAATACCACATCTTCTCTTGACTTCAACCAAGTCACTCTCTTCCCCATTTTGCCACCATGTGGCACCTAGCACTTCATCAAGTGAATCAAGTTCAAGCAATGCTCGAACTTATAGCAGGTAACGCTTTCGTAAACATGTCTGCTGCATTTTCATTTGTGTGAATCTTCTAAAGACGAACTAACTTCTCCTTATTCATAGAGATAAGGAAAGATTCTCTTAACTCTATATGCTTTGTTCTAGACCAGAAAGCCATATTTTCAGCTAAATGAATTGCATTTTGACTGTCATAATTCACCAAACAAGCATCTTGTATGAAGCCCAAATCACACAATAACTTCTTCAAATAAGTGCCTCCTTAGCTGCCTCAACTGCAGCTATCAACTCTGCATCTGTAGTTGACAAAGAAACTATAGTCTGCAACATCGCTCTCCAACTAATAGTTGTTCCTTTAAGTTTGAATGCATAGCCTGAGGTTGACTTCCTTCTATCTCTACTCCAGCATAGTCTGAATCACAAAATCCGACCAAGTTGAAATCCTTATTTCTGCCGCAAAAAACAAGTTCATAATCTGATGTTCCTCTAAGATATCTAAAAATGTACTTCACTACCTCCCAATGTGATTTTCTCGTATTTTCCGTATATATACTAACTAATCCAACAGCTTGAGCAATGCCAGGTCTAGTGCACACCATAGCATACATCAAGCTACTTACTGCACTGTCATAAGGCACCTTCTTCATGTAGGCCTTATCCTTTTCTGTGATCAGAGAGCCCTGATTAGAAAGTTGTACACAGTACTACAAAAGTGGGCATATTCGACACTAATTTTATGTGGACGTAGATCAAAAAAGCATTGTCGTAGGCCAAATTTTCAAATAGGCAACACCAGAGGGGCGTGGCATCCGCGGTCGTTGCATTAGCCCTCTAAAGCAATGCTTTTGCCCATCTACTGTCACAAAAGAAAGTATTGCATTATAACTGTACTGCAACACTATTAGCAAGTAATGCAGCAAAACATAGTGTTGCCTTAAGCATAAGCTACAGCCTGGCTTCCAGGTCATGATAATGAGAGCCACGTCAGCTTTCATGTAAGATGCCCACGTGTCACACCCCACATCAGCTGCCCACATGTCAGACGCCACATCAGCTGTGGAGCCTACGTGCTATGTGGAATTAATAATATTTTATTTAATGCAACACCGCTGTATTATGCAATGCAACACCGTTATCCTAAAATGCAACATCACAAAAAAGAAAACGCAATAGTAGAAGAAAGCAAATACAACGCTTCAATTAAATTTTTTGCAATATCATAATCATTTTCAATTGAACCATATAATCATTTTCATATATACATATGTAGATTCGTACATATATACATATACATATGAAAAACATGAACATAACCACGTTCTAATAATGCAAAAAATAAAACTGAAAATTATCTCCAACCGTGACAATTTCCGCATCTCCAGGCTGCCTCCTCGCCATCTTGCACACTTTTCACAACGGATGTATTTATTGCAATAGGAACAAATATTAGACTCGGTACACACTTTTTAGAGTAATTTATAAACACTGCTTGCTAGAACAAAATCAGCTCTATGATAGCTTTATAGTCTTAGGTATTCAATTTAATGAGGGTTGAATCAAACATAATATGTAAATCCTGATGCTAAACTGAATTGACATAATATGTAAATCCTAACACTAAATTGAATCAGACATATTAATATTACACAAACAAGTTGCACTCCATCCAATAAATTATCAGAACATGGAAGAAGACAGTGGGGAAAATGGTGATGCAAAAGACATGTTTAGTCCAGCATTTAAATTACATGTTTAGTGTTTCTCCCAAATAATATGCGTGCATCCATCATGAGCTGACTGTATAATTTAATCAGTGTTCCATTAAAAATGGATAGATGATGCAAAAGACCTTACCTTGAGTTCAGTCTCAATGTTTCTTTTTGAAAATAGCAATCATTCCTGCACTTCATCTCATCCATCAAAGATTATAACTCATAACATCATACATTTAGACTAATTATACCTTTATTTTGTATATGGCGATCATGAGGCAGTTTTGAGTATGCTAAAGCAGTATCAAAGTTGTAAACCCAACGTATCCGATGCTTCAAAGTTGCACAACCTGTATGACAATTGCACATGAATGCAAATAAGATTAATCATACTTATAAGATAATTATATTCAATACCTACCTCTGATAGTATACTATAGTATATAAATTACCAAAGTCACTAGATTAAATTCCAAATATTCTTGGCCTGATCATTAAAAATGAATAAATATAGTTCAATTATGTATGGTATTAGACATGTGCATATATTTGAAACAAAGTAGTAGAATCACAGTGTTTCTGTTGCAAGTAAAAATTTGAACTAGTGAATTTCTTGCTCGATCAGAATATGTACTGAACCACGTATGAAAATCCAAAATCAAAATTAAAAAACAGAGAATTCTCAAACGATCAAATACTAAAAAGCCATAGTTAAATCAAAATCAATCGGTTTAACAAATTTCAAGCATTAATACCAAATTTTGCAGAAAATCACAAACAGCAACTACAGCTAAGAATTGAAGCAGCAAATAGCCTCACAGATCCAATCTCAGCATATCTCATGAAACTGATAAAAAAACATCTCTGAAAAAGAAGAAGAAAGGATTGGTTCTTGATTCCTTTTGTTATTTATAAGTGTACAGATAAATTACAAGAGGAGGAAAGCAAAGCATAGAAACGAACTTGCCAATGTAAAGGAGAAATTATAATATGAAAAAGTGGAAAGCGAGAGAAAGAAAAAGACAAAAGACATGTAATGTCGGGCCGACAGTGTATGGATATAATTCAACAACTGTAGAACCAATCTTTCATACTACATAGGTTAGCAGACTGGAGTTGTTTATGTAAACCAGACCCAACCCGTTAACCCGTAATTGGAAAAAAAAAACTGTTAAACATGGAAATTAATTAGTTCTTTTAGCTTTCAATCAATAGCCATAATAGTGCTTACACAATTAAATTGCTTTGAACAATTAATTAATTTATCATAGTAGGTGGTTGAATTACTAAACGGTATAGTGTATACAACATTTGGGATCACTTGTTGCTGTCGTTATTACTAAACTTGACAACTAGCTATGTAAAATGGCAGCTAGTTGCTTGAAACTTGATAGTCTCATCACCAAAAAGCCTAAGCCCAATAACCATAACCAAACACAACTCCACCTAACAAAATGACTTGAGCCAGATAATAAAATATGTTACCCATGGACGCACCATTTATTCTCATTGCTCACACTACCTGCTAAAATTTCCCAAAAAATAACTATATTTCTTAAATAATAACTAATTGGCACAGACTTTGTTCGCATTTTTTTACTGTTGGAAACAAATTACAAACAACTATAACCAATGATTACAACGTATTATGGGTAGAGATTATTTTGAAGCAAGATTAATTGTCCTTCAAATGTCGAACTGTGTATTCAAGATGATTAACGACCTTTATCAACAATGGATCAGATTACCTAAACATGCGAATGCATACAATTTGTATTACATTAAAAATCCAGTTCTTAAAACAAACATTGCTCTTTTTATATTGAAGGTATAGCTTATACACATAATACAGAAATAAAGGTGACTAATAAATGGTTAGTGCATGCCAGAATTGAAATCAAACACTTATCGAAATGCCACATACCAAAAAGTCATAACAGGTCTTATGCACCATCGATTGTTGATGGGGATATCTTATCATCAACCGATTCATGATATTGCTGGCGTTCTTTTTTATGCAAAAGCATAGTAGGGAAGGCTTTATCAAAATAGCAACGCGGACCCTTCAGCATATCAGCAACTGAATCTGTAGCTTTACACGGAAATAATATAAGAGTATGTAACACATTATCAATCTTGTAACCTCACCCAATCATCAAATAAACACTGCGATAATTTACAAGCAACTTCCAAGGATATCTTAATAGTAAGCATTAAACAAAAAAATAATAGAAATCGAAATCTAAACTATGGGTGAGGCAGGGTAGCCAACTGATCATGAAATTTTTATACTCAAAAGGAAACTATTTATCATGCTGTAAAGCTAAAATCTTGCGCCAATTAGTGTACTAAACAAGTGCTACTACAAGTGCGAAAGAATATGAGAAGTCCAAGTGGAAAAGGCAAGTTTGTATATCTCAAGTAGAAGATCCAGTGAGAAAAGAATGTAAACTAGTAAGGTAGATTGGATTTACTTATAATAACATTTGTTCTTAATAATCATCTGGGCCAACGAATACTTACTTTGAACTTGGAAAATAAAAGTCAGACAAGGTTTCAACTCCAGTTGAATATGACAATAAAATCATAAGAATTAGAGTTACGATTAGAGAAATAAATTGAGAAAGATATAAATGCCAGTCAAGGTTTCAACCTACTTAGCAAGCATAATTAGAGATATAAAAGACTTAAGTTGGATTCAAAAGTAAGGATTAGGGAAATAAACTAAGAAAGATCAGGGCTTGAAATATAATAAGGTAACTAATCTACTTTGAAAGCATAATTATGGGTAATTATGAATGACATAAAACATTAAACCTCCTAGATTCAAAAAATATACTTTGCAAGCATAATCTGCTTCTCCGCTTCCTTTTGTTCTCTACTCCTAAATGACCATTTTTGCTTGCTTTATCGCTGAATGAATAAGAAACATATTAGAAAATAACTAAGATCAGCAAGGTATTAAGCTACAAATTTGTGAGAAAAAATAAATAAAAGAAAAAGGATAGTAAAGTTTGAAGACTAGTCTCATAAACTCAGATACGCAATGATAACGCAGAAAGTCACAGATCTGTGGAAAAATGAAAAATCAAACATATCAGTTCCTAAAGTAAATTAAAGAATATTGGGTATCGATTAGCTGAAACTATCGTGCCTACCTTTCAAATTTCAACCTTTGCCAGGCTACAGTTGGAGAATTGCATTTTGAATCGTCATCATCCGGAGATCGTCGTCGTATGCCCGATGCTCGCTGATTGCACATTTCGGTTTCGTGATTCCTCAATTTTTAGATCATGAATTTTTTATCTTTGACCAAATGCTGCTCTAGTTTATCAGGCGCAAGAATGAGGAAAAGAAGAAGGCACAAAATGACCAGATTGATGAAATGAAAAGTAGCAACGTGAGAATGAAAATCTTAGCGGGAAACAGGCAAGGTTAGTGTGGATTGATCAACGTGGATGGACGGTTGTGATTTTTCATTATGAGGGGGTGGATTGATTGGTGGTACATGTCACAACACTAGAATTCCCATCGCAACAATGCATTCACGCCTAATACAACAACATTTGAGTATTGTTATAGATAATCAAAGAAATCATAGCTTTTGCAACGCTTTTCTTGCAATGCACACGTATTAGTGTCGAATATGCCCATTTTTGTAGTAGCGACATGAAAAGGCATGGGTGTACTGATAGCCTTTGCACCATCCATGCTAAACCGAGCAAGCACATTTTGAATATATTCCTTTTGAGCAAGTCTCAAAAGTCCAAGCCTTCTATCTCTTTGGATTTCCATCCCCAAAATTTTATTTGCTTCTCCAAGGTCTTTCATATCAAATTCAGTTTTTAATTTCAACTTCAACTCATCAATTTCAGCTTTATCCTTGGAAGCAATCAACATATCATCCACATACAAAAGCAAGTACACCCATTTATTATTCTTTAAATGCTTAAAATAAACACATCCATCTTTAGTGCTACGATTAAAACCATGTGAAAGCATAAAAGAATCAAACCTTTTGTACAATTGTCTAGGCGATTGTTTTCAACCATAAAGAGATTTCTTCAATTTGCATACCAATCCGACTTTCCGTCTACAATAAATCCTTCTGCTTGCTTCATGTAAATGGTTTCCTCCAAACCACCATGCAAGAAAGCGGTCTTCACATCAAGTTGTTCTAACTCCAAATCGTAAGCAGCAACTATTGCAAGTAGGATTCGAATTGAAGTTTGTCTAACAACTGGAGAAAATATTTCATCATGCTCTAACCCTTTTCTTTGTGAAAACCTTTCACCTTGAATACCCACTTGCAACCTATGGCTCGGCTTCCTTGAGGTAGTGGTACCAACTCCCAAGTCTTGTTCTTTTGCAAAGATGGTATCTCCTCTTCCATCGCGCAATTTCACTTCGAGTTATCACTCGACCTCATGGCTTCTTCAAGGCTCAATGGTTCATCACAGATTACATGTAAAGCATACTCAAACTAATTATCAAGGCTCAAATTTGCATATTGCCAATCTCCATAGCTAATTAGAGCTCTCTTTGGTCTCTGACTAGCCCAAATGGCTATATCACTCGACTCTCCTTTAGCTCCACCTTGAGCTGAATCCTCTCTAGCTTCATGACCATCACCATCACTATTAGAGGAAATCTATGGACTATCATGTGATGCATCATCAACTACTCCGTCACTATTATCAATAGTGATAGCTCTACTTCGAGTTTAAAAATTGGGAATCTCAGTCTTTTCAGGCTTCTCATCAACTGAATCTGAACCCTCTGATAAACCTTCCAAAGGTTTGAACATTGCTGACTCATCAAAATTCACATGTATGGAATATATAACTTTCTTCGTAATAGGATTCCAAATTCTATATCGTTTTATACCATCTATATAACCAAGAAAAACACATTTGGAGGCCCTAGGCTCCAACTTGTCATGTCTTGTATTGTGAACATAAATTGGACATCCAAATATATGAAAATAACTTAATAAAATGTTTTTACCTCTCCATAACTCCTCTGGAATCTTCCCATTATTGGCTGAGCACAGAATCCAATTAATAATATATGCTGCAGTCGAAATAGCTTCAGCCCAAAAACCCTTTGACATACCCGCAGTCAATATCAAGCAATGGGCCTTTTCAAGTAGAGTCATATTCATTCTCTCATCAACCCTATTGGATTGCGGATCACCGGGTGTAGTAAAATGTATTCTAATACCATGTTGTCTGCAGTAGTCGAGGAACTCTTTGGAGACATATTTGCCACCATTTTCGGATATAAGAATCTTCAATTTCTTTCCTGTTTGGTTTTCAACAAGAGCTAACCAAACCTTAAACTTCTCAAATACTTCTAACTTAGCTTTCATTACATACACCCAAACCTTGCGCGAGTAGTTATCAATGAATAAAACAAAATAATATGCTCCACCAATAGAAGATGTAGAGTATGGCCCCCAAACATTTGAATGCACATAATCAAGTACCCTCTTAGAAGTATGTATGCCATCACCAAAAGAAACTCTGGTTTGCTTTGCCAAAACACATTCCTTGCAAAAGTCCAACTTGTTGTAGATCTCTCCCTCGATCTTTTTCTTCTTATGAAGCAACTCTAAGTTCTTCTCCGAAGTATGATCTAATCTCATATACCAAATCTTGGTAGCATCCAAACTTTTAGAACTATCGACTCCAACACATAATTCTCCATGGACAGTGGTACCCATTAGAAAATACAGATTTCGCACCATAACACCCTTCAACGGTACAAGTGCCTTTCTAGAAACTGTCAAACCAATTTTAACAATGGTTTTTTTGCATCCCAATGATGCTAACTAGCCTAATGATGTCAATGACTTCCGAAGACTTGGGACATAGCGAACATTTGAAAGTGTACGAATAATCCCATCATGCATGCGAATGTGAACTGAACCAACTCCCATAGACTTACATGTAACATCGTTCCCCACAAGGATAGAACTTCCTTCTTTGGCATCGAAGGAAGAAAAATAATCCTTATTAAATGATGCTCTAGAATCTAGAATCCAGTGGTCTGCAACATCTAATGCAACTCCATCGCAATAGATGAAGAACCATCAGTCTTATTCTCCAAATCTGGACAATCTCTTCTCCAATGGCCTAGTTTCTTGCAATTATATCACTTTCCATCTTTAGACTTACTCCACGAATTTGGCTTCCGAGAGTTGGAACGCCTCCTATTATTCTTCACTTTCTTCTCTTCTCTTTCTCTCTGAACAAATAAGCCTGAACTACTACTTCCTCCACTACTATCACCAACACATAACTCTTTCATCTGATCTATCAACTCTTCACTGAGCAAACCTGTCTTCACATCATTTACTTTCAATGTGTCTCTACCATAGATAAGGCTGTTAGCGAAACCCGTGTACCGCTCTGGGAGCGAACACAACAGAACTATTGCTTTCTGTTGTTAATCAATTTTTAACTAAACAGACTTCATCTTCATCAACAGGTCATCAAACACACTTAGGTGTGTCTTAATTGAAGAACCTTCCTTCATCTTATAAGTGAAGAAGGTCTTCAATAGGATCATATGGTTAGTTAGGGATTTCTTCATGTAGAGGTCCTCCAACTTCTTCCAAATGCATTTAGCCATTGTCGTTGTTTCCTAACTGATTTTAGACATTACATTCTTTCACACAGCAAGTTGAAGGGCAGTAAAGGTCCATTCTTCCATCTCTTTTAATTCCATTGATCAAATATCAGCAGGTAATGTCTCTGTATCAAATACTACTCGATGAACGTGATTTCTTCTCAGAACTGCTTTCATCATCCATTGCCACTTTTCAAAATCTCCTTCACCATTCCGCTTCTTTATCATCAACTGTGATCCTGACGCCACATAGGAGCCGTTGACGTATTGAGAAACTGCTGGCACTAACATACTACTTGTACTATTTTCATCTCCTCATGCCATTCTACAAACACCTTCTTTGCGAATCTAGCTCTGATACCAGTTGTAAGGGATGATCAATCCCTTTCAGCGGAAAAACCTCAATGGGATCTTGTAATGATGTTATAGAATAAACAGAATTAAATGATTATCAAACACAGATCACAAAAAAAATAAAGGCAACAGAGAACACACAAATTTATAGTGGTTCCACTATCGCGAGATAATGTATGTCAACTTCAATGGGGGAGAGATTTTTATTAATATTCAAGAGATTACAGAGTTTTAAAGTAAAGCAAAGAAATGAAGAAATACATATGATCTCTGGTCATAGGAATAACATCCTCTATGCCTCTCTTTAAATAGATAAAAATTACTTGGGGATAAGGCAGTTGATTTATGTAAATAAATCAATTCATGGAAGGATAATATTCCCATTTAATTTTATTGTCATATATTTGATTGATAACTTTCCCTTTTCTCCATCAATCAATCATTTTCCCAATTTAATTTCTTTCTGTTTCTTCTTTCATGAAACATGACAACAAAATAAATGGAAAATATCCAATATTTATTTCTCCTTAATACTCCTTTCCATTTCTTTCTTGCACAAAACGGGTAACCAAATTATCCAGAATATCTCCAACACCTAATTAATTTTGGAAATATTGTATCACCAAATTCCAATAGTGAAGCATGAAATCAAGCAAATAAATGAAAGACGGGTTTTTCATTTCACTTAAAGCAAAGCTACATAAATACAAGTTATAATGGTGGACCAACAATAGGTTGAGGTATCTGGGCATTCATATAAACTAATTGGTATGAGCTTTCATGTTTAACAGAGGGTTATGATCACTTGGTCAAGGACTCCTTATCGAGAGCCTTCACTGGTGATTTTCCAGTGGTGCAAACAGTCAAAAAGGACCAACACTAAGTGTGCCAACAGTGATGTGTGATAACATATAATTTTCTTTATTGCTTAATGTTGGCTGACTACCCATGATTTCATTGTGTTGGTGGTTTTATGTTTGAGGATCAAGTTCGTTTTTGTAAATATTTTGATTCCTCTAAAGAAGATTTGAATCTTTCTATTCTTAGCATGCTACAATTATTATATATTGGAATTTCTTAGTAAACTACATCTCAGTTGTATCATCATTGGGAACATCGTGTACTTTGCAGTTATATTACACCTTACAAAACCTGTATATTCATTCTAATAGAAGTCCTAAGAAAATTATGTTCAAACCAACCGATTGGATACACACAATATTATCCTGATAAATGTATTTATTTCGAGAGGCTTTCAAATACATGGTCATAATTTTTGGAACATCAAAAATTAGGCCTAAATATAACAAAAATGCGTAAGTTTTTTTGTAACTCTAGATGCAACTCACATCAACTACAGTAAATAATAGTTATTTGCCATAGACTAAGTTGGCAAATATGTAGTATATTTTATGTCTGACTTGAAGTCAAGAATTTTTACGTAGGCATAACTAATGTTGTATTATTTTTAGATGGCTATCTACATTAGATGGCAACCACATTAATGCTGTATTTTCTATGGATAGCTCCCGTAGTAAGCAACATGTATCTTTATGTATTTTCTTGGCTGCACTTAGGGGCATATAAATCATATTTATAACCATGCATAATGTAAAGCGCATACATACTCTTTTGTTTAAAGTGTTGCATGCCATGTGCAGTAGTATGTAGGAGAAAAACATGCTTTTGGTTCATATTCCATTGGTCGGACTGATTTATAAAAGCTCTTAAAAATTATTTGTAATGCATGCATTTATCATTTCACATGCACTCCATCTTCTTGTTAACTTTTATGCCGTAATTATGTCTTCAGGGTGTCCACTCATTTGCATTGATGGATGCGCCCATTAATAGTCTGCAATGATCCGAAACCAACCGAATATACATACGTGCTTAATAAACTTTGAATATCAATATATTAGTCTATCCTGAAAGTAATATTTTGAAGTTGGATGAATTTTTTATGGAACTTTTAATAATGTAGATAATGAGATTATATATATACACACACACACATTGTAGTTTGAAACTCATAATTACATCACTTACGTATTTGTTGAAGAAATTGATTTTTTTTAATATTGAATTGGTTTTTTTGACAAATTCTTTATGCATAGCACGGGTTTGCACTTGTAATATTTTGTTTACCAGTTTATGTCGGTTTACTGCAATGACGTGAAAAAACATAGAATTTAGCTGTACAAAATTTATTTTGAATTAATATTTAAAAAAAATGAATGTTTATATTAACATAACTGCATATCAGTTTGCATTGCATTTAACTAATCAAAATTCCATGTACATTAAAGATCTCTTTATTGATGTTTACTGCGTATTAGTTATCCAACCAACTTGGTTAATAGAGCAACTTCCTACACTCAAAATTCAAGTAGAGTTATCATAATAAATTTATTTAGCAATTTATAATTTGTTAAATTATTTTTTTGTAAAAAGCACCCTCATTGTGCAAACAAAGAACAATGAGGATTTCCTAAATTCAAATGCACATTACTAAGAAATTAGATAAGAGTACTGCATGACAATAAAGATTTTAACCATAGAACTAACGTAAATGCAGTCTTGGTTAATGTTTTAAAGTGTATAAATTGAGAATGTGGAAATGAAATTAATTACTACTTGATTTAATGTTGAATTATTAAAGTGTTGTTTTCAAATAAAAACAAGCATTTAATTCAAAACACTTATTTTTGAAGGACATTAAAGACAAACATTTAGAACACCAATAAAAAGCAAGTGTTAAAATGAGAAAGGTTATTTCGCTCTTAATTTAAGAATTTATGAAGATTTAATAAATGTTATAACTTTTAAAATGTGGTATTTATTCAAAACGTTTTTGTAAAGAACGGAAGAATTTATTAAGCTTTATTATTAAAAGGTACACAAACTTTGATCAAGGCATTAAAAGTGTTATTGTGTGAAGTAATAAGGTATTTTGAAAAATTTAGCAATAAATATTGTTAGACCTTTTCGGAAATTAAAAATACAAAAAATTCAATCTTGGATAATAATTGGGATAATATTTTCTAGAATAGAATGAACAATTGTTTATTAGTTATTAAAAAGTTTTATTGGTCGTTTAAAAAGAGTGAATGGTCGGCATTCAAACACTACATCCTAATGGCCATTTAGTAAGGGCATTGTTATTGGCACTCCATTTCTGTTAAGGAAGAGTCATATTTTAAGGACACTCCACTTTTTCTAAATTGTTAGGGTAGGGTCAATGTAGGTGACTAATTTTTTTTACTTCTTACGCTTTTATCCTTACTTCTAAAAGTTACTCATTAAAAAATCATCAGTTCCCTAAATCACGAAAACCCTAAATCGTTTCAACTTCAAACTTACTTCTGGGCAAAATCGAAGAAAAAATGGTGAGAACGAAGAAAATATTACTATCCTCTTTGTGAATTTATAATATATCTCAGATTGTTGAAATCCAGCTTTGGTTGAACTAGTCTAACAAGGGAACAAACGTTGCTATAATATCTTTAGGATTAGATATAAAGAAAACTGTCATGACTCCTAGTTCAACATGTGATTTAGGGATTAAACCATAGCCAGCAACTCTAATTTTATCACCAACTTGCTATAATTATTGTAAGTACGGTTTGAGTTGCAGATGTATAAAAGGAAAACTTTCATTTACATCTAGCAACTGCGTAGATGCAAATCCTTTTACCCTGGAACCATTTCCATAATCGGCATAAAAAATGAAAACGAATTCGCTATTAAAATCGTACATGCCTAAAGATTATACTCGATACTTTATAGAAGATATATATATATATATAGTCCTGGTTGGAAATTATAACTTAATAATAAAAATATATCTAATCAAATTTAAGGTCTATATATAATTTTAGTATTTTTATTGCAATTTGAAATTATATTGAAATAAAAAATAAATAAAAAACATTTTGTATGTACGTATAATAAACATATGTATTCGTAATATGTATGTGTGTGCTCGTGTGTGTGTGTATATATATACAAAGAAAGTCTACTTAAACACTAAAATTTGACATAAAATCATAATATTTGGATTTCCCTTTGATTTCCAGTGTTTATATGAGAACGAACGATCAAATTACTGATGATTGGTGATAAAACCCCATAGTAATGCTCACTCCCCTTTGTCAATATCATATTGTCTATTCCGTTTATGTTTTTTTGGTTAATGTTTGATTTCTCCATAGCTAATGGTGTTGATTAACCATTAAAAAATAGATTAATGAACATAAGAGTGAAATTAAGCCTAAATGAGTAATAAGGTAAAATTATATTTATTTGTTAAGGGGTTACTTTCCTCGTTGGTACTCCTCTTAACAAAATTTTTTAAATAAAAAATTGTCCCCTCCTTAACAATAATTGGAGTGTCAATAACAGTGCCCTTTAGTAACCCATATTTTTTTCAATTGCCAACACTTATTTGTGTTTTATATTAGTGACAATAATAAGCGTTGCTATATTAAAAATATATTACTAAAAATACAAATTTATATTTTTCTTATTGGTAACACTTATTTGCGTTGGTAAGTCTGGTTCTCGAGGGCAAAAATGTAAACACCCACCTGTTTTCTTCCTTAACCCTGTACTCCCCCTATCTCAAATGCTTTTCACTATTTCGGTCGTGTTAAAATGAATTACAAAGCAGCGGGAATTAGGCGATTTAAGGAAGGATTTTGATATCAATTAAAACGTGGGAACAAGGATTTCGATTTCGATTACAAAGTAGGAAAAAGGATTTTGATTTCAAGGCAAGGAGTTTGAGGTTAGATTCAAGTTTGAGGTCACAAAACTTGATTTCGAGTAGGTGATTTCCGCGATTTTGGCTATCATTCTATTGATATTTTAGTCTGCCTTTATAACTTTGGCGAGTAAAAATTTATATTCTTGGGAAAAATATATTTCAGATTTTGTTTACTATTATTACTGTAAAATTTTGTGCCGATTTGATGGATTGCTTGTGAAAAATTGAATTTACATATGAACGCATGTATGTGATGTTCGATTAACTTGAGGCTTGAAGTCTAAAAACTGTAAATGGTTGAAATGATGTGATCTAATTATGGTTTGTGGTTGTGATATATAAACAGCGGTGTAATCATGTGTGTGTGTGTGCGCGCGCGTGTGTGTGTGATAATAAAGTTAGCATCTTGACTTGTTATAAATGACTTGAGATCTCTTAAACTAAATAATGTCTTACTATTTTATTTTTACTAAAACCATTGCGAGTTTCAAACTTATATTTTAGTTTTCAGATTTATTGTTATGTTTTATAGCAAGTAATATTTTTTCCAGAGTTAGAGTTTGAATCGAATTTTAGATAATTTTTCAGGTGATGAGAAGGCACCTGCATAGGAAAGCATTATAGTGTACATAATATATTAGCTTTATGTACTTCTTATTACGTGTTGATTTGATGATTGTTTATTATCTGCTGTTAATGGACTCAACTGCCTATTGTTTTCCATTGCTTATATGTGCTAGTTATTATTTAATGTTGTTTGTTTGTTTTTGCTTAATTTTAGATCGTGATTTTATTTTACTTTTTGTAAACTTAGTTGGAACTGAATTTGTAAACTCAGTAAGAAACACTACACGTGAGGTACATGAGAACTAAGTTTGCAAATGCAAGTAAAACACAAACATATTTCTCTATTCAAGTACAATGAGTATATGTGTGTGCATATATGTTTGCATCGATGTATATATGCATGTGAGAATTATGTTTGTGAGTCATGAGCTCTATTATAAACTATATATGTATATAATAGTTACTTTATTTTGAGTTTCTTATTATATTTTCGGTGTTTGTTTTCTAATTTTTTTTCTTTCTTTTTTTGCATGTTCCTTCATTCATCAATTGTTTATATTATAAAACTTGCATCAATACGCTTTCATGTGACTTTCTCATCTATGTCAGATACATATATGGGGTGAATGGATATATTAGATCACCAGATTTTGCTATTTCTTTAGTTTTCGTGTTTGTGCGGGAATTTTCAAGTAGTGCACTTAATTTGATGTCTCAAAATTTGAGTCCGTGACCTCTAAAATCTATGTCCAAATGTGCCATAACATTAACAAATTAAGTTAGTGGTGAGGGAGTTTCTACACCATTTAAAGTGTCAACTAATGTTAAAGGTTACTTACAGGGAGTTAGTTAGCAAACTAATGAATTGGTCAAAGACCCTAGAAACAGTGCAGTTAATAATAAAGATGATAAAGTGGAAGTTTTCAGGGATTGTAGTGAATGTTAAGACAGCGAGGAAGCTCCTAGTAAAGATTCAATGATGGATGAATCAGACAGTTCTACCAACAGCTTCAAAAGGAGGAGTAATAATTGGAAGGCCTTTAGTTGAAACAAATAGCGAATGGGTTAAATTGGTTTCTCAGATTCAAACTAGGTCTAAAACGGAGAAAGTTAAAGAAGAGAGTGGTTTGCATGGTGGTATTACCAACGGAGGGATATGTAACAAGTAAGTCGCTTTTCTATTCCAGTTCTTGATTGGCTGGTTATTTTGTTGTTGTTTAGTGATAATGCATGGTATTGTTGGCACCTGCTTAAGCTTCTTGTTTTTCTGACTATGTTGGAGCTGTTTTGAATTTTCCTTATTTTGGTTATGTTTGTTCTGTTTGCTTTGTGGGGGGTATGTTGTTTATCAGGATAATGTTCAAGCTTTCTTCTTTTTGCTGCCTGGTGATGTGGGGGTCAATTTGGGTAATCATTCTATCTTTTCTGATTTCTTGGCTCTGTTCTTTGTCACTAGAGTAGGGGTTTTCTCTGGTTTTGCTTGGTAGTAGTGTCATGAGTTAGGCAGTGCATAATGGTGTTCTTCATGCTGGTTGAAGCTTGGAGCTTTCTTGCTTTTGGAGTTTTGGTTCTGTGCTGTGTGATCTAGCGTGTAATTGGTGTTGTTTGTGCCATAGTCTGTTAATGTGTCTGGCTAACTATTGTTCAGTGTTTCAGGGTTTTTTTTTTGGATCGCTGGGTCATTTAGATTGAGCTGGAATTATTATGGTTTGTGTATAGTATTTGTTAGTTTGATGTTGTAATTATTTTCCAGTTCAATCTTCCCTATGTAATTTTTTCTCATATTTTATAAGTACCCTTTGTTTCTAAAAAGAATATGCAGTGTTATTTCTGGATTTTTTTACCTATACAATTCAGTTACACTTCACTCATGTTTATTGATGTTCCATTAGTTATTTAGATACGAGGTTGGTCATAACTTACATATTGCTTTCTTTTTTTTCCCTTCTATAATCTCATGCCTCTAATATTTCATAACATGTAGAGCTAATATCAGTTCTTATTTTTGCATCAAGGAATGAGGATATATATGCTAGAGATTACTTTGCAGACGAAATGCATGGTCTTGGAGTGTGTCATTTTGCAGATGAACATGGGTATGAGGGTGCATGGCTTAAAGGAAGAAGGCAAAGTTTTGGAATGTATGTAGTTAAAAATGGAGAGACACAAGTAGGTCATTGGCAAAATCGGGTCCTTGATATTCCAAGCACACAAGACACTTTTTTTGGTTCTCATATAGAGATTAATCATTGTAAAGTACTCAATGTTGCTTAGGTATGTTTCATCCAAATTATTTAAATTTAGTCTTATTTGCACCTGAATGCAACATATTAATGGTATTAGAAACTATATGGTCAGAAACGATTTGGAGCTTTCCCCTTATAAGTTCTCACTTTTGGTATAAGATGCACTGAAAGTTCTTTAATGTTATGCAGTGACGGTCGGAACAAAGCTCCCTTTCCTTGTATGCATATGAGCTGGCACACAACTCCCATATAACAAAAGGAATCCCTGTTGTTACGTGCCTACCAACTCATATTTGTACTCAACTCCTTCAATTTATTCCATGATGTGGGACTATCAATTTAAACATATCATTCCTCCTTAACAACATGCGAGACAATCCTAACAGTCTCCCCCTTGACTCGCATCCTAAGAGTATCTTTTGAGAGCACTGCCTTGTCTGCATGGCTCAGTTCATAACCTTCGGTTCTGATACAACTGTTATGTAACGACGGTCGGAACAAATCCCCCCTTCCCTTGCACGCATATGAACTGACACACAACTCTCATATAACAAAAGGAATCCTTATTGTTACGTGCCTACAACTCATATTTGTACTCAACTCCTTCAATTTATTCCATGATGTGCGACTATTAATTTCAACCCGTCATTCCTCCTTAACAACATGCGAGACAATCCTAACAGTCTCCCCCTTGACTCGCATCCTACAAGTATCTTTTGAGAGCACTGTCTTGTCTGCATGGCCTAGTCCGTAACCTTCGGCTCCGATACCACTGTTATGTAACGACGGTCGGAACAAAGCCCCCCTTCCCTTGCACGGATATAAACTGACACACAACTCCCATATAACAAAAGGAATCCCTATTGTTACGTGCCTACCAACTCATATTTGTACTCCACTCCTTCAATTTATTCCATGATGTGGGACTATTAATTTCAACCCGTCAATCCTCCTTAACAACATGCGAGACAATCTTAACAGTCTCCCCCTTGACTTGTATCCTACGAGTATCTTTTGAGAGCACTGTCTTGCCCGCATGGGCCAGTCCATAACCTTCTGCTCTGATACCACTGTTATGTAACGACGGTCAGAACAAAGCCCCCTTCCTTGTACGCATATAAGCTGGCACACAACTCCCATATAACAAAAGGAATCCCTGTTGTTACGTGCCTACCAACTCATATTTGTACTCAACTCCTTCAATTTATTACATGATGTAGGACTATTAATTCCAACCTGTCATTCCTCCTTAACAACTGCGAGACAATCCTAACATTTAAAACTGAAAAAAAAAATCAACAGTTAGATATAGAAAGCGGAAACTTAATTCGCTAAGTGTGCCATTCCAAATAATCCTTTTTACTTCTTATGATATCACATCCACCTTCTGAAATTTTAGCATTTTTAGCTTGGATGTTAGCCCAAACCCTTTGGTTGCTTTAGTTACAAAGTGATGGCGGACTTTTCTCATTCTACAATACGATAGACAAACTAAATTGGAGGTAAATAAACTATTAAATTGGTAATACAGTGAATTGTTAAACTGGAAACGAATAAACTGTTGGTTTAATGGTAAAATTAATATAATGAGCACATTCTTATTATTAAATATTTAATAACTTGGAAACAAATAAATTATTTCTCTAAGCTTAAAAAAAATCTAAATTATCAATGTTGTTAAATACTAATAACTCGGAAATAAATAAATTATTTCCCTGGGCTAAACAATCTAAATTAACATTGCATGCCATATATCCCCCATTATGAATGATGCCAAGAATAATAAAATTTAGAACGTCTTTGAAATGAAACAGATAGGTTTTACTTCGATGAAAAAAGATGGAATTGTTTAATTAAATGAATGAATTCCAAAAATTATCATCTGTTTTTTTTCTGACTGTAATAACACAATTTTAACTCAAGGCATTCGTTATATCGTCTGGAAATATAAACTATGGTTCATACATCATTAACATTTTTTATTTTCTTCTACGTCCTTTGCCTGCATGAGAACCATCCAAAGTTTCACTATAATCTAATGGAAGCATATCTTTATACAAAAAAGAACCATTCTGAAACTTAATTAGATTAGAATAGTATAATCTGTCAAACTTGAAAGGGGGAAATCGCCTCAGCTTCGAATTGAGTTTAACTCAGTTTAACTGAGTTTGTAAACTCAGTTTTCGTACTGAGTTTACAAACTCAATTCCGAACTGAGATAAACTCAGTTTTTATGTGGTTACATTGATAGATTCATTATAGTTCAATGTTTAGCTGGTAGTTGGTTATGTTTATGTTGGATATAACTTCTTGCAATCGTTTTCATAGGTTTCTTTACATACATTACTTGATATTTGTTACACCTTCCAAATTTGATTTAGTTTACTATAATAGCGGCATACATACATTACTTGTTGGCTCAGTTTAAACCGAGCTAGGCTCAGTTTACCTGAGCCTGGCTCAGGCTCGGTTTTAACTAAGCCAATATGTTTGCGCTTACCCTATAAAAGAAAGCATCACAAATGTAATTGCAGGGACTATGTTTATGGCGGTACTTGCAAATGAAATTGATGAGAATTTGATCCCTTTATGATAAGAAAATTGGGTCACTGTCACCCTTAAAAGAATTTTGTTAACTTACCCAACAAAAACACAAATAAATGCCAAGGAAAATAAATGGTATTAAAATTATCTTTTGTAAATGACTATTTATAGAATGTTATATTAATTATTGTTCTCAACATCGATCTTTCTTGTAGGACTTAGCAAGTCCAGAAGCAAATATTTCACGAACAACGATTCGGAAGGCTGGACATAAAAGAAAATCAAGAGAGGTATTACCATGTTTTGTATTCGGTAATTGTAGAATTTCATTTATGTATTGAATTTTCCAACTTAAATATGTATTGAATTCAACTTAATTATTTATTGAATTCAGCAACTTAATCAAGTATTGTACTTGTCTGTTGTTAACTGATATTCTATATCGTTACTTAATTATGAATGTCAACTATTGTTATTCATTGATTTATACTTTTTAAATTGTATTTTGGATTCATATTAAATATCGTCGATATTATAATCATGAAATTGACTATTAATGTTAGAATATGGGAATTACTAATACATATTTCTGTTATATTAACATTTATATTTGTTGCGAATGAAAATCTTGCAACATGTATAAGCGTTGCAAACAAAAATATTGCAACATGTATAAGCGTTGCAAACAAAAATCTTCCAATACTTATAACCGTTGCGAAAGAAAATCAATCAACGCTAATAAGCATTGCAGATGAAAATATACCAATGTTTATAAGTGTTGGAAATAAAATCTACCAACGCTTATACACATTGGAAATAAATTGTCATGCCCTCATAGCAACACCAATAAGCGTTGTTGAAATTGTTTGCGACAGTTATACTCGTTGTGAATCATTAGTTTAGATGTAGTGAAATAATTAATAAAGTTATGTGTTTAAAAGGAAAAGGTATTTTACTCTTTTTTGAACATTTGGTTAATATTGAAAAAAAGCATTTGAATCCTTATTTTAAAATTTTGGAATAATTTCTAAAAGGTTGATTTGTTAAAAACAAAACATGTGTTGACACTAAGAGTAAGTATTATTGTCTTTTCGGAAATTTAACATCTCAGGTTTTAATAAGATATTTAATACCTGTTTTTGAAATTTTGTAATTTTGAGAAAAATATAACAATATTCAGAAGAACATATTTTGTGTTATCACTAAAAATTTCACCTTATAAAAAGAGATAACTCTACAATAATAAGAGTAGCTAATTAGGTAAGCTAGAATTAGGTTCTAGGACTAAGTAAGGATAAATTACACAACCTAATCTGGAAATTTTAGCGTCAGTCCCATAAGTTTCTGTTTTAAAGGTGGTGAGGTGTAGTATTTCCAGAGTCAAGGGTTGGTTGTGAATTAGATTACCTTATATATGTGGTTTAGGGATTATATGTTTATACTCGTATTTAACGCTTAGTATATATGTAAATAAGTGTAATGTAAATTACCGTAATTAGCGATTTCGAAGAGAGATTCATGGATATTAACTTCAAATTTAGTGGGCAGTAAATTTGTAATTAATAAGAGTAAAAGAGGATTATGGGGAATGATTTATAAAAATAAATCGATTTTGAGAAAATGGATAAATTTTCAGACTTAAAGAAGCTTGACATAGGTAAGTAAGTAGCCATAGAAGGGTCCTACTTGGAGAATGGGATGGACCATAATTATGAGAAAGGGAAAAGTGGAAAATTTAAAGAATGGATGGGTATCTTAAGGAGTTAGAATATAAGCATTTAGACCTCATCACCTTTTAAACCACGTAATTGTAGGATAGAACTTCCAAAAGAACATTTTTTGGTTGTAATCACTAATGGTCCCCCATATTGATAAGTGTATAAAGTGGTATAAGTAATGGATCCCTATTTATGTCTGTGACGTTGGGATTTGAAGCACTTATTAAATTTTTAGATAAATGTGTAAGAGAGGATTTCATGGGGATACTTAACTTAGTGATCTGCCATCTATGGGATTTGGAAGTTAATAATGTAATTAGATTTGTAGCCTACAAGAAGGAAGTGGGTGGTCTTGTGATTTTTTAAAATATTTAGTTGAAGAAGAAGTTTAGCCTCAGAAAACAACATCCTCAAGATGAAGAACTTGAAGCATAAGAATAATGAATAGGCTTAAACATCGGACTAGCCATTCTAGTTTGAAAATGACCATGTTTGGTTTGCTTAAGGGTATTTGTTAAATTTTTATTGATTAGCCCTTTTGTCGTTTTTTACAAAAGAGACTATATTTGAAATTATAAGGAATATAGTCAAAATATAAAGAATTTGATGTGTAACTTTATGTATTTGCATATGGATTATACTATTTATTCAAAATATGACAATACTCATTCCTTGTAATTTTAGATATGTCAATATGATTGTTTCGGCAAATTTATGGAATTTATAACAAAACTCACCGGGATTTAAATTCCAGTAACTGGACCGTAGGAAAATATTTTAGTTACTAGTATAGACTAGAGCATTAATTTATTAGAATTCGAAATTTTGATTTAGAAAACTACTAAATTTATGGCTTACATCTAATTCAAAGACTGAGGGACAAATTGAAGAAAACTAGAGCTTTGGGAATAAGAAGAAGAGTTGCATGCTGAATTTCTTGGACAACAGGAGTAATCTTTATCTTTTTAGGAGTATTGTAATTATCATTTTCTTCGGTAATTAGTAGGCATTGTTGAAGAATTATAAGGAGATCATCTAAATACCTAAGTGTTAATGGAATAACCATCAATAAATTTCTACTCGAACCAAATTTGTGGTTAGACTTTGGAAAAAATCAAATTTGATTAGGCAGCTTATGAAGGATAAAGAGTCGATATTATATTTTGGGCTTTCCCATAGTTAGGAGATACAAGATATTATTGACGATAGGAGCCCATAACGGTTTTATGTTTAACAAGATACCTTCATAGTACAATGAATTTTGGTAGGGGCTAATCAAGAAACATGGACAAAAGATGGAACCTTGGGAATCTTATGCCACCACAGATATTTTGGAGCATAGGATTTCAAGACACCACATTATTTAGTTGTTTGGTTCGAGTGTAGTAAGGAGAAAATTCGAGAATAGGCATAAAAATTTTAAATTTTGTAGCCTTTAGTGAAAATATAAGATTTTATGGTTGCATTGTGGCTGCTAGACGATGATTGCAACACAAATGCATCATGCACTCATATTAAAATTATATGCATGTTGAGAAGTTTTGCAAACATCCGACATTAGTAATTAAACATACATGCTAGGGCTCAGCTCACTTTAACAAGTCTGCAATACATAATCACTATGAGTTATGGATGTTTTATGGATGCTTATAGAATAACATATGTGTATAAAGCTTGTTGTGTTTTTGCTCCCTCGGAAAGATTTCGGGCTGAAATCTTTTTTTAGGGGAAAAGAATGTTAACTCCCCAGAAAAATATACCATAAATAGATATACATAATTAAATTAAGTATGATAAATAATAAATTAATAAAATATTAATGTGTTAAAAATTAGAATTTCAAAAAAATTAAGAATTGGACCATGTAAGTATTACTATTACGTTCGTCGTGAGATTTTGATCCATTTACATATTTTATTTGTTGAAAATAGAGTCCTTGTGAAGAAGTTATAATTAAAACAAGTTATACATGAATTGTTTACACACAATATTTGAAATTCAATTTGGATACATAAATATATGGAACATAATTATATATTAATTAGAATTAAAAGAATATTCCATCATAATTTGAATTGTATGTATATATACACACATACACATATAGTAAGGGATAACAACTTAAGGAAGATAATCAATCCAATTTAATATTATAACTAATATAAAAGAAACATTCAGAGAAACGAGTTCTCTTGCTCGATCCCAGAAGGGGGTCGACAACCCTTATAAAATAGGTGTTTACCTAGGGGTTGATCACCCTTAAGGGAAATGAGAAGTGAAGGCTTGATTTTAGTGTTTTTATATAGTTTGCAAGCATAGACCATCTAGATTTAGTCTAACAGATCCTACGACCTTTATTTACACTTGCAACTATAAATACAAACCCCCTAGCCTCTCCCTAACCCAACCTCATTTTATTCTTGTGCCTCCATTCTTCCATTAGAATTCCAGAGAAAAACTTAGGTTTCCTTCTAAGTCCTTAATCTATATTTCTTTTCTTCTCTATTCTGATTTAATATTAGATTTAGATTTTATATTCTGTAATTCAAAGATCTATATATGAAACTCTAATCTCTTGATTCTTATATATATATATATATATATATATATATATATTAACAAGAATATGAGAATGTTTTGTAAGAAGGATAGGATTCAAAAGCAAACACCATTCGGATTTCCACTGTTTTATCCTTCTTAGCATTATGAGTGGAAATGACATTATTTTGCTATTTTCTTTATTTTGTAGTATAAATTTGGATCTATATGCCTAAGGGAATGTGAATCAAAACGAAAATATAACATTACTCCATAAATGGCCTATTGCAGCGAAATTACGAGATGTTGCTAGCTAAAATGTTGCGATAGCTATAAAATTTTGGTCCTACTGCAACGTTATATTTTTGGTGTTAACTTAGTTATAAATATTGTTGCTCTAACTAAACAAGTGTAGCACGATGCAATAGTTTTATATTATGTTGCTACAACAGACCTTTAAAATTAAAAGAATTAATAAAATTTTACACCTCAGCGATCCACACCATCATTTAAAACAAAATCTCAATCATCAATCCAAACCTCAACTATTTCTATTTTTCCCACTTTTATTTTCATTCTCCCGCCTTCCTTTTCATTTGGCTCTCACGTCCACATTTCCAAAATCATTCGTTCAAAACCTAAATCATGATTTCTTTTTTCCAAATCCAATTTCCAGGTCATCGAATATATCAGCGAAACGATTGGTAGTTGTCTCGAATCACAAAATATATCAACAACAAATCTCGTCATCTTGATAGTACAGTTTTCTTTCGTGAAATCATAGATTCGATGATATTCTGGTTCCGTTCGGTCATCAATGGATCAAGCCATCAACAACTAGAATTATCAGCGTAAGTGGTTCCAATTTACACTATTTACTATTAAAAAAATTCCATTTTTACTACTAATCCACTCTGATGTTCGGAACTGGAAGGTTTCCCTTCAATTGGATTAAAAAGATTAGCACTGCAACTGGTTTTTAAGCATTAGATTTGGGTGGTTATTTGATTATTAGGCCATAGATTTTATATTAACTATAATCTGGGTTTATTTCAATTTTATGGTGAAAAATGGTTCTCTTGTCAAATCTTATGCTGGCTAATGAAATCTGGATCCACAAATGGATATTCATCTAAGGGTAGTAGCCATGATTTATTCTCTACTTTGGAATAGAGTTCGAGCTTGCTTAGCCGATATACATCTAATTTCAAAGATCCAATAGTGGTTTATCTGTATTCATCAAAGATTCAATTGGTGATTAATTTGAACGTGGTAAATTATGCTTGATTTTTTAAGGGAACTACTTGGATTACTGCAGAATCAAAACTACCATCTCAGGATTTTCTACATCTGTTGTTGGATTCATGTGAACCAAATTTACAGATTTGAGAGACAAGACTATAGGACTTTGTTTAAGTTGGATCTATGATTCATTCTTGAAATTAGTTATTCCAAAAGGTAAACCATCTTACATTTCTAGATATGATGTTCAAATTTAATTTATTTATAATATATATTATGGACTAATTGTTTATAATTTGCAGATTTGAAAAAAAATCAGTAACTAACCCTGTGGTTACGGTAAGTTAATTGGTTATTCAAATTGAAAACAATATGGAGCATACTTTGGGTTAATTTGTGCAGCAGTATTCCTTCTTCATTTTCCGTGTTATGTTTCAAAATGTAACGGACAGACTAAGGTGAAAGATTACATGGTGCAGAGAGGCGGCTGGTACTGGAAAATGAGAAGGATGGTAAGGTATGTATTTCTTTATAGTTCACTGCATTCCGTGAAGTGTGTTTGCTGAGTTGTAAGAGGCATGTTACCATGGCTATTACATATTAGAAAGTTAATAAGGTTTGATGATCCGAACAGATTTCATTCATGTTCTTTTTTTGGAAAAAAAAATGTTTTATCAACCCAGCATGTCCACTTATAGAACTTATTTACACTATCACAACTATTTCTACAAACCATTTCTTTCCAATCATGTGTACTAATTAAATGATTAGAGAAGCATGTTTGAGAGACTAGTCTCTATTATATTACTTTGGGTTTTTGTTTATGTTTTTTCTCAAAAAGTAGAAGGCTTCTTAGAGCTGTAAATTTTATACGAATGTCCGATGTCCAATCGTGTTCGTGACCGAAATATGTCCGTCCAAGTTCGTTCGATTCTCATTTAGGACACGAGTTAGGACAACAAATTTTGTATGAGAAAAAAATTATGTTCGGTCCGTGTTCGTCCGAATTCATCTGATTTCCTTGTAATTCGATATATGGTCGAGAGAAAGCCTAATAAAAAGTATAAAATACGGTATAAATAGCCATGTCAGACCAAGTCCGCTCGTGTCCGTGTCCGTAAAACGTATGTCCGTGTCTGACCGATTTCATTTCGGACATGAATTAGGACAAGAAGATTTGCCCGAGAAATTTGTTCGTCTGGTCCGTGTTCGGTCTAAATTTTTTTAGGATAGAAACTAAACACACCTCCGTTCAGTCCGGTCCGATTGATTCACACCCCTAGCCTGTTCTACAACAAAAGAGCAGATCTCCTCCTGGTTTGATGTCATGTCATGGAGGAGATCTCCTCCTAGTTTGATGTCATGTCATGGAGAAGATCTCCTTCTAGTTTGATGTTAAAAACAACTACTCGAACCTTCTGGTTCATGCATGTACAAGGAAAATAACACGCCTTAGCAAGTCTATTTTTTTTGGCAAGTTATTGTTGAAGTCTACTTTTATGGTAATTATTTTTCAACAAATATGTATCTATGATTTTTGAGTTAAAATTTCAGTGAATCATGCTATCCCTTCTATGTAAGTCAAAGAGTGTAGTTTGAATGTATCATGTTTAATAAACTTGGTTTTTCCAACTGTTGTTGCAACAAAATAGTTCTCTAGATTTTCCACTATATATTTTGGAATGATTTTTAGTTTAATGATTTAAGTATTCAAATGTTTATGTCAGGTGCAACCGATTTATGTGTGGAAGACAGGTGTCTGGACTGGATTGGAGCACAAGAAGACTTAATGTGTCAGTGAATGTTTATGTAATTGAGTATGTATAACTGAGTGAATCGAGTGGAATGTAGTGAGGAATATCTGTATATGTGATTGACTATGTTATTAATAGTGAATTGTAAATGGTGGAGTTAGAAATGTGTAACACCCCACCTCCGTTAAGGTCACTCACAAAGGGAATGCCTTAACTTTGGTGGAGCATTTTAGTAAACAGAACAGAAACTTACAAGACAGATAAAACAGTACTTGAAATTTTTTAACTTTATTACAACGGAAACAGAAGTCAATATGGTTACATCCTTTCAAATCTCAGAATACAAGTACAAAATATCAGTCTTGTACAAAAGCCTTCAAAATGCATGGTTTAAAATCATAATCCCCACAGAAGAAGACAAGCCATACTTTAAGTACTTCAAGAAGAAGAAATCCGGATCTAGCTAGAATATTCCCTCCTTAGAAAACCTTGGGGGGGGGGAAACGGAAGAAAAGAGGCGAAACAACAAGGGTCAGACAAAAAGTCTGGCAAGTCCAGTGACTTTCAGCATATGAACAGATAATAATAATATGACATGAACATAAAACTGGATGAGAGATAACTGTAACAGATGTAGCAGCTATAACAGAAGAACAGAATGACATAAACTATTGCTTTACACTTCTCTGCACTAATACTAGTATAACAGAATTAGGTGCCACCCTAATGTCTAAACAGAAACGGGTACAGAATAATTTAACAGAAACGGATTGCTAATAACGGGCCTTTACTACCCGATCAGAGACAGACAGAAGCAGAAACAGATTAATCCTTATGGAAACAGAATGTAGAATTAGGTGTACACTAGTAATGGGCCTTTACCTCCCAAACAGACGGTACCACACAGAAACAGACAGGTGTCACCACCCAACAGAAACAGACGGTACCAACAGAAACAGACAGAACTAAGTGTAACCTAAAACCCTACCCCAAGCGATCGGCTCCCTAATACATAAATATCCTGTGTCGGCCCCACAGTAGGGTGTATCACTCCCTAAAGTGACAACCAATTGGCACAGACCTATTTACAGATGTCACGGCTTCTTACATCCTCAGAGGCAGACCGGGATCCATGCATGCACATGACCCGGTTGGAACGCACCATCAACACACCTCGCCATTATCAGAATGAACCTCTTATAATTAGTTCAGTAAGCGTGCCCGGACCCTACTTACTGTTGGGTCAAAGTTTTGATACTAGAAAGGGTTACTGACTAATATGGGTCCCAAACAACAGATGACACAAGTAATTCCCCTCCTAACCTTGTGTCCCCAGACTAACAGATTTCAGATTAACTTGTTTACAAGTTCAGACATACAGAATTCAGATTTACTAGTTCACAAATTAAGTTAACAAGTTTTCAGACTAACGGATCAGATGTACAGATTTTTCAGATTTGTCTAACTTTGTATTGGACGGGTTTACTACACCTATTAATCCCGTTGGTTTACCCCTATTTTCCCCAATACGTTTTAGACGTCATTCTTATCTTAGATTTGCATTAATTAATTATTAATGCCCAGACCTCTCACATTAGGTCGCTAGCTTGTGGCCGCTGGATGGCCCGGGCGGTTCCGGGCAGACTTCTGCCACAAGCCCGACCTAACCTCGTGTCTTAAGCAGGTTATGACTAACTTCTCACATTAGAACCTATTGTTTGCGGCCACTGGATGTGCCGGGCGGTTCCGGGCAGAATTACGCCGCAAACTCATTCTAACCTCGAGTTAGCCATGTTTATCTTTGCGGCCAATTAATTAATAATTTACCGTTTATGCGCACGCCCAATATATATATACCAATTCAGATTATATCAATAACAGGATGATTATATCAACACAGCAGATAACAGATTTTAGCAGATAGCAGATTTTCCAGATTATATGACTTAACGGATTTAACAGATTTAGCAACTTAGCAGATTTTGGCATATAACAGGTTAGGCATCTCAACAGACAAATTTAACAGATTTTGCATTTCAATCTAATTAGCAGTCTAGGCAATATAACAAAACTAGCAGTTTAGGCAACTTGGCAAATTAGCAGATTTAGCAAATCTAATATTTCTAAAGGTTCTATTTACATGCCTTGCCTAGTCATAAATTAGGCCTAAATTCATATGCCTACATAATTTTCATGATGAACATATACTCCATGTTTGCATAAAGTTACATAGCACAGAATGTGGACATATAGCATATGTTCCAATTTTTGTTAAACTAGCATTTTATAGCAGATTCACATATAAATTATACCAAATATAACCATTAATTTCAATGCATGCCATATATCCAAGAATCCCTATTTAGGTGTGATCACAATAATAGATATCCTAATTAATGTAAATCTTTACACCTAAGTTTCCATATCCTTCTTCTTTCAACTTATGAATCATTATGCAAAATATACCCAACAATCTAAATCTTTAAATTATATCTCGTAAAAATTAGATCTTGACTTTTATCTGCATTTTGTCCAAAGTCTCAAATCATAAGTAATCTTACAATGGTTCCTCTCTTCTTTTATCACAGAATATGCATAGGTTTAAAACTAGTTTACAACATATGCTTACTTTTCTAATTAATTACAGATCTAAATAACATATGTTCATTTCTCTAATTAGTTACAGATCTAGATTACAACGTACACTATGCATACAACATATATAAATTACATGTTTACAGTCAAATTCATGCATCTAATCCCAAGTCATATGTCAATATATTTTATGCCTCGGATCTAGAGTCATATGTTCAAATCAGCCTTGTCAAATTTCGCATCATTCATTATTTGTCCCAAAATTTGCGTTCATACGTTAATCTCTTATGAGATTAGGCACAGGCTCGTGGTAGCCTGGCTATAGAAACAGAAAGGAAGCAGAAAGGGATACAGAACAGTCACAGAAAAACAGATCTGACAGATATACAGTCTCAGATTCACAATTCATGTCAAAATCAGAATTAACGTTTATAGCGGAAAATAACTGTACTTGCCTTGATTGGATTAAAGAAAGAACTTTAGTTGTTGCAGAATTGTTGCAGAAGCTTTTATCTCAAATTTGAATTGAATTGCTTAGGTTGATGTTGATTAGCTTCTAGTTTTGATTCTAGCAGAGCAGCGACGCCATTTTTATTTTTATTAGAACAGAGGTAGAGAAGAAGCAGAATATAATTGTGTGTAGAGGAGGCTAGGTCTTAGGATCTATTTATAGGTGTAGTTAGTTGTTTTAGGCCTTTAGATAAACCCTAAAACAGATTAGAACCGTTAGAATTCGTCACAGACTCACCAAAACATCCCAAAAACCCATCCAGGTGCACCTAGGCCGACCTGGCTCGACCAGGGGGGTCGACACCCAGGTCGACTCCCCAGTCGACCTGGGGAGGGAGGTCGACTCCCAGGTCGACCCCCTGGTCGACCTGGGCCCCAGGTCGACCCCCGGGTCGACCTGCCCAGTTCTGGGCTGACCGAAACCTTCTGAATCTTGTTTTGGCCATATCTTGGTCATACGGACTCCGATTTTCGAAAACTCGGACTCTATTTCGCGTATTTTTTCGAGAGGAACGCAATGGTGATGTCCATTTTACCTAATTCCTGTTTCTTGAATTAGTTATCCTTATTTTACTATCTTTTCCGTAACATACGCCATTATCGAACTAATTTTTCTTCTCTTCCATGTATTAATTAATTCTCCTTATGCATCACCATTATTTACGTATCCTAAGCATATTTTCATATATTTTATTTCATTTTTAATTATACCTAAAAATGCGGGGTGTTACATTCTCCCCTCCTTAAAGGATTTCGTCCCCAAAATCTTCAAGTTAAGAAGAATGTGTCCTACCATCCAATCATCCATCTACTCAATCACCAATCACAGGCATTCATTGTCCTTAATAGATTTCTAATGCTGTATGAACATATGCAAGAAGTGTGTGTATATGTTCCTTGTCTAATGCAAAGATCAGGCGGTCCATTGATTCAGTTGACCTCCTTAATGCGAATTATGTCAGTGCCATGAGTCCAATATGTATGCAATTTCCTATTTGATACATATCATTTCTATATGAGTGCACAACCATCCACTCATATGCAACATACATGTGCTGATTCAACCATTTTGCATCCATAAAAATTGAAAAATGCTCACACATCCATATACAGTATGAGAGTGTTTTCGAGCCGATCTAGTGCCTAGTGTGTGTATATGCATCCACGGGCAACCACTTGTATCCACTTGCAACCATCAAACATAACATGTCTCAAACACATGTTGACACCCATTAGTTTATACCTAAAGTTCGAAGATTCGATCGATATGATACAGTCGAATGATGGAAGCGAGTATAGATAAGTCGAAGACTTGGTTCCCATTAGACATTGGTTGAGAAAACAATTTCCCCTAAGTATCAACCCCAAAGACCGAAATCAATATCAGATTGACACTCAGAGGATTACCCTCTTTAGACAATGTCAAAACTGGAAATCAGAATTATTCAGATATTTACAGACTACTAATACAGATCAGGTTCCCTAATGATTCTTAGGAAGCTAAGCATGATAAAATCATATCCCACAAAAAATCAGAATATATGCGTCATATTTGACGCCTAACACAGATATCCCTCAAACCTTGATCTCAAACAGATGAGCCATAACCCTTATGGGTCTGAGCCTACAGCGGAATTCAGAAATAATACTAGTATTAAAGTGCAGAGTATCGATTACAAAATCAAAATACCAGAATCAGAAAAAGTCTTAACTCCATAATCAGATAAAGAAATTAAACCTACTATAGAAATTTTCCTATTTCTATCCTAGCCACTAGCCTCAAGATTATTCGCCTGCCCTCCTTGTCCTCGTCTCTTCGGGCAGTCCCTAGTGAAGTGTCCCATCTCCCCACAGTTGAAGCAAGCGCCCTTCCTTTTTCTGCAATCCTTGTTCAGATGAGTCGAGCTTCCACAAGTAAAGCACTTTTTCCCCTTCTTATCTTCAGTCTTCTCATCCTTCCTTTGTGTTTCCTTTTTGGGCCTCGCTTTCTTATTCTGCGGTTCTTCCTTCTTTGTCTCTTTCGGGCCCTTATCTTCCTCGTGCAGTAGTGCCATGTCCACCAATTTCTCGTAAGTCGCTCCCATGGGTACGTGGGTCATGGCTAGGCTGTGCAGTGGCTCGTTCAATCCTTTAACAAAGCGGAGAGCCTTTTTATGCTGAGTGTTGACTAAATCCAATTCGAACCTAGCCAGTTGGTTGAACTGGTTGACGTATTCCTTGACCGTCATACTTCCTTGCTTAAGAGATAAGAACTTTTCCAGTTGTAAACTTCGTTCAGCTTGCGAGAGGAATTTTGTCTCAAACCTCGTTCTTAAATCCATCCATGTCTCGACCGGCCTCTCGGCGTTAGTGACTTCCCACCAGTAGGAATCTTCGTCTTTGAGAAACCATACCGCCAACTGTACCTTCTGCCTATCTTCCACCTCGAAGATAACAAATAGATCCTCAGTTTCTTTGAGCCAATTCCTCGCTTCTACGAATGATTCAGTTCCTCTGAAATCCTTCCCACCCATGGCCCTAAAATCTCTACAGATCTTTGAGAAAGCAATTGCACGAGGAAGGGGTGGGGGAGGGGGATCATTTGCTGGAACTGCAGCGGCGGTCCTAGCCTCAAGATATTGGCGAAACCATGCGGGTACATGAACACCCTCTGGTATCTCAGATGCTTCAGACATGCTGAAACGAAAAAAGGAAAGGTTCAATACAAAAAGGACTGAAAGAAAGATATATGGCTCTTGGGGATCATGTTTTTCAAAATAAGCTTTATTTTTGAAAATACTTCCTTTTAAAACCTTTTTGAAAATAGTTTTCAAAAACTTTTATCTAATCTGGTAACCTTTAGCTCAGATACCAAGTGTAACACCCCACCTCCGTTAAGGTCACTCACAAAGGGAATGCCTTAACTTTGGTGGAGCATTTTAGTAAACAGAACAGAAACTTACAAGACAGATAAAACAGTACTTGAAAATTTTTAACTTTATTACAATGGAAACAGAAGTCAATATGGTTACATCCTTTCAAATCTCAGAATACAAGTACAAAATATCAGTCTTGTACAAAAGCCTTCAAAATGCATGGTTTAAAATCATAATCCCCAAAGAAGAAGACAAGCCATACTTTAAGTACTTCAAGCAGAAGAAATCCGGATCTAGCTAGAGTATTCCCTCCTTAGAAAACCTGGGGGGAAACGGAAGAAAAGAGGCGAAACAACAAGGGTCAGACATAAAGTCTGGCAAGTCCAGTGACTTTCAGCATATGAACAGATAATAATAATATGACATGAACATAAAACTGGATGAGAGATAACTGTAACAGATGTAGCAGCTATAACAGAAGAACAGAATGACATAAACTATTGCTTTACACTTCTCTGCACTAATACTAGTATAACAGAATTAGGTGCCACCCTAATGTCTAAACAGAAATGGGTACAGAATAATTTAACAGAAACAGATTGCTAATAATGGGCCTTTACTACCCGATCAGAGACAGACAGAAGCAGAAACAGATTAATCCTTATGGAAACAGAATGTAGAATTAGGTGTACACTAGTAATGGGCCTTTACCTCCCGAACAGACGGTACCACACAGAAACAGACAGGTGTTACCACCCAAAAGAAACAGACGGTACCAACAGAAACAGACAGAACTATGTGTACCCTAAAACCCTACCCCAAGCGATCGGCTCCCTAATACATAAATATCCTGTGTCGGCCCCACAGTAGGGTGTATCACTCCCTAAAGTGACAACCAATTGGCACAGACCTATTTACAGATGTCACGGCGTCTTACATCCTCAGAGGCAGACCGGGATCCATGCACGCACATGACCCGGTTGGAACGCACCATCAACACCCCTCGCCATTATCAGAATGAACCTCTTATAATTAGTTCAGTAAGCGTGCCCGGACCCTACTTACTGTTGGGTCAAAGTTTTGATACTAGAAAGGGTTACTGACTAATATGGGTCCCAAACAACAGATGACACAAGTAATTCCCCTCCTAACCTTGTGTCCCCAGACTAACAGATTTCAGATTAACTTGTTTACAAGTTCAGACATACAGAATTCAGATTTACTAGTTCACAAATTAAGTTAACAAGTTTTCAGACTAATGGATCAGATGTACAGATTTTTCAGATTTGTCTAACTTTGTATTGGACGGGTTTACTACACCTATTAATCCCGTTGGTTTATCCCTATTTTCCCCAATACGTTTTAGACGTCATTCTTATCTTAGATTTGCATTAATTAATTATTAATGCCCAGACCTCTCACATTAGTTCGCTAGCTTGTGGCCGCTGGATGGCCCGGGCGGTTCCGGCCAGACTTCTGCCACAAGCCAGACCTAACCTCGTGTCTTGAGGAGGTTATGACTAACTTCTCACATTAGAACCTATTGTTTGCGGCCACTGGATGTGCCGGGCGGTTCCGGGCAGAATTACGCCGCAAACTCATTCTAACCTCGAGTTAGCCATGTTTATCTTTGCGGCCAATTAATTAATAATTTACCGTTTATGCGCACGCCCAATATATATATACCAATTCAGATTATATCAATAACAGGATGATTATATCAACACAGCAGATAACAGATTTTAGCAGATAGCAGATTTTCCAGATTATATGACTTAACGGATTTAACAGATTTAGCAACTTAGCAGATTTTGGCATATAACAGGTTAGGCATCTCAACAGACAAATTTAACAGATTTTGCATTTCAATCTAATTAGCAGTCTAGGCAATATAACAAAACTAGCAGTTTAGGCAACTTGGCAAATTAGCAGATTCAGCAAATCTAATATTTCTAAAGGTTCTATTTACATGCCTTGCCTAGTCATAAATTAGGCCTAAATTCATATGCCTACATAATTTTCATGATGAACATATACTCCATGTTTGCATAAAGTTACATAGCACAGAATGTGGACATATAACATAGTTCCAATTTTTGTTAAACTAGCATTTTATAGCAGATTCACATATAAATTATACCAAATATAACCATTAATTTCAATGCATGCCATATATCCAAGAATCCCTATTTAGGTGTGATCACAATAATAAATATCCTAATTAATGTAAATCTTTACACCTAAGTTTTCATATCCTTCTTCTTTCAACTTATGAATCATTATGCAAAATATACCCAACAATCTAAATCTTTAAATTATATCTCCTAAAAATTAGATCTTGACTTTTATCTGCATTTTGTCCAAAGTCTCAAATCATAAGTAATCTTACAATGGTTCCTCTCTTCTTTTATCACAGAATATGCATAGGTTTAAAACTACTTTACAACATATGCTTACTTTTCTAATTAATTACAGATCTAAATAACATATGTTCATTTCTCTAATTAGTTACAGATCTAGATTACAACGTACACTATGCATACAACATATATAAATTACATGTTTACAGTCAAATTCATGCATCTAATCCCAAGTCATATGTCAATATATTTTATGCCTCGAATCTAGAGTCATATGTTCAAATCAGCCTTGTCAAATTTCGTATCATTCATTATTTGTCCCAAAATTTGCGTTCATACGTTAATCTCTTATGAGCTTAGGCACAGGCTCGTGGTAGCCTGGCTATAGAAACAGAAAGGAAGCAGAAAGGGATACAGAACAGTCACAGAAAAACAGATCTGACAGATATACAGTCTCAGATTCAGATTCACAATTCATGTCAAAATCAGAATTAACGTTTATAGCGGAAAATAACTGTACTTGCCTTGATTGGATTAAAGAAAGAACTCTAGTTGTTGCAGAATTGTTGCAGAAGCTTTTATCTCAAATTTGAATTGAATTGCTTAGGTTGATGTTGATTAGCTTCTAGTTTTGATTCTAGCAGAGTAGCGATGCCATTTTTATTTTTATTAGAACAGAGGCAGAGAAGAAGCAAAATAGAATTGTGTGTAGAGGAGGCTAGGTCTTAGGATCTATTTATAGGTGTAGTTAGTTGTTTTAGGCCTTTAGATAAACCCTAAAACAGATCAGAACCGTTAGAATTCGTCACAGACTCACCAAAACAGCCCAAAAACCCATCCAGGTGCACCCAGGCCGACCTGGCTCGACCAGGGGGGTAGACCCCCAGGTCGACACCCAGGTCGACTCCCCAGTCGACCTGGGGGGGGGGAGGTCGACTCCCAGGTCGACCCCCTGGTCGACCTGGGCCCCAGGTCGACCCCCGGGTCGACCTGCCCAGTTCTAGGCTGACCGAAACCTTCTGAATCTTGTTTTGGCCATGTCTTGGTTATACGGACTCCGATTTTAGAAAACTCGGACTCTATTTCGCGTATTTTTTCGAGAGGAACGCAATGGTGATGTCCATTTTACCTAATTCCTGTTTCTTGAATTAGTTATCCTTATTTTACTATCTTTTCCGTAACATACGCCATTATCGAACTAATTTTTCTTCTCTTCCATGTATTAATTAATTCTCCTTATGCATCACCATTATTTACGTATCCTAAGCATATTTTCATATATTTTATTTCATTTTTAATTATACCTAAAAATGCGGGGTGTTACAAAATATGTACTATTTCAAATGTTGAAATGAAATATTTATCAGAATAAAAATACTGTTTGAATATTTAATTCTGTGTAGTAGCATTTAATTCTCATTTTTTGTTATATTATATATTTTTTAAATTAATATAAATATTTATTGCAACATTTTGGAATGTTGCTACAGAAACCTACGGATGTTGCAATAGACCGAAATGTGGTCCTAATGCAACAATAATTCTTATGTTGCCGTAGATAGTCAAAATGTTGCCTTTGAGGTCTGTACCAACGGTGAAAATTGCATCACCCTAAAAACGTTGCCAAAGACCTATGCCAACATTTTATGGGCCTGTGCCAACAACTTTTTTGCGTTCCGTTAGGCCATTTATGGTGTAGTGTAATATTAAACATCCTCCAAATTCCTTATATTTTAATTATTTATAGAAATGATCAATCTAGTTGAATTTGTGCTTTTAGCTTGTTGTAATAATAAAAGAAAAACCTAATTCTTGTTGCATGACTTTGGATTTCCATTTTTGTTCTATTTCATAAAAATTCATATGTTTTATTTTTTGGGCAAAAGGTTAAGATTTGGAAAACTTTGTAAATCCAATAAGTTTGAATCTCTATTTTTCAAAATAGAGGATTTGAACGTATTATTTTTTATTTATCTAAATATTAAGGTTTTGTGTATAAACAAACTTATGAAAAGGAATCTATTGAAATAGGAATCATAAACATATATGTATATTTGATATTATGTTTATCTTTTATTGCTGCAATAATCAAATCAAAACCTAGGTTGCAGGTTTATATGTTGTTATGATTGTTTTTTCCATTTTATTGTCATATGTTAATATGCACATTTATTCTATTGTTGAGGAAAATATGAAAAATGACTTGTATACTTTAAAATTGGATAGGGATTGACATTTCAAAAACATGGTAAAGATGTTAATCTCGTTCACTTAATTTTCATGTGTATATATATATAACGTAGTCAGCATATATTACTGCATAATAAGTGCATAAATATGAATATTCCCATAGAAATTTGTATGTTTGTATGTGTGTGAGTTAATAGCTTAATTAATATTTATGACACATAGACAAGAGGTTGACTGTTACTTGTAGTAGTAGTCTGCCCGAAAACGACCGACATATCCAATGTCTATAAGTAAATCTTGTTAATGTGAGAGGTCTAGGTGACATAGGCCATTATAGTTAGTACGCTATGATGTGAGGTTAAGCCCAACTTACAATAGAAGCCTGCCCGAAACTGCCGAGCAAATCAAACATGTACAAGTGGTAGGCCTAATGTGAGATGTCTAGTGTGCATATTATATATGTATATATATATTGATATTTGTGCATGAAGTTGGCCTGTCTTAATAAGGTATTAAGTGGCCGACCTACCATGTTTGGGTATTAAGTGGTTTGAACATTAGACCTTTTCTAATGTTCATTCTTTAGAAAGGTTGAAGTCATTGGTCCCGCCCTAATAAAGGTCTTAAATGATCATTTGGTCCGCCTTATTATAAAGAGGTATTAATGGCCCTAGTCGACGATAACGTGTGTAGGGTAGTTCTCGAAGAAATGTCTGTTTCTTATCTAGGGTAGAGGGCTGACCTAGGGGTGGATTATATATATACAGCCTAAGGAACTGCTATCTAAAGGAAGTATTAAGTGACTAGGAGTTCACATGTAACTCCCTGAATTTTCTGTGTCTATTAAAAGAACGAAGTAAGAAACACTTAATTTCAAAAGTGAGAATTAAGGGAAACGGGTTACGGCAATGCGTTCGTCTCGAAATTCTGCTTGGAATAGAGTCCAAGTTTTCGTTAATTGGACTTCGTGTGAGGGAGTTATGGCCCTTAGAAGTTTCAGAAATTAATTTAAATAAATTAATACAGTTCAAATTAAAATTCAGAATTCGAATTCGAATTCAAACCCCAAAGTAGGCTGGGCGGGAAATTTCCCGCCTAGAGACCAAGTCGACCAGGGGGTTGACCTGGTCACATAGGTGGACCAGGGGGTCGACCTATGGGTCGACCTACCCCCTAGCCCAAATCCAAATCTGAGACTACTCTGACTAGTTGCTGAGTCCTTTCTGACTTGTCTATTCTGGACTGTTGTCATTGCTCCTAAAACGATATAACGGCTCACATAAGATTTAACTTCTATAAAAGCAACCCTAATCCTCAAACCCTAAATCACACAAATTCATTCCAAGGAGCCACCATGCTGTCCATGACTGTTCTAGCTTAGCTACCATTTCTTCTTCAATTAGAAAGCGAGTCAAAAGCTTCGAATCAAAAACTAACTTAGAGAATTGATAGTCTTCTTCAAGGGAATGCTTTTCAAATTCAGAAAACAGATCCCAGAAAACAAGGCTTTCTTTTCTTTGTATGTCCTGTTATTATTTAGATGTGAAAGATTGAAAGTTATGATTTGTAATAAAATGAAAACTAGAGTTATTCCTAGTTGTAAGATAATGACGATATTGATTCATGCCTATTCTTATAACGATTCTATCGTATATGCTTATGAGATTATTGTGGTTATTATGTTGATGTTAAATCAATCATGTATTATGTAAAGTTTGGTGATTTATTCATGTTATGTTACATGCAAGTTGTTAGGCTATGTGGTTATTATGTTGATGTAAACCAATTATGTAAAATTGGTGATGTGAACGATTGAAAGTTATGATTTGTAATAAAATGAAAACTAGAGTTATTCCTAGTTGTAAGATAATGACGATATTGATTCATGCCTATTCTTATAACGATTCTATCGTATATGCTTATGAGATTATTGTGGTTATTATGTTGATGTTAAATCAATTATGTATTATGTAAAGTTTGGTGATTTATTCATGTTATGTTACATGCAAGTTGTTAGGCTATGTGGTTATTATGTTGATGTAAACCAATTATGTAAAATTGATGACTTAATCATGTTATGTTACATGCAAGTTGTTAGCCTATGTGGTTATTATGTCGATGTAAACCAATCATGTAAAATTGGTGACTTAATCATGTTATGCTACATGCAAGTTGTTAGCCTATGTGGTTATTATGTTGATGTAAACCAATCATGTAAAATTGGTGACTTATTCATGTTATATGCAAGTTGTTAGGCCAAGACATGTACTATGTTTAGATCTACATTTAGATCTATGAAAATTAGATCCAAAATAAAAGTCCATATTTACATGTTTAGTTGAACCTGTGTAATTCCATATGTTTAAGATTCATGTTTGTTAGATCCAAGTTAATAAGTTCACATTAACATGTCTAGTTGAACTTGTGTAATTCTATATGCTTAAGGTTTATGTTCATTGGACCCAAAAATAAAAGTTTACATTTATATGCCTAATTGGATTTGGGTAATTTCATATGCTTAAAGACTCATGTTAGTTGGATCCAAAAATGCAAGTTCACTATATTATGCCATGTTTACATGACACATGTTTAGTTAGTTCCTTATTATTTTATGTTGTGTGAATGGTATATGCTCCCTTATTTCCCTTTTTGTATATAAGTTAGGCTAAGTTACGAGCCTAATATTCTATGTGAATTTTGCGAACATATCACGGGGGTAACGTTGGGAAAACCTTAGAAATTATTATTGGCATAATTTAGCCCATAAATAAATGAATGGTTAGTGGCATAAAATTGGTATAAATTTATATACAAAAAATTGAAAATATTATTTAGAGGGTAAATGGGGCATGACTTGAATGGCGAATAATTTACATATAAATTTGAAAGATAAATATGTAAATTAAGAAAAAGATGAATATGCCTAACCCGAGGTTAGATTGAGTTATGGTGTAAGACTGCCCGGAACCGCCCAGCGCATCCAGCAACTGTAACAATATATATCTAATGTGAGAGGTTAGTGCATCAAGCCAAAAGGAACCCGAGGTGAGATTGAGTTGCGGTGTAAGACTGCTCGGAACCGACCGGCACATCCAGCAGCCACAACAATACATATCTAGTGTGAGTTGTTGGTGCTTTAATGAATGAATTAAAGCTAAGACAAGAATGGTAGGGTTAAGTTAATTAAGGCAACACTTAACCAATTCAACATGTTAACTAAACTGATGGGTCGGATTAGGTTAATTTAAACACTTAACCATTTTAATATGTTGATTAGGAAACCCTAGTAACGGGGACCCATTTCAGCAGTAACCCACATAGATGTATCATGGTACCCTGAACTAGGCAGGGTGGGGCACGATTACTGGGCTGATTATAAGCGGTCAAAACAACGGCGGGTGGTGCGTCAGTGTAGGTTCCGATGGAGTATGGTCGTGCACGTACTCTGGAGTGGAAAAAGCAGGCATTGGTCATCAGTAGTTATATTCCGTGCATCTTGAATTGTGTCGAGTTGCGACCATAGGATTTGATACACCCCATGGTGGGACCAGCACAGGTATCTACAATCATGCATGGCCGAATGACACAAATGGTAAACATATACGAGTAGGAGCCGATCGATAAAAAAGGGGATCATTTATCTTGAACACATGATGCTAGTTGAAACACTTGTAAGGGGGTGTAGAAAAGTAAAATGGGTGCGATAACATATCTAGCCTTATTATCTTATTTCTAGGGTGTTGTCCTAGATTCAGTTTATTCATATCATAACCCTTTTCTTGTTTACAAGCTAAATAGTCACTGAACTTACCAGACTCATGTCCGACCCATTTTCTTTCGTCTTCTTTTCTCCCCCCCCCCCTGCAGGTCCGCAGGGAGGGAATACTTCAGCTTAGATCGGATCATTTCCAGCTTGAAGAAAGTAGATGTATTGTTTAGAATCCTTTTTCTTGGGCTATGGCTTTGGATACTCTCTTATTGGGGATTTATGTTGCCTTACTGTTGTTTTAATGCTTCTTTATGTTTTAATTCAGGACAAAGATTTTGTTTGTAATAATTTGGAAGTTGGTTTGAAATAGTTGTTGTAATGTTTTATCTGAACCACGTACTTATGAAGTAAATTTAGTTTTTCCACTGTTTATATGTCTATCTTGTAAATTGTCTGTATCTTTTACCTATAATGCTCCACCGAAGTTAAGGCATTCCCTTTGTGAGTGACCATAACGTAGGTGGGGTGTTTCACTTGGTGTCAGAGCTGATGGTTGCCAGATCATATAAAATTTTTGGAAACTAATTTTCAAAAAGAAGTTTAAAGAAGCGTTTTCAAGAAAAAGTGTTGTTTTAAAAGGCATAATTCCCCCAAAGCCATATGTACTATCTTCCTATCCTTTGTTTTGAATATTTTCTTTTTCGTTTTAGCACGTCTGGGGATCTTAACCTTCCAGAGGGTGTGTCGATACCTGGTTGGTTCAGAAGGTACCTAGAAGTTAGGGCTAATGATTCAGGCCCAACAGATGTTACTCCTCCCCGAGTTACGGTTGTTCCTCCTCCTCCTCATGCAAATGCTTTCTCCAAGATATGTAGGGATTTTTGAGCCATGGGTGGAAAGAACTTTAATGGAACTGGGCCATTTGTAGAAGCAAGAAACTGGCTCAAAGAAACCGAGGATCTTTTTGTTATCTTCGAAGTGGATGATAGGCAGAAGATACAGTTGGCCGTGTGGTTGCTTAAAGACGAAGCCTCTTATTGGTAGGAAGTTACTAATGCTAAGAGATCAGTTGAAACTTGGGAGGATTTCAGAATGAGGTTTGAAATGAAATTCCTCTCACAAGTTGAACATAGCCTACAGATGGAAAAATTCTTAGCTCTCAAACAGGGAAGTATGTCAGTCAAGGAATACGTCAACCAATTCAACCAGCTGGCTAGATTCAGACTGGAGTTAGTAAACACTCCCCAGAAGAAGGCTCTCCATTTTGTTAAAGGGTTGAATGAGCCACTGCACAGCCTCGTTATGTCCCATATACCTATGGGTGCAACCTATGAGAGACTGATGGACATGGCACTGCTACAGGAGGAAGAAAAGGATGGCAAGAAAGAGGCAAAGGTGGAAGTACCTCAAAATAAGAAAGGGGAGGGATCCCAAAATAAGAAGACAGACGCAAAGAAGGGCGAAAAGAACAACAAACCCCATGAAAAGAGGAAGTGTAATTTTTGCGGCATTCCAGGACTTCTGATTAAGGACTGCAGGAAGAAAAAGAGGAAGATGTGTAATGACCCGCATTGTCAGCGATTTAATAATTAATTTAATTATTTAAAAGGTGATTAAGAGTATGTAATGGTCGTTGAATTAAATTAACTTTGAATATTTAATTAAAATAATAAATTAAATAATATATTAGATTTTGATTTATGTCCAAATCAAAATTTAAAAAAGTCGTTGTGGAATTCCTTTATAATTTATAAAGGAATTATTTATATTTTAAAAAGGAATTTCAATATAAATCGAATATCGGGTTGACCCAGATTTGAATTATCGAGTTATAAACCCCAGTAGAGCTGTATGGTATTCCACTGTGAGTATATCCGATAATATAAATTTATTAATATTTAATTTAATTATATTTAAATATATTTGTATATTTAAATGGGTTATTTAGGACTTTAAAAATAGCCACTTTTGCATATGAAGTCGGAATTCAACGAAACTAATTTTGTTGGATCCGCAATATCAAATAGTTGTTAGATTTCCAGTTTCATGATTTTTAGAGTCACTGTGTGGTCGTACGGATTTTTAGAGTAAGAAACAGTCAGTATTTTGATGGTTAAAAATACGCTGTGTGAGCAAACGAAGTCGGAATTAGAAGAAATCAGTTTCATTGGGACCGTAATGTCAAACTCTAGCCGTATGTCGAGTTTGGTGATTTTTGGGTATCGTATGTGGTCGTAGGGATTTTTAAGGATCGGAGACAAATAGAAAATCGAGAAAATAGAATATAAAAATCAAATTCAAAATATCCCCCTCCGTTTCTATGATCCAACATAGGCCACGCCTTCACTATTCTCAGCCCCAAACACCACCTACCACCACAACAACTATATAAGACCACAAATATGGTTACAGTGAAAAATTTCCAACAAGAAAAATCGAGTAAAAATCCCACAAAAATCCATAAATCAAAACAGCGCTGTTGTCGAGCTCCTGTGATGGTACTCTTCAGTTCGATGCCTAATTTATGGGTTGCGATGCCGGTTTCTGTAGCTCAAAACTCCACCGTGAGTTCTAGGGTTCGGGTTATCGGCGAATAGAAGCATAAATTCCAAGATTCGAGTTTGTATTTGAGTTCGTCGTGGAAAACCGCCCTTGCTCGCAGAAATGGGTGGATCTCGGTTCAATTTTTGGTCGATGGGTGGACGTGGGCTTCTGATGTCGTGGCAAGCAGTTGGGGTTCGAGTTCGGTACTGAGGGTATAGGTTGTTGCGGATTTTGGTGCTGAGGCCAACAGTGGAGGCGGCGCCGATGATTGATGGTCGTGGAGAGGCGGTCGAAGGGGAAGTCGAGATGGGTATTTTGATTTTCAGGAGACATGAATTGGTTTTGGGGGAGGACCATCGACGGGTTGGATATTATAAGGGGTAAGTGGGCTGGGTTCAAACAAAGTAAGGCCCAAAATGGAAAATAAGTTTAAAGTTTAATTTAATTAATATATGCAAACTTATAATATCGATAACTTGGTCATACGATATCAGATTTTCGCAAAATAAGATCTGTTGGGATCGTATGGACGGGAGCAACACAATGGAGCTGAATGGGAGTGAATCCAAGCTCGTTACAATTTATTGCAAAATAAATTGTCCATCTGAATCAACAGACGCAAATCGTATTTAACGGTTAACGCGAAATGTGAGTAAATCTCACTAACTCTGAACAGTTTATAATTTCATGTTGTATTTTTTAGAATTGTTAAATACCGGCTGATTGATTGTGTGTTGACTGTTTGATTGAACTGCTAGTCAGTTAGTTGGATTTCTATATTGATTCTGTTTAATAGAATATGTCATATGGAATTGAAAGTAATGTTGATTTTATTGTGTAACATCTGTGGATGCAGGGAAACAAGTTGGAGGAATCCGACTGGATTCCTCAACAGTTATTTTATTGTTTTTCATATATTTTGATATATGATGTGAATTATAACCTGTTGTGGATTGTGTGTGTATGGACGATATTGGACCATCGTGGTTTGGTAAGTTAAAATACCATAAAATATCAGAATGGAAAAAGGATGATTTACAAAGTGATATTGAAAACAGAATATTTATAAATTGGAATATTTATAAATAAGAAATATTTATAAATTGGAATATTTATAAATAGAAGATTTTTAGAAAAGGGAAAAATTATAAAATCAAAGGATTTAATAAAAGAGAAAATATTTATAAAATCAACAAAGATTTTATAAATGGAGATATTTATAAACGGAACTTATTTTTTTAGTGGAATATTTATAAATGGGGAATAAGTTAAGTGGAATAATATAAAAAGGAGATATTTATTTGTTAAATAAATAAGAAATTTAAAAAGGAGATACTTAGGAAAAATAAATAAGGTTAATAAAGGATATATTTAGAAATAGAACTTAAAAGGGATATTTGCAAACCATTTGCAAATAGAATTTAAAAGGGATATTTGCAAACCATTTGCAAATAAAAATAAAAAGGGAAATATTTGTTCAAGAAAACAAACAGGGTTATAAAGGAAATATTTGTTTAGAAAACAAACAGATTATAAAGGAAATATTTATCCTTGGGTAAATAGATATATATATATATATATATATAAGTCTGAACTTATATACGAAGAAGTAAACAGATAAATGGAGCAGATTGATTTATAAATGAGAATTATAAATTAAGTTAAATATTATCATTTGGATAAATGGAATATATAAGTCAGGACTTATATAAAGGAGTAAGAATCGATTTCAACATCGATGTTTGAAACTGAATAAGGATAAAGAGTTAACCAGTTAGCTTAAACCATTTGAGTTAACTAGTTAGGTTAAACCATTTCAGTTAACCAGTTAGGTTAAACCATTAGAGTTAACCAGTTAGGTTAAACCATTAGAGTTAACCCGTTATGGTTATCCAGTTAGAAGTAATCAGTTAGATTTAATCAGTAGAGTTAATCGAGTAAGAGTTAGTCGAGTATTAGTTACCAAATGTTAGTTTATTCGAAGAAGTGAGTTAATCGAATCATAAATATTCAAGATGAGTTAATCGATTTGAGTAAATCGAAGGAATTAATCGAATAGTAGATATTCGAAGTGAGATAATTGAATAGTAGATATTCGAAGTAAGTTAATCAAATACAAGTTATTCGAATAACAGTTAATCCAGTAAGAGTTAAATAGAATAAAAGTTCATCGAATAAGAGTTATAGCATAGAGTTAACCAAATAGGAGTTAATAAATTAGTTGATCATTATATTATTCGAGTTAGTAAATAAAAGTTAGATTTAAGTTATTATATTTCAGAAGCAGGGAATTATAACACCACTGTTATAATCAAATGATTTTGTAAAGGAGTTGGACTCGTAGATTATATCCGAATGTTACGTATGGAAGTGTTAAAGAGTTAAAAGATGAACTTACCCTAATTCGAGATTTGAAATGTTGTTCAGTTAAGGTCTGAGAGGTAGTTATACCCCAACTTGATTGACTTCGTTTTTAATTTAAAAATGGTTAAGGTTCAAGAGTGAAAGTGGTTAAGTGAAATTAGTAAATAAGTATAGTGGTTTGAGTTGTCGTCGCGATGTTGATTTAAACATCTGCTTAAATCCAAGTAAAGAAGATTTGGAAATGTTTTCCAAATAGAATCAGAAACTTAATCAAATATTGAAATTTGAAATATGAATTAGAAAAGGAAATGTTCATGTATAAGGAGCTAAGAAATGGAGTTAAGCTAAATCAGAATTTGACTGGAGACATGTTAAGTTGAATGGTTTCCTAAGTGTCTATCTGATGTTGGTTTCGACCTTCGGGATTGGTACTTAGGGAATTGTTCTCATACTAGTTTACAATCAGAGACTGATAGTTTTAGAAGAGTAGTGATACGTAAATAAGCTATGGAAATGTTTTCCAGCGTTAATGTATATTTTCTAAACATAGAAAATAAGGAACATATGAATATATATATATATGTATATATTCATATATATATATATAAGATATATATATATATATATATATGATTGATGATTGATTGATAGAATTTCCATCTGGAAATAATATCGTTGTTTGCACACGTATTTTTCTTTGATAGTTAACTCAACGACTATCGAAGTTTTTGACCATTTTAACGTTGTTAATATGAAGAGATCGGTTGGATTATTATCCAAAGAACCACTCTGCATTGGCATAAGCGTTGCGAATCATATATGCCAATGATAATTGAAGACGGAGTAAAGTGCAAGGGCTATTGTATACGTCTTAGATAATAATGCCTAAGATGGATGTACTGAATAGTGCCTTCGGTTCATCCTGTTCCTGGATGACTTGGATGGATGAATGTCTGGCAGAGTATTTCCAGAAAGGTCACGTACATTGTTTTCTTCAACCGTACCAAGAGTGGAAGCAGAGAAGGAAACTTCTTTAGCTAACACGTAATGTACTGTTGTAGATGTCAATTAGTGATTTTCGATGGATCTGACAATGTGGCATTCGAAGTGAATCTAATGTGATGATAAAGCGTAACCTCAAGCCTCACATCCGGTAAATGACAGAAATCGGGCAGGCAGCATGGCTATGTAGGTCGCACCTATTAGGGTGTATAATCACCTGATCTAGAGTTTCATTTACTTCTAAAAATCTATTGTTGATACTATCCCATTCGGGAAACGGTTGCTGATCTCAACCGTTGGAGATATACATTCGATACACTCAAGCGAAATGAGTGGTCGATCACGTGTGGCTGGGTTGCAAGATGTTCTTGTTGAACCCAGTGTATTCCTCTCTAGAGGTACACTAGCGAAAGGTGGTTCCATACCTTGTCATGGGTGGAAATCCATTACCCAATACGTGCTTGCGGTTTTGATTGTATATTATATATGTAGAACGTGAGATGGAAGCGTTTCTGCTAGATGATTATTATATTGTGATTGATATACATTATAATAATATCATGAGGTTTTTGATATAAAGATAATTTGGATTCTCATAAGGGAAAAACCCGTTCCGTTATACGGCATGGTCTTATGAGATATCGTTTACTTGTTCGAACTGTTTTAAACTATTTTACTCATATCAGTCCCATGACTGACCCGAAGTTTATTTTGTTTTGTTTTCCCTAAACTCTTGGGTGCCCAATTTTGTACGGGCAGTCAAGTAGTCGGGATTTACAGATACTTGAAGAGCTGGAGCAGGAGGCTTCAGGATCATATAGCTATAATGTATTTCCGCTGTGTTATAAGTGTTGTACTTTGATAATGATGTATATTCAAGTAAAGATTTATATTTCAAAGTTACATTATATCTATTATATGTTATTCGTTCTGCTGTGAGGTTCGTGTTACTCTGATGTTGTGTTCTTCTTCTTCTTCTATTCTAAGTTTATATCTTATCTTTCCTCACCCTCTAATTTCTTTTCATTAACTATTTGGTTATTTTCGATCCTTGGATGCTCGATATGTGTTGTATATCGGATAACCAAGATTGCATTTTTTCGGGTCATTACAGTTGGTATCAGAGCACAAGGTTAAGTGAATTACCTTGGCTTTGTGGCGTGACTCGGTAGAGATGGGGTTATTAATACCCTAGATTGAGTTTGAGTGTATATATACGAGTGAACGTATTTGTAGATGATATAAAAAATTGTTTTATATTATGTAGATTTATTGGTTGAGTTGTTTATGGGTTCTGATCGATCAGTTTGATCCACTGTATCGGTAGGAGTTTATAAACACTCGAATACGATGGGTCGGCACGATATGTTTTGAAAAGAGGGTAAATAGTTTTACCCAAAGTATATTTTGATATATATTGGATATATTGGTTGTTATTATAATCGAGTAAGATTATACATGGTTATGTAAATAACCAATCAGAATTCATATAAGTGAAATACGTGAAATCAGATGAGTTAAATCTGAAATTTAAACCAGAAATTGAATTAAAATTTTGGAAAATTGGATAAGTGTTTGTAAATGGATTTGGATTAAAAATAATGAAAATATAAGATCCTGGGAGATTGTAAATTGTTTTACAAGCAGTGTGGACTATATTTTGAAATGGATTTCAAAGTGGAAATGTTTAGAAATGGTTTTTATAGTATTGTACTCACTTCGATCGCTGGAAAATAGATTCTGATGATGACAGCTGCATCATCAGTATTCTTTTTCGAGTTGTAGTGACGAATTACTACCAGAGATACTGTTTTGAATTTATTTTGGGAAAGACCAGTTGTGTTGAATTTCAAAAAGGAAAATTTGATTTTTGAGAAGAGTAAACTATTTAAAAACTCCCAGGGAAAGACTGTTTGAATAAAAAACAAATTTAACAGAAATTTGTGAAAGCAAATTTGAATTAAAGTAAAGCTAGTAAAGTGGTAACTGAGATTGAATTAGAATGATATCAAGACAAATTGGATTGTGAGATTCAAATTTGAAGTGTAATGTGACAATCAAGTTAAGAGTTGGGAATCGAGAAGAAACTCGAGTCGAAATGATATTTGGCTCGAATATAAATGAATGGTTGTGTTATGGATAAAAGCAGATTGGAATTTGATTGGGATGACCCTTGTATCCGCTGAATTGACAGCAGGTGAAAGTGATAGAGTTGATATGCCCGACAAAAAAGTACAAGTTTATATTTGATATAAGCATGGGATTTATGAGCCGAATTGGCAAGCCACTTGGCTGTTTGATTTTTTTTTGGGTTGGAGAAGGCCCAGAGAGGCGAGTTGGAGTTTGATCGATTAACCAGTACAAGGGAGGTGCTGGCGAAATTTTTCAAAAAAATTAAGGCATTAGAAAATTTTTAGGATTTTTGAAAATTTCATTGATAAGAATTAATTAATATTTAATTGAAATTAAATTCGTCTAGTTGGAAACTGAAGTTAAGAAGTGAACAAATATGTTCTAACCAGTCGATAGGGTTTGTTTTCTACCTTAGCAATTTCGAGGACGAAATTATTTTAAGTGGGGAAGAATGTAATGACCTGCATTGTCAGCGATATAATAATTAATTTATTTAATTATTTAAAAGGTGATTAAGAGTATGTAATGGTCGTTGAATTAAATTTACTTTGAATATTTAATTAAAATAATAAATTAAATAATATATTTAATTCTGAAATAATCAGAATTGGCGGCTGAAATGGCGATTTGGTGTGAACTGGATCATCTGTGATATTTAACTCAGTTTAGAATTGAATTAGAATAACAAATATATTTAAATAACGACAGTTTGAACGCATAATTATATTATAGTTAAAATCAAGCTTGAAATGGCGCTGGAGTTCATAAATTGGCGATTCGAACTTCAACTGAATGTACATGGTTCATTTTAAATCGGATTTCTGTTAAACAAGAAACGTACAGAGCTGGTGGAATATATCTTTCTAGTGGAAGAGAAAAATCGAGATTTAGTCATGTAGATTTTGATTTATGTCCAAAGCAAATTTTAGAAAAGTCGTTGTGGAATTCCTTTATAATTTATAAAGGAATTATTTATATTTTAAAAAGGAATTTCAATATAAATCGAATATCGGGTTTACCCAGATTTGAAATATCGAGTTATAAATCCCAGTAGAGCTGTATGGTATTCCACTGTGAGTATATCCAATAATATAAATTTATTAATATTTAATTTAATTATATTTAAATATATCTATATATTTAAATGGGTTATTTAGGACTTTAAAAATAGCCACTTTTGCATGCGAAGTCGGAATTCGACGAAACTAATTTTGTTGGATCTGCAATGCCAAATAGTTGTTAGATTTCCTGTTTCGTGATTTTTAGAGTCACTTTGTGGTCGTACGGATTTTTAGAGTGAGAAACAATCAATATTTTGACGGTTAAAAATATGTTGTGTGAGCGTACGAAGTCAGAATTAGACGAAACCAGTTTCGTTGGGACCGTAATGTCAAACTCTAGCCGTATGTCCAGTTTGGGGATTTTGGGGTATCGTATGTGGTCGCAGGGATTTCTAAGGACCGGAGACAAACAGAAAATCGAGAAAATAGAATATAAAAATCAAATTCAAAATATGCCCCTCCATTTCTATGATCCAACACAGGCCACGCCTTCACTATTCTTAGCCTCAAACACCACCTACCACCACAACAACTATATAAGACCACAAATGTGGTTACAGTGAAAAATTTCCAACAAGAAAAATCAAGTAAAAATCCCACAAAAATCCATAAATCAAAACAGTGCTGTTGTCGAGCTCCTGTGATGGTACTCTTCAATTCGATGCCTATTTTATGGGTTGCGACGTCGGTTTCTGTAGCTCGAAACTCCACCGTGAGTTCTAAGGTTTGGGTTATCGGCGAATAGAAGCATAAATTCCAAGATTTGAGTTTGTATTTGAGTTCGTCGTGGAAAACCGCCCTTGCTCGCTGAAATTGGTGGATCTCGGTTCAATTTTTGGTCGATGGGTGGACGTGGGCTTCTGATGTCGTGGCAAGCAGTTGGGGTTCGAGTTCGGTACTGAGGGTATAGGTTGTTGCGGATTTTGGTGTTGAGGCCAATGATGGAGGTGGCGCCGACGATTGATGACCATGGAGAGGCGGTCAAAGGGGAAGTCGAGATGGGTGTTTTGATTTTCAGGAGACATGAATTGGTTTTGGGGGAGGACCATCGACGGGTTGGATATTATAAGGGGTAAGTGGGCTGGGTTCAAACAAAGTAAGGCCCAAAATGGAAAATAAGGTTTAAGTTTAATTTAATTAATATATGCAAACTTATAATATCGATAACTTGATCGTACGATATCAGATTTTGGCAAAATAAGATCCGTTGGGATCGTATGGACGGGAGCAACACAATGGAGCTGACTGGGAGTGAATCCGAGCTCGTTACAATTTATTGCAAAATAAATTGTCCGTCTGAATCAACAGACGCAAATCGTATTTAACGGTTAACGCGAAATGTGAGTAAATCTCACTAACTCTGAACAGTTTATAATTTCATGTTGTATTTTTAGAACTGTTAAATATTGGCTGATTGACTGTGTGTTGACTGTTTGATTGAACTGCTAGTCAGTTAGTTGGATTTCTATATTGATTCTGTTTAACATAATATAGCATATGGAATTGAAAGTAATGTTGATTTTATTGTGTAACATCTGTGGATGCAGGGAAACAGGTTGGAGGAATCCGACTAGATTCCTAAATAGTTATTTTTTTGTTTTTCATATATTTTGATATATGATGTGAATTATAACTATTGTTGATTGTGTGTGTATGGACGATATTGGACCATCGTGGTTTGGTAAGTTAAAATACCATAAAATATCAGAATGGAAAAAGGATGATTTTCAAAATGATATTGAAAACAGAATATTTATAAATTGGAATATTTATAAATAAGAAATATTTATAAATTGGAATATTTATAAACAGGAGATTTTTAGAAAAGGGAAAAATTATAAAATCAAATGATTTTTTAAAAGAGAAAATATTTATAAAATCAACAAAGTTTTTATAAATGGAGATATTTATAAATGGAACTTGTTTTTTTAGTGGAATATTTATAAATAGGGAATAAGTTAAGTGGAATAATCTAAAAAGGAGATATTTATTTGTTAAATAAATAAGAAATTTAAAAAGGAGATACTTAGGAAAAATAAATAAGGTTAATAAAGGATATATTTAGAAATAGAACCTTAAAAGGGATATTTGCAAACCATTTGCAAATATAATTTAAAAGGGATATTTGCAAACCATTTGCAAATAAAAATAAAAAGGGAAATATTTGTTCATGAAAACAAACAGGGTTATAAAAGAAATATTTGTTTAGAAAACAAATAGATTATAAAGGATATATTTATCCTTGGATAAATATATATATATATAAGTCTGAACTTGTATAAGTAGAAGTAAACAGATAAAAGGAGAAGATTGATTTATAAATGAGATTTATAAATTAAGTTAAATATTATCATTTGGATAAATGGAATATATAAGTCAGGACTTATATAAAGGAGTAAGAATCGATTTCAACATCGATGTTTGAAACTGAAAAAGGATAAAGAGTTAACCAGTTAGGTTAAACCATTTGAGTTAACCAGTTAGGTTAAACCATTTGAGTTAACCAGTTAGGTTAAACCATTAGAGTTAACGAGTTAGGTTAAACCATTAGAGTTAACCCGTTAGGGTTATCCAGTTAGAAGTAATCAGTTAGATTTAATCAGTAGGGTTAATCGAGTTAGAGTTGGTCGAGTATTAGTTATCGAATATTAGTTTATTCGAAGAAGTGAGTTAGTCGAATCAGAAATATTCGAGATGATTTAATCGATTTGAGTAAATCAAAGGAGTTAATCAAACAGTAGATATTCGAAGTGAGATAATTGAATAGTAGATGTTAGACCAAAAAGTGGTTCTAACACCCAAATTGACTAAAATTAAAATAAAATGAAATCAAAAACAGAAAAGAGAATAGGATTTATAGTGGTTCGGCGTTAAAACTCCTACGTCCACTTTATATCATTTTGTTTGATGATGTAGATGAAAATACAATGAGATGTTCACTCAATTTCACTCACTTTTCATATACATTCACTCAATTATCTCAAAATATACTTTGAATGATGATTTGGATTGTTTGGGAATGCTAAAATTCGGTTTGTGAGGATGTTCGAACTCTCAGAGTGCCAAAAGATCCTTTCAAACGACCCTTGGGGGTCTATTTATAGGTGGAAACTTCTCCAGAATTCGGTTCGGATCGGGTGCACGTGTCCTCCATTCCATGACTTTCGGGATCGGATGAGTTCTGGTGTTACCAGCACATCAGGTAAGTGACCATCGTGGGTAGAAAGTGGGTGTAACTGCCCCGAATATCCAGAAGATCATAGAGTGAAGCGGTTGGAAACTTCTGGGATCGGATCGGGTCCTTCTAATGACATGGGGTTCGGATCGGTGTATTCTATCCGACCCGGTCCGATCTGCATCAATTTTCAAACTTATCTATACTCTGTTCCGCTCCGTTCTGGTAACAACAATCCGATCTGATCCGACTCGTTTGGAAGTAGTATTCCTCAATATTTGATATTTTAACTTTTTGACTTTGTGTAGCCTAGTTCACAAAGTAGGCTAACATTTTTCCCCCTCAAAGGATGCTTCCGTTGAACACAGTGCGTGCTTTGATGTTATCTGTACATCAATCTTTCATTTTGAATCATTGAGAAGTCGTTTCCACTGATACATAAAGATACATTGTTTCAGAAAGTTGTGTCTCTTGATGTCTATATATATGTTGCATAGTGTGTGGATCCCTTTCTTTATTTTCAAACAATTTGGAGAAATCTTGTTAACATCTAGTTATTCTTCTAGGTGATTTTCTTCTTGATTTCTTTTGAGTTTAATTTATACATCAAGCTATTGCATTCAATCCATTCGGCCTGGATCCCGACCCGTGCAGTCTCCTCTTTCTTTTTGCTTAACACTGGGCTAGCAAGCCAAAAAATGATTTGGTGGGCTATGATCCGGTCCAAGCGGGAAAGGAGGAAAGGGATACGAATGGTCACCACATATTTGTATAAGCCCAGCCTCCGTCTTCTTTTCACTTTCTTTTTCTTTCATTGCGTTCGTTTGATAAGTCTCGCTCCGAAACCCTAGGTCCCAAAAAGAAAGCTCTTACAATTCTCGCGCTGATCTCCAAATTAAACACCTTGGTAGGTTTAAATCCTCGATTAACTTCATAATAATTGGTTTCGATTGAAACTTGCGGTCGATTTGAGTGATTTGAGTGTGGTTATCGTTCGGCTTCGACGCCGTGACTCTCTCCTCCCTCGCCGTCGTCGTTGGTGGCTCCGCCATCACCTCGAAGCAATGGGATTGAGTTCAGTGTCGGTTGAGGAGGAAGAAGAATATGAAGAGCATGGGGGATCAGTTGGGATGAGGAAGTATGGAAGATGGAGGAGAAGAAAAAGAAGAAAGGCTCAGAAGGCCGGATCGGGTCGGGGCAAAAGTTGAAGAGGGAGACAGAGCTCACCTAACCGTATCGGGTCGGACAGTACTCTCGCAACCGGATCGGACCGGAAAGTGAAATAAAGGAGGAGAGGAGCATGGTTGCTTAATTCGATCCGGACCGTTCGAGGAGTCTACTTCCGAACCGATCCGACTTTGATCCCTGAGCTTCAATGTTTGTCCGAGTCCAAGGCAGGGCTGTGCCCCCAATCCGATCCCAATGAATGCATCTGAACCGAACCAAAGAGCAGTCCAACTTAATGCATAAGATCTTGCTTAACTGGCCAAATCAACTCTTAGCATAATCTTCAACTTAATGGACAGTTAGGATAGTGCCTCGCGAACATAAACGAACATCAAGAACTTTTCTAAACTTTGTTGTTTCTTCAAAGCTTTGCATTACACTTTTAAGTGTTCACTTTACATCTCTTACACACACCGTACACACTTTAGTTCATACACATGCACAGGGGGACACGGGCAAATTTACTCTAATTTCTGTTATTGCTTCTTCAATAGTTTATTGACCATGGCCGAAAGACATTCTTCTAGACTGGCAGAAAAGGAAGAGATGTCAGAGACATCCACTAAAGTTACTCTTGACGACATATCTTCTTCCTCAGACCCTAAATGGGATGACGAGGGATCAGATTATGAAGTAGAGGCGCATAACAGTGAAATATCTTCTGACAGTGAAGTTTCCCTGGGTTATGAAGAGGAAGGAGGGGTTGGAGATAATCGAGCTCCTGACGAATTTGAGTCTGCCATCATATTGGAATCACCTCAAGATTCTGTTGAAGCGACGATTGACTACGACAGGCTCCTTCGAATATGCTTAAAGTACGGGATAAATAAAAAAGATACCCTGGTGCCGTCTAAAACCGACCGTCCTCATAATCCTCCGGAGGGATTTATGGCAATCACTCTGTTGATGTGCATGGTCGGAGCTATTCCACCGTTTTCTCCCTTTGTCATCGACTTTCTAAGACAGATGCGGATTGCCCCCATGCAGCTGCATCCCAACTCCTATGCTTACCTGCATACCCTATATGTAGCATACCGCGAGATCTTAGGCATAGAGCTCACTTTTGATGACGTTCATTTCTTTTATAACTTCAAGCACCGGACTCGAGAAACTCCTTCTTTCTCTTACTTCGAGTCTTTCCCAAAAAGAAAGATAATTTCAATGCCATTCGGTAGCAAGGCCAGCGACTCCAAGCTGGAATGGTTTTATGTAAGGCAACAGCCGGGGTGTGCTAGGAGATGGACAAAATCGAGTAAGGCATTGGTTTTCTAAACCTCGACTCTGAATGTCCACATCACTAAACTAATCCATTTTCTTTTTGTTTGCAGTTAACAATCCAAAACAAATATCGGGTCAAGTGTTCTTTGATCGGATGCATCGGCTCCTTAATGGTGATCAAAAGTTTTTAACTATCGATGAAGTCCTTAAGGATGAATATCTTCATCTTCATAGGTTGCTGTCCGTTACCCATAGCATAGGTCACGGGTCCGGTCCATATGTATATATCCCTCCGGTGGATGTAATTCCAGAAATGGGCGAGAGCTCGAAAGGCCCCACCATGCCACTTCGAACTTTACCTTCTCCAAGCTCGACTCAAGACGATGAGTTGGCTAACTTACCTGAAAAGCATCGAAAAGGGTACATCACTCCTGGGGACGTTATTTCTCCTGAAAAATCACCATCTCCTAAAGAACAGCCAACAGGCACTTCCTAAAGAGATGCCCCTACCATTGATGATCCTACATTTCAGGGCTTGAGGGATCTCCCACTTCCTGACACTATTTACACTTCCTAGCATTTCGGCACAAATCCTTTAGTTTTTACTTCTTCGGAGGAGGCCACTCCTGTTAAGGCCAAAGAGCCCTCTCGCACTGGCTCAGCTTCAGACTCTTGTTTGTCGGAGGGGGGACGCCATTTAGGATGCACTTAACACAATTGCACCCCACTTCTCAGCACTTACATCTTATGAGGATACTGATTTTGAATTCCACTTGCATTATTGTGCAGGTAAAATGTCTCGTGCTTACTATGACATCAAGAAACTACGTCGCAGCATGACCAGACCCCCTCATGATGTTGAGTATGATCATCGTGAAGGCCGTGGTAGGGAGGATAGAAGGCCCTATGATTCTTATCAGTCGCGTTCCTCGCACTCTAGCTCTCCCGTTCGGTCGGATCCAGAGCGATATAAGGGGTACCAAGGTCGTCGAGAAGATGACAGGCCGCAGCCAAAAGACTCAATTTCTTCTCAAGAAAAGCGCAGTAGGGAAAGGAGCCCGCCGAGAGATAACGAATTGCGAAGCAAGCACAAGGTTCCTGCTAAACGGCCTAGAAGGGATGAGGAGGCCATTGAACCCTCCACACATAAGGATACCGAGCTGACATTCTCTGCACCTCCACCGTTAGATGCTAAAACTGCAGTTAAGCAGGCGTATCTGGAGGAGCAATTTCCCGATCACTACTTTGAAAACTTAACTTTCTTACCTTCTCTTGAGACTATTCCCTCGAGGTGGGCAGATGAGGCCAAAGCAAAAATAGACCCGGTCGAGAAACAATATTCAGAGATGTTCAAGTATTCGCGCAACCTTTCCAGAATCATCCGAAATCTAATCACGAATACTAACTCGATGCAGAAGACTGCAGAAGATGATGCAAGGGCCGTAAAAAATTTAGGAAAAGACCTTGAGGATACACAGGCTCAACTTACTATCGCTCAACGGGACGCCGCTAGCTTCAAGCAACAATTTGAAGATCTACAAAATCGTTATCATGACTTGCTCGAGTCCCATACTCAAGAGCGTTCGGAGCTGAAAAAGCAAGCAGAAGATGCCAAGTCAGATTCTGCCAAAATGCAACTTGCTTATGCTGACCTTGAGCGAGAAAAGGCCGAGTTGGCGAAGAAGAACGTCGAATTGGAGAAGAAAAATGCTGACTTGGCTTCCAAGTTGATGGAGGCCGAGAACAGGGCTGCCCTGGCAGAGGGTAATGTTGAAAGCATCATCAAATCGGCTGAAGAATCCCGCAAGCAGCTAGCGGAGGCCCAGGAGGATGTGCAGGGCTTTGGTGAATTACTGATTGAATTTTTTGCACATATAATCCGCCACTGAAACATCTCTTGGATTGATGATTATCCGACTACCTTGGTTCATATATGGAGCCAAATTGTTGAATGGGAAAATAAAGAACTCAAGGTAGATTCCATTGACAAGAACAAACTTATGGAAAAGTATCTAAGAGATGACGAGCCGGCGAGTCTAGCCGTGGGGCGTCGCCTGATTGCTGCCGCCATGGATGAGGAAAAGCGGAAGGCTAAACAAAAGGACATCTTGGAGGCTGGCTCTTCTTCCACTGGCGCTAAAACTCCTAAAGTAGAGGGATACGACCCCGAAAACCCGGCGATCCCTCAGACATCTCTTTTATCTCCTATTCCTGAATCGGCTTCAGAGGCAGCAACTACTCTAGCTGAGAAATCATCGGAAGGTATTTCTACCTTTTCACCCTAATTCGTCAAAGCTATCTCCACTTTCCATCGCATAGTCGGACAATCAATGAAGGACCCTTTATTTTCTCCCGAGTTGGTAAATGTTGCTTCTCATTCCACAGGTGCTGAACCGTCCAAGAAGGCAGACGTGTCCCAGGGAACCACTGCCGAAGCAAAGTCAGTGGAGAGGGATGAAGAAGACAAGGGTAAGGCTGATGCTCCTCACGACGGCGAGATGATAGACGCCTTAAAGGATGATAGTGGCGACGAGGGACATGAGGAGGACCCTGAGGTGGCTATAGTTGGAGAGTCAAAAAGCGTCGATGACATTACTTTAGCTGCATTGAAAGCTGAACAAGACAAACGCATGCAGCTTAAAGTTGAAGACCTAGACCCCGAAAGCCTTAAGCCTCTCGCAGTAGTGGATGTTGGATCAAGGTTTGTTGTTAAGCTTTCGACTAGATCTATTACAGAAGAACTTGCTAAAAAGTCTTCTCTTGATTCCAGCGTTCCGACTCCCAGGAAAAAGTCAACCGATTCTAGCACTTCAGTCTCAGGGAAGAAAAAACCGAGGCGCATCTTAACTGATGCTGAAAAAGAGGCGAAGGATGCTCAAAAGGCTGCTAAAAAATCCAAGTCCACTTCAAAGCCTAAGTGATGAAATGTTCTGCTTTATTTTAGCATTTAATTGGCCCACAATTGTTGCAGCGAGTGTGGCCCTCGCATCTTCTTTTTGCCTGTTTTCCTGTACAAATTCATACATTTGTAAATAAGAATAATTTATTTCCTGCAATGCCTGTTAGTCGTCAGTTCATTACTTATGTAAAAATGCAAATGCATGTCCTACTAAAGTCGCATAATGGAGTCATGGTGGGGGGGAATATGTGTGTACACATATGCCCCCAGTCAGTCTTGAAAAACTATTCAAGATTAAATTAAAAAGTCTGAATGTCCCCGATTCTCTGACAGGGGTCACATTCCTTTTGTCATTGATGCCTTTTCTTTTCTGGCATCTTTTATACTCTCCTGTCTTATATTCAGGTTAGAGTTCTTGCTGAGGCGGTCTCTCATCTGGGTGCACCTTCACGCCTCAGAGGACGTCGTCTTCCCATCCTTTATACTCTCTCTCTCAATTCTTGAGAGTTAGAGTTAAGAATGTCATCTTCCCATTCTTTTATGTCTTATTGCACAAACAGTCGTTGTGTTTGTTCCTGCATATAAGGCACCTTCAACTTTCTAGATTTTAATTTAACATCTCGTATTCCACAGTCACAATAGAATAATGGTTGAAGATATAAATAATACAGGAAAGTAAATGGCACACGATATTTTTATAGTGGTTCGGCTAAGTCGTAGCCTACATCCACTTTATAGTTCTTTGTTCATATCAATAGACTTTTCTAAGGCAAGTCGTGCCTTTTTATAGAGTTCATAAGAAAAACAAAAGAAAATACAACATCCCTAATTCAAATATCGCATCAAGTGTTGGGCATTCCAAGCCTTAGGCACTTCTTCGCTATCTACGGTCCTTAACTTGAAGGCTCCTGTCTCAAGTTTCCGTTGGATGACGAATGGTCCTTCCCATTTTGGACCGAGGTGAGGAAGGGATGGAAAAACTCGCTTTAGCACCAAATCTCCTGGTTCAAAGGTTCTAACATGAACTTTCTTGTCACAATAGCGTGCCATCTGCCGTCGATGTCTTGACGCACACAAGTCTGCCTCATCCCTTTTCTCTTCGATTTCATCAAGGGACTCGAGGAGGAGTGCCCGATTCGTCATCGGGTCATAATATGGCACCCTATGAGAGGGAACTTCAAGCTCTACCGGGATTACTACTTCTGAGCCAAATGAGAGAGAGAAAGGAGTATGACCGGTAGTTGTCTTAAACGTTGTCCGATATGCCCACAAAGCCAAGGGCAATTCATCCACCCATTTTTCTTTTACGCGTTCCAATCGCTTCTTGAGGATGGACTTTATGACTTTATTTATTGCTTCTACTTGCCCATTCGACTGTGGATGGGCGACTGCAGTATACCGCTTGTCGATCTTGTATTTCTGGCAGAAATTTCTGAATTCGGCACCATTGAACTGGGTTCCATTATCAGTTATAATGGTCCTTGGAATCCCAAATCGACATATGATATTTCTAACCACGAAACTTATCACCTTTCTCGCTGTGATTTTGGTTAAAGGCTCAGCTTCCACCCACTTCGTAAAATAGTCCACGGTGACTATTGCATACATTGCTCCTCCTTTGGCAATCGGTAGAACTCCGATGATGTCAATTCCCCACATGGAAAACGGCCATGGACTCACCATCGATTTGAGCTGGGTCGGTGGTGCTCTGGGGATCTTGGCGAACCTCTGGCATTTGTCGTAGCGTCATGAGTAATCAGCTGCATCTTTGTTAATAGTGGGCTAGAAATACCCATACCGCAATACCTTTTTTGCTAAAGTCTGACCTCCCGTATGATATCCACACTCACCTTCATGTACTTCTCTTAGTACACGCTTGACGTCGTCGTGCGCTATACATCGTAACAGGTGCATAGAAAATCCTTGCTGATAAAGGGTATCATCTTGAAGGATGTATCTGGTGGCTTTACGAACTATGGCTCGCCTCTCACTCTTCTTTGGCGGGAGTACTCCATTTCTAAGAAAATTCTTGATTGTGGTCACCCACGACTCCCACTCCGGTTCTGCTTCGAAAGATAATTCAATTTCCATTGACTCAAAGCTTGGCGATCCCAATGTCTCAATTGGAACCATTTCGGTTTCCTCTGGATTGTTGGAACTAGCCAGCTTTGCTAGCCGGTCTGCCTTCTGGTTTTTAGCTATTGGGATATGCGTTATGTTATACCATTCCAGGTTGCTCAACAGCTCCTCCACTTTTCCGAGATAAGTAATAAGTCGAGGTCCCCGGGCCACAAACTCCTTGCACACTTGGCAGACGACTATTTTGGAGTCGCAGAATATATCCAATGCCTTTATTCCGAATTCCTTAGCAAGTTTCAGCCCGACAATCAGGGCTTCATATTCAGAGTCATTATTGGTCGCTGAAAATTCTAGTCGCAGAGCATAATATAATGATCGTCCTTCAAGAGTAACTAAGACAACTCCAGCTCCGGACCTTCAGTCGTTCTTGGCTCCGTCTGTGTACAACTTCCATGGATCTAATTTTAATTCCTCCTCTGACTTGACCACCTTGTCGTTGATCATCTCTTCCTCCGGAATTGTGAACTCTGCTATAAAGTCCTCCAGAGCTTGCCCCCTGATAAATCTTCGTGGCTGAAAATTTAAATCAAACTGACTTAATTCAAAATTCCACTTGATCAACCGTCCCGATGCTTCGGGTCTTTGCAAAACCTGTCTCAGAGGCTGATCAGTGTATATGGTTATTGGGTGAGCTTGAAAATAGTGGTGAAGTTTTCGGGAGGCGATTAGAAGGCTGTAAGCAAGATTCCCAATCCTTGGGTAGTTACACTCTGTAGCTGCCAATTTCTTACTTACGTAATATACCGGCCTTTGCACTTTGTCTTCTTCCCGGACCAAGGCGGTGCTAATGGCGTGAGCCGATACTGTCAGATAAACAAACAGCTCTTCATGGTCCACTGGCTTCGACAAAATCGGTGGTCTCTCTAGTAAGTCCAATAGATTTCGAAAGGCCTCAACACAGTCCAGAGTCCATTCAAAATTTTTCTTTCCCCTTTTTATCAAGTCAAAAAACGGGACGCATTTGTCTGTTGCTTTGGAGATAAATCTACTCAACGCAGCTACTTTCCCCGCAAGACTTCGGACATCTTTGATTCTTCTTGGTTCTTCAATGTTCCTTATCGCTGCTATTTGACTGGGATTGATTTCAATCCCTCGAGAGCTCACGATGAAACCTAGAAACTTTCCAGATGCCACCCCAAACGAGCACTTCAAAGGATTTAACTTCATCCGATACTTTCGTAGGATACCGAACATCTCTGCCAAGTCTTGCGTATGGCTGGAGGATTGTCTTGATTTGACAAGCATATCGTCCACATAAACCTCCATAGTCTTCCCTATTTGGTTATAAAACATCATGTTCACCAAGCGCTGGTAGGTAGCTCCATCGTTTTTCAATCCGAATGGCATGACCACATAGCAATACAACCCCAAATTTGTAATGAAGCTCGTGTGCTCTTGATCGGGCACATACATGGGAATCTGGTTGTATCCGGAATATGCGTCCATGAAAGAAAGAAGTTTGTGTCCCGCCGTCGAATCCACAAGCTGGTCTATTCTGGGGAGTGGGAAGCTACCTTTTGGGCAGGCTTTGTTCAAGTTTGAAAAATCAATACATGTCTGCCACTTCCCGTTTGACTTCTTTACCAAAACAGGATTCGATATCCAGTCGGGATATGTCAAATCTCTAATAAATCCGTTCTCTTTCAGCTTCTCCACTTCTTCTTTCAGAGCTGCCGACCTCTCTGGACCCATCACACGTCTCTTTTGCTTTACAGGCGGGTGTTTTGGGTTTATACTCAGCGAATGACTCATGATGGATGGTGATATCCCACACATGTCAGCATGGGTCCAGGCAAACACATCCAGGTTTGCCTTCAGAAAGTTAACCAGTTCTTTGGCTTGGTGTGGATCCAACTAGGATCTAACTTCAAAACTTTTGCTGGATCATCTTCATTAATGGGTATATCCACTGTCGTTTCATTAGGAGTTGCCTTTCTATCCTTAGGTTCCTCATCTTCTCTGGGATCCAGGTCTTCAGTCATTCCCTTGGGCAACTCCTTCGGGGCTGATCCCTCTAATTGCTACGCCGAACCCTCCTTTGGAGGAGGTGAGGTACCTTTAGTCTCGATGTTGAGTCCCTTCATCAGCATCTTTAATTCAGCAATATAACAAACTCGTCCGGAGACTTGATCTCCTCTCATTACTCCTGTTTCGGCTTCAGTTGGGAACTTCAGCAATAAGCACCACGGTGCAATACAAGCCCTGAACTTTGCAAGGGCAGGCCTTCCCAAAAATGTGTTGTATTGCGAATCGATATCTAGCACTACGAACTGAAGCATTCGTACTCTTCGACGATCCCCTTGCCCCAATGTCACGGGCAATTCTATATACCCCATTGGAGCTGTCGATGCCCCATTGAAGACTCGGATCCAACCTTCACAGGGCTTCAAATCTCTAGACTCAAGTTTTATCTGATCAAACGATTTCTTAAATAAAATGCTGATAGAGCTTCCATTGTCCACTAGTACCTTATGAACCAGTGCCGGTCCAATGGTAGTGGTAATGACCAACGAATCTTCGGTAGGTGACTGGATTCCGGTATCGTCTCTGCTACGGAACACTACATCATCGAACATTGTCTTCTGCTGTTTCACAGAGGTGATGTCTTCCAAATCATCGCACTTGTCCACATCTATGTGCTTAACTGCATTAATGTATTGGTCCATTGCTCTGAAGCTGTGGATAGCTGGATGGAGTCCACCTACTATGGTGTTAATGACAATCCCTTTGTCTTTCTGTTGCGCTGTAGGCTTGGGAGCAGACTGATTCTAGTTTGGGGCCTGTCCTCCTTGCCCCCTGTCCCACGGGGCAGCCTTATACTCATCTAACTTGCCTTCACGCAACAACTTCTCAACCACATCTCTCAAGTGTCGACATTCGTTTTTTGAATGTTGGTAAGTTCCGTGAAATAAACAAAATTTTCCGGGAGTGATTTCTTTCTCTATTGAATCTCGTGGCGGCGGTTTTTTGTATTGCAAAACATTATACGTGTCCAAATAAATGTTCCCTAACGTGTCATTCAACGGTGAATAGTTTTCAAATGTCTGGAACCGGGGTCTTTTGTCAGAATTACTTCCTCGGTTCCTGTTTCTCCTATTACCATTCCCATTGCGGTTGCTGTTGCCCCCGTTTCCATTATTATTGTTTCCATTCTTGTTTCCCACATTCACTTCAACTTTCCCAGAGCTTTCTCCAGACTGCTTTAAGACAACGTTACTCTGAACAGCTTCTTTTGAGGCCGCTCCGGACTTCCTCTTTCTGTTTGCCCTTGCTTCCTCCCGTCTTAACTGAATATTGGCCTTCTCATAAAACAACTCTCTCGTGGGAGGCGGCTTCCCAGAAAGATAATCTCCAAACTCTGAATCAGGATCAACTCCTTCCATTAAGGCCATCAAGATGGTAGGCTCATGCGGGTCACTGACTTTTGTTACAGCTAAATTGAAGCGGTCTAGATACGACTTCAAGGACTCACCCGGCGCTTGCTTAATTCTCGATAATTCAATAACATTCTTAGACTTTCGGGCGTGAAGCCAAAATTGATTCATAAAACGTTCACTTAATTCTTTGAAATTCGATATCGATCGAGGAGGAAGTCGGGTAAACCATAGTAATGCTATGTCTTCTAAGTAAATCGGGAAAGCCTTACACTTCACAGCGTCAGGGGTAGCGGCAGCATTCATAAGCCATGCATATCGCATCAAGTGTTGTCCCGAGTCGGTTCTCCCGTTATATTTGTCCATCTGCGGCAGATTAAAACGTCGAGGGAACTAAAAGTCGAGAATGTCATCAGTAAAGGGAATATGGCTTCGCTCAATGTCATAATCTTCATTTGTGTAGTTTTGACTCTCACACATGATCTGGCGTATAATAGCCCATACGTCAGCATTGGTCAAGGGTCATTCAGGCTCCCTGGCTCTGATGTTCGGATTTCCTCTGGGCTCCTGATCAGGGGAGACCCTCCTTCTTCTAGCGGCTTCTGCTATGCTTTGCTCCCTACGCTCTCGGTCGATCTCGGGAGGAAGGGGCTGAAGCATTTGTCCCTGAGTGGGATTGGTGAGGTTACGGTCTCTAGGTAAAACATGGGATCCTCGCATTGGTAATAGCATAGGCTCTCTCAAGCTCGGATCATTGGGTCCTAGTACACGAGCAGCGTCCTCGTGGGATCCCAAAGATCCGAAAGTCATTTCCTCCAAATTGTGAGGTCGTTCGAGTAGCCTTCTTTCACGGGGCCGTTCTTCCTCAAAAGAAGAAGACTGATCCATTGCAGTACGATGAACTGGGAAAGGGGTTCTCTGCCTGTGGAGCTCGCCAATTTCCCTACTCATGATTCTCATATTCTCTTGCATCATAAGATTGGTGCGCTCGTGGATTCTCATAGCCTCCCTAGTGCTCTCAAGCATGTCGAGAAGGGGCAAAAAATCTCCTTGGGTGACAGGCGCCGATGGATTAATCTAGTCATTGATCCTGGTGGCTAGAGTCGGAGCATTTGGAGGGGCTCGAGTAGAGGTTCCAGCATCACCTAGTGTCGGATCGGATCGGAGCAAAGTACCCTGGCTGTATCGGTTCGGGTTGGGGGAGTGCACCTCTTCAACGTCTTCTACTCTGTTCGGATCAGAGCTCTCTTTATGTGATTGGTTCGGATTTCCTAAACCTGTCTGATCCACTCCCGAACTCTGCCCACAAGATCTTGTCACGACTGGATTTTGCTGATCTTCACCAACTTCGTTCCCTCGACTGGTTTGAACTTCCTTGCCTTTTCCTTTGGCTATAATTCTTCAACAATCAGCCAACAAGTATTTAAAAGCGTCGAAAATTGGGGATTAACTTCTTTGAACTCAACGGTCCAAAAAGTAGAACGATAATCCAGAAAAACAGAGAATTCAAACAATTCTCAGTGAAAGCACCAAATTGTTAGACCAAAAAGTGGTTCTAACACCCAAAATTGACTAAAACTAAAATAAAATGAGATCAAAAACAGAAAAGAGACAGAGGATTATAGTGGTTCGGCGTTAAAAAGCCTACGTCCACTTTATATCATTTTGTTTGATGATGTAAATGAAAATACAATGAGATGTTCACTCAATTTCACTCACTTTTCATATACATTCACTCAATTATCTCAAAATATACTTTAAATGATGATTTGGACTGTTTGGGAATGCTAAAATTCGGTTTGTGAGGATGTTCGAACTCTCAGAGTGCCAAAAGATCCTTTCAACGACCATTGGGGGTCTATTTATAGGTGGAAACTTCTCCAGAATTCGGTTCAGATCGGGTGCACGTGTCCTCCATTCCATGACTTTCGGGATCGGATGAGTTCTGGTGTTGCCAGCATATCAGATAAGTGGCCATCGTGGGAAGAAAGTGGGTGTAACTGCCCTGAATATCCAGGAGATCATGGAGTGAAGAAATTGGAAACTTTTGGGATCAGATCGGGTCCTTCTAATGACATGGGGTTCGGATCGATGTATTCTATCCGACCTGGTCTGATCTGCATCAATTTTCGAACTTATCTACACTCTGTTCCGCTCCGTTCTGGTATCAACAATCCAATTCAACTCGTTTGGAAGTAGTATTCCTCAATATTTGATATTTTAACTTTTTGACTTTGTGTAGCCTAGTTCACAAAGTAGGCTAACAGTAGATATTCGAAGTAAGTTAATCAAATACAAGTTATTCGAATAAGTTATTCGAATAACAGTTAATCCAGTAAGAGTTAAATAGAATAAAAATTCATCGAATAAGAGTTATAGCATAGAGTTAACCAAATAGGAGTTAATAAATTAGTTGATCATTATATTATTCGAGTTATGAAATGGAAGTTAGATTTAAGTTATTATATTTCAGAAGCAGGGAATTATAACACCACTGTTATAATCAAATGATTTTGTAAAGGAGTTGGACTCGTAGATTATATCCGGAAGTTACGTAAGGAAGTGTTAAAGAGTTAAAAGATGAACTTACCCTAATTCGAGATTTGAAATGTTGTTAAGTTAAGGTCTGAGAGGTAGTTATACCCCAACTTGATTGACTTCGTTTTTAATTTAGAAATGGTTAAGGTTCGAGAGTGAAAGTGGTTAAGTGAATTTAGTAAATAAGTCTAGTGGTTTGAGTTGTCGTCGCGATGTTGATTTAAACATCTGTTTAAATCCAAGTAAAGAAGATTTGGAAATATTTTCCAAATAGAATCAGAAACGTAATCAAATATTGAAATTTGAAATATGAATTAGAAAAGGAAATGTTCATGTATAAGGAGTTAAGAAATGGAGTTAAGCTAAATCAGAATTTGACTGGAGACTTGTTAAGTTGAATGGTTTCCTAAGTGTCTATCTGATGTTGGTTTCGACCTTCGGGATTGGTACTTGGGGAATTTTTCTCATACTAGTTTACAATCAGAGACTGATAGTTGTAGAAGAATAATGATACGTAAATAAGTTATGGAAATATTTTCCAGCATTAACGTATATTTTCTAAACATAGAAAATAAGGAACATATGAATATATATATATATATATTCACATATATGTATATATATTCATATAATATATAAGATATATATATGATTAATGATTGATTGATAGAATTTCCATTTGGAAATAATATCGTTGTTTGCACACGTATTTTTCTTTGATAGTTAACTCACGACTATCGAAGTTTTTGACCATTTTAACGTTGTTAATATGGAGAGATCGGTTGGATTATTATCCAAAGAACCACTCTGCATTGGCATAAGCGTTGCGAATCATATATGCCAAAGATAATTGAAGACGGCGTAAAGTGCAAGGGCTATTGTATAAGTCTTAGATAACAATGCCTAAGATGGATGTACTGAATAGTGCCTTCGGTTCATCCTGTTCCTAGATGACTTGTATGGATGAATGTCTGACAGAGTATCTCCAGAAAGGTCACGTACATTGATTTCTTCAATCGTACCAAGAGTGGAAGCAGAGAAGGAAACTTCTTTAACTAGCACGTAATGTACTGTTGTAGATGTCAATTAGTGATTTTCGATGGATCTGACAATGTGGCATTCAAAGTGAATCTGATGTGATAATAAAGGGTAACCTCAAGCCTCACATCCGGTAAATGACAGAAATCGGGCAGGCAGCATGGCTATGTAGGTCGCACCTATTAGGGTGTATAATCACCTGATCTAGAGTTTCATTTACTTCAAAAAATCTATTGTTGATATTGTCCCATTCGGGAAATGGTTGCTGATCCTAACCGTTGGTGATATACATTCGATACACTCAAGCGAAATGAGTGGTCGGTCATGTGTGGCCGAGTTGCAAGATGTTCTTGTTGAACCCAGTGTATTCCTCTCTAGAGGTACACTAGCGAAAGGTGGTTCCATACCTTGTCATGGTTTGAAATCCATTACCAAATACGTGGTTGCGGTTTTGATTGTATACTATATATGTAGAACATGAGATGGAAGCATTTCTGCTAGATGATTATTATATTGTGATTGATATACATTATAATAATATCATGAGGTTTTTGATATAAAGATAATTTGGATTCTCATAAAGGAAAAACCCGTTCCGTTATACGGCGTGGTCTTATGAGATATCGTTTACTTGTTCGAACTGTTTTAAACTGTTTTACTCATACCAGTCCTATGACTGACCCGGAGTTTGTTTTGTTTTGTTTTCCCTAAACTCTTGGGTGCCCAATTTGTATGGGCAGTCAAGTAGTCGGGATTTATAGGTACTTGAAGAGCTGGAGCACGAGGCTTCAGGATCATATAGCTGTAGTGTATTTCCAATGTGTTGTAAGTGCTGTACTTTGATTATGATGTATATTCAACTACAGATTTATATTTCAAAGTTATGTTATATCTATTATAAGTTATTCGTTCCGCTGTGAGGTTCGTGTTACTCTGATGTTCTGTTCTTCTTCTTCTTCTATTCTAATTTTCTATCTTATCTTTCCTCACCCTCTAATTTCTTTTAATTAACTATTCGGTTATTTTCGATCCTTGGATGTTCGATATGTGTTGTATATCGGATAACCAAGATCGCATTTTTCCGGGTCGTTACAAGATGGGTGGTTGTTTTCACTGCGACGAGACATGACACATGGCTAATTTCTGCCCCAGAAAGCAAGGGCAAGGGAAGAGGATTGGACCTACTTCTGGAGGACAGGTTCGCACTCTCATGGCACCTCCGCAAGAATGAGGTAGAAATATTTCAGTTGAGAGTTTAGTTTATCTTTTTGATCATCCTGTTCGTACATTCTTTGATTCTTGCGCATCGCACTCTTTTATATCCACTACTTTAGTTGAATCCCTGCAACTAGACACCAGTTTGGTAGTGGATCCCTTGGTTGTTTCAAATCCAACTGGGGGCTCGGCCTATATGTCTATGACTTGTTTGGATTTGGAAATTTCTATACTAAGCATTGGGTTTAGATGTAATGTCTATGTTTTGGGCTTCACGGGCTATGGGTTGATTCTAGGCATGGATTGGTTATCCAGTAATGGTGCCATCCTCGATTGTGAAAAGAGAGTGTTTAGACTTAAGACTCGCCTCGGTAACACTCTCGAAATCTCTTGTAATCCTATACACTCTGTTATGCTTAGCTACCTAGAATCTCTTGATGCGTCTGTTGAAAACTTGCAGTCTGTTAGAGTAGTCCATGAATACTCAGATGTATTCGAAGAGGTGAAAGGCTTACCTTCGAAGCAGGAGATAGAGTTCCACATTTACCTTGTTGACAATGCAAAACCCGTAGCTCTACCCGCTAGACACATGGCTCCAAGGGAGAGAAAAGAGCTCAGCAAGCAAGTTAAAGAGCTGCTCAAAAAAGGGTTTATAAGGCGGAGTATTTCTGAATGGGGTGCCCCAGTAGTATTCGCAACCAAAGCGAATGGTTCACTTCGCCTATGCATTGATTATAGGGTTCTAAACAAGCTGACCAAGAATAATAGACACCCACTTCCAAGAATAGACGACTTGTTTGATCAACTTGTAGGTGCGTCGGTTTTCTCCCAACTAGATCTGGCTACCGGGTTTCATCAGCTAAGAGCGGGTGAAGACAGCATTGATAAGACCGCATTCAGAACCCTGGATGGTTTCTTCGAATGGCTTGTCATGCCTTTTGGCTTGACAAACGCACCCGCTTATTTCGTAGTCTTGATGAGCAGGGTCTTCAGGGAATTCCTTAATAAGTTTGTGGTGGTCTTCATAGACGACATTTTGATTTTCTCGAAGAATGAAGAAGAGAATGCTTTGCATTTAAGGGAAGTCATGGATACTCTTCGTGCACATCAGCTAAAAGCCAAATTCTCCGAATTCCATTTCTGGAGAGAAGAAGTGAGGTTTCTTGGACATATGGTGTCCAAAGAGAGGATAGCTGTGGGCCATGCAAAAGTAGTTGCGGTGCAAGATTGGAAGGTTCCACGGAATGCAACTGAAGTCCAAAGCTTTCTTGGGCTGGCGGGCTTTTACCGAAAGTTCATTAAAGACTTTGCAAAAATCTCAGCCCCACTCACAAGATTGACAAAGAAGAACCTTACTTTCGCTGGGGATTTGGATTGCGATATTGCTTTCCAATGTTTGAAAAGGGCTCTAACAACAACCCCAGTTCTGACATTGCCTGATGGGAGCAAAATGTTTACTATATACATAGACACATGTGGTACAGGATTAGGCGCTGTCTTGATGCAAGAAGGCAAGGTAGTTTGTTATGGGGAAAGGCAATTAAAGGTACATGAGAAGAACTACCCAAATCATGATTTAAAGCTAGCTTCCATTGTTTTCGCTCTTAAGTCATGGCTTCATTATCTACTAAGAGATAGGTTTGAATTGTTTACTAACCATAAATCGTTAAAGTGCCTTTTCTCACAGAAAGATCTTAACTTAAGACAACAAAGGTGGATGGAATTTCTGGTCTCATATGATTTTGGGATTTCCTATAGCCCTGGCAAGGGCAATGTAGTAGCAGACCCTTGAGTAGAAAGAAGCTGAGCTTAAGTCCTCTCTTTGTAGAGAGGCAAATCCTGGAGTACATGACAAACTTTAACTTTAGGCCCTCCTCTGAAATTGTACCTGGTCTGTTAGCATCGCTAGAGGTGCGGCCTACTCTTTTGGACTCAATAGGAACCACGCAACGAGAAGACCCTCAGCTGGTTGATATGATGGATAAGCTAATTAGGGGTTAGACTTCTAGTCATCTCAATAGATACTCCATCGATGATAAGGGTTGGTTTAGACGGGATGGAAGACTATGCGTCCCACAAGCAAGGGATTTGGTGAAAATGGTTCTCGAAGAAGCACACCACTCTAAGCTGACCATACACCCAGGCAGAGACAAGATGTATAAAGACATAAAAAGAGTTTTCTTTTGGAATGGCATGAAGAGGGATGTAGCTCAGTTCGTCGCTAAGTGCTTGATATGCTAGCAAGTCAAAGCGGAGCAGAAGAAGCTTGGTGGTCTGCTCCATCCTCTAGAGGTCCCATAGTGGAAATGGGATAGCATTTCGATGGACTTTGTTGATAGGTTGCCGAGGTCAAGAAGGGGCAATACCAGTATTTGGGTAATAGTGGACGGGATCACTAAAAGCGCTCACTTTATACCTGTTAAGAGTAGAAGGACTGCCTCGTCTCTAGCATCCATTTATCTTAAAGAGATAGTTTGACTCCATGGGATACCCTCCAGCATAGTGAGTGATCGAGATCCTATCTTTATGAGCGAGTTTTGGAAGAGTTTGCAGGAGGCTGTAGGCACACAATTATGCTTAAGCACCTATCACCCCCAAACCGATGGTCATACGAAAAGGGTGAAAAGAGTATTAGAAGACCTCTTGAGATTGTGCATTCTCGACTTTGGAGAAACATGGGAAGATCATCTTCCTTTGGTGGAGTTCGCTTACAACAATAGCTACCAAGCCACCATAGGCATGGCACCCTTCGAAGCTTTATATGGAACACCATGCTAATCACCAACCTGTTGGTGGGAGTCTACAGACAAGCTCGTGCTTGGGCCAGACATGATTAGAGAAAACTCAGAAAAGGTGGACTTGATAAGAAGATGGATGAAGGCTGCACAAGATAGACAGAATTCCTATGCAGACAAAAGAAGGACCGACCTTGAGTTTGAGGTTGGAGATAAGGTGTTTCTTAAAGTATCTCCTTTGAGGAATGTCATTCGCTTTGGGTCCGTAGGAAAGCTACCACCAAGATTTATAGGACCGTTTCCTATCATTGAAAGGATTGGGACAATGGCTTACAGAGTAGAGCTACCTAAAAGACTGGCTGGAGTTCATAATGTTTTTCATGTTTCACAACTACGAAAGTGCTTACACAAGTCTGCGTAAGTATGGAGCCAAGTATACTAGACGAAGTAGAAGTGGAACGAGAAGCGACTGTGAGAAGAGTTCCAACTCATATCATGGGTACAGAAGTCAAAAGGCTATGCAACCGTGAAGTCAAGCTTGTTAAAGTTCAATGGGGTGACGCTGAGGAAGACGCTGCTTGGGAAACTGAGAGAAAAATACTCGCAGCCTACCCTTTTCTTTTTTAGGGTGCCTCCTTGATCTCTTTTTCCATAAGATTATTCATGCTTATATCTATCTTTTAAGTATATCTCCTCAGTCCTATTCTTTATCCTTAGGTAAAAACCAATGGATGCAAACATGTATTTGAAGCATATTATGATTGATGGTTGCGAGTGGTTGCAAGTGGTTGCTAGTGGTTGCTCGTGGATGCATATACACACACATTAGGTACTAGATTGGCTCAGTCACTTTCATATTGCATATGCATATATGTATTTATATATGGACTGGAACTTGATGTGTTATCATATAGACGTTGCATTTATATGAATGATTGTGCACTCATGTAGAAAGTATGATTAGGAATAATTGCATACATAATGGACTCATAGCACCAACATAATTTGCATTAAGGAGGTCAACTGAATCAGTAGACTGCCTGATTTTGCATTAGATAAGGACATGTAAACACAATATGCACATGATCATGAAAGCATTAGAAGTCTTTTAAGGACAATGGACGCCTGTGTTTGATGGATGAGTAGATGGACGATTGGATGGTAGGATATACATTCTTCTTGACTTGAAGATTTCGGGGACGAAATCCTTTAAGGAAGGGAGAAGGTAACACCCTGAATTTTCTGTGTCTATTAAAAGAACGAATTAAAGAACACTTAATTTCTAAAGTGAGAATTAAGTAAAACAGGTTAGGCCATTGCGTTCGTCTCCAAATTTTGCTTGGAATAGACTCAAAGTTTTCGTTAATCGGACTACGTATGAGGGAGTTATGGCCCTCAGAAGTTTCAGAAATTAATTTAAATAAATTAATATAGTTCAAATTAAAATTCAGAATTCGAATTCAAACCCCGAAGCAGACTGGGCGGTAAATTTCCCGCCCATAGACTAGGTCAGCCAAGGGGTCGACCTGGGGGTCGACCTGGTCACATAGGTCGACTAGGGGGTCGACCTACCCCCTCGCCCAGATCCAAATATGAGATGATTCTGACTAGTTGTTGAGTCCTTTCTGACCTGTTGCTGAGTGACTAGGGCTTAGGCGGCAATTCTGGATAACTCTATCTAGTCTGGACGGTTGTGATTGTTCCTAAAACGATGATTTAAATTCTATAAAAGCAACCCTAATTCTCAAACCCTAAATCACACAAATTCATTCCAAGGAGCCACCATGCTGTCTATGACTGTTCTAGCTTAGCCACCATTTCTTCATCAATTAGAAAGCGAGTCAAAAGCTTCGAATCAAAAACTAACTTAGAGAATTGATAGTCTTCTTCAAGGGATTGCTTTTCAAATTCAGAAAACAAGACTTTCTTTTCTTTGTAAGTCCTGTTATTATTTAGATGTGAACAATTGAAAGTTATCATTTGTAATAAAATGAAAACTAGCGTTATTCCTAGTTGTAAGATAATGACGATGTTGATTCATGCCTATTCTTGTAACGATTCTATCGTATATGCTTATGAGATTATTGTGGTTATTATGTTGATGTTAAACCAATCATGTATTATGTAAAGTTTTGTGATTTATTCATATTATGTTACATGCAAGTTGTTAGGCTATGTGTTATTATGTTCATGTAAACCAATCATGTAAAATTGGTGACTTAATCATGTTTTGTTACATGAAAGTGGTTAGGCTATGTGGTTATTAAGTCGATATAAACCAATCATGTAAAATTGGTGACTTAATCATGTTATGTTACATGCAAGTTGTTAGCCTATGTGGTTATTATGTTAATGTAAACCAATCATGTAAAATTGGTGACTTATTCATGTTATATGCAAGTTGTTAGGCCAAAACATGTATTATGTTTAGATCTGCATTTAGATCTATGAAAATTATCCAAAATAAAAGCCCATATTTACATGTTAAGTTGAACCTGTGTAATTCCATATGTTTAAGATTCATGTTTATCAGATCCAAGTTAATAAGTTCACATTCACATGTCTAGTTGAACTTGCGTAATTCTATATGCTTAAGGTTTATGTTCATTGGACCTAAAAATAATAGTTTACATTTATATGCCTAATTGGATTTGGGTAATTTCATATGCTTAAAGACTCATGTTAGTTGGATCCAAAAATGCAAGTTCACTATATTATGCCACGTTTACATGACACATGTTTAGTTAGTTCCTTATTATTTTATGTTGTGTAAATTGTATACGCTCCCTTCTTTCCCCTTTTGTATATAAGTTAGGCTAAGTTACGAGCCTAACATTCTATGTGAATTTTACGAATGTATCACGAGGGTAACATTGGGAAAACCTTAGAAATTATTATTGGCATAATTTAGCCCATAAATAAATGAATGGTTAGTGGCATAAAATTGGTATAAATTTATATACCAAAAATTGAAAAAATGATTTAGAGGGTAAATGGGTATTACTTGAATGGCAAATAATTTACATATAAATTTGAAAGATAAATATGTAAATTAAGAAAAAGACGAATATGCCTAACCCAAGGTTAGATTGAGTTACGGTGTAAGACTGCCCAGAACCGCCCGACACATCCAGCAACCGTAACAATATATATCTAATGTGAGAGGTTAGTGCATCAAGCCCAAAAGGAACCAGATGTTAGATTGATTTGCGGTGTAAGACTGCTCGGAACCGACCGGCACATCCAACAACCGCAACAATACATATCTAATGTGAGTGGTTGGTGCTTTAATGAATGAATTAAAGCTAAGACAAGAATGGTAGGGTTACGTTAAGTAAGGCAACATAAACACTTAACCATTTTAACATGTTGATTAGGAAACCCTAGTAACGAGGACCTATTTCAGCAGTAACCCACATAGATGTATCATGGTACCCAGAACTAGGCAGTGTGTGGCACGATTACTGGGCTGATTATAAGCGGTCAAAACAACGGTGGGTGGTGGGACGGTGTAGGTTCCAACGAGTGCGGTCGTGCACGTACCCCGGAGTGAAAAAAGCAGGCACTGGGCATTAGTAGTTATACTCTGTGCATCTTGAATTGTCCCGGGTTGCCACCATAGGATCTGATACACCCCATGGTGGGACCAGCACAAATATTTACAATCATGCGGGACCGAATGAGACAAGTGGTAAACGTATACGAGTAGGAGCCGATCGATAAAAAAGGGGATCATTCATCTTGAACACGTGATGCTAGATGAAACACTTGTAAGGGGGTGCAGAGAAGTAAAATGGGTGCGATAGCATATTCAGCCATATTATCTTATTTCTAGGGTGTTGTCCTAGATTCAGTTTATTCATATCATAACCCTTTTCTTTTTTACATGCTAAATAGTCATTGGACTTACCAGACCCATGTCTGACCCATTTTCTTTTGTCTTCTTTTCTTCTATTTCCCCCCTCCCCCCCCCCCCCCGCCCCCCTCCCCCCCCCCCCCAAGGTCCGCAGGAAGGGAATACTTCATCTTAGATCGGATTATTTCCAGCTTGAAGAAAGTAGATGTATTGCTTGGAATCCTTTTCCTTGGGCTATGGCTTTGGATACTCTCTTATTGGGGATTTATGTTGCCTTACTGTTGTTTTAATGCTTCTTTATGCTTTAATTCAAGACAGAGATTTTGTTATAATAATTTGGAAGTTGGTTTGTAACAGTTGTTGTAATGTTTTATCTGAACCACGTACTTATGAAATAAATTTAGTTTTTCTGCTGTTTATATGTCTGTCCTGTGAATTGTCTATATCTTTTACCTATAATGCTCCACCGAAGTTAAGGTATTCCCTTTGTGAGTGACCTTAATGGAGGTGGGGTTTTTCATCACCCATAGGGACAAGTAGATAGTAACAAGAGGGTTCGCTAGGAGGGTTCTTCTTAAAAAAGTCGTGTTCCAGACCCAATCCTAGTAGTAAGTAGTCGTTACTATTTCTCTCCCTACAAGTAGAATTATCATTTATAACGATTAACATTAGAACGGAGTCTTAAGTGGCTTGGGATATACGATTAGGTATTAAGTGGCTGGAGGGGCGCCCTTCCTAAATAAACTAAAATATGGTATTAAGTGATCATAAAAGTGTCCACCCTTAAATTAGCTTTTAGCATATTAAGTGACTTATAGGACGTCCGCCTTATATGTTTATTTGTCTGTATGCTTGTTTGCGTAGACGTATTATGAAGAGTTTATATTGCCAAATACAAGAGATAGTTTTTCCGAAAACTTATGGTGATTTTCATTCACTAGAAATTTATGTTCTACCTCCCTCCTCTTAACATATAAACATGACAGTAGGTGGGAATGCTTGGATCAATGATACCTTGGAGATGAGCCTGACGATGGGGGATCCATAACTATTAGGCATTATTAATGGCAGTATTATTATATTGGGATAATTAATGTTGATATTGCATGAGACCTGTTGTAACCGATATTTATGATGGTTTTAACTAAATGCATATATATTTTAAGTTATTATATTTTATCCCTTCCACTGCGTGAGATTCCGATTTCGCTTTAGTATGCTTTATTATATCTGTTATACCATTTCCTTATAGGAATCAATGATCCATTTAAAATGGCTCTAAGTTTCGATTGGCCGTTTTGGGTCGAAATTTAGGCCCACTCTGTGCAGGTTGTTTCATTTAGTATTAGAGCATAGGTTACCCTATTATAGGGAATTATGAACATATGAGGGGCGTACTTGTTATTTTGAAAAAGGGTTTTCAAAAGTTTTGCAATATATATAAGTATATATACATTTTTAAAGTACGCATAACTTTAGAAAATACTGTCTGTAGGTCCTTTTACGAAAGGACTAACCTTAATTTCTAGAAAATCATTACAAGCCATGTAGTGATTCAGTAGTTCCTTTATCAATTTGGAAGCCAGCAAGAATCTAAGGGTTGTAAGAACTAGAAAGTTGGAAAGTACAAAGAAACACCCTAATTTAATAGGCAGTTAATAGGAATAAATTGTTGATTTAATGACCATTCATGGAAAAGATAAGGGAGGAATAAGTAGTAAGAATTTGGAATATGACATATTAACTTCCATAACATAAAGGTGTGAAGGTTTCAGGAAAAAGTGGAAGAATAACTTTTATTAAGTAGGATAAAATTTCTGCATGAGTAATTAATGAAAAATGGAAACTCAAAAGAGCAAAAAATGGTCAACAAGAAAAAGGATATCGAAATCAAAAAATATCAAGGATGTAATTAAGGCAATTTATGCAAAAGTATGGTTATTAGATTTTGAATTTAATGTCCATAAGAATAAGTGTTGTTTAATGGACAAAATGGAATAAAGAACATTTATAATGACAATAATTAGGAATGTCAAGAAGTGAAAATAAAGGAACAAGGAAGAAAGAATTTGATAAAGAAAATAGACTTCCGTAGAGTAGTAAGTCAAAAGGGTTAGACGGAAAGATCAAAAGTGTTAAGAAACCTATAAAAGTGATTTTTGACATACTGTTAAATTATTTTGAAAAAGAGAATTTTAACATTTCAATTATAGGCTCAAGTTGCATAATAATTCCATTTAGAAAAGAAATTTTGAAATATGGTTTTTAATAACATTTTTGAGGAATATGAAAAGTTAATTGTTTCTTCTGTTAGGCAAACTATAATTTTAAACTTTAAGGAAAATAGAAGATGAAATCCTTAATTAAATAATAATAGTAAACGTTTTCTGTTATGAGCCTTAAAAAGATAGAAATATATGTGTCAAGCAATAAACAATTATAATGGAAAATTTATAATTGTCATCGCCTTGATATAACAAGTTTTTATTATCAAAATGAACTTGAACAGGTTATTTTCTCTTAAACCCTATATAAGTTATGGTAATAAATTTGATGTTCCATTAGAATAAAAATAAGAAAGAAAATAATATATAAAAAAGTTTAATGAGTTAAAAGTCATAAATATAACCATTTAAGAGAGAGTGGATAGTAAATTTATTTACTAAAGTTTGGGTAGAATTCGAAATAGTAAAGTTCTCTTATCATAAGGGGTATTAGAGGAAGTAATAGTACTGAGAATAGAATAAATGAGAAATGACTACCCCAATAAATTAGTTTAATAGTTTATAATTTATTAAATTAATTTTTTGTAAAAAGCACCCTCATTGTGCAAATAAAGAATAAAGAGTGATTAAAAATTTCCTAAATTCAAATGCACATTACTAAGAAATTTGGTAAGAGTATATGTCCATGACAGTAAAGATTCTAAACCATAGAACTAACGTAAAGGAAGTCTTGGATTAATGTTTAAAACATATAAATTGAGAATATGGAAATGAATGTGTTAAAAAGCTTAATTACAACTTGATTTAATGTTGAATTATTAAAGTCTTACTTTAAATAAAAAACAAGCATTTACCTCAAAACACTTGTTGTTTTGAAGGACATTAAAGACTAGTATTTAGAATTCTAATAAAAGACAAGTGTTAAAATGAGAAAGGTTATTTCACTCATAATTTATGAACATTTGATAATTCCATAACTGTTAAAATAAGGTATTTATTTTAAAATGTTTTGTAAAGAAAGGAAGAAGTTATTAAGCTTTACTACTAAAAGGTACACAAACTTTGATCAAGGCTTTAAAAGTGTTATTGTATAAAGTAATCAGTTATTTTGAAAAATTTAGCAATAAATGTCGTTTGACCCATTCAAAAACTAAAAATCCAAATAATTCAATCTTGGATATTAGTTAGGATTTTATTTTCTATAATAGAATGAACAATTGTTTCTTAACTATAAAAAAGTTTTATTAATCGTTTTGAAGGAGTGCATGGTTGACATTCAAATAATTAATAAAGTTAAGTGTTTAAAAAGAAAAGGTATTTTACTCTTATTTTGAACATTTAGTTAACATTGAAAAAAAGGCATATGAATCCTTAATGTAACATTTTGGAATAATTTCTGAAAGGATGTTTTGTTAAAAAATTGACATTAAGAGTAAGTATTAAAGTCTTCACGAAAATTTAACATCTCAGGTTTTAATAAGATATTTAATACCGATTTTTGAATTTGCGCAAATTTGAAGAAAATATAACAATATTCGGAAGAACATATTTTGTGTAATCACAAAAAATTTCACCTTATAAAAAGAGATAACTCTAGAATAACAAGAGTAGCTAATTAGGTTCTAGGACTAAGTAAGGATAAATTGCACAACCTAATCAGGAAATTTTAGTGTTAGTCTCGAATGTTTCTATTTTTAAAGGTGGTGAGGTGTAGTATTTCCAGAGCTAAGGGTTGGTTGTGAACTAGATTGCCCTAGATAGTAGGTTTAGGGATTAGTACATTTACATATGTATTTAGTGCTCAGTGTGTGTATGTGTGTGTATATATATATTTATATTTATATATGTGCAATGTAACTTACCGTAATTCGCGATTTCGGAGAGAGATTCACAAATATTAATTGCAAATTTAGTAAGCAATAAATTTGTAATTAATAAGAGTAAAAAAAGATTTGGGGACTGAATTAGAAAAATAAATCGATTTGGAGAAAATGGATATATTTTCAAGCTTAGAGGAGCTTGATAGAGATAAGTAAGTAGCCATAGAAGGGTCCTTCTTGGAGAGTGGGATAGACCACAATTTTAGAAAAGAAAAGGTGGAAAATTTAAAGAATGGATGGAACCTTAAGGAGTTTGGAATAAGAGTATTTAAACCTCAGCACCATCTAAACCACATAATTGTAGGATATAACTTCCAAAAATATTATTTTTCTGATCACTATGGTCCCCCATATTAATTGGATAACGGTATAAAGTGGTATAACTAATGTATCGCTATTTATGTCTATGATATTGGGATTTGAAACCCTTATTAAATTTTGAGATAAATGCGTAAGAGAGGATTTTATTTTGATACTTAACTTAGTGATCTACCATCTATGGGATTTGGAAGTTAATGACGGGATTAGATTTGTAGCCTACAAGAATTAAGTGCATGGTCTTGTGATTTTTGAAAATATTCAGTGAATTAGAAGTTTAGCCTTAGAAAACGCCATCGTCAAGAATAAGAACTTGAAGCATAAGAATAAGGAATAGGTTTAAACATTGGACTAGCCATTCTAGTTTGAAATATGTCCGTGTTTGGTTTGCTTAAGGGTATTTGTTTAATTTTTATAAATTATCCCTTTTGTCGTTCTTCACAAAAGATTATATTTGAAATTATAAGGAATATACTCAAAATATAAAAAATGTGATGTGTAAATGTAATTTTACGTACTTTCACATAGATTATACTATCTTTTCAAAATAAGACAATAATTGTTCCTTGTAATTTTAGATATGTTAATATGATTATTTAGGCAAATTTATGGAAATTATTGCAAAAGTCCTCACTGGGATTTAAATTCCAGTAAATTGGAACATAGGAAAATATTCATGTTATCAATATAGACTAGAGCATTAATTCATTAGAATTGGAAAATTTGATTTAGAAAACTACTAAAATTTTAAGTTACATCTCATTTAAAGACTCAGGGAAAAACTGAAGACGACCAGAGCTTTGGGAATAAGAAGAAGAGTTGCATCTTGGATCTCTTAGACAATAGGAATAATCTTTATCTTTTAAGCAAATTCATATGTTTGATTTTTGGGCAAAAGGTTAAGATTTGGATAATTTTATAAATCTAATATATCTAAATATTATGGTTTTGCTTATAAACAAACATAAGAAAAGGAATCTATTAGAAATAGGAATAATAAACATATATATGTATTTGATGTTATGTTTATCTTTTATTGTTGCAATAACCAAATCAAAACCTTGGTTGCACATTTGTTTGTTTTTATAATTGTTTTCCCCATTTTATTGTCATATGTTAATATGCACATTTATGGTATGGTTGGGGAAAATATGGGAAATGACTTGCATACCTTTAAAATTGAATAGGGATTGACATTTCAAAAACGTGGTAAGGACGCTAATCTCATTTGCTTAATTTTTTCCTATATTTATGTATATATCTATAATGTATTCAACGTATATTGATGCCTAATAAGTGCATAATAAATATGATTAAATTAGGAATAGAATTTCAATATCTCCGTAGGAATTTGTATGCTTGTATGTATGTGAGTTGATGGCTTAATTAATATTAATGACACATAGACACGAGGTTAAGTGTTACTTGTAGTAAATGTCTATCTGAAACTGACCGACATATCTAGTATCTACAAGTAAATCTGGTTAATGTGAGAGGTATAGGTGCCATTGGCCATTATATAATTAGTACAATAAGGCTAGGTTAAGCCCAACTTGTAGTAGAAGCCTACCCGGAACCTCCCAGCAAATCCAGCATCTACAAGTGGTAGGCCTAATGTGAGATGTCTAGTGTATATAAATATATGGGTATTTATGCATGAATTAGGTCTGTCTTGAGAAGGTATTAAGTAGCTGACCTACCATATTTGGGTATTAAGTGGTTAGGACATTAGGCCTCTTCTAATATTCATTCTTTAGATGGGTTGAAGTCATTGGGTCTGTCCTAATAAAGGTCTTAAATGGTCATTGGGTCTTCCTTACTCTAAAGAGGTATTAAATGGTCCCAGTAGACGATAATGTGTATAGGGTAGTTCTCCAAGCAATGTCCTCTTCTTATCTAGGGGATAGTGAGGTATGAACTAAGGATGGATTATATATATACAGTCTAAGGAACCACAATCTAAGGAAGTATTAAATAACTAGGAGTTCATCCGTAGGGAACGCTAGATAGTAACAAGAGGGTACGCCAAGAGGGTTCTTCTTAAAAGAAGTCGTGTTCCTAACCCAATCCTGGTAGTAAGTAGCTGTTATTATTTCTCTTCCTACAAGGAGAGTTATCGTTTATGATGATTAATGTTAGAATGGAGTCTAAAGTGGTTTGAGTTCCTCCATTGGGTATTATGTGACCTGAGGGGTGTACGCCCTAAATAAACTAAAATATAGTATTAAGTGATCGTAAGAGTACCCTAACTTAAATTAGCATTGGGGTATTAAGTGACTTCTAAGACATCTGCCTCATATGCTTATTTGTGTACGTGCTTGTTTGCGTAGATGTATCGTGAATAATTTATACTGCCAAGTACAAGATATAGTTATTCCTAAAAACTTATGTTATTTTCACTCTCTAGAACTTTATGTTCTAACCTCCCTCCTTTTAACATATAAACAAGACAGTAGGTAGGAATGCTTGGATCAGTGATACCTTGGAGATGAGCCTGACATTAGAGGATCCAAACTATTATGTATTATTTATGGCAATATTATTATATTATGATAATTAATGTTGGTGTACCTGTTTTTGCATGAGACTTGCTATAACTGACAATTATGATCGTTTTAATTAAAGGTACATCTATTTTAAGTTATTATATTTTATCCCTTCAGTTGTATGATAATCTGATTTTGCTTCAGTATGCTCTGTTATACCATTTTCTTATAGGAAACAGCGATCCGTTTAGAATGGCTCAAAGTTTCTATTAGCCTTTTTAGGTTGAAATTTAGGCCCATTCCGGGCGGGTTGTTACAAAAGTGATGGAACATGATTTCGGAGGAGAATATGGGTAGGGTGTTTACTTGGGAGGCGTTTAGGACCCACTTTGAGACTAATTTCTTACCTAATGCCGAGATGAGCCTATGGATGGAAAAATTTATTTAGTTGAAGCAAGGGGAGTTAAGTCTAGGAGTGTATGTAGCAAGATTTACGGAATTATCCAAGTTTGGGAGAGGGTTGGTGGACACCCCCATAAATAAGCACTTAGTTTTGTTAAGGGACTGAATTCTCCATTGAGGGAAATGTTATTAGCTCAAGTGACGTTTGGAGCTACATTTGAAGCCCTTGTTGAGACAGTTATCTTGTACATGGCAGAGGAGATTAACGAAGTTAAGAAAAAGAAAGGATAATGTGCCTTTAGTGTTCGGGAAAACAAAAAGAAAAGTTTTTGGATTAAGAAGAAGAAAGGAGGAAATTTATGGAGGCAAAGACATATTCAAGGTGCAATAGAAAAGACCATGAGGCCAAGGACTGCAGAGTGAACTTAGGGAAGCCAGAATTCAAGGAAAATGCTTTAGTGGCCATGAGAAGGGGCATTTGACTAGGAACTACCCTAAACCTAGAGTAGTGCAGAGTGGAAAAAACTATACCTATGAGGCAGCGTCGATTAGAAGTCAACCCTTTAGAGATTAAGGACAACCCGCGTTGGAAGGTATAATTTCTATTCTAGGAATTTCTTTGTATAACCTATTTGATTCTGAAGCGACCCACTCCTTCATTTCTAGAAAGATCGTTGATTCCTTGAATCTTTCCTTATCCTTTCTAGCCATCTGATAGAGGTGTCTAACCCTATCGAAGGAACTATGCAACTTTTTCTTTTGAGAAAAGACCTATTATTAGATATTGTTGATGTCAACTTCTTTTGTGATGCATATATACTTAAGTTTGAGGGGGTATGGTCTCATTTTAGGAATGGACTGGCTATCATTTTATGGGGTCGTCCTTAACTACCATAAGAGACTTGTTTTCTTGAGAGGACGTGGATTAGAGATCCCTTATAGGGCTGGGAATTGGGACTTGACCTTACTGTATTCCTTATCGTCTGATTTAGAAGGATCATTTTCGGTGTCGATTGTGTGCGAGTTCCCAGATGTCTTCGAGGAAGTCATAGGACTCCCATCCCATAGAGAAATTTCCTTTAGGATAGACCTAAAGAAGGATGCAAGGCCTATAGCATTTCCATTAAGACACATGGCACCTAAGGAAAGGAGAGAGCTAGATAGACAAATCACCGAGTTATTATAGAAATGGTTTATTCGGAGGAGTACGTCTGAGTGGGGTGCACCAGTAGTGTTTGCATAGAATATTATGGATCATTAAGATTGTGCCTGGATTACAGGGAACTTAACAAACTAACTAAGAAGAATATATACCCCTTAAGAAGGATAAATGAATTATTTGACCATTTGGGAGGTGCTAAAATAGTTTCTCAATTAGATATGGCTACTATATTTCACCAGTTGAGGATTTCAGATGAGAGTAAGCCTAAGACGGTATTTACTACACGAAAGGGATTGTTTTAGTGGGATGTTTTGCCATTTGGTTTGACGAATTCCCCTGCTTTCTTTGTAGATCTTATGAGTAGGGTATTCAGGGGCATACTCAATAAGATAGTGGTGTTTGTATATGACATTCTTATCTTTTCCTAGGACTTTAAGGGGCATGAGAAGCTTTTGAGAAAAGACCTAGGAATTCTGAGGGAGAACCAAATTAAGGCCAAGTTTTAGAAATGCCACTTTGGGAAGAACGAAGAAGGAATTGGTCGTGTACCTCGCTAAGGCAGAAGCTGTCTAAGAGTGGAGGATAACCCACAATGAGACGGAGGTTAGGAGTTTTCTTCTGTTAGCGGGCTACTACAAGAAATTTATTAAGGACTTCGCAAGGATCGCAACCCTGCTAACCAAATTAACAAAAAAGAATTGTGAGTTTGTATGGATTGAGAAATATAGTATTGCCCTTGAGAGGTTGAAGGAATCTCTCACAAATGCACCTATTATTATTATTCTTGATGGAGCGAAGATGTTTACAATTTTCATCGATTCTTAAGGGACTGATTTTGGAGTAGTAGTCATGCATGAGGGTAGATCAGTTGCCTCCGCAAGTAGAAAACTTAAGGACCATGAGAAGAGGTACCTCTTCCATGACTTAGAGTTAGCAGCAATAGTTTTTACCTAAAGATGTGGAGACACTACCTTTGAGGAGAAAAGTTTAAACTCTTCACCAACCAAAAGTCTCTTAGATATTTGTTTTCTCAACTAGATCTGAACCTTTAACAACAACGATGGATGGAATATTTAGCATCAATCTATTTTGCCATTTAGTATACCTTTGGGAAGGGTAATGTCATAGCCGAAGCTTTGAGTTAGAGACATGCTACCCTAAGTGCGATCACCAAGTGGAAACAGTTAGAATTTCTTTCTACTTTCAATTTTCGACCACTATTTGAAGTAGCTCAAGGATTTCTTGGAGTTATGGATGTAAAACTAGTTTTGATAGAAAGTATTAGGAGTAAGCAAGGTCGTGATGATGAGTTGAGGTCATTAAAGGAAAAAATTTCTAAGAGAGAATCTTTTTCTTATTCGGATATATATTCAGTTGATGCGGCGGTAGTTTGAAGAGAGATTGTGACTTTGTGTCCCCAGGAGTGGTGACCTTAGGAAGGATATTCTTGAGGAGTGTCATTGTTTGAGGATGACCATACACCACGGAGGAGACAAATTTTTTAGGATATGAGAATAAGCTTCTATTAAGAAGGAGTAAAGAAGGATGTTGCATAGTTTGTTGCCATATGTTTTACTTGTCAAAAATTCAAGGCGAAGCAAGGAAATCCTAGAGACTTTTGTTACCCATAGAGATTCCCACTTGGAAATGGGAACACATTTCTATGGATTTTGTTGATAGGCTTCTCAAGAGTCAAAGGGAAATGAAACAATTTGGGTCATAGTGGATTGATTAACGAAGAGCGCCCATTTTATCGATCAAGAAGAGTATGATCATCTCTTTATTAGCTCAGTTATATGTCAAGGAGATTGTTAGATTGCTTGGGATACTGACTAGTATAGTTAGTGATAGAGACCCTTGTTTACTAGTGAATTTTGGAAGAGCTTTCAAGAAGCTTTAGGGACGAGGCTGAGTTTGAGTACAGCCTATCACCCATAAATCGACGGTTAGACGGAAAGAGTCAACAAAGTTCTAGAGGATATGCTTAGAGCCTGCATCATCAACATTGGAGGATCTTAGGGTTAGCACTTGCCTTTGGTAGAATTTTCATATAAAAATAATTACCAAGCGGCGATTGGTATGGTCCCTTACGGGTGACCATGCAAATCGCTTAGTTTTTGGTGGGAAACTACCGATAACATTCTACACAGATAAGACCTTATTTGTGAATCTAAGGAGATTATTGTTTTGATCTGACAGAGAATGAATGAAACACCCCACCTCCGTTAGGGTCACTCTCAAAGGGAATGCCCTAATTTTGGTGGAGGTTTATAAGTACAAGTCACAGATATACAAGACAGATATAAGAACACATATTTGTAAAACAGCGGAAGAACAACAAACTTTATTTCATTAAGTCAAATACGTGTTACAACAACATCCTTTCCAAAAACATAACATAACACTTTCATAATCTGTCTTGAGTACATTATTTAAAGAAGCATAAATAAAACATAGATAAACTGCAAAAGCCCCTTAGTGGATTGTCCAAAGCCATAGTTCAAAACAGGAAAGTCCAAGCAATACATTTCTCTTCTTCAAGCTGGATGTTGAGGCTGGTCAAGCTGCTGTGTTCCCTCCCTGAGGACCTGGGGGGGGGAAACGGAAGAAAGAAGACGAAAGAAAAATAGAGTCAGACATAAAGCCTGAGTAAGTCTAGTACTACTTTGTCTATGAATAAAGAACTGGGTATGATAAGTAATAACAAGAAGTGGGCATGCACTATAAACTTGGTTAAGTTGTCTAGGGTCGAATAGACCATCGTACCCCATGTCAATCTCTGAACCCATATAAACTAGTTCCCAACTGGCACCCCATAATCAGGGTGATGTGATCCATTCAATGATGATCGGCTCCTACTCGCATAGTTACATGTGTCTTACGGCCCCCGATGTCTGTAGTTACCTATGCTGGTCCCGCCATGGGGTGTATCAAGTCCCATAGTGGCAACCCGACACAACCTTAGAGTGCACAGGTATGCTACTGGTGTCCAGTGCCTTATTTTTCTGCGCCGGAGTGTGTGCACGCCCGCACTCCGTTAGAACCTACACTGCTACACCACCGCCGTCGCTTTGACCTCTTACAATCAGCCCAGTAATCGTGCCCCACCCTACCTAGTTTCAGGGTATCATGATACACCTTTTAGGGTTACTGCTGAAAAGGGTCCCCCGTTACTAGGTTTTCTATCTCTAGCCAACATGCTAAGTTGGTTAAGTGTTTCTAACCTAACCCCACCAGTCCGTTTAGTTTAGCATGTTCCATTTTGATTAAGTCTTTAGTCCACTTAATCCTAACAATCCTGACTCAGCCTTAATTGTCTTAATAAGGCCCTGACCTCTCACATTAGACAGGTATTGTTGTGGCTGCCTGTTGCCGGTTGGTTCCGGGCAGTCTTACGCCACAACTCAGTCTAACCTCGGGTCCTTGCTGGGCTCCATGTTTAACCTCCCACATTGGATAGGTATTGTTGTGACTACTGGACAGCCGGGCGGTTCCGGGCAGGTTTACATCACAACTCAATCCAACCTCGGGTTAAACACATCGTATTTTCTACATTTACATATTTTGTCATTCTTCTTTATTTATATGTAAATATTTGCGGCCCATTATTAAGTTAATGGTGTAAAGATTACACCAATCACGGGCCCAACCCATACTTGAATTTGGGCCCTTCTATTTTATATTTTCATTCATTAATTCATTTTAACCCAACGTTATTTTCCCCCGTTTTACACGTCCGTTCATATATATTGGGCTTAGCCTTTTAAAGCCCAATTTAGCCATGCGAAAGGGGAGGCTTATGGCGTATACACAAAGAGGGGAAGGTGAGCGCATGAACTTGCAATACGACGTTGGAAATACAAAATAGATATTGGTGTACTTGCATAGTGGTAACATAGGTGACATGAATCAAAGCATGTGAACTTGCATAGGTTTAACTACAACATGAACCTATATTCTTATTTAGGCATAATGTCAAACATAAGCATGTCATAAATATCTCTAGCATAAGCATAGCATAATGTCAAACATAAGCATGGCATAAATACTTTTAGCATAAACATGGCATAATGTCAAACATAAGCATGGCATAAATAAAGTTAAATTTGTTCATGGCATAAACATAAACAAGTCATGTTCATAAGGTTTCTACATGTTTACAAATGGGATACTTTGTTACTAACACAAAAGCATAGTTCAACTTAATTCATGGTTTAAGTCTAATCACATAACGATGGTATAAACAAACTTATGCATAAAAATTCCTAATCATGGTTTTTGCTTAAAACTTGCAAAAAGGGATTTTTGAGTCTAACCTAGCCATGTCTCACATATGTCATCATATAATTCTTTTAAACAAGATAGACTTAATCATAGATTTCAATTATGCCAAATATCATTCATAGCCTAGCCATATTCATAAGCATGACTTAATACATGGATTATGGTGTCAAAATTCCAACATAGTTTCATATGAACTATAACAATCAAACTTGTCTCAATTGCTTGCAAAACGATTTATGCACAAAATATACATCATGACGACATAATAACAAAGCCCAAACTTGCATAAATTTCACTCAACTACATACATGTAGCTTCAACATAGATTACATAATTTGCGCAATATTCCAAACGTATATTTGCATAGAACTACCGCATGTAGTTCTTTATAATGAATAATATAATTTTGCACAAACATGAATTACTTCCATTGCCACAATTCAAGCATACACATCAACACAGTTGTTTATTTATACCAAAGTAATACTCTACTTACAATGGTTGCGGTGAATTCTCTAATTAAGAGATATGATTCCTTTGTTGAATTGATTGGCTTTAGGTTGCTTGAATTGCTTTAGGCTTTAGAACTTTCTTCCTAACTCTCTCTCTAGTCGGCGGCTACTCTTTGTCGTTCCTCAGCAACATGGCGGCTATAATCTTATTTTGAATGAATAGATTAGGGTTTAGTCTAGGGTTGTTTATATAGAGGTTAGGAATTGATTAGGACCATTGATGTTGCTAGGTTAGATCGTAGCCATTCATTAGGAAGAGAGACCAATAAAAACCCGCCACCTAGCCCTAATGACAAAGCAGACCACAGAAATTCGACCACACACCGACCTGGCCAGCCAGGGCTAGACCAGACCTGGCCAGCAGGTCATTTTTGACCTGGGCGCACTTGGCAGGTGCGCCAGGTCAAAAATGTACTGGCGCACTTCACAGGTGCGCCAGTTCATTTTTGTTCTGGCGCACTTCCCAAGTGCGCCAGTGCATTCTGGCCCTTTTTCGGTTCTTCGCCCAACTTCGTTCGTCCATAACTTCTTCATACGATATCCGTTTTTCGAAAACTCGGACTCTATTTCGCGTATTTTTCCGAGACGAACGCAATGGCGTATCCCATTTCCCTTAGTTCTTTGATTTGAAATTAATTATACTTTAATTTGTGAGTTTCACAGTTATAGAATTCGCGGGGTGTTACATTCTCCCCCACTTAAAAGGATTTCGTCCCCGAAATCTTCAAGTTAGGAGGAATGAATATCCTAACATCCAATCATCCATCTACTCATCCATCAAACACGAGCATCCATTGTCCTTAAAAGACTTCTAATGCTTCATGATCATATGCGAAGTGTGTGTGTACATGACTTATCTAATGCAAAATCAGGCGGTCTACTGATTCAGTTGACCTCCTTAATGCGAATTATGTAAGTGCCATGAATCCATCATGTATGCAAATTTTCCTATTTTGATTCTACATGAGTGCACAATCATTCAATACAAATGCAGCATCCACATGACAACACATTAAAGTTCAACCACATATGAGTGCAAGCATATATGCATATGTAATATGAAGTGACTGAGCCGATCTAAAACCTAGATTGTGTGTGTATATGCAACCACGAGCAACCACTAGCAATCACTTGCAACCAATTGCAACCATCATACATAACATGTTTCAACTACATGTTTCCATCCAAAAAGATTCTACCTAAAAGATAAGGTCGAGGAAATATACCTAAGAAGATAGATAAAAGCGCAACTTAAGGAAAATGAAAGATCAAGGATATACCCTCGAACAGAAAAGGGTAGGCGGTGCGTATTCTAGCTTCAGTTTCCCAAGTCGTGTCTCCCTCGGCGTCGCTCCACTGAACTTTGACGAGCTTGACTTCACGGTTGCGTAGCTTCTTCACTTCCGTTCCTAAGATGTGGGTTGGAACTTTTCTTATGGTTGCTTCGCGCTCCACTTCGGCCTCTTCGAGGATATTTGGCTCTACCACTTCAGCAGACTCATGTAGACATTTTCGGAGATGAGAAACGTGAAAAACGTTGTGGACTCCAGCCAACTTCTCGGGTAGCTCTAATCTATAGGCCATTTTCCCAATCCTCTCGATAATAGGGAATGGCCCTACGAATCTTGGTGCTAGCTTTCCTGTGGTTCCAAAACGAACAATGTTCCTTAGCGGTGATACCTTGAGAAAAACCCTGTCTCCAACTTCGAATTCAAGGTCGGTCCTCCTCTTGTCGGCGTAGGACTTTTGTCTGTCTTGGGCCGTCTTCATCCTTCTTCGTATTAAGTCTACTTTCTCTGTAGTCTCTCGGATCATGTCTGGTCCAAGTATAAGCTTATCCGTGGACTCCCACCAACAAGTGGGCGATCGGCACGGTCTTCCATATAAAGCTTCGAAGGGCGCCATTCCTATGGTTGCTTGATAGCTGTTGTTGTAGGCAAATTCCACCAAAGGAAGGTGGTCTTCCCATGTCCCTCCGAAGTCAAGGACGCATAGCCTTAAGAGGTCTTCCAAAACTCTGTTCACTCTCTCCGTTTGGCCGTTGGTTTGGGGATGATAGGCCGTGCTCAAGCATAACTGCGTTCCTACTGCTTCTTGCAGACTCCGCCAAAACTCACTGGTGAAGATGGGGTCTCGGTCACTAACAATGCTAGATGGTATTCCATGGAGTCGAACAATTTCCTTGAGGTAAAGTGATGCTAGGGATGAGGCAGTTCTCTTACTTTTGACAGGTAAAAAGTGGGCGCTTTTAGTAAGCCTATCCACTATTACCCAAATGCTAGTGTTGCCTCTCCTAGACCTAGGCAGCCCATCGATGAAGTCCATTGAGATGCTATCCCACTTCCACTGCGGGACCTCCAGAGGATGTAGTAGTCCGCCAGGCTTTTTCTGTTCCGCCTTAACCTGTTGGCACACCATACACTTAGAAACGAACTCTGCCACGTCCTTTTTCATGCCGTTCCAGAAGAAAGTCCTTTTTATATCTTTGTACATTTTATCCCCGCCTGGGTGTATCGTCATCTTGGAGTGATGTGCTTCCTCGAGAACCTTCTTTATTAAATCGTTTGTCTGTGGGACGCACAGTCTTCCGTCTCGCCTTAGCAAACCCCTATCGTCGATGGAGTATCTGTTGAGGTGACTTGAAGTCTCACCCCTAATTAGCCTATCAATTATTTCCACAAGTTGAGGGTCTTCGCGTTGTGCTGCCCCTACCGAATCTACCAAAGTTGGGCGCACTTCGAGAGATGCTAGCAAGCCTGGTACGAAATCGGAGGAAGGCCTAAAGTCGAAGCTGGCTATAAACTCTAGGCTTTGTCTTTCAACAAACAACGGGCTTAGGGTCAATTTCTTTCGGCTCAACGCGTCTGCCACTACGTTGCCTTTGCCCGGAGTATAGGAGATTTCGAAATCGTACGAGGCAAGAAACTCCATCCATCTTTGTTGCCTCAAGTTAAGATCCTTCTGCGAGAAAAGATATTTCAACGATTTATGGTCAGTGTAAAGTTCGAACTTCTCACCTAGGAGATAGTGTCGCCAAGACTTGAGTGCAAAGACGATGGCGGCTAACTCAAGATCGTAGGTTGGGTAGTTCTTTTCATGCACCTTCAACTGCCTCCCGCCATAAGCTACTACCCTTCCTTCTTGCATTAAGACGACGCCTAGCCCTGTCCCACATGCATCCGTATAAACAATGAACATCTTACTCCCATCTGGCAGCGTCAAAACTGGGGCTGTTGTGAGAGCCCTTTTCAGTCGTTGGAAAGCAAACTCGCAATCCAAATCCCAATTGAACACTAGATTCTTCTTGGTCAATTTCATGAGCGGAGCTGAGATTTTCGCAAAATCCCTTATAAATTTTCGATAGAAACCTGCTAGTCCTAGAAAGCTTCGGACCTCCGTTGCATTCCTTGGTGTCTTCCAATCCTGTACCGCCACTACCTTAGCAGGGTCCACTGCTAACCCTTGTTTGGATACTATGTGCCCAAGGAACCTCACCTCTTCTCTCCAAAAGTGGCATTTGGAGAACTTGGCTTTTAGTTGATGGACTCGCAAAGTTTCCATGATTGCCCTTAAGTGCTGAGCATGTTCCTCTTCACTCTTTGAGAAGATAAGGATATCATCTACGAAGACCACTACGAATTTGTTGAGGAAATCTCTAAATACCCTACTCATCAGGTCCACGAAGTAAGCAGGTGCATTTGTCAATCCGAAAGGCATGACAAGCCATTCAAAGAAACCGTCTGGGGTTCTGAACGCCGTTTTATCGATGCTATCTTCAGCCACCCTTAGCTGATGAAAACCGGTTGCTAAATCGAGTTGGGAGAAAACAGACGCTCCTACAAGCTGGTCAAATAAATCGTCAATTCTAGGGAGAGGGTGCCTATTCTTTTTCGTTAGCTTGTTGAGCTCCCTATAGTCAACACATAGACGGAGTGAACCATCCGCCTTTGTAGCGAACACCACCGGAGCGCCCCATTCTGAAATGCTCCTCCTAATGAACCCCTTTTCTAGAAGCTCTTTAATCTGTTTACTGAGCTCTTTCCTTTCTCGTGGAGCCATATGTCTAATGGGCAACGCAACGGGCTTTGCATTATCTACAAGATATATGCGGAAGTCTATTTCCCGCTTCGGAGGCAAGCCCTTCACCTCTTCAAAGACATCCGGATATTCCCGGACCACTCTAACTGATTGCAAATTTTCAACAGAGGCATCTAGCGATTCAAGATAACTAAGCATAACCGCATACGAGGGATTACAAGAAATTTCCAAAGTATTACCGAGCTGGGTTAGGAGCCTAACAACCCTTTTCTCACAATCAAGGATGGCCCCATTACTGGATAGCCAATCCATACCCAAAATCAAACCATACCCCGAAAAGCCCAAAACAAAGGCACTACATTGAAATTCAACACTTAGAATAGAAATTTTCAATCCCACACAGATCATAGAAAAATGAGCTGGGCCCCCAATTGGGTTTGAAACAATTAAGGGGTCCTCTACCATACTAGTTTCTAGGTGCAGAGATTCTACTAAAGCAGACGAGATAAAGGAGTGTGATGCGCCAGAATCAAATAAAGTGCGAACGGGGTGATCATAAAGATAAACTACACTTTCTATAGAAGTATTTATACCTCGCTGTTGCAATGGTGGCGCTTCTAGCACATGAACCTGTGCCCCTGGGGTGGATCCAGCGCCCTGCCCCTGTCCTCGTTTCTTCGGGTAGTCCTTAGCCCTGTGGCCTGTCTGACCGCATGAAAAGCACCCACCATTCTCCTTGGCCTTCTTTTTCCGGCAGTCCTTTACTAAGTGCCCCACTTTGCCACAGAAATTGCACTTCCTCTTCTCTCTGTTGCCTTTTCCGCCTTTCTTAAAGTCCGCCTTCTTAGGCTGCAAACCCTCTTTCTTCCCTTGTGAGCTTTCTGCCTTTGTCTCCTTCTTGCCCTTATCCTCCTCATTCAGCAATGCCATTTGCACCAATCTTTCATACGTGGCTCCCATGGGTATATGGGTCATGGCCAAACTGTGTAATGGCTCATTTAACCCTTTGACAAAACGGAGAGCCTTCTTGTGCGGGGTGTTGACTAGGTCAAGCCCAAACCTAGCCAGCTCATCGAACTGATTCACATATTCTCTGACCGTCTTGTCCCCTTGTTTAAGAAATAGGAATTTTTCTAACTGCAAACTCCTTTCTGCATCTGAGAGAAATTTGGTCTCAAATCTTGCCCTAAAGTCCTCCCACGTCTCCACTGGTCTTTCAGCATTAGTGACTTCCCACCAGTAGGAAGCCTCGCCCTTCAATAGCCACACTGCCAACTGTACTTTTTGTCTATCCTCTACCTCAAAGATGATGAATAGGTCCTCCGTTTCTTTCAGCCAATTCCTAGCTGCTACGAAGGACTCAGTTCCATGGAAATCCCTTCCTCCCATAGCTTTAAAATCTTTACATATCTTAGCGAATGTGTTTCCCCGTGGAGGAGGTGGAGGAAAAGGTGCTGCCGCAGCTGGATGGTTTCCTTCCGCTGGAGGAGGAGGAATGGTAGGACCTGGCTGAGTGGCCCTTGCTTCTAAGAATCGTCTAAACCAACCAGGTATTGGTACCCCCTCCGGCAAGTTAAGTTCTTGGGACATGCTGAAACAAAAAGGATAGATTCAAAACGAAGGATAAGAGATAGTTCCTATGGCTTTGGGGAGTGGACTTTCGCCTTTTTAAAATAAAATAATATTTTTAAAAATGCTTCTTTAAATTTCCTTTTTGAAAATAATTTTTCAAAACTTTTTATCTTATCTGGTAAACCTATGCTCTGATACCAAGTGAAACACCCCACCTCCGTTAGGGTCACTCTCAAAGGGAATGCCCTAATTTTGGTGGAGGTTTATAAGTACAAGTCACAGATATACAAGACAGATATAAGAACACATATTTGTAAAACAGCGGAAGAACAACAAACTTTATTTCATTAAGTCAAATACGTGTTACAACAACATCCTTTCCAAAAACATAACATAACACTTTCATAATCTGTCTTGAGTACATTATTTAAAGAAGCATAAATAAAACATAGATAAACTGCAAAAGCCCCTTAGTGGATTGTCCAAAGCCATAGTTCAAAACAGGAAAGTCCAAGCAATACATTTCTCTTCTTCAAGCTGGATGTTGAGGCTGGTCAAGCTGCTGTGTTCCCTCCCTGAGGACCTGGGGGGGGAACGGAAGAAAGAAGACGAAAGAAAAATAGAGTCAGACATAAAGCCTGAGTAAGTCTAGTACTACTTTGTCTATGAATAAAGAACTGGGTATGATAAGTAATAACAAGAAGTGGGCATGCACTATAAACTTGGTTAAGTTGTCTAGGGTCGAATAGACCATCGTACCCCATGTCAATCTCTGAACCCATATAAACTAGTTCCCAACTGGCACCCCATAATCAGGGTGATGTGATCCATTCAATGATGATCGGCTCCTACTCGCATAGTTACATGTGTCTTACGGCCCCCGATGTCTGTAGTTACCTATGTTGGTCCCGCCATGGGGTGTATCAAGTCCCATAGTGGCAACCCGACACAACCTTAGAGTGCACAGGTATGCTACTGGTGTCCAGTGCCTTATTTTTCTGCGCCCATATAACTTCTTCATACGATATCCGTTTTTCGAAAACTCGGACTCTATTTCGCGTATTTTTCCGAGACGAACGCAATGGCGTATCCCATTTCCCTTAGTTCTTTTATTTGAAATTAATTATACTTTAATTTGTGAGTTTCACAGTTATAGAATTCGCGGGGTGTTACAATGAAGGATTCCTAGGATCAGCAGAAGTCATATGCAGATAGGTGCAGGAAGGAATTAGAATTTAGTATTGGAGATTTGGTGTTTGTTAAAGTTTCTCCTCTTAAGAAGACGGTCTGATTTGGAAAGACTATGAAGTTGGCTCCAAGATTTATTGGGCCATTTAGGATTATGGATAGAGTTAGGAGATTGTCTTATCGTGTGGGTCTTCCCCAGTGCTTATCAGTTGTCTATAACATTTTCCATGTTTCTCATCTTCAGAGGTGCCTTCACAATTAAGCCATCAGACTCGAGCTTAATGACATTGGGGACTTACGAAGCTTAAAGTTGGAGTCTAGCGTGCCCCATGGCATGGCAAAGATCATGGAGAACAAAATCAAAAGACTTTGCAACAAATCTGTTTGCCTAGTTCGAGTATAGCGGTGGAGATAACCCTACGGAAAGAACTTGGGAAATTGAGGAGAAGATTAAGCAAACTTATCAAGATCTTTTCTTGGGTAATTATTACTTCTCAAATTTCCATTTATGGATACATTCTATTTGCTAGATTGTATGGTAGGAGATGGTTGTAACAAAAATGCACTATGCAGTCATATAGAATTATATGCATATTAGGGTATTTTGCATAAATATGGAATCACTTACTACGCCTACACACTAGGACTAAGCTCAATTTAACAAGTCTTCAATTCATAATCACTATGAGTTATGGATGTTTATGGATGCTTATAAAATAACATGGGTATGCAACACGATTGTTAGAGCGAGTTGTGTTCTTTCCCCTTCAAAAGATTTCAAGACGAAATCACCTATAAGGGGGTGAGAATGTAACACCCCGTAAATTAAACCTAAGATAGAAATAAGGTAATTTAATTTAAAATAAATAATAATAATAATCAATAATAAGTTAACAGGTTGAAAATGGAATTTTGAATGATTGGGACTTCTACTACGAAAGCATTGTTATTGTGTTTGTGGCGAGATTCCGATCTGTTTTCATATTTTACTTAATGAAAATGGAGTCTGTATGTAAAAGATATTAATAAAACAAATTGTGCATAAATACTAATGCAAGAGGTTTTGAAATTCAAATAGATTACATATAAATCCGAAATATATTTAATTGTAGATTAGCATGAAAGAAGTTTCCAAGTGAATTTGAAATTGTGTGTATGTATTCATATTTAAAGGGGACAAAGGTAATCAACATACAGAAGTAAATCAAAGAAATCAATTTAGAATTAATTAGAAGACAACGTTACATTAGGATTAAATCCTCCCAGCCGAACCCAGAAGGGGGGTCGACCTCCTATATAGGAGGGGGCCGACCGCTACAGAGGAGAAGGGTTGACATAGGGGTCAACCGCCCCCCAATAGGGTGTCTCGACCTCCCTCCAATAGAGAGGCTCGACCGCCCTCCTGGGTGGAATAGTTGTGGATGTGTGTTTTATTATGGATTTTTATATAAATTGCATAAGTTAAACCATCCAAATTAAATCTAAATAACTGAACGGTCAATACTTACACTATCAAATATAAAAAGAGCTCCCTAACATCACTCCAAACCCTATTCTCATTACTCTCTACGCCTCCATACTGCCTCTCTGCCATTGCCAATTCCAGAGAAAGGTTCAGATCTCTTCTACTTGTTTAGCCTTCATTCTACCTTCTCTAATATAAGTTTTCTATAGATTTAGGATTTTGGAATTTGGTTTATGTATATATATACATATATATATACACACACGAGATTCTTATTCTTATGTGCATGTGTGTGTGTGTGCATATATTATAGAATGATTGGAGCATGGTTTCGTAGGCTAAATCCAGATTCAATTCTATAGCAACTTCTATTTTTTTAATCTCAAACAATGTGAGTGAAAATCCTTTAAATTTGCTAATTACTATGACTCGTTAGTATAAATTTAGATTATTATGCCTTGGAAGATCTTGATTTATACAAAAAGAAAATAATATCAAATCCCCCAAATCTTCCATTATTTATGTTTGTACGTAGAAATGGTCAATCAATTATAGTTTGATTTAGACTATTAATGTAATGGAAGAAAAGACATTTGGGTATTGGTATGATTCTTGAATATGGTCTAATTCTCTTATTATAAATCTGTAAATTCATATATATATATATATATATATATATTGGTTGCAAAAGGTTAAGGACTTGAATATTGCAAATTAAATAGGTTTAAGCATTTATTTCTAAAATAGATCGTTTGAACGTATTATTTGCAATTACTAAAGTATTAAGATTTTGTACACGAAAATTACATAAAAAGTGGATTAGTGCCAAAAAGAGGATTTTACTTACGTATTTACGAATATTACACCTTGTCTCTATTTTGTTACTGAAATAATCGTTCAAGCCTTGATTACAATTTTGAATATGCATGTTAGACCATCTCGATTGATAGGAAACTTAAATTGTATACCTTAGTAATTGTTAGGATTGGCATTTCATATGTGGTTAAGCTCTTATTCTCGTTCACATAATCCATGCATATTTATTTACATATATTTACAACGTAATTAAATGTAAAATTAATGCGTATATTAATTGTGTACTAAATACATTTAAATTAGGAAATAGAATTTGAATGTCCCATAGGAATTTGAATGAATATGTGTTAGTTAATAGCTTTAATTATAAGTAATGACACATAGACACAAGATTAACCGTTACTTGTAGCAAAAGCCTGCCCAGAACTGATCGACATATCCAAAATCTACAAGTAAGAGTGTTCAATGTGAGTGGTACAGGTGTCATGGGCCATTATAATTAGTACATTATGGCGCGAGGTTAAGCCCAACTTATAGTAGAAGCCTTCCTAGAACCGCACGACAAATCCAGCATCTACAAGCGGACGGTTTAATGTATGATGTCTAATGTGTGTGTGTATATGTATATGTGTGTATATATATATTTGTGAAGTATGTCTGCATTGGGAAAAGTATTAAGTGGCTGGCCTGCCTCCTGTTGGTTATTAAATGGTTGGGACTAGGTTCACTCCTTGGTTCTAGGCCAAAGTCACGGGACCCGCCTTTCGAGGTTTTAAGTGGCCTTTGGGTCCGCCTTTCTCTTATAAGGTGTAAGATGGTTCTAATAGACGATAGCATATGAGTATGCTAGTTCTCCAAGTAATTTCCGCCTCTTTTCTACGAGCTAGTAAGGGCTGACCTAGGGACGGAATATATATATAGGGGGCGACTATTTGGACACAAAATTAGACACAAACTTAGGCACACAAAGCCTTAACCGTTAGATCTTTTTGTCTTTATGTGAAGACGTGTAATTCATGGGGTGATCTAATAGTGGAGATTAGTTGTGTCACCAACTGTGTCTAAATTTTGTGTCTGAATAGACTTTACCATATATATATATATAGCCTAAAGGAAGCACCATCTAAGGGAAGTACTAAGTAACTAGGAGTTCACTAGTAGAGCCAGCTAGATTGTAACAAGAGGGTTCACCAGAAGGGTCTTAAATGAAGTTGTGTTCCCACCTAAATCAGGTAGTAAGTGGTCGTTACTATTTCTCGACCTACAAGGAGAGTTTTATGACGTGGATGTTAGAAATGAGGTCTTAAGTGGCTAGGGGTCCGCTAAAGGGTATTAAGTGAAAATAAGGATGTCCACCCTAAAAAAATTAGGTAATGGCCTTAAGTGACAAGGTATAACACATCTTGTGGGGTGTTAAGTGACATTATGGAAGTCTTCCCTTATATTAATGTGTGGGTGATTGTAGGGGTGTCCGCCCTTAGATTTACATGTAAGCCTTAAGTGACTGTAGGGATGTCAGCCTCATATGTTTAGTTGTGTATGTTTGTATGCGTAGACATAACATGAAGAATTTACACTGGCAAATGTAGGAAATAGTCATTCCTAAATTTATATGTTTTCCATTCTTTATTTTCTAACCTCCCTCCTCTTAACATAAAGAGGTTAGTAGGTGTGGATTGCAGGGCTCAGTGATGTGTAGTGATGCCTTAGAGATGGATCCCTACGACGAAGACTTTAGTCATTTTATGGCAGTATTAGTATAGTTATAATGTTGTATTGGGTTGATTATTAATGTACCATTCTCTATTGATATTCATACTTTATGTATCTGATATTTATGACGGTTTTATTTATGGTACTATTTGGATATATTATATTTTATCCCTTCCCATGTGTGAGATTCTAATTTCGTTTAGATTACGTTATGGTATATGTTTTTAGTATTTATTTATAGGAACCAAGGATCCATTTAGAATGGGTCTATATATGTTCTGATAGGCCATTTTTGGGTTAGGATTTAGGCCTATTCCAAGCGGGTTGTTACATATTATGTCATCAGTATGCAGAAGTCCCTCACTAGAAAATTGAAGGGTAAAAGAAGGGGAGAGAAAACACAACGTTCTTTGGATGAGTAGTTAGTGATTCTGGTGCTTTTGGGGTACTCATTTGGACAGTGCAGCTGGAGTATTTGGAGTGTAGCATCGGTGTTCCCTTATTTATACTTACTGTATCTATTGTACATGATATACCTGTTATTTATATATTAGATTGTTGTATCATATGTTTATTTATAACCCCATGTATTTTGGAGTTGACGTATTCTAACTATTATGTACGAATATTCATCTGCCAGCTTCTTCGGCTAGTGTGGTCTCTTATATATTATTATTTAAATTTTTTCATGTATATTGTATGTTGTCATTTTGTTGTGATATCTCATCAATGTCTTGGTTTAGTGCTTAGTTCTAGTTTTACCCTGACAATCTATTTTTTATGGTTTTTCAAAGTAAGGTGATATCGTAAGGCGCCGACTTTTAGGTATCACGAAAGGGTAGATCGTTACATTAGGTACTAGGGCTTTGGCTCAACAATCGGACAAAATAGACTAAACTGACTAGTTTGAATTAAACAATCTGGCGGAAGGAGAAACGTTGAAAGGTCGTACATGTATTTCTCTACTATTTGATACTTTATGCACCACTTATCTTCTAGACTTGATTTGTTTCAACGCTATTTCCTAAGGTACTTTTGTTAGGCTATCCATGTAAGTTAACAAAATAGATGAGCAACAACAGATATACAGTTTGAGATGCTTGATTGGTTCAATGACTATTCGGCTACTGTAAAAGAGGACCAGTTACTTGTGAACATTTTCGATTGATTACAGTTAGTGCCAAAAGTGGTGTCACCCTTTTGGGGCATCAGTATTTTTAGCTCCATTAAATTAGGACTCTTTGAAGTAATATTAGAATTTCCTTAACCTTAGTGAGAGCCATATCTAGGTCTGGGAACCGTGCAGAGACACGATCTTGCATGTATATATGAGAAGGCTCTCATCGATATAGGTCCAGGGATCGTATTTGTATCTGGACCGTGTCCAGCATGAGTGGGTTTCTTGCTTTGTGTTTAGCGGCGAGCTATTAACTCTTACTCCTACATGTACCTTTTTAGGATTGATTTAGTTGGGCTTGGCCATAAAATCATTTCTTGGCATTTTTAGAAGGAGAGAATGTAGCCAGGTAGAATGTAGTGTTTATGTAGCTGATAAGTAGACCTATGATTAAGAACTGTTCAGGCATCGTTTAAAATTCTCAGTTTATTTTTTAGATTAAGAAGAGCATGGTCCTTGAGTATTACATTTGTCTTGAGTTGGATAGCTTATCAATGAAGGAGTGTTGACTGGTTCAACCTTTTACTTATGGGGTTTGAGGTCGTTAGTACTCCGTTGTTGTAGACAGAGATTTGCTTTAGGTTTTACGCATTGATTTGTTATTCATCAATCAGCCATAATCCGGTTAGATACCACTTTTGAACATCTCATTAGGATTTTTCTCCATTGTAAGAATTCCCATTAGGCACCGCTATGGTAACAAAAATGGAAAACAACTTAAACTCCAACCGAAGACTTAATGGCCAAGATACAAGATAGTTTAATCTTGTTCAAAAAGAAAATATGTCGAGTATGTCACTCCTATGGCATATCACTACAAGAAAAATACCCTAGCTCAACTAGTTATTTGCAACAGGCGACACATGACAGTTGCAGTATATGATATTTAGCAACAGACCTATTGTATCAGTTGCAATAAATGAGATTTAGCAACAGACATTTTCTTCCTGTTGCGAAAAGCATATTTTTAGCAACTGCGCTTCCCTTCTTGTTGCAAAAGCATACTTTTAGCAACTGTGCTTTCAGAATAGTTGCAACAAACATGTTATTTGGAACTGCGCTTTCTAGTCAGTTGCGAATAAATATCTTTAGCAACTGTTTTCGCCACTTGCAATAACTGTATTTTTTTACAATTGGAAAAGCCAGTTGCGAAAAACATACTATTAAAAATAATTATAAGATTCAATGATTAACTTTTAATAATTAATTCTAAATAATTACATATAGGAAAAAAATTATAATATATTATCAAATAATTAATGTTAAATACTTAATAAATAATAATCAATTTTTAATAATTAATATTTAATGATAAGTCCCTAATTAGTTTAATATATAAATAAGGACAAATTTTCAAAATAGGTTTTTTTTTTTAACTAATAGCAGGTTTAGGCTGCTTTTAAAACTATTTGCAGAAGTAAGCTAGTTTTTGCCACCTCAAGGCTGACATTGGTTTAAAAATAAAATAAACGGGGAGCACTTGTCAAGTGCGACCTTTAACTTTTAACTGGCACACTTATCAAGTGCTCCAGTTATATATATATATATATATATATATATATATTACTTTCTAACTAATCAGTTGCTGGGCAGTGTCAAACTCAATAAGGAAACAATGAGCAGATATCATGCAAATGTGACGAAAAATAGCAGGAGAAAAAAGCCAACACAGCCCAAGCAACACTAAAGGCAGCTAAAACCAAAACCTGAAGGAGCTACAAATGCAAGCACAATGTTGTCGAACAAGTTCATACCATATAACCAAACCCAAAGGGTGGTTAAACAAAGGCAAGGTAGCAAAAATCAACAGGTCACCAGCAACAAAAGAAAGAACTACAAGGGGATTACCCAAACTTAACTGGTTGCTCAAAGCTAAGATGCTTAAGCATTCACTATACTAAATCAGCTAGACACAAACTTGCTCGACAATCACAATAGCCAGAAGGAAATAGTGAACAATCTATGTTCAGTAGCACAAGCCACAAACAAGTTTCCTCACAAATTGGTATAAGTAAAGACTTACAAAGATGACAGTATCAAACTACAATGATAAAGAGCAAAACCAAACTAGAAAAGAAACTAGTTGGATCGGTAGCTTGACAAATCAGCAACCCATTGGAAAGACAGAAATCTAGATCGGAAGCACAAACATACTGAACAGCCAAAACCCACAACAATAGAGAATCTCGCTGCAAATCCCGAGCCAAAAACCTAGCTTGTGCGTCTCTCACGCAACTAGATCTACAGATAAATCGAAAAAACGACATACTGGTGAAAAAACAACTGGCGCACTTGATAAGTGCGCCAGTTAAAAGTTTAAGGGGCGCACTTGACAAGTGCGCCCCTGTTTATTTTATTTTTTTACCAGTGCCACCTCATTGCTGAGGTGGCAAAAACTAGCCTACTTCTGCAAATATTTTTAAAAGTAGCCTAAATATGCTATTAGTTTTAAAAACAAGCCTATTTTGAAATTTTATCCTATAAATAATTACTATTTAATAATTTGTTATAGTTAATAATAACTAAAAATTGTTAATCAATAACCAACAATTAACAATTTAAAATATATATATAATAACTACTATTATTCAATAGTCAATTAATGTAAGTAATAGGCAACCATTAATAGTTAACTGGGATAAGTAACAATTAAAGTTTTTGTGTTCGTCCGTGCGTTACCAAATCCAGATCACGCATCTGCAAACAGGTACGGAAAAGAAAACCCAACCCTGCAATCCTCAAAACACCATACTGCATAACTCAAAAGTTGCGTAAAACAAACCCTAACTCCTCACAAAAACAATGGCGGCACACAGATTTCCCACAAAATCCGAAAATAGAATAGAGAACTAAATCAATCCACATCTATCGTGTATATTTCCGGTTTGTCGCTGCTCCTTCCCATATTCAACTTTTTTCTTCTTTTTTTCGCTGAGCTAAGATCGCGATGCAGCTATATTATTTTTTGATTTTGTTCTAATCCGATATTTAAATTAAAATTGTAATTCAGTATTAGTTCTTAATATTTTTCTATTATCGCGATTAAGTAAAAATCTCTTTCTTCTAGGATCAGCCTGAGGCTACAAAAGTGCAGCAGAAGTGAATTTTTCAAGGGTGAGGTGAAAGGATGGAGCGTGTGAAAAGATTGTTGTTTGGTTATGAGGATAGAGCGTGGATGCAAGCAGTATGTATAGGGTAAAAAGGATGAATTGCCATTTCGAGGCAGTCGTTAGATTTTAGGTGTTTGTTGTATTGAATATGGTGCAGTCAGTTTTGGTACCAAGGAAATTAGCTGGAACGGTTCAGAATTGAAGCTGTGATTATGATGGTGAAGAGTCTAAGTTGTAGATGAATAAGGAAGTGGAAATTGTGGTTGATATGGTGTTGGCATGGGTAGTTCTGATGTTCGAATTGGTGCTTCAGGTAATGTGTATATTGCAATTTTAAATTTCATGTGACCTGTTCTATAGATAATAATAATTAAAAATTTCATACATAAAATTGTTTGAAAAAAAGTTTAATACAAATTTTGCTTTATATTTTGAACTCTTTGAAAAAAAAAGCGAGTCACATGTGAGGTATAAGGATATTTAGGAAAAGGAAAGATAAACCAAAAGGAAAAGAAGGCTGTTAACCAAAGAATTTAAATATCACATTAACATGTGACCTACTATATGTTTGAAACTTACATTTCAAAATATAGTGTATTGCAATTCTAAATTAATGTATCTATTGACCTCCTGTATCCATATAAAATTGTAAACAACTTAGCTGATTTTTCATCTGTGCTTATAATAAAGGTGATATTTTTAATCATCTGTGCTTATGTATTCATTAACCGGGGAATTTTCTGTTCTAGACACTGATCCATAAACCTCGACTTATAGCAATCTCGCCCATCAGTGGACATTTTGCCTCTAATGTAGGGAACCATGCAATCGTATTGTAGGCATAATTATGAATTTTTGTTGGGCTTATCCCTACCTATCAAATGATTAGGCTGTAAATGTAATACGTGCATTACCACGCCACACCCAATGTATTACATGTACTAGAAAAACAAACTGGCAGTTTTTACCTTATATATCATATTTATATGCCTAATGTTAGAAATAAATATGCGTGTACATTCATTTAGAGAGAAAATTTGTTTATTGTGCAACAGATATAAATTTTATATGATCTAATTCCTATGTTATTTAAATAGCTAGTGCTGGGGATATTTCGGACATATAGCACTTATACATTGCAATACATTAAATTAAAGTTTTGAGCTCATGATTTCATATACTGTACAAGAATAGGACGATCTCATGTATAATATAGCATTTTTCAACGTTTCAGAAAGCATGTTTACAGAACTGCATTGGCACCAGTGTTATTCAAGTAAAAATATTACTTTTATGTGTAGGCTTCATTTTCAATGGACAAAGAGTAGGGGAGGTTTGTATAGTTTTTACGTGTACATGAGAAGATCCTACTGTACGTGTTTAGCTGAAAATCTATGAATTTGGTTGCCAGTGTTAGTGGCAGGTTCGTTAATTCTAATTTGCGAGGTCTGTATACATTGAAGTTAGAAAAGCAATCCTTTTTAGTTAAACCATCATATGTAAAATAATGAATATTAACTTATGATAAAATATGTTTAATGGCAATATATGCAAAACTGTATGGCTTAACATCCAGATAAATGTTTAAAAAAAACCATGGACTATGATTGACATTTGCATAATGGTGTTAGTTAACATTGCTAAAATATTTTTGTTCCGTAGATTGCTAGCACCTTCACTTTTTTCCCATGTAGCATCTTTAGAAATGGTACACAGATGCAAGGTCATGTTGTCAACTATAAACTAAAGAATACACCATTCCAGCAGAGTAGATGTGAAAGTTATATGGGTCATGATATATCATAGTATACTCATTGTTACTATTAATCTTGTAGGACATCAGGTTATAATTTTTCTATTTTATGCATCATCTACTGATGTGATTTGGTTTCTTATTCACAATTCGGTTAAATAGTTTCGTGGTGGTCCCATCTCAGTCGCTGAATACATAAAGGAAGTATTAACAAATCCTCACTCTGGTTATTACATGAATAAAGATGTATTTGGAAATGAAGGTGATTTCATTACATCCCCAGAAGTTAGCTAGATGTTTGGTGAGGTAATTTGAATAGTAATTTTTTTTCCTTCAAACATTTTTAAATTATAATGCAAAACCTTAGTTTTTCTTTAATTTATTTAATCCTTATCTCTGTATTTCTGCGACGTACTTATAACTGCACAATATATTCTTAGTAAACATGTTTTATGGTGGAAATTGGATTTTTATTTAACTTATTTTCATTTTTGGTGGAACTGAAAACGGGAATTTCAAACTTTGTTTCTTACTTTGTATGCGAGCTCAGGGAAAAACAAATATAATACGATACCATTATTTTTGAAATTGTAGATAACGCGAATTCAATGGCGACGATAACTTGGAGCAAAAACCGTAGCTAATCTTATTCTGTCAAATTTATAATACTTGCTATGGGAGGTTTTTTTTATCATATGTTAATTTACAGAAACACACATTCAATTTATGCAGATTCGTGTTATTGTCACATGAAAATGTCTATGCTGAATGAATAAATGTGTCCACTCAGTTTTGAAGGTTATAATAGTTTATCACATTCATGTTGAGTTAGTCGCTGATATAGTCAATTGATTATTAAGATCAATGAGAATAGAAGCGTGTTTTGGTTATATTACTATTTCTTTTTGGAGGCAACAAATATTTAACCAAAAGCTTAAAACTGTCCATGTCAATGTATTTTGTTCTTTGTCCAATTCCAATTTGTTTATCTATAAAAAATAATTCAAATACACAAAATTGAGGTCTTTTTATTTAATAGATGGTCGGTGTTTGGACAATGTGCCTATGGAGCAGACGGGGGCAACCAGAGAAGGTAAATCTGGTTGAGCTTGGACCTGGACGAGGAACCCTCATGGTAGATCTTCTCCGTGTAAGACATGCTATTTGTTTCTCTTTTTATCAGTATTTTATTTTTATTTTTGTTTAGGTATAGTATTGTGCAATGGGTCTATGGTTGGTTGGCTCGGATTTTCGAGGCCTGCTTCCACCTCTTTTTGAACTGCAGATTCATGATAGGCATGTGCATGTTCATGATCGACCGCAAATTTGGAGCATGAATTGCAGATTTGTTCTAGTGAATTGATGATATTTATTCTCTTGTTATAGTATATGTATGATAGAGTAGAAATATGTTTAGAAAATACTCTATTCGAAAAAAATGTGTTGTGTAAAAGAAGAAATGTTATACATGAATGGTTTATGAAAATTGTAGAAACTTTTATTGTAATTGTTTGTACTATTAAAACTTTGTTAAAATAGAAATTTTATTTGTTTATTTCACTTTGTGATATACGCTATTACAAAAACAAATACATTTAATATGTAATATGTATAAGCTGTAATATTATTATTTTTAAAATTTATGAATCTATTGCAACGAGCATGTGCTGTTGCAAAATGGTCTATTGCAACAGCAAAAGCTTGTTGCAAAAAAGTATACCGCAGCATCTTATTGCAACAGCAAAAGCCTGTTGCAAAAAAGTATACCGCAACATCTTATTGCAACAGGCAAAAAATGTTGCAGACTTTTTGCAACTTTGGCTATATCAACAGGCGCAGGCCTATTGCAATAGATCTACTGCAACAGATATCGCCTGTTGCGAAAAGTGTTTTTTGTTGTAGTGTATGGGAGTCATTTTGCGATGAAATGTCACCCAAATAGAGTGAAGCATAAGTGTTTCACTTTGATTTGCTCAGTTACTTGAAGAAGTTTTGTCCTATATTTTGAAGGGTGTATAAGTGATGATGAATTATGTCTCTTAGGCATTACCGAGTCCAAGATATCTTATGACTCATGAAATTGGAAGGAAACTATGTAGTGGAGTATGCTCCATTTTTGGAGACTCGCTTTTGTTCCTTCCTAACACTTGAGAGGCGTATTCTGTTCTATTGCGAGTTACTCAGTAGAATGAGTAATCTTGAGACATCTCATAGTAGGTAAATTCGTTGATAGAGATAAACCTTGTGTGATTCGCCTTAGTTGTAAAGTTGAGGTGAAGCAATCAAAATGTTACCGCTCGAACTTAATGCACAGGCTTTCGAGTTGAGTGGGTTGTGCTAGTGAAGTCATACTTGGATTTATGTCCAAGTAGGCTTCGGTGAATACCCAATAACAAGAAAAAACCGAGTGGATGCTTCATAGGAGTTTGTCCAGAATTGTTCGTGTAGTAATAGGTTTTTTATGATTATAAACCTTAGGTGATGCAAGTAATCCCATGTGCCGAAAGGGATGTTTTCTAAAGATTTTCCCATTCACATGCCTATTGTAACAAACCGGATTTTCAAGTCAAATTATTCAAAGGATTTTTGAATTCTAAATATGGTTTAGAAGATATGATAAGCTTAAGATTTAGTTTTGTCAAATTTATAGCAATTAACAAATTTGTCAAAAGAATATTTTTTGTCAAAAAGTGTTGAAACAAGATTTTATTACTTATCGATTTGAATATAAATTCAATTTGAGTTTTTAAATTTGATTTGATATAGTTATTTAAACTATAAAATAATTTATTTTAAATGATAAGGGAAGTTGTTTGAAAATATAAAATATAGCCATTAAATTTTTGTAAAAAAACATATCTAGTTTTGTTACAACGAAATTTACAAAAAAGAAAAAAATAAATAAGTAAGATTATTTTTATTATGATTTATAATGGTTAAATATATGCATTCAATATAGGTTATTAAATAAAATAACTTCTTAGAATCGAACAAATTGTTTACAAACATCGTCGAGTTTTATCAACATAAGGTGTTGTCTGTTTTGTTAAAACAAACTGCTTAGGAAAAGTAACAAAATGCAAGTTGAATGGGAATAAATGCAAGTGTAGGCTATGTTGTAACACCTAAAAAGTGTTGCTAAATTAAACTAAGTTTTTAAATCAAAACCACACACCAAAGGCATATGGTATTTATAAAAGAGCACATGGTTTTGTAAGTGGTTTTATACTTGCTTAACCACTAAGCTAATGGTTTCTTAGGAAGAAGAGACATGCCTTATGTGTTGTCATAATCTCATGCACCCCCTTTTGCTATAAATAAAACCCCTCCCCTCTCATTTTCTTCATTCCATCCATTTACATCTTCTTTCCCACCTTCCTCTATCTCTTGGCCATGGAATCTTAGCCATCTTCTTCCTCCCTCCTCTCTTTTCTCCCTCCCCATCCACCACCGCCGACACCCCCTCCACCTCACCTACCACCGTACGCCCACTCCCTCCCCTCCTCTCACTTATGTGCCACCCCTACCCCAACATCGTTCTCCCCCTACCGCTAAGCCCACGAAAAATCCCTCCTCTATTCACCACTAAGCCCCGTCGTCTATCAAAAACAATTTTTAAATAAATTATATATATATATATATATATATTGTATAGAGAAGAATACTGCAAGGCATAGTTACGCTGCTCAACTGTCTAGTCAAAGTCATACGTTGAAGATAAAGGAGCTATGTCGGTGTAGAACTTGATTTTTATAAATATATTTGTGAGAAATTCGATTTCCATAGTTATAATTAGTGTAGAACCCAATTCTTATGTATAAACATTTATATAATTGAAAACGTTGTGTGTGTATGTATGTGTGTGTGTTTGTGTGTATATATATATTTGAATGTCAAATGTATAGAAAATGGTTATGTATGTTTGTGATTGTTGATGGATAAGAAATTATGATTAATTAGTTAATTAGTGAAATATAATTATTAATTATCTAATGCTTATACCGTATGTTCATATGTTGTATATACATACATACATACATTATGTGTGTGTGTATATAGATATAATACGTTATGTGTGAATGGTTGTTATAATGTTGGAAAATAATATTTTAATGGTTAATAATGATAATGTGTTCACTACACCCACAAATGTGGAAGGAAATAGGTATTAATTTAGTCCTAGTTCATTTCGATAATTAATTGAATATTATATTCAATTAAATAAAGGGGTAAAAAAATTATATCCAATGGTTTTGGGTTTCGAAAAGTGCCGTTAATGGCGACATGAAATTATTTCCTTTCACCCTTTTCTTCTTCGAATTCTTCTCTTTCCCTTCAGTTTCACTCATGATATCCTCTCGCGTCCCTCAATAACTTTCGCTCCCTCGATCTAGAACCTCATGCTTTCACCTACGTTGTAACAACCCGTATTTTCAATAACCGGTTATAACATAAATCGAGGCAGAATTTAATTTATAAATCTGAATCAAGAGAAACGGGCTATGCCATTGCGTTCGTCTCGGAAAAATACGCGAAATAGAGTCCGAGTTTTCGAAAATCGGAGTCCGTATGACCCGATTAAGGCCCAACGAAGTTTTCAGAAAATTTCAAAATAAAAACAGATTTCAAATTCAAGATTGAATTTGAAAAATTAGATCAGATTGGGCCAGGCGGGAAAACTCCCGCCAGAGCACCCAAGTCGATAGCCCTGTCGACTTGGGAGTCGACTTGGTTGGACCCAAGTCGACAGCCCTGTCGACTTGGCTGTCGACTTGGTCCAGCCGGGCAGTTTTGCCTGGTGCACCATTTTGGGTTTGTGTTAAGTTTGGGGGCCAGATTCGGTTTTAAGGGCTGAGATTGGAACTAGGGTTTAATCCTAAGGCTAGAACTAATCCTAATCTCTATAAATAAGCCCCTAACCTAACCCTAAATCATCATTATTCATTCAAGTAACTAAACTATGGCAAAATCAATCATCTCATGGCCTCCACTCTCTTCATAAAATTCCTAAATAAATTTCTATGAGATTTTCCATGCATACAAGTGTTTTCAAGCTTGTATGAGCATCATTAGCTTGCATTCAAGTCAAGTTTCTATATTTGCATCATAAAGAAAGAGTTTTGATCATTTTGGCTTAAGGGTTTTTCTATTAGAGCTTGCATTTTGGGTTTATTTGATTGCATAAGGGCTTTGTCATGTTTTTGTGCTTTCATAAGCATTGTAAGCCCTTTTCTACTTTCATATTTAAACTCTAAAGCTAATGAATGATGCAAGTTGTGTTTGATCATTATGATATGATATGCAAGTTTATCATGTTATGCAAGTATGCTATGATATGATATGCAAGTTTATCATGATATGTTATGCAAGTTTACTATGATGTGTTATGCAAGTCTATCATGTTATGTATGCAAGTTTGCCATGTTATGATATGCAAGTTATGTTATGCAAGTTTGATATGCAAGTTTGTCATATGATATGCAAGTTATGTTATGCAAGTTTGATATGCAAGTTTGTCATATGATATGCAAGTTATGTTATGCAAGTTTGGGTTGATCCTTTTGTTCATGTTATCATGTTATGCAAGCTTATCTTGGGTTTATGAGCTTAAAGCTTCAAGCTTTATGCTAAAGGTTGCATTTTGGCAACATGTAAGTTATCATATCTCTTATGATAACTTGCATATGAGGCTAAATGCGAACTTATGGCCATTTCTACATGTCATTTATCACCATGTATCACCAATATGCTAAGTTTGGTTTTATGCATGCTTTTGAGGCCTAAAAATGTAATATGCAAGTATATGAACACATGTACATTTCATATGCCACCATGTTGAACTTGTGGCTTCAACACCTTTATGTCATGATTATGCCAAGTTCCCTCTTTCTATCCTTTATGCGCTATTGCGATATGTAAGCGATGGGATTGCGTTTGGGGTTGGGTAAACTTAAAAGACATAAAAACATAAGCTTGGGAATTTACCTATTAAGTTAGGTCTACCCTTTGGGAATTTACCTATTAAGTTAGGTCTACCCAAATGCTTGAAAACTTGTAACATGTTTTGGAAACATGATGGACATGACACTTAGAAAAGATAAGTGTGACCAACTCGAGGTTGGGTTGAGTTTGTAGCGTAAACCTACCCGGAACCGACCGGCTTAACTAGTTGCTACAAACAATAGGACCCAATATGAGAAGTTGGTCATGTTGTACCTTGAACCCGAGGTTAGACCAAGTTGTGGTGTAAAGCTACCCGGACCCGCCCGGCTTAACTAGTAACCACAACAAGGTCTAATGTGAGAGGTTAAGGCGCATTAAATTAATTAATGCCTCGTGATTAGGGTTAAGTCATGGTCCACTTAATACTTAACCAATTTGGGCTTGGTAGATTAATCGGGGTTAAGTCGTGAACTCATCGTTACACTTAACCAAGTTAATCCATGATTAGCAAGAGGGTTAAACCGTACTTAACCCACTAGAAAAATCCTAGTAATGGGGGTTCACTCCAACAGTAATCCCAAGTTTGTATCATTAAGGCCCTAGGGTCTAGGCTAGGGAGGGAGCACGATTACTGAACTGGAGGTAAGTGACCAAAAATGACGGCAGAGTGGTACGCCGGTGTAGTTCCGGGCGGACTTATGGTCGTGCACATAGTCCGAAGCCGGGGAAAACATGCACGGGTACCAGTAGATCGAGACTGTGCACGCATGTTTATGGTGTCCAGGGGTTGCCACCCTAGGGCTTGATACACCCGACGGGAGACCCGGCACAGTCTGACTACAATTATGTTTGGGCCGTATGGACACCAACACGTGACGAGTTAGGCTTATAGGGAGCCGATCGACTAGACCGTTTGGTTAGACCTTGTATTAGAGTCATTTCATGTTATTGGGCCAAAGCTTGGGCCAAGGGATCAATACTTGTATATTCAAGTCATGTTAGTTTGCTAGTACACCTGTGGTGCAAAACCTTAAACCTGATTATGCGATGACACCTTTATCTACCTTGTTAGTTAATCATCATGCTAGTATGTTGTTATCATTATGTTCATCCCAGCTTTCATCATGCCAATTAACTTTATCAGTTTACATTGATTGTAGTAGGGCTTACTCGGTCTTTTTGACTGACCTGTTTTCCTTTCGCCTCTTTTCTTCCGTTTCCCCCCCAGGTTCTCAGGGTGGGAATATTGGAGTTTAGCTTGGATTTCTGATCACTGCTTGTGGGATTTTAGCTCATGTACGGTCTTGACATGAAGCTAGCTATGGTTATCACTTATTTTGGGGATAGTACTTATGTATTTTAGTTTTTCAGTAATGTTGTTTTTATCTAGACTTGTGTATTTGGAAAGATGACATTATGTTGTACCAGACTTGTTTTGAAATGGTTTGAAATCTTCCGCTGTTTTATCTATGTTATTTACTTTGTTTACATATATACATATGTTCTTGTTCTGCCTTGATATATCATTATGCATGTTTACCTGATTTAAACGCCCCTCCAAAGTCAGAGTGCTTGCAAGAGCCACCCTGGCGGAGGTGGGGTGTTACATTTGGTATCAGAGCATATGGTTTACGGGAAGGAACAAAAAGGTTTTTAGAAAACTTTTGAAAAACTATTTTCAAAATCAAGTATAAAGTATTTTCCAAAGAAAAGTCTAGTTTATTTTAAAGGCTATTCCCCAAAAAGCCATTAGCAAAATTCCTTCGTTTTTCTCCATTCTGAATCTATCTTTTTCTTCGTTTTCAGTATGGCCGATAACTTTACTATTCCGGAGGGAGTGCACGTACCTGTTTGGTATAAGAGACTTTTGGAGGCTAGGGCGACCGAAGCCGGCCCCGTAGATGTTCCTCCTCCTCCTCCGGTAGTTAATGTTCCTCCTCCTCCTCCTGTCGTTGAGGTTCCTCTTCCTCCTCCCCCTCAGCATCCTCAAGCTGACTTCGCAAAGACTTGATAAGATTTCAAAGCAATGGGTGGCAAGAACTTTCAAGGCACTGAGACTTTTGTAGAGGCCAGAAATTGGTTGAAAGAGACCGAGGATTTGTTTGCTATCTTTGGGTTAGATGATCAGAGGAAGATCTTGTTGGCGATTTGGCTTATGAAGGATGAAGCCGCTTATTGGTGGGAAGTCACCAATGGTACTAGGCCTGTTGAGACTTGGGCCGATTTCAGGGCAAGGTTCGTGCTTAAGTTTCTATCTTCTGCTGAGGAGAATCTGCAAATGGAGAGGTTCATAACTTTGAAACAAGGAGATATGTCTGTCAAAGAATATGTGAACAAGTTCAATCAGTTAGCTCGTTTTGGCTTGGATATGGTTAATACTCCTCAGAAGAAGGCTCTTCGTTTTGCTAGAGGATTGAATGAGCCGTTGCAGGGATTGGCTATGTCACATATTTCCCATGGGGCCACGTTTGAGAGCTTGGTTGATATGGCGTTACTTCAGGGAGATGTCAAGAAAGAGATCAAGATGAATGATACTCAAGCCAAGAAGACTGATTCCCAGTGGAAAGGAAATCAGGGTAATCCAAGTGGTCAGAGCAGTCAAGGCAATCAGAACAAGAACAAGAACAAGAGTCAAGGCAACAAGGGGAACAACAACAAGGGCAAGAACAACAAGGGGAAGTGCCATTATTGCGGTTCAGTTGGGCATCTTATTAAGGATTGTAAGAAGAGGAAAAGGAATATTGGTGAATGCTTTTTCTGCGGTGAGACTGGACATTTTAGTAAGGATTGCCCGAAGAAGCAAGGGCAAGGCCAGGGTCAGACTCAGCGTGCTGGACCTTCAGGAGGGCAAGTTCATGCTCTCAATACCGCTCCAGTTCCCGATCGAGGTAGTATTTCTGTTGAGAGCCTTGTATATATTTCTGATTTTCCAGTTCGTACCTTGTTTGATTCTGGTGCATCGCATAGCTTTATCTCATCTGATCTTGTTGATAGTTTGCACCTTAGTACTAGCTTGGTAGATGATCCCGTCTGTGTCTCAAATCCTATTGGGGGTTCTGCCCATTTGTCTATGATATGTGGGGATTTGAGGATCTCTATACTGAGTGTAGAGTTCTTGTGTAGTGCTTATGTTCTTGGTTTTAGGGGATACGGATTGATATTGGGCATGGATTGGTTGTCCAGATATGGAGCCATCCTTGATTGTGAGCATAGGGTTGTGAGGCTCGTGACTCGCCTCGGAAACACCCTAAAGATTTCTTGTGATCCGAGAGGTCCCGTCATGTTGTGCTATCTTGAATCACTCGACTCGTCAATGGAAACTCTTCAGTCTGTGAGAGTGGTTCGAGAGTATCCGGATGTTTTTGATGAAGTTAGGGGGTTGCCCCCTAAGCGAGAGATTGATTTCCGCATTTATCTGGTGGATAATGCAAAGCCGGTTTCTTTGCACGTTCGGCACATGGCTCCGCGTGAAAGGCGGGAGCTAAGTAAGTAAGTGAAGGAGTTGCTTGAGAAGAACTTCATTAGACGAAGTATATCTGAATGGGGAGTGCCTGTGGTGTTTGCTACCAAGGCAGATGGTTCTCTCCGACTTTGTGTTGACTATCGAGAGTTGAATAAGCTGACTAAGAAGAACAGACACCCGTTACCGAGGATTGATGATCTCTTTGATCAGCTTGTCGGTGCTTCTGTTTTCTCTCAGCTTGATCCTGCTACTGGATTCCATCAGCTCAGGGTAGCTGAAGATAGTATAGACAAGACTGCGTTCAGAACGCCAGATGGATTCTTCGAATGGCTTGTCATGCCGTTCGGCTTGACTAATGCACCCGCATATTTCGTGGACTTGATGAGTAGGGTGTTCAGGGAGTTCTTGAACAAGTTTGTTGTGGTCTTCGTAGATGATATTCTAATCTTCTCTAAGGATGAGGAAGAGCACGCAAGGCATCTCGTGGAGGTGATGGATACGCTTAGAGCGCATCAGTTGAAGGCCAAGTTCTCCAAGTGTCACTTTTGGAGAAGGGAAGTTAGATTCCTTGGGCATATAGTATCTAAGCAAGGCTTAGCGGTGGATCCCGCTAAGGTAGTTGCAGTTCAAGATTGGAAGACTCCAAGGAATGCAACCGAAGTAAGAAGTTCTCTCAGTTTAATTAGTTAGTTAGCGTCCCTTGAGCTTAGACCTACCCTTCTGGATCAAGTAGGGACTTCACAGAAAGAAGACCCGCAGTTAGTCGAGATCATGGACAAGTTGATTCGAGGCGAGATGGTAAGTCACCTCGCTATAGATGACAAGGGATGGCTAAGACGCGATGAGAGAAAGAAGGTTCTTGAAGATGCACATCACTCGAGGAGGTGGCCGAGTTTGTCCAAGGTGCATGTTGTGCCAACAGGTTAAAGGCCGAGTCATAGAAGCCCGGTGGGCTATTACATCCATTGGAGGTCCCCGCAATGGAAGTAGTAAAGCGTCACGAAGGATTCCGTGGATGGACTGCCTAGGTCAAGGAAAGAGAATACGAGCATATGGGTCATAGTAGGTAGACTCACGAAGAGTGCTCATTTCACTCCGGTAAAGAACGAAAGGACGGCATCATGGCTAGCAACGGATTACTTTCAAGAAATAAAGCGGTTGCACGAGGTTCCCTAAAGTATAGTTAGTAACCATGACTCAATCTTCACTGGCCAGTTTTGGGATAGTCTACGGGAAGTCATGGGCAAGCAACTGAATCTAAGTACGGCCTATCATTCACAGGCGGATGGTTCATTTTGTTCAAGCATGAGTTATAGAAAATCACATTAGTAAGAGCAATTGGCAACGTGGATTGGTATTTTCAAGAAAAGTTCTGTTGCGTGGAATACTTTATAGTAAGTAAACGAGATCCAGGATTCACTAGTGAATTTTGGAGGGCTTGCATGAAACCATGAGGTCATAGTTATGTTTAAGCCAAGAATGATAGAAGAGTAAATGAAAGAGGAAGACGAGAGGCGACAATGAAATGGGTTCCAACTCATATTTGGAAATAAGAGTTAAGAAGCCAAGGAATCATGAAGTAAAAGACGGTCAAAGCACAGTGGAGTTAAGCTCAAGGAAACGTGACTTAGAAGACTGAAGGCTAGATACGCGCATCATATCTCTTTCTAAGAGTATATCCTTGATCCTTGTTTTCCTGTAGAACTTACTCGCATGTTATCTTTTACGTATATCCTCTCGGTCCCATTCTCGATCCCATTTCTGTTGTAAACTCCATAAGAGGGTATGACTCATCGGTTAGTAATACATGTCAAGGTTTGAAGGGGTCCGTTAGGTTGACTAAACCTTTTGGGCTTTTATAGGATTGGGGTTGGGTTAGGAAGGGATTTCTTGTAATCCGAAAGGGAATATATCCTGCTTATCTTCCCGATCTTTTTGTAGCATATCTCTTGCTATCCATGTTTGTCTTGATTATCTAGTTTATCATGTAAATCTGGTCATGAGAACCTTAGGTTCTTTGGATGAAACATGTGTTTGAAACATGTTATGCTTGATGGTTGCAAGTGTTTGCAAGTGGTTACTCGTGGATGCATTATACACGTTAGGCACTAGATCGGCTCACACACTCCTCATATTGCATATGCATGAGTGTTTACGCTTATTCATGGATGGTAATTTTTGTGTTATCACATGAATGTTGCATATGGATGTATGTTATGTGCACACATATAGATGTTATACATTATGTTAGGAATTGCATACATATGGATTCATTTCACTAACATAATTTGCATTGATGACATTTGCATTAGATAAGTACATATACACACACCTTTGCATATGTTCATACAACATTTAGAATCTTGTAAGGACAATGATTGCTCGTGGATGATGTTTTGAGTAGATGGATGTTGGATGGTAGGATACGTTCTTCCTAACTTGAAGATTTCGGGGACGAAATCCTTTAAGGAGGGGAGAATGTAACAACCCGTATTTTCAATAACCGGTTATAACATAAATCGAGGCAGAATTTGATTTATAAATATGAATCAAGGGAAACGGGCTATGCCATTGCGTTCGTCTCGAAAAAATACGCGAAATAGAGTCCGAGTTTTCGAAAATCGGAGTCCGTATGACCCGATTAAGGCCCAACGAAGTTTTCAGAAAATTTCAAAGTAAAAACAGATTTCAAATTCAAGATTGAATTTGAAAAATTAGATCAGATTGGGCCAGGCGGGAAAACTCCCGCCAGAGCACCCAAGTCGACAGCCCTGTCGACTTGGGAGTCGACTTGGTTGGACCCAAGTCGACAGCCCTGTCGACTTGGCTGTCGACTTTGTCCAGCCGGGCAGTTTTGCCTGGTGCACCATTTTGGGTTTGTTTTGAGTTTGGGGGCCAGATTCGGTTTTAAGGGCTGAGATTGGAACTAGGGTTTAATCCTAAGGCTAGAACTAATCCTAATCTCTATAAATAAGCCCCTAACCTAACCCTAAATCATCATTATTCATTCAAGTAACTAAACTATGGCAAAATCAATCCTCTCATGGCCTCCACTCTCTTCATAAAATTCCTAAATAAATTTCTATGAGATTTTCCATGCATACAAGTGTTTTCAAGCTTGTATGAGCATCAATAGCTTGCATTCAAGTCAAGTTTCTATATTTGCATCATAAAGAAAGAGTTTTGATCATTTTGGCTCAAGGGTTTTTCTATTAGAGCTTGCATTTTGGGTCTATTTGATTGCATAAGGGCTTTGTCATGTTTTTGTGCCTTCATAAGCATTGTAAGCCCTTTTCTACTTTCATATTTAAACTCTAAAGCTAATGAATGATGCAAGTTGTGTTTGATCATTATGATATGATATGCAAGTTTATCATGTTATGCAAGTATGCTATGATATGATATGCAAGTTTATCATGATATGTTATGCAAGTTTACTATGATGTGTTATGCAAGTCTATCATGTTATGTATGCAAGTTTGCCATGTTATGATATGCAAGTTATGTTATGCAAGTTTGATATGCAAGTTTGTCATATGATATGCAAGTTATGTTATGCAAGTTTGATATGCAAGTTTGTCATATGATATGCAAGTTATGTTATGCAAGTTTGGGTTGATCCTTTTGTTCATGTTATCATGTTATGCAAGCTTATCTTGGGTTTATGAGCTTAAAGCTTCAAGCTTTATGCTAAAGGTTTCATTTTGGCAACATGTAAGTTATCATATCTCTTATGATAACTTGCATATGAGGCTAAATGCGAACTTATGGCCATTTCTACATGTCATTTATCACCATGTATCACCAATATGCTAAGTTTGGTTTTATGCATGCTTTTGAGGCCTAAAAATGTAATATGCAAGTATATGAACACATGTACATTTCATATGCCACCATGTTGAACTTGTGGCTTCAACACCTTTATGTCATGATTATGCCAAGTTCCCTCTTTCTATCCTTTATGCGCTATTGCGATATGTAAGCGATGGGATTGCGTCTGGGGTTGGGTAAACTTAAAAGACATAAAAACATAAGCTTGGGAATTTACCTATTAAGTTAGGTCTACCCTTTGGGAATTTACCTATTAAGTTAGGTCTACCCAAATGCTTGAAAACTTGTAACATGTTTTGGAAACATGATGGACATGACACTTAGAAAAGATAAGTGTGACCAACTCGAGGTTGGGTTTGTAGCGTAAACCTACCCGGAACCGACCGGCTTAACTAGTTGCTACAAACAATAGGACCCAATGTGAGAAGTTGGTCATGTTGTACCTTGAACCCGAGGTTAGACCAAGTTGTGGTGTAAAGCTACCCGGACCCGCCCGGCTTAACTAGTAACCACAACAAGGTCTAATGTGAGAGGTTAAGGCGCATTAAATTAATTAATGCCTCGTGATTAGGGTTAAGTCATGGTCCACTTAATACTTAACCAATTTGGGCTTGGTAGATTAATCGGGGTTAAGTCGTGAACTCATCGTTACACTTAACCAAGTTAATCCATGATTAGCAAGAGGGTTAAACCGTACTTAACCCACTAGAAAAATCCTAGCAATGGGGGTCCACTCCAACAGTAATCCCAAGTTTGTATCATTAAGGCCCTAGGGTCTAGGCTAGGGAGGGAGCACGATTACTGAACTGGAGGTAAGTGACCAAACACGACGGTAGAGTGGTACGCCGGTGTAGTTCCGGGCGGACTTATGGTCGTGCACATAGTCCGAAGCCGGGGAAAACATGCACGGGTACCAGTAGATCGAGACTGTGCATGCATGTTTATGGTGTCCAGGGGTTGCCACCCTAGGGCTTGATACACCCGACGGGAGACCCGGCACGGTCTGACTACAATTATGTTTGGGCCGTATGGACACCAACACGTGACGAGTTAGGCTTATAGGGAGCCGATCGACTAGACCGTTTGGTTAGACCTTGTATTAGGGTCATTTCATGTTATTGGGCCAAAGCTTGGGCCAAGGGATCAATACTTGTATATTCAAGTCATGTTAGTTTGCTAGTACACCTGTGGTGCAAAACCTTAAACCTGATTATGCGATGACACCTTTATCTACCTTGTTAGTTAATCATCATGCTAGTATGTTGTTATCCTTATGTTCATCCCAGCTTTCATCATGCCAGTTAACTTTATCAGTTTACATTGATTGTAGTAGGGCTTACTCAGTCTTTTTACTGACCTGTTTTCCTTTCGCCTCTTTTCTTCCGTTTCCCCCCCAGGTTCTCAGGGTGGGAATATTGGAGTTTAGCTTGGATTTCTGATCACTGCTTGTGGGATTTTAGCTCATGTACGGTCTTGACATGAAGCTAGCTATGGTTATCACTTATTTTGGGGATAGTACTTATGTATTTCAGTTTTTCAGTAATGTTGTTTTTATCTAGACTTGTGTATTTGGAAAGATGACATTATGTTGTACCAGACTTGTTTTGAAATGGTTTGAAATCTTCCGTTGTTTTATCTATGTTATTTACTCTGTTTACATATATACATATGTTCTTGTTCTGCCTTGATATATCATTATGCATGTTTACCTGATTTAAACGCCCCTCCAAAGTCAGAGTGCTTTCGAAACCACTAGTTTTCAATTTAGACCTAAACCTGTTTTCTCTTGCCCTTAAATTTCTTCCCTCTATCTTAGATTCTTTAACCCACTTTTACTTTGATGACCTCTCTTCTTTGTTGTTTGCTGGAGTTGTATTTTTGGTATGTTGGGTGTATTGTGTGAGCAGTATGTCATTTTCCATTAAACTTTCAGTGTTTGTTGTGGTTAGTGTTCACTGGTGTGTCAGTGCAGCTCCATGACTGGTGAACAGGGTAAAGCTATGCTCTCAACTTGCCTTCTTGTTCGACTACTTTCATGAATTCCTATCACTACTGGCCATTGCATGTCACTATTTGTAACACCTATTATTTAATACACCATAACCATACAGTAAAGACAATACAATGAATATTATATAATTAAATATTCAATATTAAATAAAACCGACTTTACCATTGCGTTCGTCTCGGAATTTCGGTTCGGATAAACCCTGAGTTTGCTTAAATCAGATAATGTATGAGAAAGATATGGATCTAAGAAGACTGTATATATATAAGGAATATAAATTAATAAAAATTCAACCAGAAATAAATTAGCGTAGGTACCAACGATCATGCGACGACCAATCCTGACCTGGGTCGACCTATGGGTCGACCCAGGTCCAAGAGGGGTCAACCCATTGGTCGACACGGTAGGTAGGGGTAGAACCATACAATGTAGGTCCAATTTTGGAATATCTATTTGGATTGTTTTATACATTAGGTTCCATGGATGAGTTGTATGGCTAGATTTAAAATCGTAAAATCTAATGGTTAAAAATTAGCTCAGTTAATCTATAAATAGAGGCATACTCTCTCATTTTATCTACATACAACTATTCTTCACCTCTCTCTACCTCTATGGCTATATTCTAAATTAATTAACAAAATGAGGAGATGCTGCTAAAAGTTAGTTTAACAGAGAAAATTCAAGATATGCAATAAACATACAACTGTTTTCAAGAACTATTTCTGAGCCTAATACCTAGCCCTGTGAGTTCAAGTTACTTTCAAATCTGATATTTAGAAATGTATTATGGCAGCAAACAAACTTGGATCTCGAATATGCAGTACCTATAAGTTATTTTCTACACTGTTTTTTTTTAATGTTATTCATCATTGCAGTTGTTATAGTAATATATGTTCTTTTACTGTTGGTTGATTAATCAGTTATGTTCACACATATCTATCTTCCTTACCCTTTTCTGCTGTTTAATTTATTTCTAGTCATGTTTATATGCCATTTAATACATTTTGATTTAGATTTTGTTTCTTCACCTTTTCCCTTTTTATTTATGTTGAGCATAGGCCATCGAGAGCCTAAGCCATTTCCGATTTAAGATTGTGCATAATTGAATTCGGGATAATAATAAATGACAATGAAAAAGGATAATTTTGGGGCATATTATAAATTGACGACTTTTGACTGTAATTTGGGAATATAATCAAAAGGAAGAATATACATATATGTATTCATGTTAAATTGGACTTATTATAGAGATTAAGTAAAGAACATATTAAGAAAATGTAAGTACCAGATGCAGGTTAAGTAAACTGAATTACTATAGTGTATATATACATTTGGGCAGGTGCTTGTTTGGGGGAAAGGATTGTACACACAATAATATATTACAACCATGCTTATTAATGAACCTAAACCTGCTAAGTTAAGACTGATTATTAATAAGCTAAGAGGTCCCTCATTCTGCTGTTGTATTGGGTTTTGGGGACTCTTAAATCCTAGTCACTTGAAGGCACAATCTTAGGGGGTTTAGCTTGTGTCAATCTTGTTGTGTGGAACCCATATCAGTCAGTATCCCTGTTGGTATCTTGTTAGGAGGACTCACACTAGGTAAGGGCCAGGGCACCCTTTACTGAATTAGATAGTAAGAGGTTCAAAAAGAGGAAGGTCGGTACAGGCGCATTTCGATGGAGTCATGTGCGTGCATGGATCCGAATAGGGAAACTAAGGCGTTGTAACACCAGTAAATAGGCCTGTGTTCTATAAGTTGTTGGGTTAGGTAGTGATACACTCTATTGTCGGGGATGACATAGGGTATTTACGTAGTAGGAAGCCGATCACATGGGTAGTAATTAGTGTAACATTTAATCCTATTATGTAATTAGGGTAACACTTAATCCTGTTATATAATTAGGGTAACACCTAATCCTATTATGAAATTAGGGTAACACCTAGTCCTGCTATACTAGTGTTGGTGCAGAGAAGAACTTGTTCTTGGAATATAAATGAGAGGTTTTACTCAATCCTTGTTTTATCTAGCTATCTTTTACTTATATGCTACTGTACTTTCTCATCCAGTCTTATTTATCTATCTTGATATTTCTATTTTATGCATATACTGAAACTCACAGGAACTCGCCAAGCTTTATGTCTAACCTATTTTGTTTCACTTCTTGCTCTTCCTTTCCCCCTCAGGTCCTCAGAGTGGTAGTTCTTCACAGTGATTAGGATTTTCTTTCAGCTTAGATCAGGACTTCTTCTGATTTGAAGTACCGCTATGATTATCTTTCTACTTTGCTATGACTTGTAAAAAGGGATATGGTTTTGCATTATTATACTCTGATGTTTGGCATTATAAGACCAATGTTTTATTTGAAGTATTTGGTATTTAATGATGTAATTAGTTAATTTGGCATTATAAAGTTAATTTTTTGGTGCCTATTTATCTCTGTCTTGTGAATATTAGTTATTGTTTACCTATTGTGCTTCACAAAACTTAATACATTCTCTTATGAGTGACATTAATGGGAGTGGGGTATCACATTTGGTATCGAGGTTGAAGGTTACAAGATCAGAGAAAAGTTTTGAATTTATTTTCAAAAGAAAAATATTTTCAGATAAAAACCTATTTTTGAAAACATATCCCCAATATTCAGTCGATCTCTTTTTGAATCTTTGTTTCTTCTCTTTTCAGCATGTCTGGGGCGACCAGTCTTCCTGAGAGCATTCCACTACCAACATAGTTTCGTAGGTATTTAGAGGCTATGGCACTTGTCGGAATTCAAGGAGATGCCCCACCCCAAGGTGCAGCCGCAGTAGCTCCACCTCCTCCTGTAGTTACTTTTCCATGCTTTGTAAGGACTTCTACGCAATGGTAGGCAAGCCCTTCCGTGGTACTGAGAGTTTTGTTTAGGCACACAATTGGCATGGAGAAATGGAGAATGTGTTTAGTCTTTTCGAGCTTGATGATAGAAGTAAGATATAATTAGTCGCTTGGCAACTGAAAGAAGAAGCTTCATACTGGTGGGAGGTGGCACATGCAGGACAACCAGTAGTTACTTGGGAAGATTCCAAACATAGATTTAAGATGAAGTTCTTGTCTTAGGCAGAAGAAAGAATGCGGATTGAGAAATTTTTTACTTTAAACCAAGGAAGTATGTCTGCTAAGGAATATGTTAACAAGTTTAGTCAGCTAGCAAGACTCGGTTTGGTCTTAGTGAATACTCCCCATATGAAGGCTCTTAGGTTTGCGAGAGGGTTGAATGAACCTCTCCCAGGACTAGCATTATCACATATACCAATGAGGGCGACTTTTAGGAGTCTTGTTGACATGGTTTTGTTGCATGAGGACGGTAAGGATAAGAAGAAAGAAATCAAAAATGAGAAGACATATCCCAAGGCTTAGAAAAAGAAATGGTGGCCCAAGAAAAGAATGCAAAAGAAAGGAGGAAAGCCTGATAAGGCTCAATTTAAGATAGAGGTTAAGTGTCATGGTTGCAAAGCTTTGGGTTATTTTGTGAAATACTGTAGAAAGACAAAAAAACTTGTTTCAGTTGTGGTCAAGTTGGACATTTCACTAAGCAATGCCCTAGCAAGCAAGGAAAATGGGCAGGATCTTATGGAGGAAAGTGCATGCTCTTGAGTCTAGTGGACCCGATCGAGGTAGGAAAGTCATAGTTGAAGGTTTGATTTCCCTTTTTGATTATCCTATTAGGAATATCTTTGATAATGGAGCTTCTCATTCATTTATATCCAATTCTATGGTATATAATATGCATCTAGATACTATTATTGTTTCTGATCCTATTGTAGTCTCAAACCCCATAGGACGTACGGCTCATTTATCCTTGATATGCTGGGGTTTGAGAATTTCTATATTGGGCGTTGAGTTTGAATACGACGTCTATATTCTTGGATTTATGAGTTATATATTGATTCTAGGAATGGATTGGCTAGCCATGTATGGTGACATTATAGACCATGAGAGGAGAGTTGTTAGGCTTCTGACGTGCCAAGGAAGAACTCTCGAGATCTCGTGACACCCATGAGGGTCAGTCATGCTCTGTTTCCTAGACTCGTTTGATGCTTCTATTGACGATTTGCGAATAGCCAGAGATTATCCGAATGTATTTGATGGGGTTATGGGATTACCCTCTGAGGCGTGAGATAGACTTCCAGATTTACTTGGTAGAGAGTACAAAGCCAGTCGTTTTTCCATGCGCTACATGGCTTCTAAGGAGAGGAGGGAGCTCAGCAAGCAAGTAGTGGAGCTGTTCGAGAAAGGATTTATTAGACAGAGCATATCAAAGTAGGGAGCTCCAGTCGTCTTTGCGACCAAGGAAGACGGCTCACTTCGTCTATGAGTGGCTATAGAGAACTGAATAAGCTCACTATGAAGAATAAGCACCCACTTTCGAGGATTGATGACTTGTTTGATCAGCTAGTATGCGCATCAGTTTTCTCGAAGATGGATTTGTTCATGGTATTTCATCAGTTGTATGTGGAGGATGACAGTATTGATAAACTGCTTTCAGAACTCCAGACGGTTTCTTTGAGTGGTTGGTCATGCCTTTTGGTTTGACCAATGCACCCACATATTTTGTTGGCTAGATAAGTAGGGTGTTTAGAGAGTTTCTAAACAAGTTTGTGGTGGTCTTTGTAGATGATATTTTGACCTTCTCAAAGAATAAAGAAGAGCATGCCCTACACTTAGGAGAGGTTCTACATACTCTCAGATTGCATCAGCTTAAGGCAAAGTTTTCTATGTGTCACTTTTGGAGAAAGGAAGTAATGTTCCTAGGGCATGTTGTCTCCAAGGATGGGATAGTGGTAGACCCACTACGGTGGTCATAATTCAAGATTGGAAGGCTCCGAAGAATGCGATGGAGTTGAAGAGTTTCCAAGGGTTTGCGGGCTATTATAGGAAGTTCATCAAAGACTTTGCAAGGGTATCCCCCACTCTCCCGACTGACGAAGAAAAACTTGGCTTTTTATTGGAACAATTATTGTGGGGTTGCTTTTCCAAGATTAAAGAGGGATCTGACATCAACCCCAGTTCTGACTCTCCCAGATAAGCAAGGTGTTTATGGTCTACATAGATGCATGTGTAACAACACTTGGTGTCGTGTTGATGCAAGAATGTAGAGTAGTATGCTATGGTAGAAGACAGTTGAGAGTTCACGAGAAGAATACCCTACCCATGACCTAGAGTTAGCTGTTATAGTGTTCGTGTTTAAGTCTTGGCAACATTATCTACTTGGAGAGAGATTTGAGCTATACACACATCATAAGTCGCTCAACTACTTGTTCTCATAGAAGGATCTCAACCTAAGGTAGAAATAATGGATGGAGTTCCTAACGTACTACGACTTTGAGATAGCCTATACACCAGGCAAGCGCAATGCAATGGCGGACGCGTTGAGTATGCAGAGGATGACCGTGAGTCCTCTATTCGTAGAGAGGCGGAGCTTGGAGTTTATATTGACTTTGTATTTTAAGCCGTCTATGGATTTACACCTGGTTTGTTAGCAACAATGGAAGTACAACATACTCTCATGGAGCGTGTTGGATCTATGCAACTAGAGGACCTA